>JAQPZY010001028.1:377500-1037121 GCA_029931535.1 Margaritifera margaritifera
AGCATACATAAATAACATCAGCTATATAATCAATTCAAAAAAATAAAATAACAATATTAACTTGTTAAACCTAGCCTTGGTAGGACTACACCACTCTGTTTTATAGTCTAGGAGAAAAATTATGGTGACAGATTGCATCCATGTTCGACTGCAAGGGCTGTTCGGTTGCACCATACGCGCTACGTTTTCTTGATGTCGCCAAGTACTGGTACAACCACAGCAATCGGAAAGTACTCTCTGATCCTGCCGCCATTTTTGTGTCGGAATGCCCTAATAATTTCACAGACTGGACTTATAATAATTTCACAGACTGGACTTATAATAATTTCACAGACTGGTCTTATTGCAATTATGGATATAGTAATCATTATATAGGAAAATAATAAAAACTGAAGGTTTGTACAATTTGTTTCCCAACTGGGGTTATGGCTTTCTATAAAAATAGAAAAAAGCGCAGGTCCAATCATTTATCCACGGTTTATATCAGATTGGTTGAGGCTCTTTGCGTGAGAACGTGAGACTTTTGGCGGCACGCCCCAATATCCAACGTCATGATGTTATACCCATTGTCCCCTTGAACGGCATATGAATAGACCCCTTTCCAAGACCCGTGTAAGAGTTTTCTCCCTTGCTAACAAGCAGTGTAAGAGTTTTCTCCCTTGCTAACAGCGTGTGGAGAACGAGGCCAAAGGTGTAAAGTCACTGCCTGGCAGAGTGTGACGCAATGAATACGGTGACACATTATAGGTTGTTCTCATATACTGACTGCCTTAAACTTGATCCATTTATTTTACTTATTTTTGTTTTAAATAAACGTGTTTGTCGACAAGCTTGTTCCATACAACAAGCTACATAATACTTTCCTCGGCACGATCTGGGATTAGAATAAGTTCCTAGGAACGATATGCCCAACTTGCCTCTGAACGACTGGAAGCTCAGTATATGCATATATGCATAGTGTGTAAAAATAAATCATGCACGATATCGTAGTTGTAAAAGCACATGGATCATATTTACTTTCTCTCTCGCTCTCTCTCTCTCTCTCTCTCTCTCTCTCTCTCTCTCTCTCTCTCTCTCTCTCTCTGCGTGCGTATGCACACGCACACACACATACACGTGTGTGTATGTGTGGATGTGTTTGTGTTGATACATACACACAAAAGCATTTCGCGGGATAGGGTAAAACAAGTTGGAGTTTATTTTAGTAGCCATGAAACATTCAACAGTCACTGTCAACGAAATAAAAAATTATGAATTATCCTTTGTAGTTTGTGCAGGCTACTTGAAGCACTTCCCAAAAGAGTTATATTTTTAAGGAAAGCATTTGTTATTCATGCACATGTACTTTTCGTTATCAGAATTTGCACTATTCGTAAATATTTACTTAACTTTTCATACTATTTCCATGCCAATGCCAATTTATGCATACACGGGAAATATCGATGACTTGCAGAAGATATATTGGAGATGTCTCAGATGCTTCCTATTATGGGTACTTTCACTTGCTCAGATAATCACCTGCGGTCACTCAGGTACATGAGAATCAAGGTTTGTTGTTGTGATGATGATGATGACGACGACGACGACGACGATGATGATATGATGATGATGCTCTTAGAACTCAGTTTTTCAAAAATACGTGGGAAAAACTCATCACTCTCCGTGTGGACTCAACTCCACCTGCACTGAATTCAGAGATATCACTTCCAGACCAACGCTCCAATCCACTGGGCACACACAGCTCAGTTAACGGCACTCACACTTCACTGCAAGAAATGTATGCATTGTTAAAGTATGCGCATATCCTGCTCAGAGTATATTTTCCTTTTGCACTCTTTGAATCATAACTAATCAGCTGATGAACGTTACAAAATAGAATTTCAAGTTGATTATCATTTCTCAGTGGGAGTGTTTAGAGAATGGTTGGGCGTGATACACTGAATTCATGGGTTCATGACTTTCCTTTCTATATTTAAAAAAAATATACTCTAATATAAGTCTTTAAAATTTTTGTATATCTGATACATGATACATGCGATTCAATGCTTAATAAAATGTATGTTCTGTTCTTTTCTGCTTTGTTAAAAATTCAACACCATTTTCACTCTTCTTCAGTTCACTTAATTCAATTAACTTTATTGCTCTCAAGTCAATACAGCTGACATATAGGGACAAATATACAAAGTAAACCATAATTTGCATGTGAACGAAACGAAAACCCCCATACATTTTCAACATTTTCTATAAGAAATCATATCTGTTGATATAACGCACACAGGTTAATAGTAACGATATTAGCTGAGTGACGTATTGTTGCATGTATAAATATCAGTTAGAAAATTATTTAAAACTTCATCTATTTGACAGAAGACTAAAATTCTGTGTTATAATCTGTATAAATCTTATGTATGAATCTTACTTAACAATTTATTATTACTGTTCTCAAACAAGTTTCGCATCTTTAACACATTAAGTTGTCTATAATAACATTTCGGAATACATTTTTTCTGTAAGTTTAAAACTGTACATTTAAACAAGTAAAATCGTCTCCTACAACGTTCGAATAACTGTGCATTTTTTAAAATCAGTATCTTTACAAAGATACCAGTTTTTACAGGCATTATGTGTCTCTACGGGCATTCTGTGTCTCTACAGGCATTCCGTGTCTCTACGGGCATTCTGTGTCTCTACAGGCATTCTGTGTCTCTACAGGCATTCCGTGTCTCTACGGGCATTCTGTGTCTCTACAGGCATTCTGTGTCTCTACAGGCATTCTGTGTCTCAAGAAGCCATAAACATTCATCCTTTGTTCCAACATTTATCTGTATTTTTCAAATAGTATCCCAGTTATTGGCGTGTCTTTAATACGCTGCTGACACCTTTGATAAAACCACCTCTGACCCCCGTCCGTCGGTTTACTGCTTAGCAACTGTTTGAGTTGTCTACATAAAGGGTTATTGATGATCAATACCTTTAAGCCTGAAGAATGTTTAATAATTCTTCAAATGTAAAAAAAACTTCCATTAAATCCAGCGCAAATTACTCGGTCCTTGTACAAGTACCCATTAGAGACAGAAATGGATATCAAAGCCCCACCCCCCCCCCCTAAAAAAAAAATAGATCTTGTACACTGCATCTGCATGGGCAATTACATTTTATTTTTGGGTGGAGTGGGATGGGGGGGGGGATTTTATGAATGTGATTTGGTGATACATTTACTAATATCATTTAGATTCGGAGATGTCATTCTAATGATTACATGTACTTTCCGTTTTGAGCTCAAATTAACAAAGGACACTCAATATTAAGCTATGCCTACGTGAGTATACCTTATTTATTTACCTCTGTAGGAAACGTGAGCCCATCGAACTGACTAATTAGTACACAACACGAGAACTTTACAAATAAATAAATAAATAAATAAATAAATAAATAAATGAATAAGTACATGAATAAATAAATAAATAAATAAATAAATAAATAAATAAATAAATAAATGTAGATCGATATTAATCTCCATATATGGTAATATACTATAAAAGAAAGTTCGTCTCAGATTCAGTAACCACTTAAATTTGCCTTAAAAATTGCAAATAGCCTCCATCAGGCTGTCAACATGAACGGATTGGTCCACATTACATAGTTTGTTCGCCATAGATGCGAATACACAGATGGATAATACACAAATTTAGATTTTTCTCATGATAGAAATCTGCATTGCTAAACTGACCATTTCTTTCAAATTCGGGCATCTACAACTTCATTTTCTTTTCAAAATACCTTATAGTGTTTGACAGTATTGAGAGCTGGAGGGATGTATTACAGAAAAATACAAATGACAACCATTGATACTTAGACCGTCGTTCTGCTTGTATCGATTTTCATAGTGATCTTCGTTTAAAAGACTCCAGTTTTAGCCAGGTAAACATATTCACTCGTGTGATTCATCAGGTCCGTAATCTAACTACAATAATATTCGTTCAATAAAATTCTCCTGTTGTGTACTACTTACTGTCGTCCCAGTAAGGATTGTCTAATGCTGTAAGGTGGTCTAATTTTGTCACGATCTTATCACAGGCCCTGGGAGGCCAACCCGTATTATTCATTCTAAAATGGTTGATATCAATGGTCGTCCAGAGTAACATATCAATATTTGGACGGGGAGTTTTTCCACTTAAAACAAATCCTGAAATATTAACACTTTAGTAGTACCACCGGTCATTTAGAACAATGAATACGTTGTAGGTAGCCTACGTCAGCGGAATATATGTATCATGACATAAAAGTATTTGGTGGAAATTTTTGGGGGGAAATTCTGTGACTATATATATATATATACACACACACACACACACACACACATATATATATATATATATATATATATATATATATATATATATATATATATATATATATATATTTACATTCAAAGAGTAAACTCTTGATAGCTGAAACATCAGCCATTCGAATATTCAGCATCACTGGAAGGTTTTTCTCAGTTTCTCAGTACAGGCGTAAAGTGTTATGTTGCTTTTTAAATCCAAAACTGGAGCAACTGAAATCTGGAAGAAAACTTTGTGCCATCAGCGCATGGAGTGGAGTTTTTATAAGTTTTATTGAAAATATAATGTAGATCAATTTTGAAAATCCATGATTGTCCTGGGTAACTGTCTTTAAAAATCTGGTTGCCCCAGCAGATTTTTCTTGTTCCCTGGTAAATTACTGCAGTTCCCCTGAGATTGCTGTAATCAACATTTTCACCCACTTTTCTTATATATATATATATATATATATATATATATATATATATATATATAAAAAGAGAGAGAGAGAGAGAGAGAGAGAGAGAGAGAGAGAGAGAGAGAGAGAGAGAGAGAGAGAGAGTCCTAACTGCACACCGTACTTGTAAATCACCGTCAGTCCTGCTAATGGTAAGTGTTCACACAAGTTTACACACGTATTTAATATATTTGAGATCAACAATTTAAAGATAATCGGACAATTTCCTTTTTCAGAAGGCATCTCATTGTCCGTCAGCTTCCTAGTAGTTGGACACCCCTGACAAGAAACTTATCCAGAGTTATATTTGATCGGAGTTTAAATCATTACGGTTCGCAGTATCATCAATCTGACACTGTTAATTATGTGCGAAAACTCTCAGGGAGCCATTAACTTTCCACAAGGATTTCTATTTAGCCATTTCCCCATTAGCCAATGTAGTATGCAACAACAATTGTGATTGATTTGATTATTTAAATGACGTAAAGTTAACTATCAGAAGCAACGGTCACATGCCCCATTTCTTCAATAGATCAACGAGAAAGCGTAATACATGCACTAGGTAATAGGCTTTTAGTGTGTCAAGCCGAAGATGAAAGAAACCTCTGTGTTGACAAAAGACAAACATTCGCGAGTCTTGTTTCTTGATTAGCTCACACATGTAGTTTAGTGTGGCCTCCCACTAACAGCAATCATCCAACAAGTACTCAACTACTAAAGAATGCACGGATAATTCGGGCATCCTGATGTAGGTTATGGAAACGAAATTAAATTTATTTGTAATAGACTATCGACTTATTGAAGTTTTCCACGGCATGAAGTATCAGTTTTTATGTATGTTGAAAATACAAATAATTAAAATTTGCTTATGACTTTTAAAAAAATAAATACATGCACTCTTTAAGGTCCCTAAAACTTTGATAAAGTTCACACGAATCTTTGTCAAGCAGCTGTCTGTGTGTAGAGATAGTTGTTATTACAGTTTCAACTGTATGGACAAAATATAATTGTTTTCTAAATGAACATTGACACGCATTCAGTTATAAAAATAATCATAGACTATGGACGCTCAAATATCAGATTAATAATGAAGGAATGTTGTAGAACTTTTGTTTGCCATGATTATATTGTGTGTCAATAGCGCAGTGATAAGTAATACTGATGTTACCGCTGCGGCAGATAACGACGATGATAATGATATGGTCTTCAAAACAACAACGACGATGACAGCAATAACAAGAACAACAACAATACTAATCCTAATAACAAGAAAAACGTCGCAAATCCCCAGGCTTTTCATTGCATATTTCTAACCCCTTTGCCATTTCCCCCTTACGCACTGCCCCCAGCACTACCAGGGATCAGAATGCAAAATACGTCACATATATGATTCGTCTTCTTGCTATAGCTGCATATATGAAGTCTGGTTAGACAATGCTTGAAAATGTCATTGTAATTTGAAATTTTTGTAAATTTGACCTTTTACCCACTCCCAGGGGCACCAGACGCAGGAGCTAATATGACACCCGCCTTGCAGATGGACACCACAGGGGCAACACTAAAGCTACTTGAGTGGCTCACCATGTCAAATACCCAGGCGTTTTTATCACATGTTTCCCAACCCAACCCAAACTACAAACTCCAATTCCTAACCAGTGGTGCAAGTCGATTTTAACTCTTGCTGGTACAGTACCGAATAGTCGACCCCGTCTTTCCTGTACGACCGTACAGGCAATAACTGTCTTACTGGTACGGCATACCTGACCGTACAGGCTTACTTGCACCACTGTTCCTACCTTAGACCCCCCCCCCCGAACCCCCTCCCCCCCGAACCAATACCGGATTGTTGGAATGGTTGGATTTCAAACACATTTAATATATTATGTGTCCTCCTTCTAAGAATATATATGCACAAAATTTGGTGATATTTATTTTAAAGTGTCAATATCATTTCAATATTTGGATATTTTACCCA
This sequence comes from Margaritifera margaritifera, assembly GCA_029931535.1. NCBI lineage: Eukaryota > Metazoa > Mollusca > Bivalvia > Unionida > Margaritiferidae > Margaritifera > Margaritifera margaritifera. Next base: position 384,258 of record JAQPZY010001028.1, read on the forward strand.
GTTACCCAAGGGGATGCGTCCAAAAGACATACACCTCTCGCAGATGGCCACCGTATGGGCAACCTATGAACCAAGTTCGGTGAATTTTCATCCTGCGATTTAGGAGGAAAAGAAGTTACGGGCAGACATACGGGCAGACGGACAGACGATGGGTATTACAAAATATGAGACACTGCTGCTGCTGATGATGAGATGATTGTTTAATTGTAATTGAATCCACTGTGATTGAATTCTCTGGGGTTGTAATGGAAACTACAACATACAATAATCATTTTCAATTTGTGGAAATGACAATAGACGAATCGTGTATTAAATTAAATTTATTTATTGATCTATTTTTTTATTTTCAGACTTTTCCGGATTCCAGATTGGATCGATGACCCTAGGTATCGCGGCCTGGGTTTTAGGATTGGTTGCTCTGATCGTTATAATGGTTTACTCGTGTTTCCCCATCACTGTAACTGGTGTCCTGGCATTCATTTTCGCACTCCTCTCTGGTGAGTACATTTTTTACTGTTCCCTGTGTACTTTTCTCGCTTCGTTCAAAATGCCTCTGCCACCACAGGCATCTTTACAGTTAATCTTGCATTAATGTTCTTTTGTGTTTCTACCCTCCCCCCCCCCTCGAATTTGAAAATGAATCAGGTACAATATACCAGAAATTATTATATATTTCACAATGAGATATTGGCGATATCACTTTTGGAACTACTTTCTTTTCCCATTCTGAAAATATATCTGCCCTTATCTATATTATTCATATCTGTATTTCCATATTTAGGCCTATTTCATTTTTCTTCTGCTCTCTCTCTCTCTCTCTCTCTCTCTCCGGCATGATGAACAGATCTTAAAATTTATCAAGACTGTATACCCTCTAATATATATTTATTTAATCAATATGGAGGCACCATAAAAATGCTAATATACGAACTCCAAACAACAAAAGTTGGCTTCAAGTATTAACTTTTTAAAATTTATCCTGCAAATTATTGGTGAATGAACTTACACGAACCGTTGCTATTCGATATTCTATGTCACCCATACAATAACATATATCTGTTACACTCAACGCCAAAAAGACACATCTTTTAGACCCCCCCCCCAAAAAAAACCTCTTGATTAAATGTAGTAATAGATGTGTTTAAGTTGTGATTCTAACTCTCAGTACAATCATAATCGTGTCTGAAAACGATGGAGAAAATCGTGTATTGATGAGTGTTAATTCCAAACCGAAATAAAGCGTCAATCGAAATTTGGGTGCAGCGTCTGTTACCAAACAAAAGTTGAATGCAGAAATGAACAAAATAAATAACCAACATCCATACAAGTAAACTCAAAATCATTAAAATCTTTTGTTTAAAGATGTATCGTTCTGAAATTTGTCGGACGCTACCGCTCTGTGATGTTTCTACAGTACCAACTCCAGCAATGTTTGACTGAATTATGCCAGTTTTCCCGACTCTTTGGCTCACAGAGCCTTTACTGACACTACGTGAAAGAAGGAGTTCATCTACTTAAAGAAATTGAGTACATATTTTGATCTTCGTAGCGAGGTATCCTGACCAACTATAGAAATTTCTAGAGCAAATTGGCATATAATCTAGATCCGAATTATTATTATTATTATTATTATTATTATTATTATTATTATTATTAATGTTATTATTATTATTATTATTGCACAGGCGCCTAGCTTTCTCTTTGAAGTTTTAGTAGTTGGATTTCTTGACAATGTTACTGATAATTATACTGCTTTTGGATATTTGTACTGTATTATATTTTGACGCCAGACTAGCACAGCAGTGTTCTCTCTCTCTCTCTCTCTCTCTCTCTCTCTCTCTATATATATATATATATATATATATATATATTTATATATATATATATATATATATATATATATAGATAGATATATATATATATATATATATATATATATATATATATATATATATATTCTCACAACCCCGCTACGGAATTATAAATAATACTGCAGAAGGTGTGCATTAAAATTTAACGACTCACGAGCCCCTAGTCAGCAATGCCGATTCTCTAAATACATATAACAACTCAAGGTTGAATAGATAACAATTTTATCAAATATAAGAATCAATTCAAATAATTTCCTGGACATAAATCTTCAGTTTCAAATTTTCAATATTAACTTCGACGTAAGCTTCAGTTCAATAATATCTTGACACAATAATTTGGCTGGGTTACCCAAATGCCCCTTTACACTTTAATTCGTCACATGAAAGTTAATGTCCTATTGTGAGAGAGTCTCTGTTCAGTAAGTTGTCCCGAATACTCGCCTGTTACTAATTTCTCTTCCTTCCTCCTTCCTTCTGCTTCCTCCTTCTGTACTCCGTGCCTCTTGTGTGCACCATGGGAGTTTACTCGGCTTCCTTCGGCATTTCTCCGTCCTGTCCTCCTCCCTACTCCTTCCTTCTTATTCTCTCGGTGTCGTCACTACGTACAACCTGGGAATCTCTCAGCACCAACTCTTACAAGAACCATGAGCTTCCTGAAGAAATATAAGGGACATACACCCATATCTCCCTACCATATTCTTCGAAATCTACCACTCTCTCACGGACCTTCCATCAGTCTAATGGGCGAACACCTTATGCACATGCTAATTTCCATTTATCTTATACATGCCTTGCGCTCTACGTACGAATAGTATTACTCAATGAATTTTTGTAACACACGCACACATCATCTAAATGCTGATGTTCTGACACAACAATCTACCCATCGTTAATAAGTAATCATTCCTATTGCACGCGTCCTAAGAATTATAATATTATACATATAAATACATATGCACATAAATCCAACTCAGTCTAATTTCGCATAGTCCTCAATCTACATTCTGATAAATGTAAGTACATGTCATAATTCAATTCTCTAATATATTCAACTATACGTTATGATTCAGTATTCTAATAAATTTAACTATCTACTCAAATCAAGCACAAAGACTCGGCCAAGATACCGTCTTACCTTTTAGAAGCTTGTTTTACCCAGTTCAAATTTCCTTCTTTTTACGAGTTAAGTCTCGGAGTTGCTTGTAGCTAGAATTCCCTCCTCAACATAAGCTTTCCGGTCTACTTAAGACAACACGTTCCTACCCTTCGAGAATTAGCAGCGCACTAACGTTTCTCTGTGCGTTTACGAATAAGAATGACTCATTTTCCCACCTAAAGGATTAGCCCCTCCAACCGGTAGATTCAGCTTCTCTCATCCCTAATTGGTCGACACGCCTATCGTTTGATTTTCTTTCCACCTTGGTCCAGGTTTCTTCATATCTTCTTATCGCGCCACGGGGTATCCGGCCTGACTATGCCCTTCGGCAATAGCCCTATTATACAAGGATTAAATACCTTTGATGCCAATCCGGAGATACAAAATCACGTAACTTCTAAGTAAGTCGTCCAGCCCACATGCTATGATTTCCACAAAATTCTGCCCTTCAGTTCGTTACACACACACACACACACACACACACACACACACACACACACACACACACACACACACATATATATATATATATATATATATATATATATATATATATATATATATATATAGAGAGAGAGAGAGAGAGAGAGAGAGAGAGAGAGAGAGAGAAGGAACTAATTGAATTTAGAACCAATGACAAAAATAACTCTTCTTCAAGTTCTATTAATAATCTCAACAAATAAGAGCGTGATTGTACACGTAATAACGACGTATCTAAATTATATGCAATTATAAGGAAAATTCTATAGTCTGTAGATCATTACTATTACTACAGGGTCCTACTTTGGAAGACATACCAGAATGCATGGTGAATTAACAATTTTCAAATCTGGCATCCTGACCTGCCAGTGAAAGAAAAGTAGTTAAATGCCAAATTGCAAGTACCACAACAGAGTCCTCACACTTATCCAAATTGTCCACACCAGGAACATTTATAACGTTTGCAATATCCCTTAACTGGGTGATACATGAACGTTTGTACTTTCTTATAGCTTTTACGCTCCTGTGTCATGTCCGACTCATTATTAACTCTCCGTACTCACTAGCATGAAATAATGTTGTTGCGTATGTTCATTTTCCTAACTGATTTGTGTAAATTCCCTTCAACATGTCAGCTTGTGCTATCTCTTCCATCAGTCCTTCCAGTGTTTATGTACTCCAAGAATCTGAGAGCCAAATCTAATTGTATCGCCTACCAGAGGTCGAAGATAAAAAGAACTGTTGCCAGTGTGTGCGATACACATGTATACAATAATTTTCCCTGCCATTTGCATATTGTCCAATATTTTTCACATCTACAAGTTTGTGCATCACTCCACCTTTAAAGGTTTTATAACTTTTGCTAATGAATTCGAGGCATTCCATCAGTTCCTATTTTGAACTGTTCCTTTTCATGACAGTGCTGCTCGTCACTCCTCCGCAAACCAAACAATTTTCTATTGTAGAAGAACACATTGTTGATTATAGATATTGCACTGTGCATACCATAAAACACCATTCCTCCGTAACAGAATTTCTTCCTCTGAAGTAACTTCATAAGCCTGTTTTACACGCGTTCAGTAGCCTTGAGAGGTCAACTATTTCATGTGTGCAACGAGGGCTTCACGAAAACGAACAAATCTATCATCTTTGTCATTTATAAAATTGCTATTGTGAAGTTCACTGTCACTCAAATGTCTCAAACGACCAACACAAATGTTATGCAACGATCATGAGGGGGTAGGGAATCCCATCCGTTTGGGCAACTTCGATTACAAATCTACTAAGTCATCTGTTTACATCATCATCTGAAAGGTCTACTAAGTTTTAGCACACAAGTGTCTTCAGTCTGCCGCCAAGACTCGAAAATGACCAATTCGTTGCATGCCGGGTATTTTTCCTCTCAGTTTCATTAATAAGTTTATCAATATTATTGTCACTTAGTTTCCATGAAATCATGACCATGTCTGAATCCTCGGTCTTTATCCGTTCAACCTTTTGTCCATGCAGAATCAATCGTCAGTGTCCTCTATGAATTTTTATTTGCTTTCCAATAGATCAGACTCTTGATTCAGTACATCAGTTACATGGTATATTTCACATTTGAAAACTCATCGAAAGCCTTGCCTTGTTGAGAGAGTTATGCCGTCTGCTTCATCAGTATGCTATACATTCTTGTTTTACATTCTTTGTCGAGAGCCTGGCTCAAAAGCTCGTCGTCTTCACCATGATTCCACATGTTTAAACACCTGATGATTTTGAAACAAGTTCAATGTAAGTCTTCATTCAATGGCTTTCAATCATCTCTGCGTCATTTTTCTTCCGTTCGGAGCCCGTTGGTCTGGTCTACTCGATGGCTTTCAAACGTCTCTGCGTCATTTTTCTTCCGTTCGGAGCCCGTTGGTCTGGTCTACTCGATGGCTTTCAAACGTCTCTGCGTCATTTTTCTTCCGTTCGGAGCCCGTTGGTCTGGTCCACTCGGTGGCTTTCAAACGTCTCTGCGTCATTTTTCTTCCGTTCGGAGCCCGTTGGTCTGGTCTACTCGATGGCTTTCAAACGTCTCTGCGTCATTTTTCTTCCGTTCGGAGCCCGTTGGTCTGGTCTACTCGATGGTTTTCAAACGTCTCTGCATCATTTTTCTTCGATTCGGAGCCCGTTGGTCTGGTCTACTCGATGGCTTTCAAACGTCTCTGCATCATTTTTCTTCCGTTTGGAGCCCGTTGGTCTGGTCTACTCGATGGCTTTCAAACGTCTCTGCATCATTTTTCTTCCGTTCGGAGCCCGTTGGTCTGGTCTACTCGATGGCTTTCAAACGTCTCTGCATCATTTTTCTTCGATTCGGAGTCCGTTGGTCTGGTCTACTCGATGGCTTTCAAACATCTCTGCATCATTTTTCTTCGATTCGGAGCCCGTTGGTCTGGTCTACTCGATGGCTTTCAAACGTCTCTGCATCATTTTTCTTCGGTTCGGAGCCCGTTGACCTGGGCTGCTTGGTAATAAGCTTGCAACTCTTGATGCATATAAAGATTGTCGGGGTCAATGTTGTTGAGGGCGGTAAGAAAGTGGATATTGTCTAAATTTTCTGCAGGGAAGGACAGACTTATAATAAAGTCAGATTTTATTATATTTTCCTCTTAGAGTGCAGTCAGTCATTTTTATCTCACCGATACGGGGGAATCTAGCGATCGCCAGGTTTGTCTGTCTGTCCGTAAACATTTTGGTTTCTGGAGAATAATTTTCTCAAACCGTTCAAGGTATTTCAGCCAAACTTGGAACACATGTCAGGAAGTTGCACAGATGTACCTTTCATACTTAGAATTTTCCGCATTCAAATTTTTTTCTTTCTATGTTACCAAGGGAACAAAAATGTAGCATAAGTAGTATATACATTGGTAGTGTGTGTTCATAGTGTGGTAGCATATGTAGTTCAACAATTGAGATGACTGGACCATATATTACTTTCAGTGTCTTTACATAAGTGTGTGTGTGGGGGGGGCGGGGCGACATGTCATCTTTAGATCACTCTTGTTCAGAAAATTATTTAAAAAGATTTATTCCACAGCGACCTGGTTTTCTCATTGCAGTTTCAGTACTTGTATGTTCTGATAATAGTATAGTTACAACGCCAGACACGGGGCTGACACAAGATCGAGAGGAGTGAGAGTGGTGATGCCCAGAATTCATGTTCTTACATTTGATTGAATCTAACAAATAATACTCATAAACAAGTGGTAAAATGAAGTTTAATACACTGTAAAGTAATTTCATTCTTGACAGAAAAATCGGTCTATTACAATTTATTAAATAAATTTTCTTGTATATTTTCTACCGAAAGCAAAGGCTGTATTGCAAAGAACAGTTTACCTATTCAAATGACAATTAGTTGTACCGTTTATGAAATCGCTAGAGCGTCAATTTTTTGTGTGTCTCTATCTGTCCTTGTCTATCCGTCCGATGTACACGTGTAATCACCAAGTAGACCCTACAGGGTGCTGGTTGGAACCCTACCATCATATCAGCCCGGATCGACTACCGTGGTGTATTCTTGGGCTAGGCACTTTGCTCAAATTGCCTCGGCGCTAAATAACCCACATGTGTTGCTTCGACATAAAATACCAAACCATATATGGAAGAGGTTTTCAGATATCTCACAAGATTAATGAATCTCCATTAAATATATCCATTACAGTTTATGTTTCGGCTTAGATTGCGTTGGCTCAAATGTTCTGTCAAATGACGTCTGCATCTTAACCTGAACTATGTAACTCTTTGGCATGTATATTTGGTCATGTGATTACATCAGCCAATACATTGGCAGCAATGAGGTCAGAGAGAAGTGTGGGGGGGGGGGGGGGGGGGGGGGGGTACAACAAAGTGGAATTGTCCATTGTCTTTTAGGGGAGGGGAGGAATGATACACAATTCAAAATGTCAATATTTTTCTAATATCGCAAAAAATGCACTTTTTAACATTTTTTAATAAATGTGCTGTGGATTAAATCTTATAGATCCATATTTGATTTTAGCTGTATTGAAACATAATTGCTGCTGTCACGTGATATTAGACTCGTCCCATATTTTTGTATTATTTATTACAGGAGTATCCGGTGCCGTATGTGTAATCATCTATGGTAGCGGGATCCCCAACCTGACTCAAGTTGCTGTGTCTTGGTCCCTAGGTCTGTTCACCGGCGGTTCAGCGCTGATGATTGCGGTCGGCGTCATACTCATCATCAACGTCTGCGTGCTGTAAAATAAAGTTATCTGATATGCTCGTCAGAGGTGACGACAGCAACATAAAATGTGCCAAACATGCAGATTTCCTAAATTTACCGCTACCAAACAAAGTTTACGCTATTATTTATCCCTTTTTTACATTTTGTGTGTACAAATTAAAAAGTGTAGACAAACTTTTATTTGAAATTAGTCTCTATTGGTGTCTTATGGAAAAAACCCCACACAAATATCAATTTGATGTAAATGCAAAAGAAATGAAGTGTCTAAATTTAACTTATAAATCTGCTATGAATACTGTACTTTATTTTGTTATATTATCTGTATATTTTTTAATGGTTCTTATTTACTAAGCTATGCTCCATTTTGAGAGTTTTTACAATGTATTTGAATTGTTAATTAATTAACCGCCAACAGCTGCTGTGAATTCACTTATCGCGGCTATCAATTTGTGTGGATTTGGAAGAAATAATATCTTCGTTTGGTAAAAATTTTTTTTTGCTATCCATCTGACGAGGAATGGCGTAGTTTTGTTTTCACAGACGTTTAATGTCTTTGTTTTTTTGTTAAATTCATGGTTTGTGACACGTACGAAAACCACGAGAACTGGTTCTCCACGAAACAATAGTGAATTGACGCTATTTTACGACATTCACAACGTGGACATAGTTTCTTAAAATTATCAGCTATTCGTGTCTATTACACAATATCATACAATCAAGTGTATCTGAAACTTAGAAATGAAGAAATAGATTGCATACTATTTTATGGAATATAATACAGTACTTGTTTATTTAATCATGTGGCCTTGGTCGCCGCACCTTCATATTGGACTTTCAGTACACTGTACTAGGATGTCTGAATTTACTGACAAAAGTTTGTATGTTAGTTTAAAAGAAAGCGCTCACAGTCTGTCTCATCAAAAATATAGTTTGAATCCATGTTAACTCTACCAACTAAACATTGAAGTGTTTTATTTTTTAACCCGATATTTATCATTCAAAGATTACTTTCTCAGCCACTGGTAGATTGTTGTATAAGAGTTTCACCTTTGCCTGAAGACGATTAGACACATCCCGCTCTGAAATTTCGGTACGAGATTTACATGCACTGCCACTTTTTCTTATTTCACGTTTAAAATATTTGCTTTTTTTGTATTTGATATTTCAGCCAGTTACTATTTCAGTTCTAAATTTTCTCGATGTTGAATACTATCACTTTACTTGAGAGTTTAATTTCTAGTCGAATTATTAGGTTTAGATCACGCTTGAAATGTTATCCGTCAGGCTTACAAAAAGCAAGTCTCACTAACAATGAAAACCGTGATTGTGTGGTGATATACTGGTTTTATTTTACTAATGATTATTTAATAATAAATTTACTCAAATTTCTTTTCATTACGACAATAATTTGATATTTGTCAAATCTGATTCAAACAAAGGACAGTGGCTTTGGGCGCATAGTGATACTTGAACAATCGATCAACAAAACAACCATATTAGCTATTTGACAGAGGATTTCGTTTATTTGGTTATATATAGAAAAGCAAACTGACGGAGTAATTCACTGTTATTTATAATTATTTGATTCGATTGTAGGGACTCAATACAAAGTAAGGCCCTCAGCTGTTTATAATAGTTGTTGAGAAAATGTGGAAATGTGTTTCAGACAAACCTTAAATCCCACATTTTCCATTTTTGTTCCAAACTTTTGCACACTTGATGTCAATTTGAATGCAAGAATTTTATACAAAAAGCAAGCAATGCAATGCAATCTGGAAAATCTATGGGTTTTATATTTGGAACAGTTTTAACTGCTGATAGCCCATAATGAAGATGGTGGGTGAGAAGATAAATGCAGTGCTGTTGTTTGTAAACGTGTAAAGAAAGATGAACTCTTTCTTATCTAGCATGCTTTCGTTTACTTCGTCGCTCAAATGGATTCTCATAAGTTTCTTCTGCTTGCGTTTTATTTCATTTCAATATGGTTTCATTATGGCTTTTTATATTAATTTGCCTTATTTACATATGATGCGGGCATCAGATTAAAACAGTAACACCGTGCGTGGCGTACTATCAATCTGTGTTGGTTTTCTTGATTGTATATACAACATCATTTTCAAAAGAAGCATACCTGTTTGAGTCGAAAGAAATCAAACATGTATCTAAATGACGTCTCTGCAATACAAAAAATTGAGAGACTGATAGATGACCGCAGGAGTGGATTGGCATCAGATTGGTTCTGGCTCTTGTCAACCTATGGACGTCGCTAATCTGGAGCCATAATGGTTTTGCGCCTATTAGAGCTTGTGTATATAATAATCAAGATGGCACTCATTTGGTAAACTGTTTACTACATGAAAGAGCCTGAATCTAATATGGGAGATAGATTATTCATGTTATGATATCAACATGAGTTTGCTCGGTAAAATGTTCCCTTAGTCTTGTCGGAATTTAAAACAACAATAACAAAACAAAAGGGCATGTTCATTTGAGATTGAAAACCATTTTCAGACCAATGACTCAAGCATATTTTGTCACCTTTCTTAATATCTAAATGACGTCTCAGCATAATAAAATGAATATTGCGAGACCCATAGATGGTCTTGTAATAAAATCGGCATCAGACTAGTTTGGACCCTTTTCTACCCATAGGTAATTGCTAGACTGGTTACCTGTTGTTATTTTGCATACGGTAAATTTATATTTTTAAATTATAAAATATAAATTATAAAGAAACAATCCTGATAAGTTAAGTGCAAATCCTGAATCTACAAGCGACATTAATTCTTGTTATGGTCTCAGTTGGATGATGCTAAGTAAAATTACTTCTAAATTTTGCCTGGCTCTTGATTTAATGGATAAAAACACGATAACATGATTTAATAACTGAAAACCGATCTTACAACAATTGACTTTGCATTTGTTAACAAGAGCTCTTGCCAGTTATTGGAAGAAAAGGTGACATAATCTTCGAGTCAGTAAACCAAATTACTGAGCTTACGATTATCATGAACACGTTTGCCTATCGTTTTACAGAAATTTGTCATTTCTGAGTTGCATAATTTTTATCAAGTTTCTAGGTAGATAACTCTGAAATTTTGCGTCCACGTTTTCATTGTGATCTGTCCTATATGTGGAAATTGTTATACACATTCACATTAATACAGCTGAAAACCGCTCCCATACATCGTTATTTTGCGTTGATACTTTAAGATTTCTGATTTTTAAAAAGTATAACAAAGTATGATATAAGTATATTAATAAATATAAGACCGGTTTGCTCGTTGTTTACGATAACAATAGTAGTCATATGTATACAAAAATATTCCGATCCGAGTCTTGCTAATTCCGCTGGGTTCAGTTACTATTATTCATGGTTCTGTATACAATGCAGCTGTTATTTTCAAACTTTCATATCATGCAAAATGTCTGCAAAGTATTTCAGAAATTAAGATGAAATAAATAAATAATTTATTGGAAAAACGTCTCATTCGGACCCCGAATTCCATTGAATGCTATACAAAATCGGACTAAGAGGATGAAATTACTATGATGACCATAGTGCCAAAAATAGTTACAGTGACACACCACTGTTTACAGTTTTGATATATTTACTACGGTCGAATCTTCAATTTGTTTCAGTGTGAACGATTTCTGGATGCAAGTAAGAAGCATTCTTCGTATTTAACGTCCCATTAATTTTCCGTCCTCAAGTAGAGATGGCTGGCCTAATGTATAGTTATTTTTTTTTTAAAAATCCGGATTTCTTGTGATAGATCTAAAACGAAGCCAATGTTGTTATAATGGTTTGATTATTTATTCGCACATTTTTCGAGGTGCAGGTTATTTATAATAGAGATTTAATCACATGTTATCATATTGAATATGATTTTCATATTGTTTTGATAAATAAATATTCTTTGTGTTGTATCTCCGTTTTGGATTTTTATTTCTCCTCAATTGTTGATTATGAAAGGATAAACGGATGCATCAATATATGTCTGTATGTCTGCTTATTTATCTTACCTTCATGTTCATCCTTTCATCAATTTTCTTTCCATCTACACATCTTACCATCTACACATCTACACGTACTACCGATATCTCTATCAACTCGCCAGTAAATCAATACCTACCTAATCTATCAGTTACAATAGCAAAACTACGTTTTCATTGCTAATTAATTATAACAAGGTAGATATACATTACAATACACATACGTATAAACGTTAGAATCATTGTTAGAAGAACAATGTACTCATATTTGCATGCAAATAGAACGTCTCTGTAATATGTATACATATTAACGCTTGTATGTTAGGAATTAAAATTTTGCCACGATCTCAGCTGATCTCTCTCTCTCTCTCTCTCTCTCTCTCTCTCTCTCTCTCTCTCTCTCTTTATATATATATATATATATATATATATATATATATATATATATATATATATATATATATATATATATACATATACATATACATATACATCTACATATATAATGATTTTATCTTCAGGCACAGCTTGAAATAAATCATTTTATCTCAGGCACAGCTTGAAATAAATCATTACATGGATTTGAAACTTTAATTAAGTTTTGGCATCCATATATTTGGAGGAGTGGCTAAAAATTACATTGATTATTTAGTTTTTTTAAACTTGCCTTTGTTAATATCATTTTGATTTGCAAGCGACTTTCTTCCAATTTTAAAGGATTCTTCAGTGTTTTAATTTAAAAAGTTACTCTAATAGCTCATGGAAAAACTCTGTGGAATTTTGCCTTTAGAAAGTCTTTCGATTTCTATATTATAACTGCGACAAATTGTTGGCCGGAGCTGAGAAAAGATAGTTTTTGATCAGTAAGATTTCAATGAAGGATAAAATACTGTATTTAGCAATCGATTGTTGCAGTCACGCGAATTTCCTGTTAGATCTAGGTCACATCGGATAATTATCATTCTTTTGTTGACTAGAAACTGCTCTCGTTTGATTGGTGCATAAATATATGCAAAATAGTGAAAAAAGATGTTCTCATAGTAACACAATTACTGTAACAAAATTGCATAGTTTCCCCGCAGGCTTTTCATCTGCATATGTCCCATGATCGTAATTACAGCATGAACAAATATGTACGCTGTGACTTACAGGATTCTTTTAATGAATTGGTATGAGCTACAAATCTCGTAGGAAATTATCAGTTCTCCGAGCATAGGTAGCTTTTTTAACTGAATTACGGGGACACTGATAACCCATATCACGAATCTTATTAAAACAAAGACCTTTCATTTCTTAACTTCCGTGTGTACATAAAAATGTTCCCTTGAATATTCATACAAAGGTACAACAGCTGATGACTTCACTACACATATACTATGTCATTTAAGGTTCAGGGTGAAATGGGATCCAACAGGTTGGAATATATGCATTTACCACGCTATAACAACATACCAGTGTGCTTTCATCCTTTACGTCCCTCTTCTGTTGCTAGTGACACGAAAAAGGAAAGAAGAAAGAAAGAAGTAATCAGTTGTTTTGGTATGAGAAAAGAGATGGGATACTGTACCAAAATGCAATTGTTAGAAATCGAGATCATGTGTCAGTTGTTGCGTCGGCTTGTGTGTTTGAATATTTTTAATTACATCTTTCAATAAAGTTACTGGATACCATTTCTTAGGCCATATCACGTGGTTCCTTTGGTGGAGGGTACAGTAGTTTGCTTCTAAACGTAGCATGGATTCAACAAATTTAGATTGTTATAAAGATCTTGAACAGTTAACTGAGATTCGGGTACGAAAATGGAGATGCGCATGCTCCACAGTGCAACAGTTCCCTATTTGTGAATAAGTTACATCCCTTTCTGACGAGGGATTGCCTCCCCCTGGTAGGTATTTTATTATAGAGTATAAAGCTGGATTAGCACTTGTATGAGTTTAAAATAAATTGCAAAGAAATAGTTTTCAATGAATTAACATTCTACTGTGAATTTATATAATCTAGAACCATGCTGAGTTTTTTGTTTTGAAATAACTGTTATCAGCAAAAAATTAATAAAGAGTTCATATGTTTTTACTATGCATTATTATCAAAATACTTGATAGAAGGGGAAGCAACCTATATGATGTTAAAAGAGTAAAACAAAAACTGTAGACATTAGCAGTACCTGAGCAGTGACGTAATATGGATCATAAAGAGCGAGTTAAAAGTTTAACCAAACGCCATGAACCAGATACAACGATATACTAGTATCTTTATTCCGTGTAAATATTAAAATTAGCACGTGTTCAGAAGGAAGTCTTGAAACACGTGTTACTGGTCTTTCATCATGTGAAAAAATGAAAAAATGAAACTTTTAAATTCTGTAAATTTAAGATTATCGCTCGCCCAGGATTCCAACCTATTATTTACTCTAATTATCGCTCTCCCAGTATTCCAACATATTATTCACCCTAATTATCGCTTCTCCAGTATTCCAACATATTATTCACTCTAATTTTATTATACAGTGACAGTTGTCCAGGGTAACATGTAAATATTTTGACGGAGATGTTTTCAACTTATCACGACAAAGTAAAATGACAATGTCTGAAGGAATGTATCACAATTAGACTAGGGCATGGGAAGTCTAGTACCATATAATTTCGGGAATTTTATCTATTCTATCTGACCATATAGCTAAAAAAAAAACTTTTTTTTCAACCCACATTACCGATCTAATGAAGAAGAACATTATATAGAATGTTTTACCTTACAAGACATTAATATAGAAAATTATACAAAGTGGATCACCACCACCACCAGCACAACCAACAGCACAACAATAATAACAAGAAGAAGAATAAGAACAAAATAATAATAATAATAATAATAATAATAATAGTAAATGTTCCGCTGATCCAAATATCTCACTTGCGTGAATGGAATAAGGTATCACCACTCCCACCCCTTATCTGACTTATTAAAACCTAATTAAGAAAGTGAACATAGAAGGGTACAGTTGACACCGCCACTAGAAAAAAGTGATATATATGTCTGCCATTCTTACGCAGCACCAACAACAACGCCAATAATAATAATAATAATAATAATAATAATAATAATAATAATAATAATAATAATATGCCGAGCTGGGCTGATTTAAATGATCGGTCAGAAACTGTGGCAGTTTCAGTAAAAAATACAACTGTAAAGAACAAAAGTTTTTCTTCAGGACGAATTTGCGCTGTGATCCATATTCATCATTTCGCTTTTTGTGCAAACATACATACATACATACATACATACATACATACATACATACATACATACATACATACATACATACATACATACATACATACATACATACATACAAGATTTCCAATCATGCCATGCGCCGCTTGTTTGTTTGTAGCTACAGAAGTTATACCTGCAGCAAGAAAAAAGAGCACTTTGCAAGCTAGAACAAATAAAAGGAACCTGCATTACCTTTCAGACATATAAAGTATTTTTTGCTATAAGAAAATTAATTCGACGCCGTTCACCATTCACAACTTCGAGGTCAATCCTACGGATCATACGTCGAATGCTTGTCGATAGCTTCCATTCGGACCACGTTGGCTATTTACGAAAGAAGGATTGACCGAGAAGTTAGGAATGATCGAACTATTTTTTTCATTCGTAGCCTCTCGATCAATCCTAGAGTCAATTCAGTAGTAGAAATAACCGAGGTGATCCGAATACATTGGGTTTCTTTCATTGCGGAGAACTTTCCGGCGAACAAAATTTATGATTTCTCTGTAAATTACTCCGCCAATTTTAATTCGTGGCATAATTTTGTCTCGCAATGATAGTTCCGAATGACCGTTCACGTCTCTACGAAGTTATTTCCCCTGTACTAACCTTGTCAACCATTTTAAAACCTGGTGTGATGCATTTACTAAATCGGACTAGCTTTGTGGTCAGATAGGGTAAAATAGTTTACAAAATGTCAAAAATTTAATTTATTGCAACACAGTAAGGTATCCCAGGCGACCTCTTAACATCTTGATGCTTTTATGATTAGCCTAATAATACTGTTGAAAGTGAGATTAAGTTACGAAAAGGGTGAAAGGGGTGGTATGTGCTGAAGAGTGACTTTTGTCTTCTAAGCTTCGATTCTAGGGCAATTTTAGTATTAAATAAAAAGAAAATTTTCTTTTCCTGCGTAACTACTGGATATATTTCATCTTGTAGACAAAAAATAAAAAAATAAATAAAAAAAATAAAAATAAATAAAAAACAAAACATAAACCCCTCCCCCCCCCCACCCCCACCCCCAAAAAAAGGATATATTTGAACTCGAGGCATCGCCACCAGTTAAAATATCACTTTTTTTTTTATTTTCGTACAACACGATGAAATATATCCGGTATTAACGTGGGATAAGAAAATAGCCTCCATTTCTTCTGACTTCTTTTTTGAAATACTTTTTTTTTCTGAGTGTTATATATGTTTTTCCTTTTTGGGTTTGCTTATTCTTAAACTCATGCCAGTTTATTAACGAATGATTTGATACAATATTGGAATAATTTATTTATAAAAAATTCTGGTACCTTTTCCTCGCTAGGTTAAATGTAAACGTATTCTTGAAGGTTTGAACTCGAACCAGTACTCGTCCATTATTTGATATATTTTCTTAATTCAAGGGAAATAACTCTTATCAATATGTTAGGATAGAAAAGTGGTTTTCCCAGCGCGTGTATGTAAATCTAGCCTTAAGTGTGTAGACATAAAGAATTCAGCTAATTCACATTGTTTGGTGTGGAAAAAATTTAAACTTTCTTTAAGTACAGTATAAAAGTGGAGATTTTGGTCATGTTTCACAATTTCCAACATTTTGTCTAATCACATAATTTCGTGTCTGAGTATGGTTTAAAAATATATGTGATAGTTTGAAGCGGCACATAGACAGTGCTTTTTTCTCTTGTATACATTGGATAATATATACTTATAACCCTTGAAATAAAGATATCATACTGTCCTACTAAGATATATTTGTTCAAAGGCTAGAATACCTGTATGAAGCAAGTAGTCTCATATTATAAAATATAAGTAGTGGCACATTGTTATTACAGGGTTGATACATCTTTAAGTTACAAATGATGTAAGTTTGCTATTTCTTGCAAATTTGTCTATTTTATGATGTCCGTTGACTATACACAACATATATCAGATATATCAAAATCATTACGCATTTAGAGACTGAGCTGTAATATTGTACATTACATGCCAGCATCTCCTTTCTATGACAGTCTGACAGAGGTGCGATTTGCCTCGGACTATCTATACTGTAGACAGGCCCGCCGACAGAAATTCCGGGTCCCTGGGCAGAACAGTCATGGGCCCCAAAACAAGTTTAATTTTTTGTATACAAAAACTTGTGTACAGTTTTGGTTATAAAACCTGTAGTAATCCACCATAACTTAGACTCTTGCAAGGAAATTTGTTTAATATTTACTGCAAAGATTAAGTTATTGTTTATAACTGAGTAGACAGCGAGCCCCTAGAAATCGTCGGGCCCCTGGGCAATTGCCCCCTCCTCTCTCGGCGGGCCTGACTGTAGATAGATATCATGATTCACTCTTATCCTTCATTTTTTTTCTTGTATGCTGAAAAAAGTTTCCTGTCTGTCTGTATATTCTAATTTATGTTACCAAATAATGTATGTATAAGTACTTCATACAGATATAAATATTAGATAAGCAGATACTAATATATGCATTTACAACATAACATTTTGTTGCCATAGTTCTATTTTTCAGTTCTAATGCCCACAAAATTAAAAAAGAAGAAAAGATTAACAAATTAAAAAAAGAAGAAATTTTTTTATTTTTTGTTTTTCCTTAAGCACCAGTGCCTTTCATCTGTTTTGTAAGGAGCACGTTGCCAACAGTATAACTCTGCCGTTAGCTTTTATTTTTTATATTTTTTACGTTTTTGTATTTAGGGTGTTTTTTGTTTGTTTATTTTCTTTCGTTGTTTTTTTTCCCCGTTACTATGAAAGCTATCATTCTCCAGTTTTTCTTCTTTTTTCTGTAGCACTTTTGGGTCTGTATACTATATCACCACTAGCTGTTTTTCTTCTTCTTTACTGTGGCACCTTTTGGGTCTGTATACCATATCACCACTAGCTGTAATTGCAGTATTCTTAATATTCTACAATACACAACATTATTGTTAATATTATCAGAGACACGGTTTATTTACAAAATTAGCTATTTATGGTCTCTGCACACAATGAATAAAAAAGCAGTACAATATTTCATAGTTCTACCGTATACATACAGTTATACAGTTACAATGAAAAACTAAACAAAATTAATTTATTTTTGTATGTTTGAGCCAATATTTTGTGGCACAATTAATTGCCAGGAACTGGGGGATCTCAAGGAAAGGAGGGATGTTTTAAATTTTCTAAAGGAACAAAAATAATAAATTTATTATCTACAAGATACTCATTTCAATGAAAAGGGGAAAATATTATAAGGACTACGTGCGGATATGAATAGTTCTTTAGTTCATATTCTACTAACTCTAGATGGGGTAGCCACACTATTGATCAATAATTTACAATTAATCTTACATGAAGTGAAGAGAAACAATATGGGAAACAAACTTATTCTGAATATAAGGATTGATAAGGTTTGAAAAATGAAATGGATTGAAAAAGGGGAGAAAGTAAGCAAGTACTATTTAAATCTAGAACACAGAAACTACATTAGTCAAATGATACTTGCATTTGTCCAAAAAAATGGATCGGTAACAGAAACTCAAGAGGAAATTTTGGAAGAAGCCAAACGTTACTGTAGTAACTTATAAAAAAAAAACGCGAACTTCAACATGTTGATGTTGAGACTTTTCTCAGTTACCCTGATATTCCGAAATTAAATAATATTCAGAAATATTTAATGAATGGCCATATATCCTATCTAGAAGCCACTAATGGTCTCCGAAAAATGCACAAAAGCCCAGGATCTGACGCTTTCACCGTAGAATTTTATAAATTATTTTGGAAAGCTTTTGGACACATTTTGGTGAGAGCAGTAAATTTTGGATATAAACGTTTAGAACTAACTCCCACTCAGAAAGAGGCATATCATGACTGTACTCCCTACAATTATCCACGAAGATCAAATGGTTTTTTGTTAAAGGGAGATAGATTGATGAGAATCTTAGGAATTAAAATGATTTGATGTTTTACACTAGAAAGCATAAGATTCCTGGTCTGCTCCATTTAATTGATTTTGAAAAAGCATTTGATTCTGTTGCATGGTTGTTCATAGATACAATAATGAAATGTTTAATTTTGATGAATCGGTTATAAATGGATTAAGCTTTTTTTATTGTAGCATCAAATCATGTATACCTATTAATGGACACGTGTCTAAATGGTTTCATATTGAAAGAGGATGTGACAAGGCGAACCTCTCACCCCATATATCTTTATTTTGTGTGCGGAGATTTAGGGTCATATGATAAGAACAAAATAAGAATACTAAAAGAATAAATGCTGCTGGTACAACTTATAGTAATTCTCAATACGCAGATAATACATCACTGACTTTTCATGTTTCCGAAAAGTCTTTCAAATCTGCTTTAGGTCTTTTGTATCTATATTCAAAATTCTCAGGTCTAAGTATTAATATAGAAAAAACAAAACAAAACAAAACACAAGATAGTAATATGGTTTGGAAGCATAACATACATCACATTAAAATTTTGTTCTGAATATAAACCTAATTGAGACTGCAGTGAATTTATTTTCTTGGGGGTTAAGTTTGCAATTAATTTAGAGGATATCCCAGTTCTTAAGTATCCCACCAAAATTAGAGTAATTAAGAATTTACTTTTACAGTGGAATAAGTGCATTCCAACATCACTTGCAAAAGGCAGCAGTGATAAAAATCTTGCGATCTAAAAAATTTCTCCTTTTTTGTAACTTTACCAAATCCATTAGAACAGCTGCTTAATGAACTGAATACACTCTTTTACAAGTTTCTATGGAAGGGAGCACAATATAAAATAAAACAAACAATAGTAATACAAGGGTATTATGATGGAGTTATAAATATGATAAATGTTTTAAAATTTAAATATGTTTTAAATCTTTCATGACTGAGGAGAATGTTGTATGGGAACTCTAAATGGAAATTCTATTACAACTCTCAGTTCTAATATTGATCATTTCTTCTTCTATGTATCAGATTTTATTTAGTCCATAAGAAATAATCTCAATTCTTTTTGAATAGATGTTTTTGGCGCTCTTAAAAAATTACTTAAATTAATTCAAGTAAATTCAACTGAATACTTTTTGCAAACATTTATATGGTTTAACCCTAGCATAACAAATAAAAGGCAGGAGTGTTTTTAACAAAACATGGTTTCAGAAAGGCATTATCTATATTATTGATTTCATTAATGAAGATGATTCCTAGATATGTTTTAACAACATCAAAAGTAGTCTCCCTTCCTAGACTTTTAAAGCATACTAACGGATATAAAATCTTATATAAAAAAAAGTAATTTAACTTCATTTGGAATTGTAATTAACAGCAACCTTTTATTAAATTTTTGGCACACACTATCATCAAAAATGAAAAAAGAGTGTAAAGGTTTTTTTTAAAATATGAAATTAATTGAAAATGACGAGACACTAGCTTCTATAAGGAAATGGAATGCTAAGTTAAGTACTATAGAAGAAATAGATTGGCCCCAATATTTTTTACTTCCACGTAAAGTCACAAAGTACCCAAACCTCAAATGGATGCAATTGAAGATTTTACATAGGATCTTGGCTATAAATACTTTACTAAAACAGTAAAAATTGTCATAAATGATCTGTGTTCTCTGTCTATGGTACATTCTGAAAAAATATCGCATCTGTTCTGGGATTATCACAGGCATTCCTAAATGACATGTTACAATGGATTAAGAGCAAGTGCAGTCACACCAACAACGTAATATTATCCAAGAAAAATGTAATATTTAGAATCAAAGAGAGGACTCAGGTTGGTGATGTAATATATTTAATTATCCTTTTAACAAAAGAACTTATTTATAAATGTGGATATTATAAAGACAGACCTAATTTTCATATTTTAAAAAGCTACTTTAATTTCCTTTCAATGTCTAAAAATACAAAGCATACAGAAAATGTGGATGGGAAACGTTTGATGGTAAATAGTTACTGTACAAAGAATTGATTAACAATCCTATGTTCGCAGTCTGCTCGGTTGTGAAGAAAAAAACATTTTTCATCTGACAGCTATATTCTATATCTTCTACAGTATATAACACAGGATTCTTGCCACTTATTTTTATGTAACTGTTACTTTGATGTGGTTCAAACAAACTGTGTGACACTTGAATCACCACGAATAAGAAGCGTGCGTGCTCTTTTATATATACATGCCCACATCTGTTTCAAGCAGTAAACACTGCAATAGTACCAAGGTCTGTAGCGTGTACTAACGGGGTGGGGTGGACTGGGGGGGGGGGGGACGGGGCGGTTGCCGCGGGCGCCAGAGGTCTTGGGGCGCCAAAACAGCTGATAAAAATTTGGGCCTCGTATTCTGGCCCTTTGGGCCATTATCGTCGCCCCGGACGCCATTTACCCTTAGTACGCCATTGACCAAGGTTCTATATGTACATAATACTAGATTATTATGACACGTCAAATACATCAACTTCCAAATTATATATATATATGTGTGTGTGTGTGTGTGTGTGTGTAAATGTATATGTATATGTATATACGTATCTACGATAAATCCCATTTTTTGAAATGCAATCCATGTCCTTTTAACTTGATATGTGTGCAACGTGAAGCTTTTTACATAGGTCAGACGAAAAATGAACAAAGAAAAAAAAAATACAGTACATATTTTGCCACAGAGAACAGTTTTTATGTCAGTTGCCAACATCGACCCTGAAACCGGGGCTTAGATGGGAGGTGGGGGTGGGGGTGAGGTTTTGGGGAAATAAAACAAGCTCCCGACGGCGCCCCACCCCCCTCGCCAGATGCCCAGAGGCAATTGCCCCCTCCCCCAACACCTCGCGCCGCCACTGACTCCACTATCTCAGATTATTAAAAGTTAATAAACATCTAAATAACTGTTCAGGGGTAAACTTCAAAGTCCTTCCCTTATATAAAGTATTTAGTGATGATGAATATTTAAGAGAAGAAAAGGAACTTTATTTCATACACACTTTATAGCCAGACCTTTCGAGTTCTACATTATATCAATACACGGATACATTTTCATAACATGACCATAGGAAATGTATATTGGTTGTTTTAATCTGTATGAACCACTTTATACATCGTATCAATACATTGATGCACTTGAGAACGTACTGTACACGGTCTATATTGAGTGCGTTTCTGTCCATTTTCTTTTACTTGGCCAAGGGCTGTGAAGAGTGTTTAATGATTTTTGCAGTGTTATAAATGTTTTTTTGTGTGTGTATACAAGTGTTGTATATAGATCTTAAGAAGTTGTTTATATCTCGCCCTATAAACAATGACGTAATTGACATAACTGATATCCTGTTGAACTGAAAAAATGTATTTATATACATGAACCGGCACATGGACATATTCACTGTTATATATGTATATGCATTAAATGTGAATATATTTTTGTAACTTCAAACAATGGCCAACATTACTAAAATAAATGTATGATTTACTTGTGTTTATTGCTGATAATTTGTTCCATTGTGTTTATAATCTATGTGTGTTGCTTCACGTATTTTCTTTATATTCTATATATTGTAGTGCGACTGTTTAAGCTCTCATTTCATTATGGTTTTAATATATTGTACATAATTCATACAAGATAATAGATGTCATTATCGTTGTTATTAACCCCAAGATGCTAATATTCATTATTTTACATTTTATTATTTATATGGTAACTTATAACCATTAGGATCAAAGTGTCCTCAGTCTTCAAAGCTTACAATCAGTTCTCCCAGTATGGATTGATTCCAGTTTACTGAGTTGTGGTGAATCAGATGTCAATATGTCTTCCAACATTTTACAGGCCCATAGACATAATGGCAGACAGAGACACGTATGTATATATTTATGGATGCTGTTATGTATGATGTTTATATGATGTATATATACTTAACCTTTGTCCATGATTGTAAGTTGTATGGCTTTTTGAAAATACATACTTAACTTTTGTCCAGTTATTTACATAGTATTTTCAAAGGCATGTCGCAATTAGACTTTTGTGATCTATGAGATTTTAATAACAATTCAAAGTTTCGAATTTCAAGTAACTCTACAGTTATCTGTTTATATAGCTAAAAGATATGTTATCCATGTATGCAAAGTCTACCAATTTTTAATGCATAACGGTACTTAGTATCAACATCTTGGGCTACCTTTGATCTGAATGACCAATGATACCAAGATTTTAATTTGCCGTGATCTTGCTAAAGCGAGAAAAGTCCCAGGAAAAATATTTATTTGTCACTGTGGACGACAGTCGATTTATAACAAAAAATTAGGATGAATAATTCAGATTGGCCTCCAGAGGCGTTCCATAGATAGTGACGAACCTCCGGACACTCGGCAAACGCATAACAGAAGTTTTACTGTAGTAGTATTTTCGGCCATCACTGGAAATATTATCCGTTAAGTTTACAAACAAAACATACCAGACGAACGAAGAATGCTATTAAATGGATTTTACCGGTTTAGCGCATTTAAGAAGAGCGCCTTTTCCCAGAACGGAACCGTAAAATTTAACACCGACATTCGAGCACGGCTGAGCGCGTTTATATGACTATTAATTCTATGTTAAAACAAGCGTACTGGGTTGATTAGATATCACACACTGAAGCGTACTGGGTTGATTAGAGATCACACACAGAAGCGTAGTGGGTTGATTAGAGATCACATACCATTAATTATTTCGATGAATTCATTATATTGTGTCACACAGAACAATATCATGACAATTTAACAGGAATAAATATTAACAGAAATAAATAAATAAAAAGGAAAAAAAAATATTAACGGAATGAGGCAAGAGATGCTTATTTTAGGCGAAGTATACATTGTAGCTACAGACTCGAGAAAGCTCTTCAAGACCGAGTTTCAACAGCGACCAGTAGAGCTAGAAAGGGTTGATACTATATGTTATATAGGAGCTGTGCTTGGTCAAGCAAGTGGAGATTTCTTATCTACTCGTGGAAAACAAGATGTGAAAATCTTACTTCAAATGCATAGGTAACGAATCAGATGTCAAGCTTGACCTGCTAAACATACGTGTTTACGCTACTATATTTGACCAAATAGCCAATTAGATCCATGTAAGAAGCAACTTTCCTCGACGGCAGCGAAGCTAAGACTGATCTTGGGTGACGTTTAGACCGTTTTATAGCGGAGTCTCGGTTTTTCAGGAGAATGACATGTTCTGTAGATGTACCAACAAAGGTTGTACCATCATGAGGATAACATATATGGTCGCGAAACCATACAAGCAATCAGTGATCCCCATTTTTATGAGTTTTTTTATTTTATTTCAAAAGAGATTCTTAATTTTAATTGAAATATTTTATGAGAAACTTTTAAATATTAAAACTGAATAAATTGTTTTATATATTTGTACGATATTTATCGCCATTCTCAACCGCTAAATAGATATTTACACCCGGATGGCGCTCAGTGCAACGGAGAATTTAAGCTCTAAATCGTATATGAAAAACCAGCGATCAAATCGTATGACTTTATGGCGCCAAATCGTAATGCAGATGCGTTCAATCGTAACGCACGGTAAATAGAATATAGTATTTATAATATTTCGAATCACAGACTTACTAATAAGTCAAATAAAGCTACAAGGATGTGATGTTAAACCTGTGTTGGCAAATGAAAAATCGGTCCAAAGAATTGAGAATTTTGTTTACTTGTGTGTAAAGACCTCATGGAGCTCAATTGTTGGGTTGACTTGGGCTCTAAATCGTATAAAAATCAGTGCTGAATTGAATTGGCCCTAAATAGAAATGATAATTAGATCAATTCTAATACGTCAAAAATAGGAGATACTATTGAACATATGTAGAATTACGGACTTTAAAATTTATAACTTTTTCGTTGAATGGTTTCAAATTGTTAATGTCCAAGTCAAACAAAGGCACAAGGATATCGTGTTGGCGCTTGAAAAATCGGTCAAAATATTTGCTGTTATCAGAAAGAGATACATTATTTTTACTTTTTTTCTTTCACAACAATCAACTCGATACACTACACATGTTTTGTTAACTTCAGTCTGCTATTATATACTGTATACAGAAAAAAAGTAAAGCATGGAGTGAGGTATTGTTTGGTCTAGAAATTCAGAAAGCTGTGTTAATACTAGTGTCTTAAAGAAAATAAAATAAAATGTAAATACATTATTTTCCCGACAAATCTGGAAGGTTTGGCATGCTGTGAACATGTTCATATTCTTCTCAGGTTTCAGTGTAATTTTGACGCAGGTACTTTGCAGAAAAGGTTTGGGTCGCTGTATGCAACTGTATGTTCATATCCTCCGTTAGGCTTTTGTGTAATTTCGACACCAGGTTTTCACACAAAAAGCAAGCAAATCAATACTATCAAAAATTAGTTTCTCTTTCTTAAATATGTCTTTGGAACCGACTTCAACTCGCTGATTTTGTTAGCAAAAATGGGAAGGGAAGTTTTTCATTGACGGTCATAATGTTCAAATAAGTCTAGACTAAATAGGCAATAATTTGCATCCCAGTACATTTTTGGCGAAAAGGTAGGGATTATGTCGTCCTGCCCGTCTGTCTGTCCGTCCATCCATATGTATGTATGTTTATATGTATTAACGGCATGTCAGTACAATTCTGTAATGTATCTGCTCTTACATCGTTGAATATACAGACTTCAAACTTTGGGACAGGATTGGGAATTGTGTGCAGACGTGCACATTGGTTTTTTTAATTTTGTTATGACCCATGGGGGTGAAGCCTGTGGCTTGGCTTAGTTTTCTCCAAAAACATCTGTATTAATATTTTATTATTTAATGTGGAGACATGAAAATTTGTTTATGGCATCTAAAGTCATAGCTCAGCATTGTTGACTCTTGTGTCAGGGCGCTAGCTCAGACATTGTCAAAGATAGTAATAGCAAGATGAACTTCGTATATTCAACAAATAACTCATATTTGTGATTCTATTTTAAAGGTCAATGTAATTTTTTCTGCTTGGGCTGTAGCTCAGAAGCTGTTAAAGTGGATGAAAATGGAACAATTTGGATGGTGTTTATTGTACCAATCAAGATCCTATCTGCACTGTTAGGGTCACAGTCATCTCAAGGTTACTTACTTGTAGTGTCTTGGTTGTAACTCTGTTTAAAGTAGTATTATCACACCTTTTACACTTTTACGTCTTGAGCTTTTTCTAACTTTCATAATCTTACCCTCAAGGTCAAGGTCACGTGTCAATGTATTTTGTTGTGAAGAAGGCTCATGTTTAGTAACGTGAATGCTCATACCCCCAGTGACCAGACTGTTTCATATACCACTTTAATGGTTCTGTATTTAAGGTCAAGGTACTCAATTATTATGTCCTGGTTGTAGTTCGGAAACTGTTTAGGATATAGGGAGGAATGTATGCATACTGACATATCATGACTGATAAGTGTATTGCATAGGTCATTTCTCAAAGTCAAGGCATGAACACTTAATTCTGGTGACCAAAGTAGAATTTCATAAATTGAATATGACACAGACTTTGGAACTAAAGAACTTTTCATATGAAAATTTTCAAACCGAGGTTAAGCAGCCAATTGTTTAATATTTGACTTTTAGTCTAATGTGAGCTTAATGCACGATCTCACGCCCACTTACGCCTCTTCTTATTGCTTGCTTTTTTTGTTCTTAGCGTATGTTTCGTGAACCCTTTCTACACAATTACCTTACTATTTGGAAAAGGAGGCACCTCTTGAATACTGGGCATTATTTAAGGGTTGAGTTTTTTTCCAATATATTTCCTTTGCCGTCACATAAAAAAGCAGACAGTTTGGGGGGGGGGGGGGCACTTTGTCCGTCTGTGTGTTTTCCTCTGTCTGTCTTCCTTTTCCAGGCTATAACTCGTATACTGTTTCACTTATTAACATCAACCTTGCACTGTGCATGAACTTGGGATGAACACGCGTTGCTCACCAAACATCTATTCACTATGCCCTACTTTCCAAAACTTATTTTTTAATAATTGCTAGGATGGATTTGTGTTGCTAATCGGAGCTCGAGTTCTGTGACTTTATTTCTAGAATTTATTCAAAATTGCTATTTGTCTTGCAGTAATTTTATATTAACATAAAACTTAAGCTGTGTGTGCATCGTGGGATGAACATACGTTGCGTTCGAAGGCTGAGTCACCGTACTACGCCTTCCAGAATTTATTACCAATTGCTTTAAAAATGCTATAATGTCACCACATAAACTGTTCCAAACCCGTATCACCATCCTCTCAAACGAGGCAGGAACTACTTTTTCACGATGTTTCCTGGCTACAACTGAGCAAGACTGAACAGCTATGCCGTGGCCTCACTTGACATGCAAAAGAAAACGAGTAGCTTTCTCTGTAACAAGTCTGTATCATCAAGTTCCAACACGTTGTCCAATCCCGTTGTAAATAACTGTCAAAATAATGTTGTCATTCCCATGTTAAGTCCCCATCGGAGTCTCTCACACCGCTCTTAGCCGCATGTTGAAGAGAGAGAAACCATCAGTCATTCAGCAGTTAAAATCTTCCGCGATGCAAATTTTGATAACTGCACAATAACTGTAAATCACATATATAGATCTCCTGAACCCTCACGCGTCTTAGAATTCGTGTTACTAACATTGATCGTAGTGAAAATGAGTGACTGTTGTTTAACGCCCTCCATTCATAAACTGCTATATTCATGCGTATATCATCTGATCAGTATGTAATTCGGATCATGCTTTAGGATGAAGTTTGTATTAAAAAGGTTGAAATGTTAATCAATTTCTTTGTTTTTCAGTTAAGTATAGTGCTTTATTAAACGATCTGAAAATTGATTTGCATATAACAAAGATATAATTATCATAGTTATTCGATCTTGATTGCCAGATCACGTCTTGTTGTCAGCATCAGAAAATCCGGATCATGACTCGACGCTTCGCGTCTCGTAATAATCCAGATGTTCTGATGCTGAGAACTCGACGTGATCTAGCAATCAAGATCGCATTACTATAATATATATATATACATACACACACACACACATATATATATATATATATATATATATATATATATATATATATATATATATATATATATATATATATATATATATATTATATCCTTAGCGAAATGTGCACCTGTCGAAATTAAGAAATTATCCGGCCTGTGTCTAACTACATAAGTTACTTTAGGCATACTGTTATGCATGTTCTGTACGACTAAGTGACTGTATGTTTATTTCAAGCACGGTGACCTATGAATTTGCTTTCTTTTTTTTTCTTTAAAAGTTCATATCATTTGATATAACAATACAAGTAATTAAAAATATGGAAGACAGAGATTAAATGTTATAAAAAGGTGTGGTGTAGTGCTAAACCCAATGAATCCTATGTATAATTATATTGGAGATTCATATTACATGTACAAGGATTTACATTATGGCAACCCCTATTCTTCATTTGATGTAATTTACTAAGGTCTAACCTTCATCAAAGTATAGTGACAAGATCTCGAGAAATAGGAAATCGTTTTTAAAATAATACATCTAGCAGGTTTAGGGAAGAGTGTGTATCATACTTTTATCCCTGATATGTCTATGTCAGTACAAAATATGTTACTAGTATCATACCAGTCATATCACGAAGAATTTGTACTTTTGAAATTTGAGAAATTCATTTCTAGGGAATGAATATACTAATTATGTAATCCCGTAAATAGGAAAAATATTAATCTGAACAGTGTTGCATTTTAACTACTCACATTGAAGCAACCGACAATTGGTTTTCTACAAGAGGATTTTTCTTTCAAAGGCAATAGGGTTGGCCACTTTTCTTCTACATATTTATGTTATTGGCTGTTTAGTTTTCTTTTAACTGCTATATATGGCTGGCTATGGGAGGGGGATATTAAGAAATCTGGATTTTTAAAAATAATCTAATGAAGCAAATTATCGTTATGAGTTGGGACCATTTACAAATAAATCTGAATTTGCGATCTTAATAATGTCAGATAGAGAATATTATAATTATATAGTTTGATCACATTAAAACTTATGTCAGGTTGTTTTACAATTTCTCTTTTCTTATTCTAGCTTTTACTGATGAACCTCAATATCCAGCTACAGATGGACCTCAATATCCATCTACAGATGGACTTCAAAATCCATCTACAGACGGACTTCAATATCCATCTACCGATGTACTTCAATATCCATCTACAGATGGACGTCAATATCCATCTACCGATGGACCTCAATATCCATCTACCGATGGACCCCAATATCCATCTACAGATGGACCTCAAAAATATCCATCTACAGATGGACTTCAATATCCATCTACAGATGGACTTCATCATCTAGCTAGGTTTTAATTCAAACACCTACAGTCAAATCAACTCAATAATTTATATTGATTCCATTTCACTGAATAATAAATAAAAGTCTGCAGATAGATAAATATATAGATAGATAGATAACTACATAGATAAATATATAGATAGATAGATAACTACATAGATAAATATATAGATAGATAGATAACTACATAGATAAATATACAGATAGATACATAACTACATCGATAAATATATCAATAGATAGATAACTACATAGATAAATATATAGATAGATAGATAACTACATAGATAAATATATAGATAGATAGATAGATAACTACATAGATAGATAGATAACTACATAGATAAATATATAGATAGATAGATAGATAACTACATAGATAAATATATAGATAGATAGATAACTACATAGATAAATACATAGATAGATAGATAACTACATAGATAAATATATAGATAGATAGATAACTACATAGATAAATATATTGATAGATAGATAACTACATAGATAAATATATAGATAGATAGATAACTACATAGATAAATAAACTGGGTCGAGGAAGTTAAGGTCTTAGGTTTCAAGATCTCAAATGTCCATCCAACATAATATAATTACCTATTTATAGAGCTATGACTTGCGCTGTCTTATTTGAAAACCCCCCTAACAATTTTATTGTGGCATGTTAAATGTGTTCTTATGTCGTAGGCTACTATTGATCTATTATTTTTTTGTTCTAAATTACATCTGACACGAAGATTTGTGAAATTATCATGATTCTGCTTCAGTGAGAAAAGTATCATTCAAAATATTTACTATTTTCTTTAGGCGTCTGTCGATGCATAATGTATTTCGGGTGAGTAAAACGTTTGCCCACGTGATGAAAATCAAGATAATCAGCGTGTGGATCGCATATGTTTGTGTTTGTCTTGACCAAATGATCTTTCAGTTGCACTAAATTATATTACCCTTGTATAATTAAATAGGCACTTAATAGTAATACTTAAAGGTATTGATATGGTCTTAATAGTAATAATTAACGGTATTGATATGGTATTAATAGTAATAATTAACGGTATTGATATGGTCTTAATAGTAATAATTAACGGTATTGACATGGTCTTAATAGTAATAATTAACGGTATTGATATGGTCTTAATAGTAATAATTAACGGTATTGATATGGTCTTAATAGTAATAATTAACGGTATTGATATGGTCTTAATAGTAATAATTAACGGTATTGACATGGTCTTAATAGTAATAATTAACGGTATTGACATGGTCTTAATAGTAATAATTAACGGTATTGACATGGTCTTAATAGTAAGAATTAACGGTATTGACATGGTCTTAATAGTAATAATTAACGGTATTGACATGGTCTTAATAGTAAGAATTAACGGTATTGACATGGTCTTTTAAGGCACAGCAGCACATGAACGGTACAATTTTAGGAAGTTTTAAATCTGGTACCGAGGCAACTGGAATAAACTGCCTTATCCAGGGAAAAACAACGCTAGCCGGTTATTCGATTGAAGTATTCGAACCCGCACCCTTTCGGTCTCGAATCCTGCACGCTAACCACTGACGTTTATAGTAAAATTTAATTATTGAAATGCTCATCAGTACAATGTGTAACTGAAAATACAAAATATTTATTGTAATTAGGTAAGGATATTAATCAAAAATACAGAGTTGGTTAGATTTATATATATACATATATATATATATATATATATATATATATATATATATATATATATATATATATATACTCGGGTATAAACCAATACCAGCTGTAAACTGCATAATGCGTCGGCAGATCTGGGTCTATGCAGTTAGTAAGGACTAATCAGTAGAATAAACATGCGAGTATATATATATAGTTTTTAAGAGTAAAAAATACATAATCCTCAATTAATGAATACTTTCGGAAAATTAAACACACGTAGTCCTAATTTTGTAATTTATATGCATATTCCGATTTTTCTAACATGCTTATTGAAGGATAAACTGCTGGAAATGCCCAGCATCTTGATGTAGGTTTGAACAGTCGTACCCAGCATCCTGATGTAGGTTTAAACAGTTGTATGCAACATCCTGATGTAGGTTTGAACAGTTGTACCCAGTACCCAGGTTTGAACAGTCGTTCATGCGAAATTTCGCACAATATGAATAGACTTTTCAATCAATCTCAATTACTATAGAAGTGTTTGAGATATTGGGAATTGGGAACCTATGGCCAATTATAAAAGAAATTTGTTCAGGATAGGTCCTCACTTCTGGTAATTCATTTTACTTTTGATCACTGTACATTTTTTGGGTTTATTATTTATTAATAAAGTTTAATAACAACAACAACAACAACAACAATAATAATAATAATAATAATAATAATAATAATAATAAAGATGGGGAAGTAGACGAAGAAGTTGGGTCGAAGATTTGAGATTGTCATGATTTTGTGTCAGTGGGGAATCACCCGGTTAACATATTAACTTTTTCTCCAGGTGACGGTTAGTGGAAAAAGAAATTGGGTGGGTAAAACGCTGGAACACACCCGAGGTGTGCAATACATTGTGACAAAAATCTAGACAATCGGTATGGATAGCAGATATTTGTATTTGTCTTGAACAAAAGGGACTTATCGGTGGTTTTCAGCCTATAATAAAACTTTTATTTAAGTATAACACGGTGAATTACTAAATGAGTATATGGTAAATTTAGACTCTGACGGATGCCATCACCTGATTTTTTCCCCATTGAAGCGGGTCTTAATTGGCATGTCCCTCTGGAGTAGGAAGTAATTTATTTGATTGGTTGTTTTGACTCGCAAGATGTGTTTAGGACACAGACCATCTTTATATAAGAGCACATTCTATTTCCTACTCCTCATAACCTACAACAGACTGTGTAATAGTGGAATCTGGCTTTTATAGTGGTGGCCGACTACATCCGATCTAAGGAGAAACAGATTGCAGAAAGAGCACGACCATGACGATCTTCAAAAACAACTGCCTTATTGCCTGTCTTTGTTACCTATGTACTATACTTTGATACATCCTCCTGACTGCAGGTTTCGTTAACCCCTTCTGGAATGTATCAACTTCGGCAGGAGTTACCAAGTATTCGGGACTTATCATGACTTGCTACAGCAATTTATCGTGCTCTTTTGATGTGAACACCATAAAGGCCTATGCTAGTGGGGGTATGTATGATTTTCATCATTAACATTAGCTCTCTGTCTCTGTCTCTGTCTGTCTGTCTGTCTCTGTCTGTCTGTCTGTCTGTCTGTCTGTCTGTCTCTCTC
Source organism: Margaritifera margaritifera (assembly GCA_029931535.1). Lineage (NCBI taxonomy): Eukaryota > Metazoa > Mollusca > Bivalvia > Unionida > Margaritiferidae > Margaritifera > Margaritifera margaritifera. The sequence continues at coordinate 416,922 of JAQPZY010001028.1, forward strand.
TCTCTCTCTATATATATATATATATATATGTCTATATTGACACAAACATTGATAACGGCGTAAATTTAATTTTTGTTACCAATGTTTCAAGCTAAACAAAGTCTTCGTCAGGGGAATAAACGGCTTACATATACAAAACAAACACTAAACATAAAATCTAAGAAAGATTCTGGACTCCTAAATGTTAGAATCACTAGGGGTGATTTACAACAAGAGATATACAAATAAAAAGTTGTGTAACAATAATAAACGAGCAGGTTATTGTGTCTATCACATAGAAAAGCAACATGTTTTGAATTAATTCCAGTTTGTGAACAAATGACGGAAACATAATGTGTCATCCTGTTAATACTACATATGTCTATGGTTTCGTTTATTCTTTCACAGTACAGCAATACAAGTTGGGTATTTGTCGCTGTAATTTAAATTTTCGCATATTTACCTTTGACTCCCTTCTTGGGACATCGTGGGGTGCACCCATACATCATACCCACCTCGTGGTAGAATGAGAGTAATAATATATTCCCAAGGCGATGATGATGATGATGATGATGATGATGATGATGATGATGATGATGATGATGATGATGACGACGACGATGATGATGAAAACCTCAGTTTGATCATGATTAAGATAAAAGAATCAGTTTGATTGACGCAACTGTAAGAAATCTACAACTGACAATGATCATGTTCTATTTAATCAGACGTGGAAATAACAATAGACAATGCCTCTATGAGTCTAATTAATCGTGTATTTACAAATTTTTAGACTATTTTTTATATTTGATTTATTTTCAGACTTTTCCGGATTCCAGATCGGAGCGATGACCCTCGGCATCGCAGGTTGGGTTTTCGGATTAGCGGCTCTGGTCATTGTAATGGTTTACTCTTATTTCCCGCTGACTGTAACTGGTTTTCTGGCAATCATTTTTGCACTCGTCTCTGGTGAGTACATTTTTAACTGCTCCATCAGTTGTTTTCTCCTTTCTTCCAAAACTCCTCTACCACCACAGACTTTTCCAGAAATTTTTTTAAGTTGTACCTCTTGAGTCAGCAAATCTAGAATTGTCAAACGTAACCACCTTTTTTGCGCGCACCAGCAAAACCGCATAAAACTTGTACAAAGTTCATTTGAAGATGCACTTCCTTGATTTTCCCACTTCCTCCGTAAATTTGGACGGAAACATGCCCGTTTTTCCATTCAGAGTTGGCTCAAACAGTCCCTACTGTCGCTTCGGCACAAATACGCAAAAGAAGTAATTTATTTACTGAAATAATTCAATACATATTTTTGTCTTTAAACAGAAATAACCTGATCAGCTTTGGACATTTTTCTGTGCAGATTTGCGTTTAAACTAGACCCAAATGTATTGGCACTGAATGAGCTATTGTTTGGTAATGTGGGTATATTGATGATTTATTGTTTGGTGATGTGACCGTGTTGATGATTTATTGTTTGGTGATGTGACGGTATGGGGGTTGGTGATGGTCGCATTGATGAGCTATTGTTTGGTGATGTGACCTTATTCACGAGCTATTATTTGGTAGTGTGGTGGCCGTATTGGGGTTTGGTAATGTGGCCGTATCGATGTGACCGTACTGATGAGCTATTGTTTGGTGGTGTCGCCGTTGATTTGATTTGGTTGATTGGGATTTTACGGCGCACCAACACTGTAAGTCTACATAGCGCCACAAAAAGGTTATATGATAAATGATTTATGTATGAAAAATAATTCACAATCAAGGAGCGAGAAAAAAAAATAATTGTGAATTCCAGGCAGTTTCTTGTTCCATCGGTTCCTATTTAGAACTGTTCCATTTCCCGGCTGTGCTGCTATTCTCTTCTGCAAACTAAACACCTTTCAGTTGTAGAAAAATGAAGTCTAGGTTTTTTACACTGCACTATACCCCCCCCCTCCCCAACAGGATTTTCTTCTTCTTAAATAACTACATCAGTCTGGTTTACACGTGTCCAGAAATCTAGGGAGGTCAAATACATAATTTGTGCTTTTCCACACATTCTACAGGATTGATTAATCTAGATCAAATATATACGTTAGTTTACGTTTGTGTTAGGGCCGGACGGACGCAAAGGTGTAAACGTTACTTACGTTTAATGTAATCTCTAGAGCATCTTTCTCTATCGGTCCCTTGTCCCTCAGGTCATATTATAATCACCAGGCAGGTCCTTGAAGAGAGAATCAGAGATGGGTCAGTATTTAGCGTGCCGGATTCGCGACCAGTCCTGATCGGCTACTATAATACATCATTTGGAAAGGCACTTTCCTTGAATTGCCTTGGCACCGGAAAGGCATTTTCCTTGAATTGCCTTGGCACCGGAAAGGCATTTTCCTTGAATTGCCTTGGCACCGGAAAGGCACTTTCCTTGAATTGCCTTGGCACCGGAAAGGCATTTTCCTTGAATTGCCTTGGCACCGGAAAGGCACTTTCCTTGAATTGCCTTGGCACCGGAAAGGCACTTTCCTTGAATTGCCTTGGCACTAAATAACCTACTTATAAGGCTGCAACGTTACACGTGTCAACGGCTTAGTTTCGTTTACTGCCTGTAGACGTTTACAAACTCGGTAAACGTGTAAATGAACATGTATGCAGTTGTCATTGACACAAGAACGACCTTTTCCAATTAAATTATATATTACCACATTTTTTCTGCAGAGGATTGTTTAGTAGGATTTTTATATTAATTCTTTTATTAGACCATGTATCTATGATTTCCACATCGAATGTGGCATCGATAAGAAAAGAGCAGAAATGAATGAGAATTAGTTACAGCGCACATTACACAATATTACACACCAGGTTCATTTCCTGATAATGCTGATAACAATTTGTTTAAACTTCAGTATTTACCTTTAATTAACATGTTAGCTAAAAAAAACTTTGTTTAGTAACATTTATTTTTATAAAACAAAAGAAGCAGTGTTGCGGCATGCACATTACAATAGCTGTCCAGTAGGATTAGCAGGTAGATAGGGGGAAAGTTGAGTTTCTAATCGTTTCGATTAAACGGCATCGTTTCGGTTATTGTAAACTATGTACACGTTTAGACATTTGGTAAACGTTGCAGTCTTACCTACTTATGTTGCTGTGCCATGAAATAACCAAACCAAAGATAGAAGACATTTTTAGACATTCCACAAGATTAATGAATCTGTATCAAATATATCCATTACTGTTTACATTTCCGTGTTGTCATGGAGAGTGTCAAGCTGCGTCCACTGACGAGGGTTGTCATATGACGTCTGCATATTTAAATGAATTTGGATATGTGATTGCATCACCTAATACACATGCAGCAATGAGGTTAATAATGATGAAGGAATACAATAACAAAGTGGAATGGTCAAGTATCTTTCGGGGGAAGTGAGGAATGATTTATAATAAAGGTTTATCATATATGTGATGTGAATTAAATCAGATATTCATATTTGTTTCTAGCTTTATGGAGAAAATAATTGTGAAGTTTATTTGCTGTCACGTGATATTTGGACTCCTCCCTTCTGAGCTCTTCCAAAATCACAGCATACCACCATAGTTATGCAATTATTTCTTCATATATATATATATAAATATATATATATATATATATATATATATATATATATATATATATATATATATATATATATAAATATATATATATATATATATATATATATATATTACATACCCATATTTTTCTATTAATTATTACAGGAATATCAGGTGTCATATGCGTCATCATCTACGGTAGAGGGATCATCGTCCTCTCTGAAGTGACTCAACTGACTGCGTCTTGGTCATTAGGTCTGTACACCGGCGGTTCGGCTCTGATGATTGCGGTCGGCATCATACTCATCGTCAACGTCTGCGTTCTGTAAAAGAAAGTTACCCGACATGCCCGTCTCACGTGACAACAGCAACATTATCTGCGCCAAACATGCAAATTTCCTAAATTTACCACTACCAAACAAAGTTTACGGTATAATTTATCCCTCCGTGTTTTACATTTTGTGAGTACGGATTGAAAAGTCTAGAAAACTTTGATGTAAATTTAAAGAGAAACGAGGTGACCAATTTAAAGTTATATTATCTACCTACTATGAATACTTTGCTCTACTTTGTTATATTATCTAGATGTTTTATAGAATCTATTTTTATAAATATAACTGGTTTATATTCATAGTGGTACTTGAAAAATCGGGCAACAAAACAACCCTATTATAGCTATTGGGAAGATTGTTTTCTGTCCACTACGTTGTGTATAAAAAGGAAAACTGATGGAGTAATTTATCGTTATTGAAAATTATTTGATTCCAGTGTGGGGACTCGATGGAAAGTAAGACCCGCAGCTATGCCTATAATATTGTTACTGAGAAAACGTGGAAATATATTTCAGACAAAAAAATCTGTTTTACTTCGCTCAAGGAAAGTGTTGTTAATATCCCACAATTTCCATTTTAGATTAAACTTTTGCAGGCTTGGTGTCACTTTGGATGGAAGAATTTCATACAAAAAACAAGCAATGCAATGCCTCCTGGAAATTCTATGGGTTTTGACTTTGGAACAAAGTTTAACTGCTGATAGTTGATAAAGAAGAGGGCGGGGAGACGGGAATGCATATATTTGGAAATCTGCAAAGTGTTACGACTCTATGGTCTAAGACAAATGTAACAGAAAGAAAGTGAAATGAACAAATCAAGTAAAAATCAACAAGCAATTTATTTCTAGATAATTTAAATGAAAATCAAAATTAAATTCCAAAAATAATCCAAAATGTATTAATCACAAGTTCTAAAATATAGAATGTTCTGAGTGAACTACTGTATCCTTGAATGTACTGATGTGCTAATAGTATGAAATGTGCTGATGTACCAGTAGTCTTTAATGTGCTAATTTACCAAAATGAAGTACTCCAGAATATCTAAATGGATAAGTTCACATAAATCCCAAAATCATTAATTCAAAATCCAAAAAGAGAATGAGCACTATAAGTAAATCCAGTGAATCTTTTGAAACAAATAATTCCTCTCTCTGAATTTGGAATGATTTTTCACAACTGTAATGACTCTTTATATACTGATGGTAAGGTCGAAACTAAGAACTGTCCACTTAACATGGTATATATAAAGATAGGTCACATGATAGAATGTTCTAGAAAATTATATGGTGTATGTGACTTTTAACACACATCTGTTCCAGAACTTTCTCGTCTACCTGACAGAAAACAGCAATTTCAATGGCCATTTACAGCATAACTGTAAACAAAAGCAATCCTAACCTCAAGTTAAATAAATAACTTGTTTACCAAAACCGTCCTTGAACTCAAATACTAAGTAAACAACCTAATTCAAGGACAATAGCTAAACATGTAAACCTTATACATAACATTAAGATTTGAGCAAATATTAAAGTCGAGAAACATTTATAATTTCCTAAAATATTTATAATATTATATAACATCATACATAACAAAAGACAAATGAACTTTTACATTGATTGAACTGTTCAACATTCTAGGTTACTTCGTTGCTTGCACTCTTCAGCATTCAAAGTTATTTCGTCGCTTTCTTGTATTTTTATAAGTTTCTTATGCCTTCTTGTTAGTTCATTTCATTTCATTTCCTGATGTTTTTTATATTATTTTACTGTACTTACATATGACGAAGGCATCACATTAAAACAATAACACATCGTTTGGCGTACTATCCATAAGTGTTGGTTTATAGATGTGTATACTACATCTGTTCAAAAGGGGGAATATGTATTTGATTTCAAAGAAATCGAAAATATATCTAAATGACGTCTCGGTAATTAAATCAAAATTGCGAGACTGATAGATGACCGCAAGAGTGAACTGGAATCAGATTGGTTCCGGCTCTTGTTAACCTTTAGGGCGTAGCAATACTGGATCCATGTTGTTCTTTCGGCTATTAATGCTTTTGAATATTATGAGCATCGTCTCGCTCATTTGTTAAATTGTGTACTCTGGGAGATAGATCATTCATTTTTTGCTGTAATGTTATTTTAAGCACATTGGGCAATGATTTTTTAATTTTTTTTTATATCATGCTAAATATCTGCAAATTATTTCAGAAATCTGGATGAAAAAATTTTTTATTGCAAAAACGACCCAAAATCTGAATACTACGTAAAATCGGACTAATAGGGGCAAATTATGATGATGCCCTTAGCTTGTTTCTATGGGAATGATTTCTGGCTGTAAAGCGGAGTTATCAGTGCCATCTTAATGTATAGTTTTATTGATAAATCCAGATTTCTTGTGATAATCTAGTGAAGCAAACTTTTTGTTATAACGGTTTGGTTATTTAATGGCAAAATTTTGGAGGTGCACCTGTGATACATGGAGGTTATTTATCATACAGAATTGATTACATGTTATCATATTGAATATGAATATTGTTTTGGTAAATAAAATATTAATATGTTATTTCTACCTCTTGGTCTTTATTTGCCTACAGTTGTTCATTATGAAAGGATAAGCGGATGTACCTATCTGTCTGTCTTTTTATTTGTCTTACTTTCATGTTCATCCTTGTATCTAATTTGTTACTTCTTACACAGCTACACGTACTACCAATATCTCTATTACCTCGCCAGTAAATCAGTACATACCTAATTCGGATGAGTGTACATAACATCTATCAGTTATAATAGCAAAACTGACCTCATAATTGCTAGTTAATTCTAACAAGGTAGATACACATACGTATATGTGTCACAATCGCTATTAGAAGAGCAATGTATTTACATTCACATGCAAATTGAAAGTTTCTGGCTTCTGTATAAATGTATGCTAGTATTTTAAATTTTGACGCAAACTTAATTTTGATCTAATCATTAGGAACAGATTGACATAATTAGAACATAACATGAATTTGAAAATGTAATTCGGTAATGACATCCATATATTTGGAGGAGTGGACAAGACGTTAATTGATTTGTGTCTTTTAAACTTGTCTTTCTTAATATCGTTTTGATTTGCAAGCGACTTTCTTCCGATTTTAGAGGCTTTTTCTATTTTAATTAAAAATGTTACTCTCTAAGTTCATGGAAAATCTCTGTGGATTTTTACCTTTAGAAAGTCTTTCGATTTCTATATTATAACTTCGACAAATTGTTGGCCTGAGCTGAGAAATGATAGTTTTGGATCAGTAAGATTTAAATGAAGGATACAATATTTAGCAACTGATTGGGACATTCACGTGAATTTCCGGTTAGATCTAGCTCACATCGAATAATTGTCATTCTTTTGTTGAATATAAACTGATATCCTCTGATTGGAGCATGAATATATGTAAAATAGTTGAAAAGGATATTCTCATAGTACTACAACTGTAACAAAATTACACATTTTCCCAGCAGGCTTTTCAGCTGCTTTTGCCTCATGTTTGTAGTTATATCTTGTACAAAGGTTCATAGTGACTTAGAGTATTCTTGTACAAAACTGGTATGTTGCTACAAATATAAATGGAAATTTATCAGTGCTCTGAGCACAGGTCACTGTTTTAACTTATCCTGTATCGTGGCTTACCGGGACACAGACAATCCATGTCATGAATCTTGTCGAAACAAAGAATTTAATTTGTTAACTTCCGTTTGTACATAATTTTTACTTGAATATTCATGCCACTGCAAAGCAGGCGATGACTTCATTACAAATATGTCATTTAAGGTTTAGGGAGAAATGGAATCCAGCATGTTGCAATATTTGCACCTACCACGCTATAGCAACATACCAGTGTGCATTTAGACTTTTCATGCCTCGTCTGTTGCTAGTGACACGAAAAAGAAAAGAAGAAAGAAAGTAGGAATCGATTGTGTTGGCATGAGTTAACAGATGGGATACTGGGCTGAGATGTATTTGTTAGAAATCAAGGTTTTGTGTACACGCGTGGTCTTGTGTGTTTCAATATTTATAATTACATCTTTCATTTGCAAACACGTTATTGGATATAATTTCGGAGGCCACATCACACGGTTCCTTTGATGGAGGGTATAGTAGTTTACTTGAGAACGCTTGGTTTTAACATATTTAGATTGCCTGAAAGGTCTTGAAAAGTTAACTGAGATTCGGGTACGAAAAGGGAATGCGCAGGCTCCAAAGTACAGCAATTCCGTATCTGTGTATTGCAATAGTTACCTACCTTTCTGACAAGGGATTGCCTTCCATGGTAGGTATTTTACTATACAGTATACAGCTAAATGAACACTTTTATGAGTTTAACATGATTTTAAAAAATCGTTTTCAAGGAGTTCATATAAAATTGTGTTTTTAAATAAAATAGAAACGTGTATTTTGTTCTATCAGCTCAAAATGAACAAATAGTTCATATATTTTAGAATACATTATGATCAAAATACCTACTGTGGGAAGGTGACTCCTTTATAGAAAGAGACAGAACCTGTACGATGCTAAAAGAATCAAGTAAAACTGTAGACATTAGCAATACCAGTGCACTTACGTAATTTGGATTATAAAGAGCGCGTCAAAGGTTTAACCGAACGTGATAAGGAAACTTGTACAAAGTGATAAACGAGGTACCACGATATACACTATCTTCATTCCGGGTAAGTATTAAAATTAGTAAGCAGTCAAAAGGGAGTCTTGAATCACGTGTTACTGGTCTTTCATCATGTGAAAATATGAAACTCGTACATTGTGTAAATTTAAGATTATCGTTCGCCCAGGATTCCAACAGAGTATTTATTCCCCCTAATTATATTATTCATTGACGGTTGTCCAGAGTAGCATATAAATATTTTGACGGGGATAGTTTCAGCTGATCACGACAAAATAAAATAGTAATGCCTGAATGAATGGATTAGCCTAGGGCATGCGAAGCCTAATACTATGACGTGGTATAATTTGGGGAATTTTATCTAACGTAACTAAACATATAGCTAAAATAAACCTTTCTTTGACCAAGATTACTGATCTAATGTAGCAAAAAGTTACATACAAATTTACGTTACAAGACAGTGCTATAGAAAATTGTACAAAGTGTATCACAACGACCACCATCGCCACCAATAGCAACAACAATAACAACATAATAATAATAATAATCATAAACGTTCCACCGATCCATATGTCTCACCCGCGTGAATGGAATAATGTATCACCACCCCACCTACGGATCCGACTTATTAAGACCTAATTAAGAACTTGAATATAAAAAAGTAAAGTTGACACCGCCACCAGAAAAAAGTGATATATATGTCTGCCATTCTTACCCAGGTAAGACAACACCAACAGTAATGCCAATAATAATAATAATAATAATAATAATAATAATAATACAAAGCCCACGGTGAGCCGGGCTGACTTTTTAGGTGATAGGTCAGAAACTATGGCAGAGTCAGTTATTAGTCAAACTTGTAGAAACAAGAAATTTTCGACCGGACGAATTTACCTAGTGATCCAAGCTGTAATATTCATCATTTCACTTTCTGTGTATTCGTACATACATACATTTGTATCTGTATCTGCCATTATGTCTATGCTCCTGTGTATTTTGTAAAATGGTGGCGGATTAGTGACATCTGATTCACTATAACTCAGTAAAGTAGAATCAATACATATTGGGAGAACTGATTTTAAGCTTTGAATACTGAGGAAAATGTGATCTTTATGGATAAATTACGCTATAATATTAAAATGTAAAAGGAGAAATAGTGGCATTTTGGGGTTAAGTATTCGGGTGGTAATTTATGAGAGAGCGACAATGACATTTATTAATGGTATAAATTATGTACTATATATTAAAACCAGAATGAAACGATAGCTTAAACTATCGCACTCAATAGATAGAATAAAAAGAAAATACGTGGAACAACACACATAGATTAAAAACACAGTGGAATACAATGATATTATCGGTAATAACTAGTAGCTGATGTGTTTATTGCAGTAATGTAGGCCACCAGCACAAATTTTAAAAAAATATTCACAATTAATGCATACACATTGAAGAGGTAAATGCATTAATCAAATCCAACAATGTTCAGTTACACAGAATGTTTTTTCCCCATACCATATAGAACAAATTTGCGAATTTGCGAATTGGTGTGATTGTGGTTTCTTCCCAAAGCATTCATACATTTATCGATATGAGGGTTCATATACAAATGCATTGCCTTAATTTGCAAACAATAAACTTGTAAATAGGCATATTTAAAAAAAAAAGATATTCTTCAAGACAAATTCTGTTTTAACACTTGATGTACCCTCAACCTGTTTATACTGTTAACCTCTGCAGACCAGTTTTGTGTCGCAATATCTCTACACCTCATTTTCAACAGATTGATACACAACTATTCTTGTCCACAACACCTTGATGATAACATAGCTCACCCAAACCATATCTGAGTAAATGCTTTTTAACGTTATTAGAAGAAGTAGAAATATAAGAAATTTTTGACAGGCAACAGACACTAGTCGACTGGTTCAAGAATTTTAAACGCTCGTAGGATCCATTTTAGCAGATGTAGTCAATCAAAGTGTGTGCTATCAGAAATATGGCTACGACGTTACACTTTCCATCCGGGAATTGCCCACGGATACAACAGACAGATTATACGTTGACGGCGGTCATTGAGTATTAGTAAAATAAACAGAGTGAAAAAGTTAGTTCCTGTTTTTTTCAAGCATGGTGTGAAGAAAAGAAATGAGCGAGGGCAGATGAAATGAAAAATGTACAACTTTACGAATAAGATGAAATCAGTATTAGAACTTTCCAAGCTATGATACAAATTCCAATGAACAACTTAAGAAGCAAAACAGGACACGGTGCATTATGAAAACAATATCAACAAAGATATTTAACGACTAACGTGAACTGTGGCCAACATCACAGGAAAAGGTGTTTTAGGTATCCTCAAGATGCTGTATATATATATATATATATATATATATATATATATATATATATATATATATATATATATATATATGTTAGGTTGTTAACACGTAATAGCATCATTAATTTAATATATGAAATGAGTATCTTCATGCTGACAAATGGTTGGCAAAAATAAGAATTGCAGTCCTGATATGGATGCGAATACCACCCTTCCCCAACCATTTTCCTACTTTTCTAGACTTGACCAATCGTTTATGCAGTTTGTCTTCCTTTATTTTATATTTTATAATAAACATGTTGCGCCAGCTTAGCATTTAATAACGCTGAATTGGTATTATTTTCCATACGACCGCCATTATTATGTATCCGTAAGATGTACAATGTGTGACGTCACACCATCTTTTCTGATATCGACCATCGCTTATGAGGCGATGTCCATCTAGATATGGCTTGTAACAAACAACTCTTTTCTTAAGGTCCCTAAAATTATTTAATAATGTACTCATGGACCTATGTAAAGAATGCATATGTCCGATAGACCATTTTTCTCGTCTCCTATAGGTAGTTGCAGTAATATATTTTACTGCAACACTATTATCATGTACCTCATTACATTTCTATCAGTCACTGAACTTTTACATACATACATACAACGATGAAAATATACCATACATTCACTGTACCGATAGATCAGACTAGATACCTCGAAATTGCGAAATTTCATTTACACATGTACAGGGATGAACATTTTAAAAATTTCATATTTGCTATAAAAATCTATTGGATTTTCAGGTGAGGTAACTTAGCACAGATATCCCTGGGTGCTTTGAGAGTGAGTCTTTCACATAAAATCTAAGTGCAGCTGCTTCATGACTGTTGCCCCACTTTACACTATCACACATGAAATTTGTGTATCCCATGACTATCTTTAAGATGGAGTTGGAAGAAGTGTTGGGTAGCTTTTTACAAATCATCCCAAAATGTGATGAAGTTAATCGATCACTACGAGCGACATTCTATTCTTTGTACTTGGACTGTTTTCTAGTTCTCATCTCAATAGCTTTGCAGTCATCTGCACATACACAAAGTTTTTCAAGCTAACTTTGAAGTGTAACTCTTGGTTCATTACTTTTTAAGTCAATACCATCATGGTACATGAACTCTGGTTATGGTAACCCGATTTACACTTGTGGCAAGTCTCTATGAATTGGTCTTTTACATTTTATACGTATTTGAGAATGAGCAAGTACAAATCCTGCATTTGGATTACACTTTTGAAGTTTATCACTTAAGGTCTGGACATTTACATGCTTCGGTGCATTTTGTATGTTCCGTATTTGTACATCAGAAGTTTGAAAGCTTTTCCATTTGATGGATCCACAGAGTTTTTGTTTCTTGAATATTAGGTCTTTTGCTTTTTTAGGACTTAGCTTTCTGGCTCTTGGCTTTGTTCCAGAGGCACTCTTTTGAGGTTGAAGCATTAAGTCCGTCTTTCTTCCTCTCTGTCATGTCAACTAGTCCATAGAGTAAGGCTGCTACACGATTACAGGCTTCTCCATCACTGAAAAAAAATATAAGAGATACCGATTAAAGCATACAGAGCAACATATGCATGAGACACGCTCACAAATGTTGCAATCCCTTGAATTGCAACGAATTGATTGAGATTGGAATGTCCTCCATGTTCATAGCACTTGGTAATAGTTCCATTAAAACTTTCTCTCGGATACATGTTTCTATTTGTAATAAATTTTGTTTTATTTATAAATCTACATCACACACACACACACACACACACACACACACACACACACACACACACATATATATATATATATATATATATATATATATATATATATATATATATATACACACTGTGACTGTAAAACAAATGAAGGGAAATAACTGAATTGGTAACTCGATCGGTTATCGAGACAAGTTATTTACAAAATGGTATTCTACACTACAATGAATTAATGACCATTTAAATTTAGTTGAACATCATCTTTTAACATTGTAAATTAGAACAAGCATGCCACAGAATGACAACATAAAGTCTAAAAGATATCTATGAGTAGATATAAATGAAATATTTGTCGAAATGTTACTAGAAATCACTACATATGTAATACTACTTACCCTGCCTCACAATCACAACCAGCTGCATTAACTTGACAAGTTGTTTTTGACAGACATGCGCACACGACATAGTCCGTTTTATTCTCTTTATGAGTTGGAATTGATGGCATCACAAGAGCTTTCATATAAAAGTGAGATAACGTCCATTCTATTTCGTGGAACTTCACTGAATGTAAATGTCTGTCAGCGTAAAACACTTTAGCGTTTAACTGCCTTTTTGCACCAATTGGCTTGTTGTCAAACGTCCTGCTGTTAATTAGAAGAAGATGATTGACAAGGTCATTGTTTGTAACACATGGAATTGATGTTATGTCTTCTGACCACCGGGACTTGAGCTCCTACACATCTGGAAGTTTTTCTCCTAACGGTGACACCAGCCTTTCAAGCTTACGTTCTTCTGCCAAATTGTCGTCGAGAGTCCTCAACACTTGCAACGGTGTTTTTCCTATTTCTTGTGTACCTTTTACTCGCTCAATTAGTTCATTCTTAGAACCTGACACCGGTAAACTACGGTCTCGTAAAAATAGCCTCAGGTCGGGAACTTTAACATTGCTAACGCTTAAATTTGATGGATCACTTCTTCTTTTGTTTAAATCCATTGCTACTATGCTCACCGGAACTGGCTAATGAGCGCGGATTGCAAGAATGATAACTCTGCAGTTACTCTTTAAGGGAAGTAAATCATGCTATCGAACTGGAACTATTGCCTCATAAGGCATAATTCAAGGATGGTAAAAGCTTTCTAAACAGGTTATCATTCTCCTTCATCTTTTTCTTCTTATTATTATTATTTAAACATTCAGATATTCCAATTTATCTATAGGAATCTAACTTTAAACAATTTAGTGCCAGATAGGTCAATGCAAATTAAATTATCTTATAAATGATTTTAATCAAATCGTGACAGACTTAAAGACGCGATAGGTAAATGTTACATGTCATCACGTTTCTAACAGAATGTTCCATTGTATTCATTGCAGCATTAATGCATGTCGTCATGTTTCCTACAGAATATCTCATTGTATTCAGTACAACATTAATACATGCTGGCATGTTGCCTACAGAATATCACATTGTATTTAGTACAGCATTAATACATGTCGGCATGTTTCCTACAGAAAATATCTCACTGTATTCAGTACAGCATTAATGCATGTCGGCTTGTTTCCTACAGAATTTCTCATTGTATTCAGTACAACATTAATACATGTCGGCATGTTTCCTACAGAATATCACACTGTATTCATCGCAGCACAAAACAATTTCACCTACTCGTCTTGACCGGAGTTAACGTATTTTGAAATTGGTTACAGTCTTAATGTCTGTCAGTATATATGTAAATGACAGAGTAAACATTGTATGTGTATTTGATGTTACACTGTCTTAATATCTGTCAAGATATATGTAGATGATCGCGTAAGTATTGTATGTGTATTTGATGTTATACGGTCTACATGTGTGTGTGCCACTAGAAGATGTTTCGGTCCGATGCGAATGAACAACTACGGTAAAACATCCGTTATACGTATGCCGAGTGTTTCGAGATTCGTCACGATCTATGACACACCACTGGAGGTCGACCGAATTATTCACCCTAATTTTGTTATAAATAGCCTGTAGTCCACTATAACAAAGAACTAGTTTTACTGGGACTTTCCCACTTTAACCCGATCAGGACAAATTGCAATCTTAGTATCAGCTGTTATTTCGAACAATAAATAGAACAAAGGTATCCCACGATCTTTGATGCTATGTACCATGATACACTAAGTGTTTGTACACATGTATAACATATTATATCTATATAACTAGATAACTGTGGAGTTGACTTGAAATTCGAAACTTTGAATTGACAAGTAAAATCTCATTCCACCCTAACCCACTCTGTCACTCCATGTATCTAGTCTATATATCTATATATTTGTAGAGTTTCGGACTGTTGCGTACACATCTATAATTCCCCCATCACTCACATAAATGGAAGTAACACAAAACTTATAAAACTGATATAAAGCTTGGACTGATTTAGCGCCAGCTTTTATCCTTTCTTGCACTCAGCTACTTGTCTTCACTCTCCTCTGTTGTCACTAAATTAATGATAGAATAACAGTGACATTTAAATGGATTTCACTCTAAGGACGCAGATTATATACATCACTGCTCAAGTCCATGCGAGAGAAAGAGCTACGCACGAGTACTTTAACGATAAGATTTAAGAAGGAACGCGAACAACTTACACACATCATCATCATCATCATCATCATCATCAATAATAATAATAATAATAATAATAATAATTATTATTATTATTATTATTATTATTATTATTACAATATTACGAACAAAAGCGACGAATTAAAAGCACAAGAAACGAGCAGAAGTATAATTCTAGAGCTTATAAATATGTTATGTAATTATACATTTTTAGGCACTTTATTTTTTAGTGTACAAGAGAGGCCCAGTTCTGCCGGCAGATCAAGTACTGATAATTTCAGACAATCGGCGTTGACCCTGATCAAGAGCTTTTAACTATGGCATGTACGTATCAACTTTGAAGCACTTTATTTGCAAGTGTGCAGCATAGGGTCAGGTCTGCTGGCAGATCAGGCACTGATAATTTAAGACAAAGATTGTTGACTCTGGCACATTAACAATGAAGTTAATTACTGTTGTCCAACGTTTTTCATTTCTTTTCGGTAGCACCAAACAACTTTCGGCTACATATGCGGCAGAAGACGTATCCTCCCACCTTTGAAGACACCAGATATCAAAAGAAAGATCATACTTATCACACATGCATACATTTTCAAACTCGTCAGAGAATAGAAAAACCGAATCAGTGAGAAGATAGCCACAAAAAGCTGATCCTTCTATGAATACCCCTCCATGCAACGCGTAAATATTGCTAAATCTCGTAAGTATCAAACCCCATAAAAAGCCGATACCAAACAAAATCGGAGATATTTCATATTTCATATATAAGGCGATGACAATTGCGTCCCAGATATTTTAAAGAGCAAAGTAGACCACGAGGGGTCGTATTGTAAATGTAATTAGTTACCTCAGATGTTTGTATATTTGAAAATATGACTTTAAAAAAATAAAAGAACGTGATAAAGCTAATGTGGTTATGACGATGGATGATTGTATGAAAAACCAGCAAGACAAGAATACTCGGGTCAATTTGTCTGTACAGATTACGATTAGTGCATCCCTAATATCGAGGCCCTACTTAACTGCACAAGTTAGCCCATTTTCATACAGAGCTGACACCGAGGTGGCTCAGTGGTTAGAGTGTGGGACTCGCGACCGAAAGGGTGCGGGTACGCATCCAACCATCGGATTAGCCCTGGTCGACTGGTGTATCCCCGGGCAAGGCACTTTACTTCAACTGACCCTGGTAGACTAGTGTATCCCCGGGCAAGGCACTTTACTTCAATTGACTCTGCACTAAATAACCTTCACATATTTCTGTGCCGTAAAACACCAAAGCAACTCAATGTATGCTAAGCAGTTTGATTAAACACCAGTCTGTCCAAAATTACAATGACATTGAACATGCTTGGAATGATGGAACACCCGTCTGTCCAAAATTCCAATGACATTGAACATGCTTGGAATGATGGAACATCCGTCTGTCCAAAATTCCAATGACATTGAACATGCTTGGAATGATGGAACACACGTCTGTCCAAAATTCCAATGACATTGAACATGCTTGAAATGATGGAACACCCGTCTGTCCAAAATTCCAATGACATTGAACATGCTTGGAATGTAATTCAGCGGTACTCTTAGATAGTGATAGTTACAGGTTGGGGATATCAATAATTTCTCAGTTTGGGATCACAATTCTAAAATCGTTGTGCACTTCTAAAGACCAACCTCAACTATATCCCCCGGGTTTAAAGTGTCTATTTAGATTGATGTGAAAGCGATTGTGTCGAAGGAATCGTATCTGAGTTCATCATGTATAATTTTTCTTTTGCATTTGTTGTTTATTTTTCACTCGATTTCTACACTTTCTATCTCAGTCATACTGACTGACTATTAGTATGTACGGATTTAACAAAAAACAAAACAATCCCATTTCCTACCGATTTATTCTTTTTAACACTGTCATACTAAGGTTCATCATTAGGACGTAGTGTAACATATTTTTGTGGAATGCATTCGTGGGATTAATATATTATATTAAAAGTGAACATTGCAGCAGCTTTTTTTAATCAGACAATTGATGCAAATGCGTCAGGCAATCAACTTGATTTACCAAGCACTCAGTTTAACAAAGCCAAATCAATTATATAGCCAAATTTTTGTTTTAATAGATAATTTAAGGTCACATACAAGTTGAATAAAAAACAATAGTTCATTTGATGGTCACTAGTATCTTTTTCAACACTCATTACTTCAGATTCGAGGAGGTTTTCGATGTCATCAGACAAAAGAATAAGATGAATAATCGTTTAAAGAGTATCAGTAGCTACGGCTGCTTCTTGAATTATTTGTCTGAAATTATTCAGTTGCATTATATCTTAAAATTTATGTAATTTTATATTGACAAATTGTCTATTCAAGTCGATTATTATATTTCTCGTGGTATTTAGAGCATTCTTTCTGGATATATTAAAGTCGTCGCAAAATGTCAATGGTTCTGTAGGAAATTCATATTAGGTAAGATTTCATTTTATTGAAACTCTTGACCCTGACCATTTCCAATCTCAGATGCTTTAATTCAGAGAACTGATTTGATACCAAACTCCGAGCAAACATAAATTATTCTACATCCACCTATGTCATTGCGATGTTTGGATATGGGGAAATACAGACTACACAGGACCAGATCTTGCATGTCATAGTTTTAACTAAATAAGTTTAAGTAAAGCATTTTAAAATAAAAATATATTAAAATCGTATATTCCTTTCCGTGACGAATGCTCCTGATATTGAGGTGCACAATCAAAATACAGTTGTAACCCTATAAGAGGAAGACTTAGAAAAATAATTTCCTGTCAGGTTTGAACTTCAACATCTTCACAAAGCAACAGAAAGAGGAAGATGTAAACGGTAAGCGCCAGATACAATGGCAATGTTAGTTCGAACTGAAGTAAAGCTATGTGGATTGGACATATGACAGACTAATAAGCAATCAGTAAATGTACATGATTTCGTTTTGAAATATACATAAAAAGTAAACACAGTAAGTATCATGTGAATATTACGGCTACCCCAAGTTGCAGCAAGCATATAAATAACTTCCTGACGTTCAGACCAAAACTAAATACGAATATATTCAGTATATACTATCCTTTCCAGTTGAAAATCCGAATATTTTCAAGATATTCTATCCTTTCCAGTTGAAAATCCGAATATATATTCAAGATATACTATCCTTTCCAGTTGAAAATCCGAATATATATTCAAGATATACTATCCTTTCCAGATGAAAATCCGAATATTTTCAAGATATACTATCCTTTCCAGTTGAAAATCCGAATATATTCAACATATACTATCCTTTTCCAGTTGAAAATCCGAATATTTTAAAGATATTGTTACGACTCTATGGTCTAAGAAAAATGTAACAGAAAGAAAGTGAAACCAACAAATCATGTAAAAAATCAACAAGCAATTTATTACTAGATAATTAAAATGAAAAATCAAAAAAGTCACTTACAGTAATGTGTTTTGAAATCCTAATAATCCAATAAGAATGATTGTTCTAATCACAAGTCCTAAATATAGAATGTTCCGAATTCACGGCTGTGTCCTTGAATGTTATGATGTGCTAATGGTTTCCAAAGTCCTGATGTACTAGAAATCTTGATGTGCTGATGTCAAAATGAAGTATTCCAAAATATCTGAATAAGATCACTTAAATTCCAAAATCATCAATTAAAAATCCAAAATCCAAAAGTTTATGAGCACTGTTATAATCCAATGAATATTTAAAATAATTCCTCTCTTAGAATTTGGAATGAATTTTCACAACTGTAATAGCTCTTTACAAGACTGATGGTAATGTCGAACTGAAAAAATGTCTACCAAACATGGTATATATAAAGATTGGTCACATGACAGAATGTTCTAGAACATGAGTCATCTTAATGGAATTTTAACTGTAAACAAAATTCAACCTTGACCTTCAAATTGAGAAAACATATTGATCAAAACAACCTAATTCAAGGACACTAGTTATACATGTTTTTCCTGACAAACATTAAGATTTAAACAAATATTAAAGTGAAGAAACATTTATAATTTCCTAAAATATTTATAATATTATATAAACATCATACATAACACCTCCCCTCATAAAGAAAAAAAAAGATTTATATAATAAAGCTTTCTTTTGAATATACATCTAATACTACAATAACCAAAATTACATAAGAACATGTTTTATGATACTGGACTTAATTACATCAAGCAATATTACATTTCTAGGCACGTGAGAGTGCATCTGCAATCACATTGTCTTTTCCCCTGATGTGTCTGATGTCATTGTTATATTCCTGCAATATCAAACTCCATCCCAACAATCTCCGATTTTTATCTTTCATTTTGTTGATGAAAGTAAGGGGATTGTGATCACTGTACACAATAATTGGAGAAAGAGCTGAGGTAACATACACTTCAAAATGCTGTAAAGCCAATATCAAAGCCAAACATTCCTTCTCAATTGTGGAATAATTTTTCTGGTGCTTGTTTAGTTTTTTAGAAAAATAACACACACAGGGTGATCCACACCACTTTTGTCTTCCTGAATCAATACTCCACCAACCCCTACATCACTTGCATCAACAGATAATTTAAATGATTGGCTAAAATTTGGTGCAGAAAGAACTGGTGCATTCTTAAGCATGGCCTTTAACTTGTCAAAAGATTCCTGACACTTGTCAGACCAATGAAATTTGGTTTTCTTACTCAATAAACTTGTCAAAGGTTCAGCAACTTTGGAAAAATTGGAACAAAATTTCCGATAATATCCAGCCATACCTAGAAATCGCATCAGTTGCTTTTTACAAATTGGAACTTGAAATTCAGAGATAGCTTTGACCTTAGCTTCTATAGGTTTAACTTGACCTTGTCCCACAATATGTCCTAAAAATGTGACACAAGCATGGCAAAACTCACTTTTGCTCAAATTAATTGTCAGATTCGCATCGCTGAGTCGATCAAAGAATTTTCGAATGGTTTCCAGATGATCTTCCCAGGTGTTGTTGTAGATAATGACGTCATCGATATAAGCGTCACAATTATCAAGACCAAATGTTGTCATGTTAATCAGACGTTGAAAGTTGCAGGTGAATTTTTCATTCCAAACGGCATGACTTTATATTGATAAAGTCCATCTGGAGTTGCAAATGCTGAAATTTCTTTTGCCCTTTCCGTCAGTGGAATTTGCCAGAATCCTTTTAAAAGGTCAAACTTGGTGACATATTCCGCATTTCCAATTTTATCAATGCAATCGTCCATTCTTGGGATTGGAAATGAATCAGTTTTGGTGACACTGTTGACTTTTCTATAGTCAGTACACATACGGAATGTATTATCTGGCTTGCGAACAAGAATACATGGTGAACTCCAGTTACTTTTACTTGGTTCTATGAAATCATTCTCCAGTAGATACTGAATTTCTTTCTTCAGATAGTTCTGTTTGAGAGGATTCATCCTATAAGGATGCTGTTTCACAGGCGCAGAATCTACAATGTCAACGTCATGATAAATTTTACTTGTTCGTGTTGGAACATCAGGAAACAAGTGCTTATAGTCATGTAATAGCTGTTTTAGTTCATTTCTTTCCTGTTGTTGTAGATGTGAAAGTTTCTGGTCTAGGTTGTTCAATATTTCTGAATTCCGAAGATTGATTATACCAGAGTCACTATAGTCTGATCGTACTCCATCGTTGATATCTTCACTGTGTGGGACAGGTACAACTAAATTAACTGAATAATTAGCTGAGCTATCTCTGTCAAAA
Source organism: Margaritifera margaritifera (assembly GCA_029931535.1). Lineage (NCBI taxonomy): Eukaryota > Metazoa > Mollusca > Bivalvia > Unionida > Margaritiferidae > Margaritifera > Margaritifera margaritifera. The sequence goes on from JAQPZY010001028.1 coordinate 437,934, forward strand.
TATTCCTTTAACATATTTATATGACAAAGTTGTTTCTGTTTCCGTCTCCCAGGAGTGTTAATGATATAATTTAAGTCATTTACTTTCTTTGCAACGGTATAAGGACCATAAAATTTAGCCTGAAGAGGATTCTGAGGTATGGGAAAGAGAGCCAGAACTTTGTCACCAGGTTTAAAACTCCTTTCCTGTGAATTTCTGTCATACCTTAATTTCATTTTTGACTGGGTATTGTGAAGATTAGTTCTTGCTACTTCACAGGCCTTTGACAACTTGTATTTGAAATCAGAGACATAAACAAGAAGATTAATCTTTGAATTTTCATTTGAAAGAAGTTTCTCTTTCAATAATTTCAATGGTCCACGAACAGTATGACCAAAAACTAGTTCAAAGGGACTAAAACCCAACGACTCTTGAACTGATTCCCTAACAGCAAACAACAACAAATGAACACCCTCATCCCAATCCTTTTCTGTATCAAAGCAATATGATCGAATGATATTCTTCAAAGTTTGATGAAATCTTTCCAAAGCACCTTGACTTTCAGGGTGATAGGCAGAAGATTTAAACTGTTGGATGCCTAATTCATGCATAACTTGTTGGAAAATTCCAGACATAAAATTTGACCCTTGATCCGACTGGACAGATTTGGGAAGGCCAACAAGTGTAAAAAACTTCACCAAAGCTTTCACAATAGTTTTAGTTTTTATATTTCTCAGAGGAATTGCCTCTGGAAATCTTGTAGATGCACACATGATGGTCAACAAGTATTGGTTGCCTGACTTGGTTTTAGGTAAAGGACCAACACAGTCTACTATTATTCTACTAAATGGTTCATCAAATGCAGGAATAGGTTGCAGATGAGCCTTAGGTATCTTCTGTTTGGGTTTTCCTACCATTTGACAAGTGTGACAAGATCTGCAGTATTTAGAAACATCACTTTTGAGTTTCGGCCAATAAAAATGATTCAAGATCTTGTGATAAGTCTTACGGACTCCTAAATGACCAGCCAAAGGAGTTTCATGGGCTAAATTAAGAATTTCCTGTCGATATGACTTAGGAACAACAATTTGATAGCTCACTGACCACTCGTCACCAGCAGGTACATCAGGTGGTCTCCATTTCCTCATAAGGACCCCATTTTTCACAAAGTAACACACTGGAACTTGTGTGGCTTCAGTTTCACTAATAGCCCTCTGAAACAAACAAGATATCTCGGGATCTTGCTCCTGTTCAACGACAAGGGATTGTCGTTTGTCATCCTGATTAGGACAAAGAGAATGAGTTGCCAAAAGAGGATCATCGTGATCAATACCATATGATTGATCAATACCTGAGGAAAAAGTGACCTCATCAAAAGACTGACCAATACATGTGTCAGCTAAAGGAATAATATCCTGATCAACATCAATCTCAAGAGCTCTTTTTGCCATAGCTCTAGTATCTGCACAAGCAGGGTAAAAATCAGGGATTTCAGTTTCGACAGGATCAACTTTCTGATCCAAACAAGGCTTGTCAGTTACAAGTGGATTAACCACAACCTTATCTTCAGCTAGGTCATTGCCTAGTATTAAATGAACACCCTCTATGGGTAAAGAAGTCACTGCCCCAACAGTCACAGGTCCAGAAACTAAGTCTGATGCCAAATTTACACAATGAAGAGGAACATTTACAAAGCCGCACTCAACTCCCTGAACAAGAACACTTTCACTTGAAGAAGACTCCTCAGACAAAGGCAAAGTACCTGATAATAAAAGACTCTGAGAAGCTCCAGTGTCCCTTAATATTTTAATTGGGATAGGTTTGGCAGAATCACCAAAAAGTGATATAGAACCTTCTGACATGAATGGTTCATAAGCCTCCAAAATAGAATCAGACTGGGGTTTGTTTGACCCAACAAATGTATTGCTTTCAATACAAGACCGTGACCTTGACCTCGTAGAAATAAGAGCATTTGGAAAAGCTCTGTCTTTACTCTGTTGCTTATTTTTCAACTTGAAGCAATCAGAAATAACGTGCCCTTTCGTTTTACAATAAGTGCACGTAGGAAGAGATAAGGATTTCTGATCAGTCTTATCAGATGTTTGATTCCTAACAGTTGTGCTGTTGTGAAATTTGGAAGTACTCGAATGATATTGAAATGGTTTTTTACCAGAAAACTGCTGAGAGGACGACTTATTGCCAAATGAAATTTTGTGAGTCAAGGAATAATCATCAGCCATACGAGCAGCATTTTCCAAAGTTTCCACATTCTGCTCGTCAAGATAGGTTTTAACATCACTATGGATGCACCTCTTGAACTCTTCAATTAATACGAGCTGTCTGAGGTTATCATAAGCTTGATCAACTTTCTTGGCTGAGCACCACCTATCAAATAGTTGTTCTTTATCCCTTGCAAATTCGACATGAGTCTGTCCAGTTTCTTTTCTACAATTCCTAAACCTTTGTCGATATGCCTCTGGTACCAACTCATAAGCTTTCAAGATGTACTCCTTAACCACATCATAATCAGTGCTTTGTTGTACTGACAGTGAAATGTAGACTTCACGAGCTTTGCCAATAAGTACACTTTGTAATAACAAAGTCCAATGCTCTCTGGGCCATTTCAAGTTTTCAGCTATTTTCTCGAAATGAAGAAAGTATTTATCTACTTCTTTTTCCTGAAAAGGGGGTACTAACCTAATATACCTAGTAACATCAAAACCTGGACTTGTGTTTAAAGGAGTGGAGTGTGCTCTGTTTGCCAGTTCTAATTCTCTTAACTTAAATTGCATTTCCCTTTCTTCTCTTTGCATCTGCATCTGCATTTGTATTTGTCTATCTTCCTTCTGCATTTGTAGCTGCCTCTCTTCTTTCTCTCTCTCCATCTGCCTCTCTTCTTTCTCTCTCTCCATCTGTATCTGCCTCTCTTCTTTCTCTCTCTCTCTCAGAATCTGAAGCTTTGCCAATTCTAAATCCATCTGGTTCTTTAACTCTAATTCCCTTAATTTCCTGTCAGAACCAGATACAGGCTTTCTCTTCAAACTTAAAGCACTATTTTCAAAAATTCCCTTTCCTACTAAATACTGAATTAAAATAATGTTTATCTCCTGTTTTGTTAATGATACTTTTGCCTCAGATAGACTGTATTTTCTGGCAAGCTCGAGCAACTCATCCTTTCTCATGCACTCTAACCCCTCATGGGTAGGTTTTGAAATGAAATTCTGAACATTAGATGCCATTGTAAATGCTTGTTGGTTTCACACAAAAAAATTTCTCTATTTAAAAATCTTGGCCAAAGACAAAAAAAAATTCCAAGACAAAATCAATATGAATTTCAAAGATAAATTTAATATCTCTAATATGCTTTAATGAAATTCAGATCCCAGAAGACGAGCCCCCAATTTCTGTTACGACTCTATGGTCTAAGAAAAATGTAACAGAAAGAAAGTGAAACCAACAAATCATGTAAAAAATCAACAAGCAATTTATTACTAGATAATTAAAATGAAAAATCAAAAAAGTCACTTACAGTAATGTGTTTTGAAATCCTAATAATCCAATAAGAATGATTGTTCTAATCACAAGTCCTAAATATAGAATGTTCCGAATTCACGGCTGTGTCCTTGAATGTTATGATGTGCTAATGGTTTCCAAAGTCCTGATGTACTAGAAATCTTGATGTGCTGATGTCAAAATGAAGTATTCCAAAATATCTGAATAAGATCACTTAAATTCCAAAATCATCAATTAAAAATCCAAAATCCAAAAGTTTATGAGCACTGTTATAATCCAATGAATATTTAAAATAATTCCTCTCTTAGAATTTGGAATGAATTTTCACAACTGTAATAGCTCTTTACAAGACTGATGGTAATGTCGAACTGAAAAAATGTCTACCAAACATGGTATATATAAAGATTGGTCACATGACAGAATATTCTAGAACATGAGTCATCCTAATGGAATTTTAACTGTAAACAAAATTCAACCTTGACCTTCAAATTGAGAAAACATATTGATCAAAACAACCTAATTCAAGGACACTAGTTATACATGTTTTTCCTGACAAACATTAAGATTTAAACAAATATTAAAGTGAAGAAACATTTATAATTTCCTAAAATATTTATAATATTATATAAACATCATACATAACAATATACTATCCTTTCCAGTTGAAGATCCGAATATATTCAATATATACTATCCTTTCCAGTTGAAAATCCGAATATTTTCAAGATATACTATCCTTTCCAGTTGAAAATCCGAATATATTCAATATATACTATCCTTTCTAGTTGAAAATCCATATATATGCAATATATACTATCCTTTCCAGTTGAAAATCCGAAACCTTTCCCTTCATATCATAAATATTACATACTTGGTAAGAATTGATTAGGATATCACCGTTCTTTCAAATCAAACTATTTTACTTGAGGAGAGAGTCCCATTATAGGAGGTGGATTCATTCTTGCCATCATATCGGTGTGCACTGTAAAATTTACCTTTAAGTTAGGCCCAGCGTTTTCCTTAACGGAGAAATATAACGACATTCCGTGCAGAAATTGAAAACCAGTTAAAAAAAAGAACATACAAAGCATAATTTTGGATATTTCACACATTTCTAAATGACGTCTCGGCATTACAATATAACTTTTGCGCGACCGATGGATGACCACGTGATCGAAATGGCATTATATTGGTTCTGGCTGTTCCCAGTTCATATGTTAATGTAACGGTTCTTATGGTTGTTTCGACGAATCGTACTTACGAAAGAACAAGAAAAATGATAATGGTGACACCGTGTTATAATTATTTTATTTGATGAAAAATGTAGTTGAAAAAGAGATTCACTCGTACCTCAACGGACAAAACAACATAACGGCTTGTTTTTAGATGGTTTTTGTTTACAAGAATACATCGTGCATATTTTATTCGACTTAATTTATATTAAAATGACGTCTCAGAGTTGCAAAAGAAGTTTTGAGAGACTGAAAATGCAAAGCAATCAAATTGGTATTCAACCGGTTACGGGCCTTTTCAAATGCAAAGAGCGTCGCTAGACTGGTCCTATTTCGATACTTTTGCTAATAGTGCTTAGCATAAAGTAAATAAAAAAATGATCATGATGTCACTTTTTGTTTTGATAAAGGGTGGAAGGAGTAAAATAACCTAAATCGAAAAAATGGATTACTTTTAGATAGCATGTCACTGTCATCCTTACTTGTAAAATTTTCCGGGCCTCTAAAAAAATACTCATAAATAGTCGCCCAGTTTACAAAAATGTTTAAGACATAATTTTAAAAAACCCAACGAAACAAATTAAACGATTCCGTGAAAGTTGGCGACAGACAATAATTACATACAGAAATAATTTGAATAAATAAAAATTAGCATCTGTTAATGCTGGTTGCAAGTGAGAAAGAAGTCATCTTACGACATACCGTGAAATGGTTTCAGGTGAGTATTGCTTTTAGATTAACATTTTTAAAATTCGAAATTTGTGACTATGGCATCAGATCAATGAATTCGTAAATTTAGTTTTTTTACTAGCCGAATACATTTTATAAATATATTAACACATTGGGAAACGTGTATCTCTCGAAATTCATAAAATATCCGACCTGTGTCTAGCTACGTCCGTTACTTTAAGCATACTGTTATGCATGTTCTGCACGACAAAGTGACTGTATGTTTATTTCAAGCACGGCGACCTATGAATTGCTTTCTTTTTTCAAAAGGTCATATTATTTGATATAACTCTGCAAAGACGTTAAAAATGTGAATGTAAGGTGAAGATTAAATGTTGTTAAAAGGTGTTGTGCAGTGCAAAATCCCATGAATCATATGTATAATTATATTTGAGATTCATATTACATGTACAATGATTTCCATTGTGGCAACACTATTACTTGGAGTCCCTATTTTTTCACATGATGTACTTTGCTAAGATCCAAGTATTGTGACAAGATCTTAAGAACTTGGAAAACAGTTTTAAAAATAATACATCCAGTAGTTTTAGACATGAGTGACATATACTATTGTCCCTATGATATCTATGTCAGTATAAAATATATTACTAGTTTCTTACCAATAGTATCGCGAAGAATTTGTAATTTTTTTCGAGAAATTCTTTTTTTCAGGTAAGGAACATACTTATTAGAAATTTGAGACCCGGTATTCACTGTAATCACGTAAATAGGATACAAAGAATCTGAACAGTGTTACTTTTTGTCTACTCACATTGATACAGCTGACAATCGCCATTCTACAAGAAGTTGTTTTTTTTTTCAAAGGCGCGAAGGTCGGGCCCTCTTCTTCTACGTATTTATATTAATGGTTATTTAATTTCTGTTTACGGCTATGGATTCCACTGATTGATTCCAGTTCACTGAACAATAAATAGAACAATAGATATACATAAAATCTTCCAAAACTATACAGATAGATAGATAAATATATATAGACAGATAGGTAGATAAACTGGATCGAGGAGGTTAAGATCTCAGATGTCTAGTTAGCATAATAGAATTACCTATTTATAGAGCTATGAGGTGTGCTGTCTTATTCAAAATCCCCCTAACAGTATTCCTATAGTGTGATAACAGTATTCCTATAGTGTGATAACAGTATTCCCTTAGTGTGATAAGTCTGGGTTAAAATATTACTATTTTTTAAGGCGATTGTCGATGTATAAAACATTTGGGGTTCAGGCAGTGCGACGGCTTGTGACGAAAATCAAGATAACCGGTGTATAGATAGTATATATTTTAAATGTCTTGAACAAAATTATCTTTAAGTTGCGTTAAATTATATTAATTTTGTAACATTAAATAGTCACTTAATAGTACTGCTTAGCGGTATTGACATGGTGTGTTAAGGCACAGCAACACTGCATGCCCGGGCTTAACCAACTGGAGGATGCGAACCCGCACCCTTTGGCGAATCTGGCACGTTACCACTGAATCATCGCGATTCCCTAAGGACGCCTGTAGAAAACGTTAAGTTTTGAAATGATTATCAGTACAATGTGCAACTGACATTAAAAAAATATTTATTCTCATTAGGTAAGGAAATTCATGAAAAATACAGAGTAGACCAGCTGTAGAATATATATATATATATATATATATATATATATATATATATATATATATATATATATATATATATATATATATATATATATATATCTATATCTATATATATATATATATATATATATATATATATGATATTCAAAAATACACAATCCTCTATTAATGAATAGTTTTTAAAATTTAAAATATAATGTCTCAGTTTAGTAATGCATGTACATATTCCTATTTTTCTCAAAAGCTTATTGAAGGATAAACTGCTGGAAATGCCCAGCATCTTGGTGTAGATTTGAACAGTCGTACCCAGCATCCTGCTGTAGGTTTGAACCGTCGCACCCAGCATCCTGATGTAGGTTTGAACAGTCGTACCCAGCATCTTGATGTAGGTTTGAACAGTTGTACACAGCATCCTGCTGTAGGTTTGAACCGTCGCACCCAGCATCCTGATGTTGGTTTGAACAGTCGTACACAGCATCTTGATGTAGGTTTGAACAGTTGTACACAGCATCCTGATGTAGGTTTGTACAGTCGTACACAGCATCCTGATGTAGGTTTGTACAGTCGTACACATCATCCTGATGTAGATTTGAACAGTCGTACCCAGCATCCTGATGTAGGTTTGAACAGTCGTACCCAGCATCCTGCTGTAGGTTTGAACCGTCGCACCCAGCATCCTGATGTAGGTTTGAACAGTTGTACACAGCATCCTGATGTAGGTTTGAACAGTTGTACACAGGATCCTGATGTAGGTTTGAACAGTTGTACACAGCATCCTGATGTAGGTTTGTACAGTCGTACACAGCATCTTGATGTAGGTTTGTACAGTCGTACACATCATCCTGATGTAGATTTGAACAGTCGTACCCAGCATCCTGCTGTAGGTTTGAACCGTCGCACCCAGCATCCTGATGTAGGTTTGAACAGTCGTACACAGCATCTTGATGTAGGTTTGAACAGTTGTACACAGCATCCTGATGTAGGTTTGAACAGTCGTACACAGCATCCTGATGTAGGTTTGAACAGTTGTGCACAGCATCCTGATGTAGGTTTGTACAGTCGTACACAGCATCCTGATGTAGGTTTGTACAGTCGTACACAGCATCCTGATGTAGGTTTGTACAGTCGTACACATCATCCTGATGTAGATTTGAACAGTCGTACACAGCATCCTGATGTTGGTTTGAACAGTCGTACACAGCATCCTGATGTAGGTTTGAACAGTCGTACCCAGCATCCTGATGTAGGTTTGAACAGTCGTACACAGCATCCTGATGTAGGTTTGAACAGTTGTACCCAGCATCCTGATGTAGGTTTTTGAACAGTCGTACACAGCATCCTGATGTAGGTTTGAACAGTCGTACACAGCATCCTGATGTAGGTTTGAACAGTCGTACCCAGCATCCTGATGTAAGTTTGAACAGTCGTACCCAGCATCCTGATGTAGGTTTTTGAACAGTCGTACACAGCATCCTGATGTAGGTTTGAACAGTCGTACACAGCATCCTGATGTAGGTTTGTACAGTCGTTCAATCAATCTCAATTACTATAGAAGTGTATGAGATATTGGGAAGTGGGAATCTATGTCCAATTAGTAAAGAAATTTGTTCAGGATAGGTCTTAACCTTTAGTGCTTCATTTTACTTTCTGTCACTGTACTCCATTTTTTTTATTTATTACTTATTAATAAAATTTAATAATAATAATAATAATAATAATAATAATAATAATAATAATAATAATAATAATAGTAATAACAATACCAATAACAAAGAAGAGGAAGTAGAAGAAGTTGTGACGGAGATGTGAGATTGTCATGCTTTTGTCTCAGTGGGGAATCTAACGGTCAAAATATTTACTTTTTCTCTAGGTGATTGTTGAGGTATGAAAAAAAAATTAGGAAGAGTAAAACGTTGGTGCACACCAGGGTGTGCGAGAGACTGTGATGAATCTACACAATCGGTATGGATTATAATGTTTTCATTCATCTTTAACAAAAGGGACTTTTGGTGACTTATTACCGATGATAAAACTGCTCGTATTTTTCCTTCAATTTCACAAATTATTCTCTGCTTTATAAGATGTCATTTTTAAATCTAAAATCAACCACACATAGCTATTTTTACGTTGATCGGTCAATGTTCTGAATTATGATTAATGTCTCTTAAATTGGGCAGAACATAAATTTCGTCAAAACAAAGCTAACTAAAAAGACACACACACACACACACACACACACACACAGTTACGACATTACCTATACAGGTAGGCAACAGAGGAAAAGAAACAGTACAACGGTACAAGCAAAGTAAAAGTTAATTTATGTTTCTACACCTCCAAAATTACCCCACCGTCATTACTCCAATGACACATTTTACGAGTGAAAATCTGTTTCAAAGTCAACAACCCAAAGCATTGCTGGATGACATTGCTTGTTGTATTCGTGAAATACCTATTTCGAAATTAATTACTATTACAGAAATAGCGACTTGTCTACCATGGTTACACAGTCAACATTATAACAGCAAGAAGAGACATGTAAACAAAGGCCTCTTCCTAATAACTATAGTTGAATTGTATTGGTGACCTATTTTTCAAGTACAAACAGAGGTTAAATACCACTTCTGCTTGCTATTTTTTGACCAGGTATATGTGACGGCGGCATAGTATGAAAGCATATATATGAGTGAGTTTATTAACCCATAAATGATTAATATTTCTATTAGTAAAACCGGTCAAGACTTGCCTTACCGGTTCCTTTGTCATTCTGTGTACATCCACTGTACTATTTATTATTCAGTAAACTGGAATCAATGTGTAATTGAGCTGATTTGACACTAGCGTCTGAATCAAAACCTAAATGGATACTTAGGCTCATTGGCACAAAATTAAATCAAGAAAAGAGAAAATGGGATCAAAACTATATAATAAAAAACTTATCTATAACCGCTAATAGTAAATTAAATGACCATTAACAAACATGTAGACGAAAAAGAGCTAACATAACCGCTTTTGAGCAAAGCATCTTATTGTAGAATAGCGATTGTCAGTTGTATCAATGTGAGTAGACAAATAGCAACAATGTTCAAATGATTTTATTTAGGTTTACTATTCAAGGGAATGGAGCGAATACTGTGAGCCAAATGTTTAATAAGTACTTCCCTTCCATCAATGGGCACAGACAACAAATTCATTTTCGATAGACCATAATTGTAATGTTTCTTAAAAGAAATATATTATACTGGTAAAAATGCCATAAAAAAGACACAGCTGGTAATACTTTGGGCCTAGCGTCACCTTTTTGAGATCATAAGAATTATACGTTGCGCGGCTCGTGTTTGAGCATATAAACCTTGTACAGTTACACCGGTAGTCTGTAGCTAGGGAATTCTCCTTTATTTACACTTTGGAGTATATGTCTACGAATTTGGTTGTGATCAAAAGGAACCTAAATCAAGTAATGAACTTGGTAGTAGTACTGTAGGTCCATATTACTTTTTTAGGGAAAAGTTTGGCATGCATAACATCAGATTATCATCCAATAGCATTCACTTATTTGTTTTTATGTGACATCAAATATACCACCACAAGTTGACTGGTTCTAGGTCTCATAAACAATTAGCTGACTGTGAACCAAAAAAGACCGACAACACTGTTCAATCATAGTCTTTTTTAATAAAAAAATTATTGTTGATGCTTGTATTCTGTGGCAAGTTTTAGCTACTTTCATGAATGCAATAGATTTAGATACATTGGTATGAATTGTACAGTATTGCATGATGAGCAATGTCCGAGTATATGTACATAATTGTAAGACACATGTACGGTGGTTTTCTTTTTATTCCATGATCTTTTGTCTCTACATGCAATACATTAAAACATTATCCATCACCATAGTCACATAATAATGGTATCACGTTTCACCACAGTGATAGTTTCAATAATGTCTTGCAAAATATACACATTTACTTTAAATATAAGTGTTAGTTCTTCATTAAAAGTATTATATCGGATCCAATAACCTATCTACCCCTCTCTGAAATCTGGTCTATAATATCTCGCACACACTGTCAAGTGTCAAGCAAAGAATTGGGCCAGGCGCAGGCTGGGTCCAGTTGAAAACAATTAGACAGTAATGGGATACGAATTCCTCAAACACAACCCAAACATCAATTTTATGCCAATTAATTTATTTCGGTGTATCAGATGAAACTAATGAAGGACAATGGGTGAGCTGGGATGGACAGGCGGTTCCTCTCTTCTGGAAACCAAATTCAACAGAACCCAACGGCGGTCGAGATGAGAACTATGGTAGCATTCCATACCAAGCAGGCGGCATTTGTGACGTACACTGGTCGTGGGCGATCAGTTTTATATGTCATAAGATCCAGTTATGATCCACACCAAGTTATTAGACCAGTTTGTCCCCTAACACTACATTTCATTTGAAAGAGGAGGAATATATTTCTTTGTTTATTTTCTGCTGTTTCCTTTTAGCTCACTTGGCGGTAAGGTCGTGTGTTTCTGGTATAGTCCCATGTTCTTTATCCGTTTTGTGCAGTGCGTTGTTCGTTCATCAATTTTTGCTATTTTTTAGTTCTCGAAAACATCTCAGCCAATTTTGATCAAACTATGTTCTAAATTGTGCTTTGTGTGACCTAACTAGAAATGCTAGCTTCCAGGTGTAAACCTGTTTTCAACTTCTTTAGATTGACTGAGCTAATCATTTGTTTGAGCACTGCATGACATTTTTTAGTACAGGTTCAACCAAGCTCGTGTCAGAGTGGTATCGGTAGCAATAGTGCAGCTTCCATAGAAAGCATGTTTAAACTGTTCACTTTATTCCCTTTACAACTGAGCCATTTTATTTCAAATTTGACAGTAATATTTCTTAGGAAGACGCCTTATCTAAATGTATCAGAGATGGTCTTTCCACCAATGGAGTTGCTTCCGTTGTAGCAGGTGTAAGATTTCAAAAACTGATAAGCAAATTTTGTTTAAACTTTGTAAGAATGTTACTGAGGACGATCTGCACTAAAACTAAAACCAGACTTACATCTCAGGAGTTGATGTGACTTCCATACGACATGTAAACCCTGTTTTCTTCTGGACGATTATGAAATTCCTTTGATAAAAATATATAAATATTTGTGTTTCCTCCTCGCGGCAAGAACTTTGGTAACAAAAGAGAACAAAATTTCAATAACGTACAAAAAAACGTCGCCCGATAATTTTGACCTAAAAATTGACGGGGAACACATTGGGACTGAATATTTGGCCAGTGTCTGTCAGGTGAACGATAAAACCCACATTTATGAGACTTATCAAAAGTCCCTGGTTGTTTAAAGTTTAAAAAAAAAACAAATGTTTGTAGATTCTTGCATGATCTGGGCGATCACGGAAGGCTCTACGTGTGCTCTTTGTGACTTAAGCTGTATTCATTCATAGGAATTTTACGTGCGCCTTTTAAAAGTGTTGCAAAAATCTTTGTGTTGATATTTGGTATATAATGTAAGTAATTAGTATTCAAATATGTAAAAATAATGATCATACACCGTTTGCTGTGCACAAAAGAGTTGAATTTTACATCTCCAATACAGAACAGAAAAAAAGTGTTGTGTATTGTATTTTTTTCACTACGGTTTGAGACAGAGAACACGCATTCTTCAGTTTATGGATAGACTTTGAACTCCTCGTGGTCCGGGAGAAAAATATATGTGCTTGTTATGTATTGTGTTTTCTCCAATAATGTTCGTAATAGAGAAGTAAATTTTTTAATTTATGGATGACTGTAGATGTGCCTAATGTTTTAAACTATTGATCCACCTCTTGATGGGTTACAATGACCCGGAAGAAATAATTTTTTGAGTGAATTGAAGAAATTCTACTGTCGCAGATATAGTATTTGTTTGTTTTTGTCATTTGACTCTAGAACACGTTATTGCAACATTTCGTTTCATTTCCGTTTTTTGAAACTTGATGATAATATCTTTTGAAATTGTATGCCCTTAAATTCAATTATTTATATTTTAAAACTTCAAAAAGATACATTTTTTTATAACAAAAATGAATACTATTGTACAATTTTAGTAAGATCAGCGAAAGTTACAAATTTACTCTTGGCGACATTTTGAGTACTCATCTTAGAAGAATTTAAAAAATGTTGCAGCCATAAATTTATAGTTTTGCAAATAACCTTCTCTCATTTTGAGTATTGTGTAGTATGATATATTTTGGGTATAGTAAACTTTAGACACGTTATTTAAAAAAGCAAAATTATCGATTGCAAGTTCTTGGGCAATCTACTGCAAAATCACTGTACTAACTAAACGTAAAACTGCGCCGTTTTATTGTAAGAGGTATCTGAAAATAGCTTAATTGATTCACATCTTGTTACGTAGCGATATGTCGTGAACCACTAATTATTTGCTTATATACTCCTCTACGCCGTTTTATTGTGGAAACTGTCTTAACATCATTGTCCGCATCAAGATTAGAAATACGTCATCAACACACTGCAACAAGCTCTTACATATCTCCCAAAGTGCCCTTGTATCGATCACTAAGTGACTGTATTTGGAGAACAGACTTTTATTGGTTCATTCAAACAGTATGAAAGGTCATGTTGGGTCAACTTTCCGAAAAGATTTTACTCGAGCTGGCAACGATTGCTTAAGCAGTCTTATGCATATTCATTAGAAACTAGGAAATGCTATCGCAGGCAGCCACGGGTGAAAAAGAGCATGGCCGATTTTCGTTCGTGGCTTACGACGATGTCTGTATATGTGCTTAATGGGTTCACATAGAGTTGTGTAGCAAAATGGTGTGGGTCAATCATTCTTTGCTTATATATCATTAGCTAGCTAATTGTCTGTCTGTCTCATATTATATTTCAAATGCAGAAATTATATGAAAAAATAAAGTTCGTAAGCGTTAACTAATTTTTAGCATAAAGTAGAATTATTTCATGCTTGTTTTCATCTGTAACTTTATATATCTAATGTTGTTTTGATTTAATAAAGCTAAATTTTACCTGCATCCCAGAGAGTTCTTATCTTCTTTGTTACAAATGGTATCGAACCTAGTTACCTCTCGCAAACCAGAAAAATGTAACAACCTCTTTCAATTCCTTTGATCGATTGACCCCTCCCTAGTCTCTGTGACGAAGAGGCGGTCAATATGTTCTTACTAACTCTCACCTTTAGGTCTGGGGAGTTTCCACGCACAACGTTATTTGGAATCATTATGAGAACACAACTTTCATGATCAATCGGTGAAATATGCAAAACGTCCATACTGGATACACAATTCGGCAAATTGTCATTACAATAAATGCAATGTATACACTTGCAACAAACTATATGTACACGAGGAAAGGAACATGGACTTAAATCTGACTCGTAACCTTATATGTGAATTATTCAATAATATGTATAATTAAGTATATATATATATATATATATATATATATATATATATATATATATATATATATTATTTTCGAAGATCTCTGCTCCTTTACTTGTGCTCGCTTAAGAGATTTAAATTATTAAAATCAATGATTTTAATCATGACACCAGAAAAGTATTATCAGTAAATTTATTAAACGGTGTTTTTGTAATGTGTCATAAAAAAGGCAACATAAAGTATATATCAGTATATATAAACAGTTAAGACATTTCACTTGCTAATTGTCTAACAAGTAGGATCTCTGGCCTTTCAGAGGAAAAAAAAAATGAAAATAATACAGTAACGGTTTTATTGGAATTACTAAAATGCGCTCTGAATAAGAACCCATAATTGTTCTTTCGGGTTGATGGGAAAGAACCAACATGTTACGATTGTGGTAAAGGGAGTAAATGGTTCGACTTCCAGCCGATGTACCAAATTTGAACATATTTATCCGCCTTATTAGGTTCTGAAGTGTCAGTGAATTTCGCTGATATTATACACCGTCTCCCACTGCAAAAAAAAAAAAAATAAAAAAAATAAAAAAAAAATTGCCAACCGTTTTAAATCATTAACCTGGAGCAAAAATCTCTGAAATTGGGGAATTCCGTGAAGGTGCCTGGAAGGTACGAGACGATGCGATTGCTTCACAGAATGAAACATGATTAGAAATATTCGGATGACAAGTAATATCAATACTTCTGTAGATTATGATAAAGAAACTGAAGGTGTAATACAGAAAACAACATCAAACATTTACCCTTATGTAAGGCTCATCGAACTTAAAACAGCACAAAACCGGACCTGCCGCCGACAGATGCACCGGAAGATGAGGATCTAAGATGCGCGGTCGAAAACACACGAGGAAGCAGAACGAACGGTGTAAAATAAGACTTCGCTTTTGGGGTCAGAACAGGATAAAATGCTTCGTGGTTAGTACCTAGCTAAGTAGTTCATATCTAAATTAAACGTTCCATTTGGCTGTGCCTATCATTGTGAAATATTCATGACAGGAACTGATTTTTACCATGAAATAATTGGGAAAGAGTCATTTTATATTTGAAATGCATTTTATTGCCGTTGTGGAAGTAGTGTGGTGGAAATACATATGTAAAGTCAGTGTGAGATATGGTCAGAAAATACGTTTTGATTGACCCAAAAATGGAACCATGACTCTGGTAGGTTATGATCAGCTGTTAAACGTAAATATGCTGGGCAACAACTGCCAAATCTTGTGTGATTGGAATGCTGGTCCGAGTTCAGCTTGGAGAAATGTATCAAATGAATATATAGGAAACTTAAAATGTATGAAATGAATATATAGGAAACTTAAAATGTATGAAATGAATATATAGGAAACTTAAAATGTATGAAATTAATATATTGGAAACTTAAAATGTATGAAATGAATATGAGAAATATATGAAATGAATATGAGAAATGTATGAAATGAATATATAGGAAACTTAAAGATAGCCTGATCCCTTTTAATAACCTTCAATACTCAACTCAAAAGTTTGTCTTTCTAAAACCAACCAGCTTGTTTCAAAATATGTTTACTGCAGGATGCAAAACATGAGATGATTTTTTGCTCAACGCTGAGATGTTAAATAATCTAGGCTACGATGCATGCAGTTGAGCTAGGTGCCTGCGTTCATGTTCGAGCAAATACGGTATTCGAGGTGTTTTGAAAAGTTAAGGCGATCTAAAATCATTCTCAGATGACTCGATTTGGGGTGAATATTTCAAAAGTACGGGGTCTATTTCCTGCACCGTATCCCAAGGGAAGGATGACAGAGAACTTTTTCTCCACTAGTATATGTGGTATTTGGGGACGTTCCGCATGTTTAAGTGCATTATTTTAAACCTAGCCATACACCAATAAGTGTCCTTCAGTAAATTCCAGTTACACGATTCTTCGGTCCGTATGTTTGATCCACATGGATATGTTCACATACCAATGAACACTATAGCGGTCGTAGTAAGTTAGATATATCAGTATGTACGTTTCTTTTTATTTATTAGTACAATAATAAATGCATGAATTTAAGTCAGTGTTGTATAACCAATTGGTACCACACAAACACACACGCCACCCCATCCCAACCGCACTCATAGACCCAACCAGGGTACCGTACAAGCAAAATTGACCAATCTGAGTTTTAATATATGTATCATACTACAGTGTTAAGGCATTTACGT
Source organism: Margaritifera margaritifera (assembly GCA_029931535.1). Classification (NCBI taxonomy): domain Eukaryota; kingdom Metazoa; phylum Mollusca; class Bivalvia; order Unionida; family Margaritiferidae; genus Margaritifera; species Margaritifera margaritifera. Next base: position 454,661 of record JAQPZY010001028.1, read on the forward strand.
TATAAACCATACATATAAAAAATAAGGGAGAGGGAAAAAATGAATTTCCAAAAACACGACTTAATGTTGTGGATAAATTTTTACTGCATTTTGAACAGCATTTTTTCTCATGAGCTTATTTTAAGTAAAACAGTCAAAAGTTATTCAGAAGACTGTGTCATAAATTATTCATGAGTATTTGGTAGAGTTTGGCTAATAACACTATGAAGAAAATTGATCAATAGTGCCCATATATATATATATATATATATATATATATATATATATGTATGTATGTATGTATGTATGTAAGATTATAAACGAGGAACATTTATAAAAAAATAAGATAATGTATGGTTTCTTTTCTTATAGGAGTAATGTACAATTCTTTCTGAGCTTTTTGAGGGTAGGGTATACCTTATCCAAATTTGAATGTAAACTCACACTCATTAAAATCTTTTGTTTCATGATGTTACGCCCTGAAATCTGTCGGATACGAATTCTCTGTGATTCGACAGTACCCCCACTTCAACAACACTTGTATCAATCAGCACAAGGACAGTATTATAAAAAAATCTCTTCATTTTCGCATAAAAAGAGCTATCAATTTGACAATATACTCAATTTGAGGCAATATAAGTAGCAGCTAAATTCAATAAAAGTCACTGTCTTAAATTATTGCACAATTTCGAACTTCTATTTATAGCTGTAATAATGCAGCCCTGAATCACACAGGTATACAAATGAGAAGGAAAGAATCCATGCATATCGACGGTGTTTGCCTTCAAAAATATATAATAAAAAGAAAATCTAAGTTTTCTTGTTGTAGTTGTAAGGAAATATTTTAGTCGTGAGGTGGAAACATTTTGCATAGTCACTTGTGGCTTCGCCTTTCGTGACAGTACAATGTTCCCAAATCACGTGTAATTTGTGCTGAAATTTATGCTGAATCTGATACTATTTATTCGGGTTTTCTTACAAATACCGTCAAAAGCACGTGAATGTGTGAATGGTATATCATGTCCATATAATTATCTCCAATCACCATATTATTAGTATTTATAACAATTATAAATACTGTTTATACCAGATAGATTTCTTTAAGTTATTCATTTATTTGCAATTTCTTCAGTACCGTTCAGATTTGGTTCTATAGAACTATTGATTTCAAGTATTCACAAATTGCCCAGCCATAGTCTTTTAGAAATGGTATGGAACAGAAAAATACACTCTTGATACGTTTCGTTCTTTAGACTTTATAGCATTGTAGTATACTATTTCAAGTCCATATCACTATAATACACTATCTTAAGTCTATAGCACTCACTACAGTATATTATTTCAAGTATATAGCAATATAGTATACTAGTTTAAGTCTGTAGTACGATAGTATACTATTTTAAGTCGATATCACTAAAGTATACTATTTTAAGTCTATAGCACGATAGTACACTATTTAAGTCTATATCACTCACTGTAGTATACTATGTTAAGTCTATAGCACGATAATATACTATTTTAAGTCTATATCACTCACTGTAGTATACTATTTTAAATCTATAGCACGATAGTATACTATTTTGAGTCTATAGCACTCACTGTAGTATACTATTTTAAGTCTATATCACTATAATATACTAATTTAAGTCCTCTTCATAATTAAGTAAAACTTTTGTAAATATCGATTGAGCATATGTTTCACGTCCTCATTATTGAATTAACTCGTACACTCTGTAAGTAAAGAATGATGAGTTATTACTGCAATGTCATTTTTATCAGCAGACGAAATAATACAATTGCGTGACATAGCTCGATTCCAAATCAAACCATAAGCTGATATTCTGTATATTTTCCGTCTGTACCAACATTAAAAGTTACGTTTAGTAAAGTTTCAAATTTGAAAGGAAAGGAACGGTGAGAAAATGTGTTTACATTAATTTTACTCCGTCTCTCCCGCATCTCCCACTTATCCCACATGATAGAGATGAGTCTATAGCCGAAAAAGTGCATAACTCTTCCGGAAGTAGTGTGAGTACAATGATTGGTCAACATGTATATATTCTGATGATGACCATAATATGCAGTAAAATTCACATCATTTCATTAAAACCTGCGAGAGTAATTGCATTCACAAACTTTTGTCATATACGTTATTGCATCCACCTATAAGACAAAAAGGGCAATAACTCTTGCGAAAATATTTGAAGTACTCAGATTTGTCAATATGTGCATTTTAAGACGATGACCATAACGTTTACCAAGTTTCATGGCGATTCACTAAAAAACTATGAGTCCAGCTGTGTTCATGACTTGTTACAGAAGACGGATGGACGGACACGATTATTAAATACTAAGTATAATGCAGAGACAGAACAAACTACATTGGTACACTTTTATTATAATTCTTCACTATCTCTCTATGATAGCAAGAAAATGCGATGAAACCTTTCCATAGAGACAAATATTATATTTAAAGTTACTTTGTTGTTATGTCACCATGTGACTATGATACCAACGTAGATCTGGTATACAATTACAGAATTGCCGACATTATTTATTTAATATTTCTCCAGGGATCGAGGGAAATGATCAAAGCAAATCCCTGATAGTGATGTTGAAAATTATTTAGTCGGGCTGAGATTTATTGACCGAATCCGTTTCCACGTGAATGCTTAATTTCGCTTACTTAAAACTTGTCAAATTCATGTTCCAGTCAGTTGTTAAACAAAATAACTTTCACATTCTCGTCACGTTGGTTCGAAATAAGTTAAATTCAATAAGAAGCTTGATAGACGTGACAGAGACTAATCACTGGATGAAACGAATATTTAATATTAATTTTAAAGCATGACGAATGACAAAGCAAATTGAAATTTTTCCATATGTGGCTAATTGTCCAACTTGCCAGAACGAATCGTTATTTTCATATTTTCAAAGTTTTATCTACCCATGAAATTTTACTTAATTCAAGCATTTTTGTGGTTTATTCATCACTTCTCATAACGGTTGCCGTGGTTTCTTCCATACATCACGGTAGTCATGTTATGCCATACCTGTCAGTCATGCCCTAAGTACTTCTGTTAAAAGTCTTACCTTGTCATGAATCTGATTACACGTAAACACTTACAAGAATAAAATTGGCAAGAGAGTGAAATAATGCATGAAACATCAAATAAATCCAAAGGAGAGATTTTCTTCTTCTTTCACGCTTATAACAGGATACAAATTTGAAGGTCTGACCTAAGAAGAAATTATGTTGAATGATGTCCCGCCTGCTTTGCCTGTATGGTACATAATCCAAAACTTGTGACAGCCAGTTTAGCAAGAAATGTAGGCCATTACAACCATACTTTACTTTTTATGGGTGTTAACATAAGTGAAAATATGAATGCACGAATGAAATTGCATTACCATGTGCAACAGTGTCAGAGAAACTTAGCTACAGCAAATGTTTGGCGTACTTTTTATAATCGCTGGACAATAGGACTACAATATGAGAGAGAGAGAGAGAGAGAGAGAGAGAGAGAGAGAGAGAGAGAGAGAGAGAGAGAGAGAGAGAGAGAGAGAGAGAGAGAGAGTAAACGTTCACTTGGTAACACATTTAATTACCCATACAATCCCATTACACAACAAACGACTTGCTTTATTTATTGCTCTAAAAATAGTGCATCAAAGCTGCGTTAGTCCTTGGATAATACATTGGTAAATAATATTTTATTACCATAGAAATTAACGTAAAAGCATCTCGAGATCTACCTCCTATTTGCGTCTCAGACGACACATTGAGGCATCATGCCACCACATTACTCGTGGTCATGCTCTGGTTTTAGACGGAGAAACCCCTGTGTAAGTCTGAAATCTTATCCTTCTTTAAACGCGATTTTCTGGCTTTTTATATTGGAAACACTCTTAATTTCAAAATTTGTCGACATTCTGAATCATAAAGAATAAAAAATAAACACATTCAAAGTGAAATGTATGAAAATTTATAAAACAGTGCTCCTTTTAGTGTCTATTTGCGCAGACACTATACGTTGCGTGTCTGACTCAAGAAGGAGATGTCCATGGAGCATATGAGGTAAATCTATTTGAAGCAAATTATTGTTAGTTTCATTTTAGAGTATGAATTTTGTTTTAAAACTGCTGCTTTCAACGTTTCCTCCGTTCCCCCATCCCTCCTCAAAATGCATTTTTACTTTAGTAGAGACAGGTACACTATGCTTCTATTATAATATAACTTTATCTTGCATCGAGGTGCGAAAGACAGTCCAATTTTGTCGGGCACACCATTTTAATTACATTGTAGGTACCTGGTATACCAATCTGCTCCTATGGTAAACCTTATTTATGTAGCTGGAAAGATAGTCCCACAAGAAACTACTCTTTAACATGAAGAAATAAAAACAGCCACAAAATACCCTTATGCAAAACACCAATCGAATAAAACGGACGCCCTCTTATAAAAGGTTTCATGTATTTGAACAGAATTAGGTGCGAGGCTTTATATTAAAAGTCAGTTATGGAAAAATCTTCAAAATGTACATGTTAATGCTTTTTGGAGAACATCATGTGTAGATCATGTGTAGATTAAAAATTCGATGAGTCACTAAAATTTACTCCAATCGAATCCCAGAATGTTACCGCTAAAATTAATAAAGACTTAGATTGTTTAAAAGTATTGAAGCATTATCTCCTTTTGAGTAAGGCAGGGTTTGTTGTTATGTGTGACCTCATTGTAGAAGCCGACCGGTCACTAATGTAGAAGTATATTCACTGCAAGGTAATTTCCAGGGAAAATTACGGATGTTGTACTATATAAGGTCACAAATTGTGACCCCTCAAAAAATTACAGTTTAAAAAAAAATGAACAAATACTCAGCAAATAGGTATCTACCAATTATACTGTGTCAAAAAGGGAAACATTAAGAATAGATTTTGGAGCAAGCCATGCTATTGAACTGATTCTGATTGGTTTCCAAGCATATTAGAATCTATCGAATCATCACAAATCTTTCTAAACGTTAAAAACGCGATTTAGACTTATCATTTAGACAATCATAGGGGTAAAATGAGCAAGCTAGCGAGCGAGAGAGAGAATATTGAAATATAAGTCGTCCCATTTTATTGGGTACGGAAATATGAACTGCAAACAAACATTCTGATTAAACCTTGCTCTATAGATTTTTGATGGCTAAATAAGAGCTCAGGCACTATCAAACAGATCAAGTTTTACATTTAATGGAACGGGGTCTCCCATGTACCATTTCAAAGAATTGCAATTTATTTCCTAGGTATTATTGCTGATAATTTTGAGATTGTATCAGGAGATATTTCGTTGTATTACTGCGCATCATCAGAAACAATCAGCTTCCAACTTTAAAATGGCGCAGACTTGTCACGAGAGCGACCTCCAGCGGGATTCATAGTAATTCTAGACATGTGAATGGTAACGTTTCAAACTGTAAATGCAGAAACTGTCATTGAACACACAAATGATACATCTTAATAGTCGATATTAGTTTTAATTGTTAAAGTGGACATTCTCATCGTGTAATGCAACTTTTAAACACCCCCCCCCCCCACTACACACACATCATTCCAGCATATAAAAATAACAATTCTGACGAGAACAATGGAACTTTCAACCACTGCACTGTAATTTGGCAGATAAAATCTAAATAGTCGGCATATGAAATGGAACATTCAACACAAATAATTTGATTCAACATGTGAAATTAGAATTCTCGACATACAAAATTTAAATTTCAACCACCTCCGTGTAATTCAACAGATACAATCTCAAAACGTGACATAGAAAATGAACTTTCAATCACTGCTGTTTAATTCAACTGATAATATCTTAAACCTCGACATAGGAAATGGAACTTTCAACACAGAGAATTTGATTCAACATGTGAAATTAAAATTCTCGACATATAACATTGAAATTTCAGCTGCTACTTTCTCACTGAACTAACTTTTGCCCGCTATGACGCGTCATTAAGAACAACCAAATGTTTCGGTCGAAAACAATCTTGGTTTTGTTTCAGTTTATTGACCTCGTTTATATATTGTTGATTTGCATTGTTTATCTACTGGTATCTTAGCTGTAACCTGATTTAATTTTGAGGACAATTCTGATTTTATAATTTAAAAAAATACTTTAGTTCCTTGAAAAAGATCGCCCTATAAACTTAATTTGTACTTTAAATTATTTATCAAACAAATCATTGAATAAATACCCTTTATTTTATTAATTTTCAATGAACTTTCTAATTATCCTTCTTTATTTCTTGTTGTAAAGTTTATATCATATTTTTGTAAATTGAAATCGATTTAAGAATAAATGAAAATAACGTTGTAAGCTTTTTCCTCTCTCACCGTGTATTGTATGACTTTAATTTTCAGAGCTCTCTATCTCGAAGAATGAATGCCTTACGTCAGGGACTTCAGTGCAGTTTCTTTCTTTTGATTGAATATGTGATGTTAAATTTAATCCGATAGGCATACTCTGTAGAATTAAATACTGTTTCAATTTCATTGGTTTAAAAAAAAAATAATCGTCATTGGTGAATACTAATATTTATGCCACCCATTCCTTGTAGAGAATCTTTACTATTTGTGCACGATTATGCAAAAACCACTTGAGGTAGACAAATGAAATTTGTTATACATGTTTTTGTGCACATATGGATGATGTGATTAGATTTATCTACAATTATAGGAATATTTCCCATTTTTTCAACAATTTTCTTTTTTTTTCACATTTGGCCCTCCCAAGGATATTTTGCTAACATTACACAGGGGCAACATATGACATTTTGTAATATTTTTGCTGATAAAAGTTCTGATATTTAAAGATATATTATTTTATTTATTTTATATAAATGTACAATTTCATTTAAATAGATTGATAACTGTTTCTTTAAAAATCATCTTAAATTTAGATAAATGCTCTTTCATTCAGTAAATACCTAATAGGGACAATCTCTTGCCTGGAAGGGAGGTAACTTATACAATGCACAAGCATCGACTAGTAATCTAAGTGTTACGGGGTTCGATACCAACCCAGGCCAGTCCAGGTCGGCTGCCTAGGTGTGTCCTTGGGAAAAGCACTTAGCTCCCATATCCTTGGCAATGAAAGCCAATAACGTGTTCAAAGTGCTGCTATAACCAACAAAATACAAATCGACAGTCATATCATCTGGTTTTCAGCTACTTGCATGTCTATGATACAACTTCAATGCGAGTACTTGTTTCCTAAAAAAGAATATTCGTAACCATGGAACGAAAATATATTTACTTTGTATATGTGAAACCAGACTTTAGACTCAAATTAATTTCAATGAATTTATCCCAGTTCAACTGCCCCCCCCCCTTTTTATGCTAAATGTCAGAAGAATTTATTACTATTTTTTCTAACAGATAGAATCAAAAACTGTATAACAACGTATCCTATATAATAAAAGGCATGCTGAGTTTTTCCTACGGACATTAATTATTTGAAGGTTTTTTTGGAGGGTTATGTTTACCCGTGTTTTTAGTGACCATATACCAGTGTCCTTGGGATCGATTTACTGAATTGTGCATACCTCTTTGTGTCTCCCTTCGCTTCTTTTTTTCGGTTTCGTAACATTACTCCCCATCACAGTATTTCATATTTTCTTCTAAGTATGGAAATTGGTCCAGTGATCTTCTTTCGGGTTGACTGTTTCTATTACCTTTTTTCTAAGCATGCAGAGGGACTACTGGCTATTTCCTTTTTACTTTTTCTGCTTTTAAGCACCATACGTGTTTCAGAGTCATTGTTAGGTCACATGCATTCTAGTAATATACAGAATGTTGATTTATGAAGGCAATTTAGAAACAAAAAGTCACTAACTGCAATAGTAAATCATGCAATATTGATTACCTTAACATCCTACTCTGTGAAATCTTTGTTAGAATCCATGATTGGTGAACCGTGTTGCAAACACAGGACAATAGTTCGATTTCCATGTGTAATAGCTTCAGTTTCTAATGAACATTTAGTTATATATTCTCAAGGGTCCATATACAGACTGATCAATAAGCTGTGTTATATAAATTAAATGATAAAGTTGACTAGTTGACTGGGTATTGATGTCATTTTCAAGCATTATATTCTTTTGGCTATTCTTTTGGCAAAATAAAGCTAACAAAACGGGATATGTCTGCGTTGTTTGGTTGATGAACTATCGGGGTACATTTCTTGTTCTCTTGTTGGACCTCAGTTGTTAAATTTGTTGTGAAAAGTGTCATTGTTACCACCGGAAAAATGTCTAAAATTGACTTTAACTATTGTATCGCACAACAGTATACACTCTAATATTTAGCATACTCTAGCTGTATGGCAAACTAGAGTTCATTACGTAATATATAGGGAGCAAAAAGCCACTTGATTTTGAAAAAGATGCACAAATGCGAGTTGGAATTATAGATAAAGAGTTAACTTTCTTTATACCTATCGTGATAGTTTCTATCCAGTTGTATCGTTGGAAACAATCTACGGTTGTAAAGTTTATTCTTTTAATTCAGAAAAGGGACTACCTTGTCTTTCCTTGTCAAGACAACAGGTGTAAATGAGGAGAATGAATCAGAAATAATTAGAATCATAAGTAATTGGTGTATCGGTAAGGGCTCAGCTTGATACAATTCGTACTGTAAGTAGAGTCTTAAACAGAGGAACTTTGTGGAGACAAAAGGGATGTATCTGTAATAATGGTCCATACCTCAATAAACGACGTCAAACAGTGGCAATGAAACCCATGCAAGGGTTCTACAATTAGCTGCAAAGTTGAAAAAATGGAAAATTACTCCTCTAATTGATGATACTGCAACCTTACAGAGAATCTCATGGGAAGTAGATACATGAAAATTAAATATATGTTTGAATCCAACCATTCTAAACTAAAGTTAGGAAGAGAGGCTATTAGTGGCCATAACTCCTCTAAGTACTGACTAAGATGGGTCCAGAAATTCAATTCGTGTAAGGTGTGAATAATATAATGCTACATACCAAATCTGGTTGAAATATAACAATTTGTTCACGGACGGAAGAAACTGTTCACGGACGGACAGATTGATGGACAGACCGCCGAACGGACTAATGGACAGAAGTGATTACTATTGGAATCCGCCGATTTCTTCAGCGGAGTCCTATACAAATATATACTTCATACTTCAATGTTATCTTGTGTTTCTTAGAGCATCTAAATCCGAAGTTTTGGATGGTTTACACCTCCAGCCCTGTTGTTGTACTGTTGCACAGAGTAATACATACATACATACATACATACATACATACATACATACATACATATATATATATATATATATATATATATATATATATATATATATATATATATATATATATAGATATATGTGTGTGTGTGTATACAGGAAACACGCATTATTCTTAGGAGGAAATTGTTGTCGGAATTAGAAGCTGATCGTTTCAAGGGTCAGAAGTACCACGTACCACTGAACATGTTTCTTCAAATCATTTTATATTGTATTCCATTGGAATGAATGTGTTTGTAATAAGTGATGATTGCATATATTTAGCAGTACAAATATGCAACAGAAAGTCATAGTAATTACTTTTTGAATCAAGTTGTGCGTCAGAATGTTACAAAAAGATCAAATGCGTAATTTTTAGCTAATGTATTAGATAAATATGTTGTTTTTCTTAAAGTTATATTAACATAGCAGAACAATTTTGAATTTTTTATAGTACTTTAAAATAGTATACTTTTATATTCTTAAGAAAGAAAGATTTGTTTTACTAATGACAACTAAATAAAAAATAAATCTCTAAATTCAAAATTTTAAACTAATAAAAATATTCATTAATAATATATATCGCCAATGTTCTTCCTGTTTTAGATCTCCTTCGGCATGTTCACTGTTGAAACAATATATTGTATTTATTATTGCATTTACAACATATTTAAGATTTGGATCTCTTTTGTAACATGTATCAATTTTTTTAATAACTTATTGTCTGTAAAATAAGCTAAACCATTGTTTGTTACAACTCTAACAAATTCTACAAATTTATAATTTCTAACATAGAATACTTTAAGCTTATAATCTTTATGTTTATAAATTTTATTCCATGGATTTAAAAACGATTTAATAATAAGTATTTTTATTTTATTATTCCAAATTATTAATGCCTTATGTTCTATGTATTCATTTGCTAAATCTCCTCGATACTAATTCTATACTCCTCTTTAAACTCTATGTTTCTTTTACCAAATTAATTTGTGCTAATTCTTGCTCTCTTTTAATGTTATATATCTGCCAGTTAGACCAATATCCAAAATGCATACGTTTTTTCTTGGTTTAGCTGTAGACTAAACAAGAGTTAGTTATTGGTCTTGTAAGTCTTAACAAATGTTCATCGAAACTGGATTGATAAAATATTCCATCCTCAATAATCTCTCTTTGTATTTTTAATTACTTCAGTGCTAAATCAATCCACGTTTATGCATTTCTTGCATTAAAATATGTATATTTATTTCAAGTACTATAGCAGGAACTATGGAAAGATATGCTTTCCTTCTGAGTCCAAAGGATTTGAATGTGAATTTAAGCTCAAAATGATGTGCATAATGCGACTCAGTCATTGTTATATGCACAATCTTGGTCCATCTGGCAAAATCACCACTTCATTTTCTTAGATCCTTGCTCCAAATGCAAAGCAAAATTGGTGTAGGCTTCCTCAAATGTGAATAACTCTTAATGTTTTGCATCCATTACTAAATATTTGTATGTTTAGACCGCATATATGTTGTTCTATGAGGATTTGCCATATTATCGTCACTTTTGAATACTGTGAGGTCATCAATGGTCAAAGGTCAACTATCAACTAAAAACTCAATCATAGCTTTAAAAATTCATAAAGTTCACTTTAAGTGTAGACGTAAATGCTTTTTTCGTGTCTTTCCACTCTTTCGTTCTTTGTTGAGACAAATGTGCACCATTCCTATATTAAACATTCTTTAAGAAAACCACCGAGCATTCAAATTAATGCACATTTCCTTTTGATAACTAAAACTTAAATGTAAGAATGCAGTAACAAAGAAGTTAAAGGAAGCCATTGAGGTACCATGAAAGAAACATTACTATATATAACAAATTAAAACCTTTATAATCGCTCATTGTCATAATCGGATTCATCTGAGAAAAGGGAATTATAACATTTGTTTGAATCACAATCATAACTGCTATTATAAAATAGTTTTTCATCTATATATGCTAAGATATGGGAGATCTATTTTACAAATCTCTATATTTGCATGGATGAAACTGAATTGCTTAAGGCAAGTTTGCGGTTTTCTACAGAGATGGATTATAACATCTTGATTTTCTGAACGAAAACTAAATTTAATGAAGATAACAGAGTTGAATCAGCATCTGTTGTCTTTTCTAAATGTTTAACACTATGACCAAATCTTCCCCAAATATTGGATAAACAATTTGATCATGATAGAATTTGCCTATCTATACAGTCATCTCATAATATGTTGTTGACCCTTCGAATACTTGTCAGCTTTCGGATCTCTTAAATGAATCATGTGGTCTAAATATTCTTTCTGAAATAAAGATACTATCTGTTGGATCATTTAATATATTATATTTGGGAAACATTTTAACTACTGTCAATGCATTTATCCTCTTCTGGGATTTTTGTTGTTGACTTGCCTTTTCAAAGTTTCATACGAAATTATGGTATTGTTTCAGAGGGCTTTAAAGCTAACACAGCACAGGTGCATGAATATATGCTTACAAGGAAATTAAAGCCCTTGTAAGGGTCTGCGAGCGTGGAAAGACTGTAAAGCTCCAGATGCTCGACATTGATGTGGTTTTTGTTTTTTATATTCGGTAGGAAGCGCGATACAAATTAGTGGAATTCATTTATAGTCGTGGTTATCAACTGTCGTAGATTTTTGAAGAAACATAAACCCAAACATTTCTGGCGGTACTTAAATTCGTCGATTTGGGAAGAGGTCTTATTGTTTTCATGGAAAGATCATTGTTCTTTGGGTCTTTAAATTTGTGGTATGCATTACATTAATCTGCATATTTACATTCTAGGAAAGAAATTAACTTAATGTTGTGTATTTATTGTATAGGAATTCTGCAAGATGTGCCAAACTGCACCATGTGCATCCCCGGCTAATATGGACGACACATATTATATCACAGGAACAAGGTTTTATGAGTGGGTCTCTATTTGCCGTTAGAAAATGTTTTGTTCTTCAGAACCCTGGTTTTATTTTACTTGGAAACAAACTGTGAATGCAAATACAGCATCTCGATCCACTGTCGTAGACAGTCGGCGTTACGAAACCATTTGCACAACTGGTACTTCAAATGATAGGCCTCCACCCTCAACCAGGCCAAAGACTCACCCACGTCTACAGAAAGGATCAATTTATCCAACACTTTTGCTTTTGCTGTCAATCGGGGATGATATATAACGCCACATATTGAAGTGGTGTCCCCAACCCAGTTAATGGAGACTGAATGAAGACCCTAAGGTTCAGCTCCACAGTCCCGTGTTTTTACATGGGTGAATTTTGTAATAAAAGGTGAATTCAGACATTTGAAGAATTGGAAATTGGGTAATTTAAAGTAGAATCCAGGAATGCTTATATTGGCGCGAATTAATTTTGTTCAAGTAGTCAATATCTATAAGATGCTGCAGGTATCTAGCTAAGTGTGATTACCACAGGGTTCAAATGCGGAGCTATGAGCTCAGTGTTAATTTCCAGTTTTAAAATGCAAGAAATAATGTGTCTAATGTTCCAGATGAAATTAAAAAAGCTTAGCGGGTCAGATTTTCTCCAACTTTTGTCCAGAAAAAGGCAAAGTCAGGTAATTAATTCTCCATATGAGTGTAGTTGTAGGAAATTTAGTTTGTCAGGACAGAGACATGGGAGAAATACCGAATTTCGTTTATTTTGGAAGCATCAATGGCTGGATTTAAACAGGTGCGGAAAAGGTCTAACTTAAAATTAAAATAAAATCATAAGCTAGACAGATAGATACATATATTTTGGATGGTAAGAGACGATAAAGGTCCCAGTATTGGGCAGTCTTGAACGCAAAGATTGAATCTAATGCAGACGAAATACTCGTGGAGAAGTTAAATTTGTTAAAACTGTGGAGCGTAACCTCAAGGAAAGCAGGACGAGGAACAATTTAGAAAATGATTTTATCCCAAGTGGAAGTCAGCGACGATGATTCTGCCCCTCAAAACGCCTCCATTTTGCAGACGATGATCACGAAGGTGATTGCAACAAATTGGTCATTAAGTCGGTAGACGAGGAGCGTTCGGATGAACATAAGGCGAAATACAAAGTTGACGAAACAAATGATTTCTAAATATCGAAAGTCTTTTCTGCGTTATTATTCAGGGTATCTTGTCTTTTACGACAATTTGGCCTACAGCAGTCTGCATCGTCGCGTCAAATAGGATATCAAAGGCAAGATGATGTCTGAATATTACGCTTACAAAGACACAGTGAAAGACACAGTGAAAATGGTGGTGCATAAAAAGAAGTACAAGTTTGATAAATTGATCGGTGTAAAGGACTCGATGAAGGCAGCTACGAGACTGAGGAAGAGAATGAAGAAAGGAAGAAGAAGAAAATGAATGATGATTCAATCTACCAACCCCCTAAGATCTCTATAAGGGACGAAGCGCTTTGTCATTCGTCTTGTTACGTGTACACCTCGTTTGAAAAAGATAGGCTGAAGTCCGTTCCGTATAATTCCGACGCAGAACCTCTGAAAAGAATTTATTCTAGAAGCAGTGAAATTTAAAGGTTGTCATAGGCAGTCATCTTGGCTGATAGATCTGGGTGACTACAGACCTAATATCCAAATAATCACCCCGACCTAACAGGCCGTGGAGCACAGTCGACGGTAAATAGACAGACAAAACAACAAAAGCCCTCTCCTCACTTTAAACCCTAAGATTTGACCAAAGTCGAATCCAAGAAGAAAGAAATATTTACCTACGTGAGAGGAAGAAAGATGGAGGCACCTCTTTCTCTCTGGAAACTCTACCGACGAAGAGTCGAATTTAATTTAAAAAAGGAGTAAAGGACAAGGTACTACAAGGGTCAAATTTGGCCCAACCACCAAAAGGCTCTAAGTTTTGTACAAAGACTCTGTGTTGAATTCAATCAAATTGTGTATGCTGGAGGCACCAAAAGTTTACCTACATAAAATGACGTTACTTCTGGTTGGAACGTTATCGTGATTTTAATGACGTCATGCATGCAAATTTTAATTTTTAAAGACTTATATATATATATATATATATATATATATATATATATATATATATATATATATGCAAATCTCGGGGACTAAAGGACTTTGACAAAAGACTTCTGCAAATATCAACAAAACATCCATAAGAAAAAATATTTATTTTATGTTAGGCAGTGAATTGCTGGATTTTCCGAGTGAAATAATTGTAATATTTCACTGCAGTGAAAAATATGATATTTTTTCACTGACCGTCAATAGAGATGGATAACACTATGAGTAAGACATTTCAATTATTTTTGTAAGATCCTTGCCTGGTGTAAAGGTTAAGGTGGCTGCTTTGCATCCAAGCGAACCGAGTTCAAATCCACGAAGGAATGAAAAAAAATCATTTTACTGTTAAACCTTCAATTGGGAAGGAGCATTATGTAACTACTGATATCTACTGATATTTTATGTGCAAATATACAAAAAAAACAACAAAAAACAGCAGAACATAAACGGTAAACCGCTGACATTATCGCGCGGGATGCAGCAAGAAATCAGCTACTTCAGTGTTTTATACAAATTGTTAGACAATACGCTTGAGCATAAAATAAAAAGAATATTTGCTTGCTCCGAGTGAATAACGGATATATATCATCTCGTGGGTGAAATAACTTAAGTATTTTCACTCGTGGCTTCGCCACACGTGAAAATACTGAGTTTTTCACCTACTCGATGAAATATATCCGTTATTCACTCGTTTCAAGCAAATATCCTCTCTATATTCAACTTCACTGCGTTAATTTATTTATTTAGTTTTATCCAGAATGCCAGTACTTACCCTAAAAACAAACAAATGGTGTGACATTTACATGCATAATGTATGGTAAGAAGAATATTGACATCAAGTCCCTTGTCGATAACAATTCCAATACAAATGAGCTAACTACATAGCAAATACATGAGTATTTCACCATACAATTATCGTCACAAAAAATCTAAATGTTGTACATCGTCACTGTATGTTTAAAAGAACTAATTATGTACACATGTATAACTAGAACACATACAGTATATAACTTGACTGGAATGTACAAGGCAATACTATTAAATTACCGTTTGGTTATTATTCTAAGTTTTAATAAAAATATTAAGCAAGCAAATGCATGTTCTCGTAATGACCTATTCACAAAGAATATTTACACAGTCCAAAGCAGTATGTACTTAGATCTTTCAAAATGATATATATTATTAAAACTACAGAGAAATCTGACATAACAATATTAACTGTTTTTTTTTACCTGGACTAATTACTTCACAAGCAACTTGTAACTTATTTTTAATGATTTATTACTCTTCAATGTCAGCTGTATCATCATCATCACCACCGTTATCATCATCATCATCATCATCATCATCATCATCATTATCATCATCATCATTCAACTGAGGTTCAGGAAGGTATTGCGCATCATTCAAATAAGAACTCCAATCAGACATCGAATTAAAAGGTGCATTTTGATGACGTGCATATCCAAGGTACCAGATGACGGCTGCTATGTGTGCACACGTACCAACAACACGGGCTCCGGATCGACATTGGCAGTACCAACCTCTGACTGAATATTGATCATAATCAAGTGTTACGACTCTATGGTCTAAGAAAAATGTAACAGAAAGAAAGTGAAACCAAAAAATCAAGTAAAAAAATCAACAAGCAATTTATTACTAGATAATTAAAATGAAAAATCAAAAAGTCACTTACAGTAATGTGTTTTGAAATCCTAATAATCCAATAAGAATGATTGTTCTAATCACAAGTCCTAAATATAGAATGTTCCGAATTCATGGCTGTGTCCTTGAATGTTATGATGTGCTAATGGTCTCCAAAGTCCTGATGTACTAGAAATCTTAATGTGCTGATGTCAAAATGAAGTATTCCAAAATCTCTGAATAAGTTCACATAAATTCCAAAATAATCAATTAAAAATCCAAAATCCAAAAGTTTGTGAGCACTGTTATAATCCAATGAATATTTAAAATAATTCCTCTCTTAGAATTTGGAATGAATTTTCACAACTGTAATAGCTCTTTACAAGACTGATGGTAATGTCAAAACTGAATAAATGTCCACCAAACATGGCATATATAAAGATTGGTCACATGACAGAATGTTCTAGAATATGAGTCATCTTAATGTAATTTTACTTGTAAACAAAATTCAACCTTGACCTTCAAATTGAGAAAACATATTGATCAAAACAACCTAATTCAAGGACACTAGTTAAACATGTTTTTCCTGATAAACATTAAGATTTAAGCAAATATTAAAGTGAAGAAACATTTATAATTTCCTAAAATATTTATAATATTATATAAACATCATACATAACACAAGCCAGAGTTTATAGACTCTTCTGGACACATGCCGGCTCTGAATTCTTGCCATTAGAAGTCCATTCTGGTCTTTACGCACTAATAAATCATAACCTTCATTCTCACTAAGGTGCTTACGGGTGTAAGATTTTGCTAACTTCAGTTGATATTCTCCAAAAGTAATATTTTGCAAGTCTTCCTCATCAAGCCTTGGAAAGTCAGGAATTATGGTATCTGAGGCATCTATCTTTTCCCAAGGATTTCTCATCTTGTCTAGACCCTCACGTTCCACCTTCTGCATGAGCTCATTACCATTAAGATTTTTTCATATCAATGTTCAAAATAAAGTTATTACGGATTACTATCTGTACTAAGTGGAACGAAGAAGAAAAAATAAATTTCTACTTTCCTGGGAATTGTACCCAGGTCGGCTCTGCATGTAAGCGGACATTTTACCATTGGACCACGAAACTATGTATACATGATTTGTATTTATATGAGCTATATAAAGTTTTTTGTATTCTGTAGCAGCCACATGGATTATCTTTCTATTAAATATTTATGGTGTTTAGCAGACTGTTTATATAAGATATGGTTTATGCATGTTTGCAAATCAATATAAATACTCTTTTCATAGTGCGTTTCCTCACTAACCCTTCCAGTTATAAACATAGTGAGTTTGGAACTAGAGTCCCCTAGAGAATCTGGCACCAGTTACCGCACTGTCGTTAATTCTCATGGATTATCTTTATTATTGATGAGACAAAATGTACCTTATATTGAATGTTAATTATTTATTCTGCCATTTCAAATTGTACTACATTGAGTCTTCAATAAGTGATGAACGTGAGGTAGGCCTGACTGATTCCGTACGGAAACTGCATAGACCCTCAATCGCTTTTTATGATTGGAATTTTTTTACCAAACAATTCAAAACGAATTAACAAAAGCTTCACAGTATTGCATACTACTGTATGCATTTCTGACATTTTCTGAGGCCATTACAGTGATCTAGAGTCCCTAGTCCTTTGTATTTAATCGTCCATGATAGCGTAGGCTTCTTTGTACGTATATGTAAGAACCTCCTATGAATAAAGTGGAGAAATGAGTCAGAGGAGCCTGGACCCGACCTTTAGTAGCAGTGACACGGAGATACAAATCCCTTGGGCTGCCGACGACATTGATCTAAGGAGAGAGAGAGAGAGAGAGAGAGAGAGAGAGAGAGAGAGAGAGAGAGAGAGAGAGAGAGAGAGAGAGAGAGCATCATGATGATTAAGCGGTAATGATAAACACTCATATATCCCGTCCTTATCCCTATGACAACATAAAATTAACAGTTATTTCTTTCCAATTTAACTATTTCCGGAAAATACAACATAACCTATGCGAAAAGTCGGATATGCTATGTCCAAGTCAGTGGCTAAAATAAGTAAGATAGTTTTGGTGCATAGCTTTGAATTTATTTTTAAACTTTATTGCAATGGTATTAATCCAATGTACTTTCTTCATCCTTGGGTACTGCTACAGTATGAATAATTTTTTAGTTCGATGGGACTATGATAGATTTTTTCAAACATCGACATCAGAGTGATGCTTAGTCAATCTGGACAAAAAATTATGAATTCTGGCATTTATTTATATTTGTTTTACGAAAAAATGTATGATTTGTCAAGATGGCTATGATAAAGAATACCTTGCCACTCCTGGCCTGGCAGCGTAAATACCTATTGACAACTGAAATTCATTCTACAAATGATTTTATGACACTCTTCCTGATTCCAAAGTGTGTATGGTTATGTTAAGGCAGGTAATCTATATGCAGTTTTATATTTTCCGATATAGTCCATTGATCTTGAAACCTCTTATATTTCACCTTAGGTGCACGTAAGTGATGTACTTTCTCCAGATCAATTAGAAGTACCAGTTTGAACTTTTGGGGGTGTCGACAATGTCTGATTGCCTCTGGTCATCCATGCGACTTACATAATCTTTTTGCATGGAAATCTTTTTCTAGATTCCACGAGTAGTGTGTAGGTAGAATGCTCAGTTAAGCATTCTTTCCGTTCTGTGTATTTTTTATTTTCTTTCTCCCGTTGTATTTATTCCCACAGTTAATTGAAATTTGTGTAGGCATATAGGCCTTGAGGATCGTAGCAAAGACGTCTGAAATACTGTTCTTTGCCTTGCTTTCTGACGTCAGGCATTTAAAACGCTATAATAACAGGAAGAGACAACTTTACGCTTTTCAAATTGTCTTTAGGCATTACCAACTAGACAGCAGTACACCCATCTACGACAGGAACTTTTATTTGAGCTACTTGCATCATTTAGTTTTAATTCTTTCAAACGTATGACTGATGTCCGATCAATGTCACATTATGACATTCCTATGGTTGATTCAAAGACATCTACTTCATATAATGAATCACCATGTACTGTTTAAATCGAACTTTGCTTTCCATGAATTACATCTGTTTTTGTGGAATCTTTGTAGATCGATCTCGTAAAGTTTATTAGATCTTCGAATTGTACTTTGAATTTAGACGAATAAAAATGTATGTATTTATTAACATAAAATACGTAATCTAATCCTTTCTCATACTGCAAGTCTTCTCACACTCTCATATTGTATCTACTAAAAAGTCATAATACTGCGTAAGCTGTAAAATGCATTATATTATGTTGTTTAGCATATTGCTTCACACGTATGTTTACTTGCACCAAGGAGAAAAAAATGTCAAGTATTCAGAAACGCAGCGGAATATTTATCCCTGTATTATATGATTTCTTTTGCTTTACTTTTATTAGCATTGTATATATTCCAGATTCAGAAATTAAAGTAAAGTGTATGACTTCAAATGTTTACATTGCAGATGACATTCAAATTATATTTTTGCCATCTTTTTCTACTTGCATACTAGGTAGTTTACAAGCAACATCCACAAGTAAAAACGATCTGCATTGACTTCATGCATTACATGTTCTGGTGTTACGACTGCCTAAACATCGTTTTAAATTCAACCCGTAGTGTATAATCATGCCGGAAAATCAATCAGTTTGCTAGCTTGCCAGAGAGGTAGTAATTTTATTTTTTAAATTCCTTGTAAACAAGTCGAGTCACGCATCAGCAAGCTTTGAAGAGGACCCCAAAAAAGTAATTGTTGTGGAAAGACAGCATTAATTATACCCTAAAGTACATGTATATTTTCAACTTACCTTATAAATGTATTTCATTCAAGAGCCTTAAACTTAAATGTGGGCGCTTTCTTAAGATGTATTCAAATGAAACTTGAAAACTACACCACATTTTCCTGTCGCAAGTGGTTCAGCTTATCAAGGTCATACAGCCCTATCTAAAGGTTGTTAGAGAGCCAAACGACTTCTACTAGTTTTGTTCATATCCGTTTGGTTTTTAGCGACGAGATGTTAAGCACTTTCTGACGTTATGCCGCTGTCAGTCTCTTTTCTATTCAATCTATACTCAGATTGTACGCCTTCTTTGTAGATGTCCAGTTTTTAAATTGTTATTTTTGGTTCCAGAAATACGCCTCAAATATTCTAAGTGCAACTTAAAAAATCCCCTACCATCCAATATTCACTGAATCGCATCACCAGTGGCCGATTTGTTACTATTTACCGGCTTCATTTGACATATTTTTAATCAACAGTACCGTTCCATTCATTCATGATTGCATTATTGCTGTCAAAAATGGGATGTCTGAATGTCTTTTTTACACCAATCGAATTTTTTGTTGCTTAACGCACATAGCTTGATATATTTGTCTGTATTACCTTTTCATAAATGCTGCATTAGACCGTCCAATCGATTTTCTTTCACCGGCGAACATAAAACATTGTCTCTTTGTTTCAAAATCATTAGTCCTATATAAAACCAGCCATGTCTGCAAGTAGTAGACTCGAATACACTTATAAATAAGTTATGAAACTGTAAACGTAGCCAAGGCATGAATTATGTTTTGAAGCAAATGGCCTTACCAATATATTTGCATGTACCTTAGAGACAGTGATGTAAACTATTCTTGTTTATTCACGGCATCAAAATTGTACATAAATATGTCTTCTATTTTTCATCTGTCAAATAAAAATCAAGAAGTCTTGCGGTCAATTGCGTTTTAGCTTTTTTTATTTCATTACCTGAAACATCCTTTAAGACTTAATGCTTTGTTTTTGCAATCATTTTTTTCTTCTATTTGCATTCAAAGGAGTTTACTGGCAACATCCACAAGTACACAAGTACGCTGATACGCTTTACTCATGCATTAAATGATTCCGTGGGAAGTCTTTCTAGATCTAGACGCCATTTTGTTGCCACAATTGCTCAGAATCTAGCTGGAAAGTCAGTCTGTTTCCTAGATGACCGGACAGTGAGTCAGACTTGAAAGCCCTGTTAAATAAGTTGTGTCACGTTGTAGAAATAACATAAGGGTTGTATCTGAAAATTAATATTAAACTTAAAGATGGATATCTATTAAAATTGAAGGTCAAATGGATAAGTCATTATTGACGAGTTAAGCTTACTTGACTTGTTCTAAGTCTTTAGTTAATCAAGGCCATAGCGACCTATCTAAAGATCATTGAGGGCTAAACTACTATGCTATTATTATTATTATTATTATTATTATTATTATTATTATTATTATTAATACTGCTAGGACTCGTTTATTTTCGACGGTTCAAAAATAGGATGAAGACATCTTCCAATATTTTTCCTATATTGGACCAATATTTATTTTTTATGTTGAGACTGAGATATATCATAATTAATACTCAGAATTTATAACTTTTTGTTGTCTTTTTTATTTTGAATGTACAAGTAATAATTATTTCTAGTAAAAAGAAACCACTCCCCTTGATGCTGAATCGCTTCCATAGTTACCGATTTGTTGCTATTTGTGTGGTTCATAGCAAATTTACGTGGCATGATGTAAATCCGGAGGTATTTAATTTATGATTTTATTTCGTATTTGTAAAAAAAATTTTTTGTAATTTTTTTACTTTTTTTTATTAATTTATATTTTTTTAGGCGGGGAAGGGCAGATAAGAAGTTTGTTTTTGATCAGAGCAAATAACTTTGTGCTTGTGTGCTTTTGCTTTTTTGTAAAACTGGCCTTAGAGATAATGTTCGAATTTCCAGAATCATTTGTTCTAAAGTTATAATGTTTTGATGCACATCCCTTCACCAATCTCTCTCTCTCTCTCTCTCTCTCTCTCTCTCTCTCTCTCTCTCTCTCTCTCTCTATATATATATATATATATATATATATATATATATATATATATATATATTGTACGCGTGCTAGCTATAGTGTAACCTAATCATACTCTTTCATTTATACCATGTGACTGGCAAGTATAATTATATAGTAAACTGTTTCTGAATGTAACTCACGTTCAAAGGCTATATTATAAGCAAAAAAAAAAAAAAAAATTCTATTTGGGATGGTATAAATCTATACTGGACAAAGGGTGGTTAATTTTGTTGTCTTAAGAACTTTGATATTTAAGAGTTATTTCCCTTGAAAAACGTCTCCGTTTGTTACAGTAGAAACGGTATGGTAAAAATGCTATATGATGATGAAATACGAAGTTTTGTTGAGGGCCAGGCGCCAGAAAATACGAAAAAGAAAACAGCAAATGGTTTTAAAGTATTAAGAACATGGCAAGAAGAAACACTGCCGACTGGAAATAGGGGCATTAGTGAAATACATGTTCAGGAACAAAATGAGATTCTGCGTTCCTTCTTCATCACGGTAAGGAAAATGAACGGACAGCCGTACGAACCAGATTTATTAAAATCAACCCAGAACAGCCTTGAAAGATACCTTGACAAGAACTATGCCAATAGCATACTTAGATGCGAGGAATTTAAAAGTTGCAGACAAGTTATGTGTGCGAAGAGGAAGGCATTGAAAAGGGAAGGTTTGGGTACAAAGCTAAACAGGGACAATCCATTATCAGTGGAAGAAGAAGAGGTTGAATATTAATCTTTATTGCAGTGCTTATGTCCAATAATATGCTGGGCGTTTCTTTGTTATTCGTGTGTGTCAGAAATATACGATCAATAACTGGTTTGGTTGGGCTGACCCTACTTTTGAGTATATGGTAACGATTTTATAAAGGATTTTTTTTGTTTCAAATTAATACTATTTTGATTGATACAACTTAACCATTGTATTAATCTTTTTTTAAAACTTAGAATATACAGTTGAATATTTCTTTGAAGTGTTTATATTTACAAAACAAAAATCCAATGTTTGCGTTATATTATCTATTTTTAAAATCTTTCAACAACCAGACTAAAGTTATGGAAAACTAGGTATCATTTATTAACTATTACCTGTCTATACACTTTTGGAGGACAACAAAATTATATTTGCCAACACAATTATTCACGCATAGTTGCGTTGATTTGAGCAGTATTGTAGTAAAATGCTTGCCGATTAAAACTATTGAAACAAACACGTAAATAATAACCATATTATCGTTATTATTATTATTATTATTATTATTATTATTATTATTATCTATTTCATATGTAACTTACATGTTTGTGTAATTATTATATTTCAGCTGATATGGCAGAGAGAAATTAAGGGAAAGAATAAACCGAAAGTTTGCTAAATGCAACTTGGCGGAGGAACAACTCTTTTGGATTAAAAACTCGGGATGAGCATCAAAACCCAAGATGGAGGATTACATAATCGAGTAGTATATTGGATTGAAAACAATACAATTTGTATCATGGAGAAAGCTGTAAAGACAAGAAAAGAAAGGTCTTTTAATCCTAGTATATATGCAGCGCCAGAGAAGCCAGAAATATGTCCAGACTCCAGTTAACGAACTGTTGTTTTACACACACAAAAAAACCCAGGCAATGTGTCGTCCAGACTGTTCTTTCTACCTCCAGGCACTCAATCCAGGTTAAATGAAAGCAACATTCATCGTTTGGTACAAAACTCTGCCCCTGAGGATACACTCAGGCGGAGAATTAATGAAGAAAATAGCAGCAGCGGCTGGTGAAGAAAGACTAACCATTCTTGAGGGAAAATAACCATCAAGAGGTTACGAGAGGGCTCCGTCGATGCGTGTGATATTGTGCAACTGAGAGGTCACAAAATATACAAACAATAAATCAGTATAGCGATGTATCTAATGAAATACAAAAACATATGTCTGACATACTGGTATATGTAAGTACTGCTGTGACGATGTCAGTACGATAGAGGAAGTGGAATTGCTGCTTTAATAGATAATGCAAGGGAAGTCATTATAAATGTCAAGAAATGCAATTAATCACGAATAGCTGCGTTGATTCGAGCAGTATTGTAATAAAATGTTTGCCAATAAATAAATAAATAATAATAATAATAATAATAATAATTACTACCATAGGAAATATGTAACTTATATATAATTATTATGTTTCATTTGCTATTGCAGAGAGGAATTATGGGAAGAATAATTCGATAAGCCTGCAAAATGCAATTTTGGAGACGAACAACTTTTTGGGATTATGAGGCAGGGATGAGCATGTGTGTGTGTTTGTCTGTGTGACCTTTTCTTTCCTTTAAGTTTCCCAGTTTGCTTCAGAGCTGTAAATCTCTATTAATATAACTAAAGCATTTGTAATGTGGCTACCAAAACATGAAATCGATGGGCGGATAGCACTGATAAAAGTTTGTACAGATCGCCTGGACAGGAGGAATTTCATAAAAAAGATGAATCAAAAATATGTTTTTGAAACTTTAATTATATTTCTGATTCCAACGTAAAAAAACAGCATATATATTATCGTATTGAAACATATAAGCCTTTTGTTGTTGTTTAATTTCGTTAAAGAATAACAAGCCGATATCTGCATATAGGCTACACTTTTTATGATACACCGTGCTGTCGCCACATTCTTTTCAAGTATAAAACGATGGCGATAGACATTCCGCAAATGATAAAATGTTGTTGTTTTTTTGTTTTTTTCTGCAACAGATAATTGTATCCTAAATTTTGTATTAATGGTCTGTGTGTTTGTCACAGAATATTTAAATGCCTTGCCTTGGTATCCTATTGATCTTGATTTTTGTAAGAAATTAACCTCACGAACTGTCTTTACTTCTTGTCAAGTTTTGTTTCATGCATTCTGTAAAACATTCCTGTTGTCTATGTCGACTTGCAGATATTCCAGAAATGATACAACATACAGTCGGAAAAAATTAATATTAACGGTCGCAATTTTTTAAAATATTTTTTTTTTATTAAACCCTGAATAATATTGAACAATATTGGTTAGCATTACACACTAAAATGTTTAAACTGATATGTGCAAAAACCTGTTTGTTTGCTGTTTTTCCAGATTATACGCAAGTACAAGTGTGCTAGATGCGATAAACATAATGATGACAATGAAGTGTTGTTAAGTACAGCTGAAGTTCAAGTTCTTTATTGGCACAAAGAACAAAGTTGGCTCTCACATACGTGACATATATACAGCATGTTTACAACGAAACGAGCAAGCAATACACAATAATAAATTGCAAATACCTATCAATATGTATCTATAATCTTGTTTCTATACCAATGTATACACATTTTACCAGTGTAGTAATGAATCCAGTCCATGCATTTGTCAATAAATGTTAAATATTTTCCAATGTGGGATTAATATGGTAATATCGTGATAATGAATTTCTTATTGACTCAGAGAAGGAAATACAAGTGAAAATCTAGATACAAAACTTGCGAATTCTTTGATTTCTATGTTTTGAAATATTTCGAACTCAATATTAAGTTGATGAGATTTATATCGTAATCCGGTCAGGTCCCTTCTGTATTTTTCCAACAGAATACAAATTAGGCATTTTTCCAAATTTATAATCAGTTTTGAATACTCGATGCGCATCAAGTTTTAATGAAATTCCCAAGTCAGAGAACTATTTTTTAGCGAATTTATCTTCTATACTTCTAATAATAGCTTCCAATGGGGAATTTACCCCATCGACAATCTATCTCTCTCAATCTTCTGGAAGACCAAGATAAAAATACTAACCTTCTGAGATTCGGTATCTAATAACCATCTTGCAAATTTGAGAAATTTTCAGTAAAAGTAGAAATAATAAGACTACTCGGTAAATTTTATAATTCCAGACCAGTGTTTTAAAATTCTTTACTGTGTAATCACTTTTAAAGGATAACGTCTAAGTTCATCATATATAGCTAAATTCGAAGTATGCGCTTTTGCACCGAAAACATTTTTAAAGAAATTTTATATGGACATTTTCGACATCCTTTCACTATGAAACCCCCGTATCTCTCAACCATTTGTAAGCATTGGCAAAACCATCAAGTCAAATAAAAATAACTTTTGTTAGTGTTTATACTTACGTTATCAAATAACTTGTACAGTGCACGAATTGCCTTTGTAGCTTGATTTGCCAATATGTGTATATGCGACATTAAATTTTCCGTTATAACTCAGAGTAGCACCTAAGTTTATAAACTCATTTACCAATGATAAAGGTTCATTACCTTAAAATAAACAAATATTACTAGATGATTATAAGATAATTTTAAACAGAGACGGATGTCATCACCTGACTTTATTCCATCGAAGCAGGTCCTTGCTAATTGTCTTGTTCCACTGATATAATTACTCGAGCATTATGCTTGTATATGTTATTTTGTCTATCGATCGGTGTTAAATATACTGACAGGTTCAAAGAACAAAAATGTTAGAACAAAATCTTCAGAACGTTTCAAATACCCCTCGTAGCTGTTATTGTGGCTTTAAGTGCAGCGCGAGCTATCAGAGTTTCCTATATAAAATTTGACGTACATCCAAACAGAAAACCCCGGTCCACAGACAGTCAGCCAGTGGCAGATTGGAAAATCTGTCACATATATGATGCGTCTTCTTGATATGGCTGCATATATGAATTTGGGTCAATCTTCCTGCACCTAGTTATCACAAAGGTACACTGAAGCTACTTAAATGGCTCACTGCGGCAAATATCCAGGCTTTTTTGACACGCTTCACGTCCCAAACTCCAAAATCACACACACATATATATATATATATATATATATATATATATATATATATATATATATATATATATATATATATATATATATATATATATAACGGCACAACAATATAAGTAGGCTATTCGTCACTGTAAGTTCAATTTTGTTTGTATATTTTACCTTTCACCCCCTCCTAGGGACCCAGGAGATGCAACCATAAATCACTGAACTATTGTTTTGTTTGGTGATGTGGCCGTATTGGGGTTGTAATAAATGCAACTGTTATAATTTTCAGTAATTTATTTAAATTATCATTGTCCATAAACGTATATATAGTAGAATTTTCAACCGTAGATGAAATTATTTTTCGTAAATGTAATAAACTCAATGGACCGTAAATGTATCAAGGTAGCCCGTAAATGTAATAATTATATTAACCGTAATTGTAATAAATATTACCAATACATGTAGTATAAATAATAGTATTAATAGCTATGGCGCATTTCTTATGGAACTCAACTTGTAAAATCATGTTTAATTTGAAGCTGTATGTTTTTCAAAGAACAGGATATGTTCTAAATATATTCAAAATAGCATAGGTTTAAAGAAAATGTGATAATTTTAATATGTGACCAAGATAATGCTCTCGAAGGGAATGCGCATTCTTTGCCTAATGAAAACTCTGTACGGCTTTGTAGGATAACCTATATTGTAAATTAGTACATATCATGATTAATTATCAAGTTACGATTGGCTAACTACATGGATTTATTTAAGGACATTACGCGTTTACCCTGGAGAACGGGATACTATACATGCCAACGGTCGTTACACCTGTTCCAGCGGAAACTATTGCCACGCGCCATCATTATATAACGTCTTCGGCTCGAGCACTGTACCTACCTGACAACGCTGTAAGAGAACAGTTGCCTCTGATGAATGCATAATAGAATATTGAAAGATACTTCAGATACAAGTTTTCAATAATTGTAGGATTTGTATCACATTGTTTTACACCCGAATGACTGGCATCAGCACGTGTTTTACAGACAAGACATGGTGTCCAGAGGAACCCTTGTTGTCGTTGTTATTATTATTATTAGCATTGTTATTATTATTATTATTATTATCCACAGACACCTTGCTTTCCCATAGAATGTTTACTACTTTTATTTCAGTGAAGAAGACCAAGAAAAGAAAGATATGAAACAAAAAGTCATGAACGTAAAAAAAAGAGGATGATGTTTTCGAACGGAACAGAATCTACAGACCACAAGTGAAAAAGAGAACGATATAGTCGGGATATCGCGATGGCCAGAACAAAAACAACACTTAGTCTCCTGTTTATCTCGCCACTTAGGTAAAAGAATCACACAGTCGACCGAAGAACATTGTTAAGGTTGTCAAATCGACCATCATAGTCAAGTCCAACACCGACAAATGTTTGATGATGAGTGAAGAAGAAACGTCAGAATACTATCTAGAAGAAGCTTGGATCCTCATCTCAGAAGAGAAGATCATAAAAGAGTGATATATTAACTTGAGTGACCATTCCTAACATCCATTAACTTCTTTGGAGACGAAACGCACCAAAGCTCTCTTGCAACAGCGTTCATCAACTTAATTGTCAAATCCTTTTAAAGAAAGAGTCAAGTATGATCTCATGGCTTATCATTACCTGTGACAATGAATACCCGGGAACTTCATTACCTTCTGAATCGGCCAAAATGGCAATGCACACTTGCTTTGGATGTGATTTTGTAATGTGACATGTTCTTGAAATTTCAAATGAAAAATATATAATAAAACGTAAGCCTGTGTCTCTTGATTTGATTTTGTAAAGTATGAATAAGATATTTACTCGCACACACATTTTATGATGAAATATATCTCTCTGTCCCCCCTCTCTTTCTCTCAGTGTTTCACACACACACACCAAACACTCATTTTAGGAGTCTGATTGCCCACGCACACACATACTTTTTATAGTTTTTCTCTCTGTCAGTCTTTAGGTGTTTCTTCAAAGGGTCACTTTCATTAATCATTCTTAAAATTTACTGTAGTCATAATGGTTATGTGAATCAGAAGGCTATGCTACTTTAGTTTTGTCTTATTCAAAACACTTGCACAGCAAACAACGTAGAACCGCTGTTTGTTTCTTCATAGGGTACGTTTCATTGATGCTATGAAATCGAGAGTTTTAGTCTCAAAAATCAGGAACCGATTTTTTTACAGTACTAGAAATCTATTCGACCTATGTTTCTGTATGTCATAAATCTTAGCTTGGGTATGGGCCATCATATTTTGCAATGCGTTGGCTTCAATGTAAAGGTTTTGTAACAATTGACCTGAATCAGGGGAAAAAGGTCGGTCAGAATAATGCAATCTTATTGGTCATAAACAAATGTAGCAATTTATTACCTAAATTTTAGTCATTTGTTTTCAGACAGCAACAGAGAAAGATGTGAATATTGTTGGCTGCCTGGTTTGAGGCTTGTAACATTGTATTGTTTGGCATACGCTTTTCGGAAGTCAAGATTACAGACAATACAGTTTGCCAGAACTGTAGTCAGTAACACACATAAACACACACTGCAAATTATACTGCGTTCATTTGACAATGTTACAATATAACACTGGTTTTCAGACACTGATCAAGGAAACATTTGTCAGCCTTATGCAAAAACATTACTTGATGTATGTAAGAATTGTAAAATTTAGGATTGCTAAAATTTCTCAAACTCCCTCTTCCCCCTCCTCTTGAACCTCTTATAGGATTTAGAAAAGATGAAACCTATGAACATTTTTAACATAGGATTTACCCTTGTCACTATAAACCCATAATTAAATTTAACCTAATGTTAATTTCTCCTTGTCCTATAATACCACTAAAGAACTAAAAGAAATGGCGGCCTGTCGTCTTTCACTCCACTGGTAAATTTATAGGTATTATGAAAATAGAAAAGGGGTTGGTAGTTTTGTTTTAAAAAAAGGAGGGTAGCGGAAGTTGGGTAGGGACATTGCAGAGGGGCTGGATGTTTTTTTAAACTTAAAATTTATAAAATGGTAAGGGAATAGGGACCCTAGTTTTATTTATACGCTATTTAAAATCTATAGAAGGATTTAGAGATTTTTTTACTTTATTTATAAAGGGGATCATAGGCTGGTAGGGTGATAGGGGTGTTAATTTTATTTTTATGGGATTTAAATTCTAATTTATACCCTTTCTTTTACATCCTACCCCGTGTGGTCTGTACATGACCGAATATTGATCACTCCTAATGGTGTGTCTGTAGATATATGTAACATTAATTTTTTTTATAGGCTTAAGAACCCCACAAATGTGAAAACTATGACGTAATATTCATTTCAGTTAGAGGCCAGATTGCATCCCCATTCTTTTACATCATACCCTTTTCGTTTGATATTAAGTGTAGATAACACAGATCACAAACACAATGGACGAAAACTACATTATCGGCAATAATCACTTTTAAATAATGTGTTCATTTTAGTAATGTGGGCCACCGGCCCCAATTATCCCAAAATATTCACAAGTATACATTGAGGAGGTGAATACAATATTCAGATATAACAATTTTCAGTTACACAGAAATTTCTTTTATCCTATACCATATCCAACAAATTTACAAATTGGTGTAATAGTGTCTCTAGAGTTACATTGAAAGCACTGATACATTTATCGATATGCGAGTTCATATACAAATACATTGTTAGATATTTAACAAGCAGTCCCCATTTTCATATGCTTGGTGTGGGGCTTAATTACCTTTTTTCAGTCCCATTATAAATTGTGTTAATAATTTCATCTTTCAAAATCTTTTCAGTAAACTTTAGTAAATATGTAAATAAAATGGGGTAGTAATACTATTTTAACACTATTTGTTTTGTGTGTGTGTTTTTTTTTTTTGACCATGCATTAATCATACTTTTCATCTTATCTCAGCAATTGATATATTACTCAGTTCTATCATTTTCAAAACATTTCTTTCACCACCTACTTCTAAACGAATTTCAGCAGTTAAAATCAGTTTTAAACAAATCGACGTTTTGCTAGATTACCTCTTACTGACTCCTAATAGTATACTGTTCTCAACAAACATCAATTATGCATTGCGATCAATAATTATGAGAAAAGTAATTACAAATAAAGTTATCTCCCGAATTAGATACAGCTGAGATGTTTTTATGACAAATATTTCAAGCAGCAACATGTGTTCAGGCCACTTCCCTATACTTTTCTAGGAATCATACATGAACCATTTGAAATAATTTGTGCAAAGAATACAAAAGAGTAAGTGTATAAACATACAAACGATTAGTAAGATACATATGTGTGTAAGTACTGTTCAAAACTTCGCCGTCTTACTCTTTTGCTTAGTCTGACTAGTTTCTTTGCAAGCCAAACTGATAATAGGTCAAGTGATAACGTAACATACTAAAACGAAAAATTGAATAATTAATTAATAATGCTTAGAAATTAACAACGCAATTAAGTATAATAAAACAAAGCCAATTCTAGCGTATATACGCATAATCTAAGTTAAGTTCGCATATCCAAATATCTCTTAAAATTCTAAAGTAAATGTCATGCTTCATATTTTGTAAATGTGCTCAAAATCGACTGAACAATATATCAGAAAACTCTTGAAAAATGCATTATTTTGTATGATTTGTATGCACCCACTGTGACTGCTGCGATGGCATTATCAATATGGTCGTGTCTGTCTGTACATCCATACCTTCATCGGAACCAACTAGCTCGTTAGCATGTGTCACAAGAACTTGACATGGACAAATGAAATTTCGTAGACATATTTCCATACATAATGTAATGTCCTGGGTAGACTTTAACGCTGTTTTATTATTTTCTGCAATTTTATAAGTTTTCTTTTTTTTAAAATTGAACTTAAGTCAAAGACGTTTTTGCGATAAAAGCTGTAAGCGCATTTACGAAGTAGCCGCTCAACCCAGGAACATGAAATTTTGCAAGCATGCTTATATATATGTGTAGATGACCCGAATACGGCAAGGTGACATTTAGTGTCTAATGTCAGAAATGCAGATCCGTACATCCTCTTGCACGTAAACAGGATAACTTTGTTTACTTGTATATTCCTTTTCCCACATTAATTACTGCAATACATTATTGATACAACAACAAATTTGACCTAAGTATATCGTACAAGCTTTGATTTGTTATACTTAAAAAAACTGATTTTAACTTCTGAAATTAGTTTGAAAATGGGTGGGGGTTAAAATTCATTTTGAGACTGTTAGAACTTGATCATGAAAATTGTTGAGATTAGATGAAGAGTTTGATTAATACTTCGTAAAAAAGCAAAACATAAAGACACCTTTATGCGAAAGCGACTATTGTCAAAATAGTATTGCTGCACCATTTTATTTATATAGTTACCACGTTTTGCTATATACGTATATATTCCAATGGGCATACCCCGGGGTTGCCACTCTTGGCATAAGTTGGCACGAATCCGCGATGTGAAGTTCACAAAATGTGATGTATATTGTGTAGTGTGCAACGTGATTAGAACAAATGGGTATTATACAAACCCAGAGTGAAAAGTTATGTATTTTTTTGTCATAAGAAATTATGAAAGAGCTTCCTTCAGAGACCTGTTCTTCTCTGAAGCTTCGTACTTTTAGACACGTACGACGCATTGGTTTTTTCCCCATTTTGTTTCTTCTTCTATATTAGTAGCTATTCGTTTGACTTTTGAAAGGTAATTTTTTATTATTTAGCTGGATGTCAAATGTAACCATGGAACTAGATAAAAGTGATTATGTTACCCCTAATGCAACCATATTTGCAAAGTCACAAAATAGGGATAATTGTCAACATGGAAAAGTAGGGAATTTTAAGGAAATAGGGGTGATGTTTTGGGTGGGGGTGGGAGTGGGCATACACCGATAAGTGGTGGTTTTAAATGGGACAAGCACGCATACCAACTCATAGCGAGAGTGCCATCCTCAACACACACTTAAGTGACCCCGCAATTGAGTTACGTAGAAAATATTTGATGCAAAGCTTAATGTCCAGCTATTAGATTCATCGAGCGCATCATGAGATATTGAAAACTAATCTTTTACAATTTTAACATTTAATAATGTCACTCAAATAGCTCTTCTTTGTTAAATGATCTCGTCAATAGATTTCAAGCTGAAGGCAAGTATTTCTATGCTCTATATTTTGGTCTTTATTATTTAATTTTTACGTTGTAAAGAATAATTAGATGACGTTAGTGTCCTCTCCTTGATATATAAATATGGAATGCAAATTGTTCTTAATTTTTTAATGGATTAGAATCTTTCCACTGAAAATATATATCACTATGAACTGGACACTATCATTTTGTTCTTACGCTTTCAAAATCTAGACGTTTAGATTGTATATCCAGAATACACCATAACTTTCATTTATTGCTATGCAATATAACGCTAATATCGCTTTTGGCCAGCTAACTAGAAGCCTCACTTTCTCCTGTAATCTGCTGACATAACGCCACCCTCGCTATACCCCTTCCGCCAAGCCTTGTTTACTGATGGCTGAGTTAACTTGAAACTATGAATTTTACTGCTAATTGTTAATCAACGCGTATTGTTCACTCACGTTTTGCTTGTTCTTGGCACAGTATGGAACCGATGGATTTTAGCAGGTGGCTTGCGTGAAGCATTAAAGGCATATGTTGAGATATTGAATAACGTATTTGCAATACGATCGAGGCAGATAATTATAGACTTAATGAAAGAAAAGTGACTGAATCACACAGGGAGTGCAAAGTTCTTGTATAGAACGCGACTTATCTTTAACTTCTGTTCAGAATGTTGATTTAGATTTTATGACAATTATATTTTAATATAAATATATTTTGAAAACTATACCATATATTTAGTTCTTGTATGTACACGCCTTTGCAATGAAAAATAATACCAGCTGTTATACAATACAGTGAATATCGAGTACGTAAAGGATAATATTACTGCGGTAGTGGTAGATGTAGTTTCAGTAATTGTGGCATGAGGAAGAAAGATATTCTTGGAAGAAAATTAAACCATGAAAACTTTCACATTTCTTGAAATGCATGGGAAAAGCAATTTAACCGGATTAAAATATTACGGAATGGTACATATCCACCTAGAAAAACAATGTTTGTTTTTTTTCTGGTATCCCAAAGGTGTTACTAAGAACATTTCTTACTTCATGAACTTATATTTGATAGTCTGTGCAATATTTTGAAAATATGTTGCAACTATTCAACAACATCAGGCAAACACAATTAAAACCTGAATATTTGTACTTTAGCACAGAATGGTTCTATCACTTTATATTTTTTTACCGATATCATTTGTCCTGTATGAAAGACCCTTCTCTGCTGTGTTCAGTTATACTTTCAAACGGTTTTTCTCGGTAATTGTTTTGATACTTAGTGACTTGTTGTCACACCGATGAAGATTATTCATGAAATTTGTCCATACCTCGCAACTATCCCATCTCTATGTTTCTGCAAGTTTTGACCGTTTTAAGTATGTTTGGGTGACAATTACCTTGTTCACATATATAGCAAATACATAGCAAACTGAGTCGATCTCTTTCAACATCCTTTCTCTCCCTTATGTTGAAACTGACCTCTTTTTTTTTACACCAAAATCATGGATTTAGCTCCCAAAATATTTCTAAATCATCTTTAAAAAAAAAAAAAAAAAACCTCAATTGCTACCTGACGCCTTATTCTGGCTTCCATCTGTTCTAATGCCACATTTTACCTATCATTTCTGAGCTTTCTGCGGTTTTGCTATATTCAATCTTTAACCGGCACAGAAGTGCTGAGTAGTTTTCATAAAGCGAATTGTTTGTGGACCGAATGTGTGTGTGTGTGTGTGTGTGTGTGTGTGTGTGAGAGAGAGAGAGAGAGAGAGAGAGAGAGAGCTTATATTGCCATTCTATCATAGTTTCTGATGATGGTTACCTGAATATGAAAAGCTGACAATAATAAGCGTGAGTAACAAGCTACATATAAGTCGCATGTCTGACATTGAGATATATACAGCAATCGGATATCAATCAACAGGGACAATTTACACTATATGGCCTATACAGATATATAGGATTAGGCAGATTTACGTTAAAATATTATAAGTATAAGCCCCCCCCCCCCCCTCCGCGGCCTCCCTGGACTCTAAAAAGTATCTTTGTTGCATGAATTGTATGTATCATCTCCAGGCCACGATTTTTTTTGTTTTATGCAAAATTCATTCTGACCAAATATTACTACCGACCAAAGCAGGATATCTGTTAGTAATTTATATAGTATTATAATGGTTTATTTGCATTTAGTACTTTATATTTTAATAGATTTTGATGAGTGAATTCACATCAGTACGATCCTTATCCAAAATTGACTATTAGCAAGGCAGTTGAACAGCTTAATGCTCTCTTCTCACTTATTCGTGTTATGGCAAGTAGTAACTCCATTCAGATTCGAATTCTCACATTTAATTTTCAGCAGTACTCCTCAAAAAATGTTAAACAAAACTGATTCTTTTTCCTACTCCGCAATACAAAACGTGCAACTTTTTCATCTTCTTTCATTATTAATTTGACAATGTTATTAAAATATTTTATTGTTTAATTTTGTGAATTTAAAATACTGTTACTCGACGACTAACATTTTGAAGGCAAGGTGAAAATTAAGACGGGAATGTTTAAAATGCTAAAGTTTGCATACCATTATGCTTTGATAGTAAGCTTAATTTGTATAAGAGCCGCCTGAATCTCTTTAAAGTTTCTGATCAACAAGGGAAATATTTATCGGCGAATATGGTAAATGCGAAGATACTTTACAAGCTCTTTAAATCTCATACTGTTAGAAGATTCTTATCTGAAATATCAGATTCCGAAAGCTAAATAGGATAAGGTAAGTAATAAAACACCTGGGAAATCGGAAGCGCTATATAACTATTAACTGTTATTTTTAATTTGATCACAACTGTTTGGTATATTCGCTGTTTCGCCGCTCCGAGGCTCCCAGCTCCACATCTCTTACAATACAATTCAATTTTTAAGACTTACACTACACAAACGTTCCATAAACTCTCATTGTCTTTACAAAACTAAAAAAGAATATTGCCTAATGTATTGACAATTAAATTAACGAGAAGATAATGTTTGGTGTGTATTTTTGGGAGTTATTGTATGAAAAGAACAAAAATTGAATGATCGGTTTGTCATGAATGAAAATATCCAATTGATAGACGGAGTGCTTAACTGCTATAAATGTGTCAACGCTCTTTATTTAAAAGAGAAACAGATTTAGAATAAGAAAGACAAACAAAAGTTTTGTATGTCAATGTGGTAGAACTGTTAAAATGTCATCTAAAAGTAGACATTTTAAGTCACACATTCACAAAATACTCTCTATACAGTCAGTTAATCGAGTGTTACATTATTACCGCTATCACGCTTTGTTCACCAAATACAAAATACTATCTAATTACACTATTGTTGACCAAGAATAAAAGAGAGTCATGTAGCACAATCTTATCAGGTAAGAAAATCAACAATAGTACACAAAAATATTTCAATGTAAAAGAGACAGTGGATCACCCGTTCGGTAAATTTGGTGTGTACAATATCTCCTGTTAGTGGGGTTTGTAGTCAAAGAAATGTCTTTAAAGGATAGGTTACACAAAGCAATTTATATCATTTTGGAGTAATTAGGATGAGATTGTGATTGTTCAAAATAACATATTACATAATCAAAACTAAAGCAGAGTTAAATTCGTACTTTTGCGAATTGAAACATGAAGTACAATACATTGCAGACTTTTTGCAAAATACGGAATGTTGCACTTATCACGGAAAAGGATTCAGAAACAAAAGAGCAATAAAAAGGCTCGAATGCTACAACATTTCTGCTATGTAAGTCTTAATCTTAGGTTGAACTGTCGGTTTAATTTCTTGTTTATACTTTGTGAGGAATTACTGGGTGCAATGTGTTGAAGAGTTGGATGTTTTGGCCACTTTTCTAGTCTATATATGATGTATATATGATGTAATCGATACCAGTACACAAGAGAATATCTGTAATAGAAACTGTACCATACAAATCAATTAGCTCTTTTTCTTTTTCAGCTTTATCCTCTATTTATATGTATCTGTTTGAGATTTGCATAAATTTCCTCCATTTCTTTCTCAGTTCAATCGTCCATTGTCTCTTGCAACACAATTAACTCATTAAAACCTGCCTCTATGTTGTTAGCTTACTAAACGTTTTTGTTCTATTGAAGTATAAAAGATGAAAGCTCTGGCACATTTATCCAGTGTGAAATTTAAAAATTGAATTATATTATGTAACCGCTACAGATTATCGAACTGTGGAACTGCGACTCTGAAGCTACAGAACAGCTGTGCAAAAACTGAAAATAACATTCAATAGTTCCATAGTGCTCCAGAACTATCACTTCTATACTACCAAGGTACTCATCAAATAGACTGACATGGGTAATACTGTTTTCAGGATAGATAGAAATTTGTGTTTGTATTCAATTTCAATTCAATATCTGCTCGGTCTGTGTAATCAATGTTAATTAGCAGTTTCTTTAGATTTCAGGATTGTTTTATCACCGTGAGCATCATTTTCATTGGTTATGGCTCCCATATGACGAAGTTACATGTTCTTACAATTGATTTCACTGCTGTTTTGTATATACTTGTTCAAGGCACCACAAGTGGATTCTGTCTCTTTTTAGTGTCTTTAAATAACAATGAGATACTTCCATGCATTTTCCAGTATTTTATTATATCTACAGTATGAGTAGCGTAGAAAGAGAGCATTTTTTAAAGTTCAAATCAGTAAAAATGCTATCTTACCAGATAAAGTTGGGTTTCTAACATCAAGCTATCCGGTTCAGGTCCTTCCAGAGCATGCTGCCTCTGTGATCTTCTCTTGAATTGTGTGTAGCAACTCAAAGCTGTTGACCTGCATCGCGTAGCTGGGTTTGCTGGCGATGGCACTGAGTTCGTGCTGATCCATGGCGGGGCCAATTCCGATGCTGAACACGTCTGCTACTTCCTTCAGATGGCTTGCCTCCGCTATTGTAGCATTAGGATTCACAGAACGCCCATAGGTAATTACTATTACGGCGCGTGTGGCATTTAGTCGCGAACCATGTTCGGGTTTGAACATCTCTGTACCAGCTAGATGAAGAGCATCAGAAGTGTTGGTTCCCTGTCCGATATAGGAGATATTAGTGATGGCATTTAGAACATCATGCCTGGAACTGTAGGTGTCAAAGAAGAGTAGGTTATCACGCTAAACAGGACCTTGTTTACACCTATGGCAAATTGACGGGCGAAGCTGTAGACAAAGTCCAGGATTTTCTTAAAGTTTTCTAGACCTTCACTGTCGGATGAGTCAAGAATGAATAAAATATCCGCTACCTTAGGACCACAAGCTGTTAATAATAATAATAATAATAATAATAATAATAATAATAATAATAATAATAATAATAATAATGATAATAATCATAATCATAATAATAATAATAATTTATGCTGCAGCTGATGTTGTAAACGATGATTAGAATGAGTCAAAAATACTTATTTTTCCAAAATTTATTTTTTCTGTTCTAAATTATGAAAATGGCTTGATTGTCCGTCGGATTGCTTATTTAAGTTGTGTAAACGTTAGACAATACACATTTTGACTACGAAGAAACATGTCAATAAAGGGACATCAGGAAAGGTAAACAATACGTTGAAACATTTTGACTATGAGAGTAGCAAGTTAACAATATTACAGCACCATCGACTGGTTGTAAATTATGATGGATGAAATGTTTTACAAAAAAAGAAAACTACACCCAAACAATAATTACTTATTTACGATACGCTGAACTTCAAAATCCAATCGACAGGTTTATTTTCACCGAGGGCACTTTGGATTGAGGAGTGTGTTTAGGCCAGTGCGAGGAATTTACAAAATATATGAGAAAAAAATCATAGCCTATGATTTCATGGCTAAAGGGTTGATAAGGGAGTGTACAGGATTAAAATATCTAAACGAAAGTCCGTAGCCAAGAGCGATTCAGTTAATAAGCAGATCTACGAGTCCAGTATGCTGTTGTAGAACAAAAATACTTTAATTAGGAACATCTGTATTTAGACATGTAGCAACGTGTCTATCAAACTCCAACATTCATCCAATACAGAATAGCGCAACAATAGACATACATCATATTAAGAAACTGACCATCCTTCTGGTACCATGAGACTTCAAATGTTCGAGATTTTAAAGACAAGCAGCGAGAACTTACGTAATAAGCAAACCTGGGTGAGTAAATCAGGAAAGGATTGTGAAACACAAATAGAAGATGAACTATTATTGTTGGGAACACTTAATTTACGATTAAAAATAAAGTAAAATGGCTACAGGCATTATTTAAATGTGTATGTTTCTGATGTAAGCAATATGACATTAGTGGCAAAATGATCACTTGACGTTAATGACATTTAGACAAGGTAAAACAGGTGTCATACGTACAATACATTGTAGCAACAATGTTGTAAATACTAGGTATAATATTTTAATGGTATTTCAGCCGAAATCTCAAAGACAACATTATATTTTTAAACATGTAAACCTGAAACAGTTTTATTTTTAATCAGATATGTCAGTTTTGTCTCTTGAACACCTAAATTACACTATAGAACCTAAATCCAAAACTCTTTCAAGGTCATGCTTGGAAGAAATTATAAGATAAAATTCACTGGAAGAATCGAAGCGATAATAATTAACCCCATCCTCATCCTCTATGTTAGCTTTGTTGACCTTAGTATGACGCCCTTTAAGAATAAAATAATCTCACCATGGTAAAAGACCTTGGTAATCTAAACTTCAAAAACACTCATACCCACCACCTCAGGATATATATATATATATATATATATATATATATATATATATATATATATATATATATATATATATATATATGGTGGATACACCATGGCTTCTTACCCGGTTTTATTGTTGTGGTTGTACCCATAGTAGTTGGTGTCGTAGGTTTAGAGGTGGTAGTAGGTGTTGTAGTAGGAAGTGGTGCTGAAAATATAGCACAGTAAATGAATGGAATAAAATAGTGCATACTAACACGATATTCTACTATATATTCTATTATAATTAAACATAAATTATAACCTTAAAATCAGTTTATTACCCAAGTCATAACAAAAGCATTTAAGTGATTTCCCCCTGTAGATACAGTTTTTAGAAGTTTACACGACTTAAGATCAAGATTTGAAATTCACCGAAAATAATGAAATATTATGGACCAGAAATAACGCAATATTATGCATAATATATACTTTTAGTTAGCTAGCTACCAGATATCACCTTGTTGTGGACTTATACCCAACGATAAATGAGTTTGTGAGGAATGTGTCAGGCAAATACAAATAAGCTGCTCTACTCTAAAACTTGTGTCCAAATACATTTTAGTGTGGTCAAATGTGATAAATACATATTTCCCATGTAGCAGCTATTATGAGTTGTTATTTCATGTAGTTTAAAAGAGATAATAATACAATGTTGGCGAAAGCCTTGAAATTTGACAAAGCTTGATATTACATGGATACACTCTTTTGAGTTCACGATTTTGACGGCGTAGGAAGCAGCGTCCTATTTTAGGTTTAGTAAATTCTGCAATAGATCTCAAGTCGTTCGTCGAATGTTACGTACGTGCATGTCAACCTTACATGCATTTACATAAATATGGGTCGTAATCTACGCATGATCTTAAAATATGCTTTCGAGTTGTTAATTGGTTTCACGAACTCCTGTATTATTTTCATTAATTGCTGACGGTTTTATTTAAAATGTTGTCAAGTTCTGTAATTTTTCTGAATTTAAATTGTTTGAACTGTAGCTCGGTATAATAAACAGCTAATTGCAAAATGTGACTGGCATGATATATTTAGTCTATTTATTATGATGTGGATTACAGTTTAGTGTTAACCCCAGCCATTGTACAAAATACAGGAACTTGACGTTTCGTCCATAAAACAACCAAAAGAACTCATAAACACAGTAGATGTGAACTGAGATGCTTGGCCCACCGCACATTGTAATACAAAGGCATATCCATAATGTAAAGGGATTTGGACCGCCACCCTTTCCCTCAGTACAACCACATAGTTTGTGCCCTTGGGGCCAGCGGGAGCTCCCGGTGCCCTGTTCCCGCATGCTTCTGGTAACACCTGAAAATTGGCATGCGCCGTTTGCTCGTCGGGCCGGTTCGCTCAAGGCCAGTGGACAGTTTACCACCCATGCCACAGAAGTGCTAACAACACGGGGCTGGCGCCTTTGGTGTTAGCTCAGGGGAAGCTGCGGGAGCAAAAGCTTTTGCTTTGTTTTTTCGGACGGTTTAAAGGACAAAAAATCGGAACAGAAACAGCTTATAATAATTCCCCAGCCGCTCTTCCATAATCGATGAGTTCTCTGTTATTGATTTGTCGATAGTGACAGAAACGTGCGCTTTGTGAGCGTTAGACCGTATTTTATTCTTCATGGCTGTGTATTTGTCGAGTTCATCTGGGACAAGCGTGATATTTTCTACGTTTTGGCGTTGTCGCGTATTGCCGTAGATATGTTGTTGACGTTTTCATCGTGCTCTTTGGCCTTCGTGGTCAGTCGCCAGCTGACGAAATTTCCGGTTACAGAAAGCAGCTTGCAATTCAGTGCTGTAATCTTCAAGGGTATAACTAGCGGAGTCGAAACGATAGTTGACAACAGACCAACTCCCGTCACACCGGTGCCCAGGCACACAGTTGTCAGTGTGGTGTTAACATCGTCCATTAGCTTTTTTGCGCGCCTGTACATTTTGACAGCGCGCCGTTGTTCTCCTTCTACGGCCAAGAAAAACTGCAACCTCGCGGTTCCTTTTCAGCTGAAAGTCTTATGGGTCATCGATCGTCGGGTATAGCGTCATTATAATTCTTCTATAAGCAGCGTGATATCAAAGTTTGATTGATCTTAGGGGTGGAGGTGGGGTGGCGGATCCGCATCTCTAATCTGTCGCCGTGGTTCACTGGTAAGACGTCGATGATGTCAAAGAAGATGTCAGTTTGCTTGATATTACCAGATCTGGAAATGACACAGTCTTGAACATGCCCGTCAACACGCGCACCAAGGGTCACATAAACCATGCCATTTTCGTTTTGGAATATAACTCTCTTTTTGTTTCTGGTGAGACTAGTGATAGAGGGCCCTATATACCCGACGGAAAGGTTATCTGCGAGAACATTTTATCTACTGCCACGTCGTCATTGCAGTAGCAATTGCGCCTGAGATACCCAGAGGGCAGCACTTTCGGCTGTTGCTAGGATAGCGAAAACCCAATTAATCCTAGCTGCTTACGGGTAGGCTTAGGGTACTCTGGGTGGTTCCAGTGTTCAATATCTATCTGCTTAACATCCTCTTTCCACCCCAATCTGAACCGCCACGGTACAGATATTCTCACACATGTGGTTTGTATTTCTTGTCGATGTCTTGCACTTGTTGTGTGAGATGCGCAATAC
This sequence comes from Margaritifera margaritifera, assembly GCA_029931535.1. Classification (NCBI taxonomy): domain Eukaryota; kingdom Metazoa; phylum Mollusca; class Bivalvia; order Unionida; family Margaritiferidae; genus Margaritifera; species Margaritifera margaritifera. The sequence continues at coordinate 496,974 of JAQPZY010001028.1, forward strand.
TCTCGTCGATGCCATAATCGGCAGGCGGCACCAATGATTCGTGTTCATCGTCTATGTCTGCTTGCTCCCCCTGCTTTGTTTTTAAGTAGTATAGTGAGGGTTCTAATTGAGGAAGGCAAAGATGGTCAGAGCGGCTGAGAATCCAGACGATTGTGCATTGACGTGAGGCCCTCACACCGGATGGTGTCTCCAACTGCAAACATAGACGCATATCTAGTGGTAAAGCTTTCGTATGAGACGTTATTGAGTGACTGATAACTGAAGTTCTTGTGTGCCGGTAAGACCCTGTTTACAAGGATTGAAAGAGTTGCCCATGCTCCGTTACCATGATGCCTATGGAGGTTAATGAAGTAAAGTCCGGCGCCCAGGACGATGATAGTGTCATTACTGTTGCAGAGGGTAAAACCACCAACGTTTTGATAGCTTTTGCGTTGAATTCCATCAATAGTAACCAGATGTGTTCGTTGTTGCAATCCCGCTGACCGACGTGATATTGTCGGCCGTTAAGTACACGACCTTCACTGCAGCACTAGTGCCAAGATAGGCTTGGCCCGCCACATGGCCGAAATTTTCAGCATTTGTGGAATCTTCTGGGGAGGCGACGTTAGTTATGCAGTTTCCGCCGGCATTGAATGGGGATGATGACCCGAAGACGCTGCAGCGCGGTTACTTCAAATGCCCGGGCCATGTAGACTCAGAGAGTGTGCCAGCACTAATTTTAATCTCAAGGGTGATAGTGCACCCCATTATATTAACCGGCGATTGTGTTTCGTATAAGATGCGTATCGAGAGCTCTTGGATGCGGCCATAATGTCGTTTTATGATAGGAGACAGTATGCGACTGCATGTAGAACTCAACACGCAGAGGAATTACTTGTGGCAGGGTCCTGGTTTCTTCCATCAAAAATACTTCCAGTAGTATTTATCTGATCGAGGTGTACTTACAGGCGCTTGACGTAAACCCCGGGTAATGTAAATCCAACGATGGGGACAAACAAATTGAGAGAGAGAGGGAGAGAGAGAGCTGATAGTTTGGGTCAGTGAGCGTGACGCTTACCCGCCCGGTTGCCTCGATGTAGTCTTAATTACTTTTTCGAGCGTATCCTTGCTGTAATACCCATTAGGAATGGTGATGTCTACCGTAAGGCTGATTGGGGTCGGGCTCACAACAAATATGTTGTTACCAAGCGCAGCCGAAACATTGTACCATCCTGGACTGAACTGAATCTCTCTGAGCCCTATAAGGGTACCATGATAAGTCCCTATCACTTGTTCTTGAACCACCGGCCCAACAAGAGAATTGGTCAATAAGAGATACATTGTCAGAGGCATTTTTCTTCAATAGCGACCGTAAATATGACATCGGCAGTATCTATGTCTATAATAATATGGAGAGAGCAAGCATCCGCGAACTATTCCTCAACCAAGACTTGTTTCTACGATAAGGCAAATTTATCGACATAACCAATAAGTAAGTGGTACCGTGCGTTTATTAGAAGAAGTTTGTGGACAGCCGGTTTGGCATTAACCTGAGAGTAACCGACGAGATGCCGTTTTGGCAAACTCAGCTGAACTTTGCGGTTTGGTTCCCGACCACCGGTTGTGGCCTTAATGACCATGAACATCAGCAAAATGGGAGCAGCTTTCACCGATTTTATGTTTACTATCAGGTGAGAAGGGTCCTCAACCAGATGCGGTGCACCCAAACAGGATCGAATGCATTCGACAACGGTATCGACACAGTCGCCTTTGCAACGAGGTTTGGTGCGGATAAGAGTTCAGACTGGCGGCAAAAAAGCATCGAAATTAACGGCCTGACAACGCTATGCAGAAACGGTTCCACAGGAGCATCATGGGACCACAGCCGATTTTCGTTTACAGAACGCTCAACCAACAAGAGTAGTATAGAGTGGCGAAATAGCGTCTAACGGGGGCACTGTGTTAAATAGGGTCAACAGATTATATCATCTAACTGGAAATTAACATAGGCGCCAACTTAGTTCGTAGCTAGATTGTAACAGTGTAGCATGAAGTGACGGTCTACACTCGAATTAAAATGTTGCATGACGTCATATATTTATTATGTGTGGTGAGTCTGTCTGTTTGTAACAGTTTAGCATGTGAGATGTGTTTGGCAGGAAATGGGAGTTTCTCTGCTTTCTAAATGAAATGCCGTAGTTTGTTTTTCTTGATAAATATAGGGACATAAAAGTACATCGAAGGTGTGTATCTTAATATCTCTAACTGAAAGGCCGTATTACGACATACGTTTAACATAGGTCTGCCTGTTTGTAACATGTTGGTTCTATTTGGAGGAAAATGTAATTTCCTTGAGTTTCTCGACCGGGAAAATGGGAGTTTGTCTGTCTTCTAAATGAATGAAATGCTGTGTTTTGTTTTGCTTCATAACAAAACTAACTTCTTAATCTCTCCTTACCACCCTATGATCCCTCTTAGTACATCGGATAGTACATCACTGGGCTTTGGATAGAAGATAATTGGTTGTGGATAGTATATAATTGGGTGTTAGATATTATTCAACTATATGGTGGATAGTATATAATTGGGTTCTGAATAGTAGATAACTGGTTGGTGGATAGTAGATCACTTGGTGTTGATAGCAGATATTTGGTTGGTAGTAGATCACTCGGTGCTGGATATTAGACAACTTGATGGTGGAGAGTAGATAATTGGGTACTGATATGTAAAGGTTATGAGGATGGTGTTTTTGTTTTTTTAAATGACTTAAATCTGGCACCAACGCCAGCGTAAATATGAGAGGGCTACCCAGCATAAGCGGTGCCAACAGGAAGGGAGCGCAAACAAAACAGCCGCAGCTAATGAATTATGAAGAGGTCGGGTTTGACTCGCCTGCGCAGGACGTGTTAGTAGCACAAGTGCAGAGCGGCACCATGCTAAAATTACATGCATAAAAAGAAACCAATTATCACGATGCCAACAAAACAGCGCTAGTCGGGTCTTGCTGCCGTCTGGTTTCTCCGCTCTTGAACGACGAGCACCCCCTCCGCGCTGTCCTTGCACTTGCGCTGCTGTCTACGCATGCTAATGTGAGTGCAGAGAGCGTCAAAGATCGCGACTATAGCCGCGATGACAAGCGCTAATATATGTTCGGCAGGTGTGTTGAACTTGTACATACATGTCATCATGGACGCGCAGCTCAACATACATAATTAGTGTTGGCCATCTTCTACCCTGCATAAGTGCAACGCGATCTTTAATGTTTACAGCCACATTGTGCCATGATCGTCGCAACTGCGGCAAGACGGTGTTTGCCTGCGACATTTAGGGGTCACTTTTTAATCATTATGACCTGCCGTACTATACGCCTGGAAAAGGCATGCGACCCGCTGCGGGCCCGCGGCAAAGAAAGACGCTGGAGTATTTCTGGTCAACCACGATAGCTATGATTTGGATGACTTGCTATGTGCACTCACTAAATCGTTTCAGGAAACCAACACTCTTTTTTCTACTAAACGATTGCGCTTTTCTTTCTGGCGTCCGGCACAAGGAAACCGCCCTTACTAAGCTCGCCTATGTCAGACGCCATGGTGGCATTCGAGTGTGAGTTATAACACGAAAGTACACCACCACTGCCCATGACTTCCGCGAACAGACCTCTTTGATAGCCCTCTTATGCTGCAAAGACGGAGACTCATTTAGGGACACACTAAGAGAAAATAATATCATTGAAACCGTGCGACGAGCAGAGGCCAATGAGTTTGTCAGAAAGGAGAGTTTTGGCAAGCTACTTCTGAGCACACACACCCACCAGTGTCCACCAGTTTGTCCACGTTCCGACAGTGAAATATGGTGGCTTCATATTTTTACAACACCAGCAACACTGTAGCACTTAGGATCTTAACCTATTTTATATGCTATAAGTGACACGGATTTTGACGAGATACATTATGTGTCGACTTCAGAAACGGACAAGCTAGAAAGCACCACTCACGCAATTCCCGACGCATGCTATATCAAATCAACACTGTCACAGCAGCGTGACTGTCTGTCAGAGTTGGTGGCTAATGGAGCAGTGATAAAATACATTGGCCAATCTCTTACCTATGCAGGACTTATAGCGATGAGCGACGAAGGGGTACCAAAGACCCATGCCATATACAACGCTAAACTGTGGGCTAGGATGACTGCTTCGTTGGGGTCGTATCGTCTCAGTCTGTACACAGCAGTTGTAAGCCACTTTCTGCCCATATATAACCGCGATTTAGAAAAGGATCCAATCATGAAGACCTCTTTGGCGAACATCAGCAGTCATTTTTACTGTAGGTGCGGTGCGGTATCAGCACCAATTGCATGATTGTCTATAGACATCTCAGGTTTTAGAAAGAAAGAACAAGAAATTATAAGCACAACTGATGATGGATGCACCAGAACAACCGACTGCAAAATCGTTTCAGGAAGTGGCACAGGTCACCGAGGTTAAACACCCAGGTAGAGTGGCTGCTGTTAAAACACTTAACGAGATGATGGCTTTCTTTACACATCATGCGTCAACCGGCAGGACAAGTGCGACTGCAAGAGCAACCTCAAAAAGCAACGAATATGGACAAGCCAGCACGGCACCATATATGAAACATACGCCTGACACCTTTCATGTTGAATAGTAGTGTGTACAATCATAAATCGGTTAAATACGGTGCAAGATAAATACACCACCGTACGCCAAGGACATCGGAAGCCTAGTTTACCACGGAGCAGTATTCGGAGACCTTACTGTGAAGTATTAAATGATTGCTAAGAATGTAATCAAGATCAAACCAGCCGACCTGGGCCTACATGATCTCGAAGACGGTATCAGACAACGCCCTATATATGCTAAACCCGAAAGATACCAACACCGAACGGAGCCGCCACGACAAGACGTTGGAAGAACTCCAATCTGCTCAGGCAGAGTACTCCAGCAAGCACCGAGCGTCTCTATTACCTCAACTATTGGATGTGCGCCGGCCAGCATGCCGAACAGACTTACGACGACGTCTATATATATACGCTGGTTATGTTAAAAAGTTAGCGCGCTTTAAAAAATAATGAAAGAGAAATACAAAAATTCTGTGTTGTGTATAGCTCAAGAGCATGTACAAACGCCATGGACGCTCATGAACTGCTCTTTGGTTTGATGCTTCAGGTTGGGTATAATGCCAAAATCTGAAGGTCCCAGTGCTGTTGGCTGAGATCATGATAAGAACGGCACCCAGCTGCCTTGAGAGTTCAAGAAGCGATCCAGCAGTGGTTCGGCATTACGCGGCAGTATTCCTTGTTAGGCACACAAACACGCCTGCGACAGCAGCACAAATGCCTGAATGCACCTGTCAGGCCCGTTGGAGGCTAATGAGGCTCATGGAATACGTGCATGATTGCGCGTGATACAAAGTGTTGGTTTGTAATCTACAGCGGATTTTGGCGCGGAAACGTTGTGGCCAAGAACCTTATCTCGGTCACTAAAGCCTCTTAACAGATACGGCTCCCCAGGCGAACTGTCTGGCAGATATACCAACCCGCTCCAAGGTATGTCCCTAGACCCATGTTCGATGAGGACAGACCAAACACCGTACATCAAGCTGATCTGCTACATTTGCCGCACGACAGGGTGGGCAGGCGTACTTATAGTATACGCAAACATTGGTTGCCGTATCTTCCCGGTTCAAAGCAGCCGAGCCATTGACAGGCAAATCAGCGGCAGAAGTTGCCGCTTGGATCTCTCGCATCAACCAGCGCGGACCGCTTAAGTGACATTATCTGCTACAGGTCGACCCCGGTAGAGTTTTCATGGGCGCCGTGTCCCAACTGCTGGCTAAACACAGTGTTAGCGTCCGGCTCGGTGAAGATGTCAACCACCGGCATCGTTAAACGCTGGCTGAGAGGCTCTATGGCCACCATTATGTATAAGAAATGTTATCGACTTCTACAGTAGATGTGGAAGCTGTCTGAGGTCGTCTCTGGTCTCTAGCTGACAGGCACAAAGACGCCATAAAAAAGCGCGTAGTTGCGCATAGCTCCTCATTGCCTTTCGAACAAGATTATCCATTATCTGTACGCTCCTGGTGAGGAAGAAGGCGGGTGTTCAACATGGCTAACAGGGTTGACATTCCAGGCCAGCCGTTTATATACCATGTTTCGGGTAGTGGTTCTCCGCTTAGAGGATTCGTTCGCGAGGTTGTGCAGATTGTGCAAGGTGGCACAAAGCTGCCACCTAGAGGCATCCTTTTCCGGCCCAAAGCTTGTGAGGTACTCTTCCACCATGACGTGGTGATCTTGCGTGGTGCGGTAGTAACCGTATGCCTGCGTCCTGATACCGTCCGGCGCAATACACGTTTTGGTGTCCAGCGGACTAAGGTTTGTCTTACCTATACAGTACACCCTTATTTTGTGGTGGTCGCTGCTGATGGTGGTCATGGAGTGTTGAAACTCTTTTTTCTCTCGGAGGCACTTGAGGTAAAGCCGGTGCCTAAGACGGGCCATTACGGCTGTCCTCAAAATGCCTTTGACCTTACGTATCTCTGTGCTGTCCGCTTTCAATATGGAGCATATCTTGGGGCGGAAGCCTAATAACTCGGCGACGGGCTTTCCTGAGCACCCATCCTTGAACTTGTGTACCACCTTTTGGTTTAGGGTAGTAGGTCATGTCCTAATGGTGAGCATCTTCGACCTTATCGCGTTGACAACGGCGGTCTCGATGCTTAGGTCAATGATCGCCTGACCTGTATAGATTTGACGGTTTCGCTTAAAGTTGGCCTTTGTGGAACAAGGTTCCCGCTAAAGATCTTTCGTGACTGGAACTCGAGGTCGGCAATCAGGCGGCATAGCTGGTCCTACTCGCTTTCATGCCGCACAAGATCCACTCGAATTCTCTTTCTTAGGTTCTCCATAGCCTTCACTAAGACAGAGTTGTAAACTTGCCACCCACGCTGATAGTCACTTAGCCAATCCCCTGAAACACTTATGGTCTATGGAGCCGTGTGTCATGAAACTCAATCCACTTAAAGCCGCATGTCGGCAAGCAGTGAGTCATGGCCCAACGATTAAGGTTTTTGGAGATAGGATATCCAGCTTGTTGGCGTTTCGCTGTCATAGTCTTGATATTTGGGCTTCGTCGCTTTTGTGTGCCACGGGCTCACCATCAAGATGCTACCGTTCTCAAAGAACAGGAACTTTTGGACGTCTGTAATAGTGCGAGCTTAGAACCTGTGATCTTCAGGAGGGCGTCCCAGCTCATTTTGGATGCACTGTAGTAGTGGGCCGGGTCTAGGGCCTATTGCCTTAGCGAGGTGTAGCGGAATGTCTCAAACTCACGTCCAACATCCAAAGCTGCTCTTTCTGCAGAAGGCTGCTATAGGCGGATGCTGTGTTTCTTCATAGAGCTACCAGCTGTCCATGTGTTCATATGTGTATACCATTTGTATGTGAGGAGAACGATGTCAGCAATTAGCGCTGTGTGCCTTGCCGTAACACGGAATGACAGTGACAGTCTGTTGCATCTTGGAAAGCCGCGGCTCTGGATGAAAGTGGCGACATCCTCCTTGCCGGACAACTATGTGGCAGAAGTTACACGGGATCAGATTAGAGATTTTATGCCTGTGGATTTTATCCGGATCGCTGGCAGGGCCTTCCACTGGCATGTTAAGTGCCTGGGAAATCCGCATAGATGATGTGCAGGACGCGCATCTGGCGGTGGTGGTTCTAGAAGACTAGCATTTCTTGCCTGGCTCCGATAAGGATACATGGTGACACTTTTGCCTATACTGCCGCAGACTTTTGTGTGGGCTTCCAATACGTCGAACCGACTAATGACGCGGAGGCACTGGCGACAGAAATGCTTTCTTTCCTTCTTGACATAATGCTTGTATATCAGGTGGCCGAGGTTCTTTATCTAGACATAGTTGCTGCTGGCACCAACGGTGAGCAGCAAAAGGTATATTATATGTTGCCTTGCGTTGTCTTGGTACAGGATTATCCAGCTGTGCTGTCAGAAAGTTCAGGTCTTCTAGTATCGTCAGTTCCTTGTCGATGACAGGTAGTGTTCTAGGCGTCATGTCACTGAGAAATACAAAATCGTCGGCTTCGAGCCTGTGCTCTTCTGGCATAGTGGCGCGATAGTCTCTCTCAATAGCTTGTGCTTGTGTAGCTTTACTTTGGAGCTCTACAACGGTAGGCAGTTGCCTTCTGAACATAGCCGTGCATTTCTGTTTCATTTCAGGCAGAACGTCAGTATCGTGTCTTCATCGGCTAGGACAGTATTCTGCCTTAGAGACGGCACTGGAGTCTCAACCCAATACCTAGGAGCTGGAACTGGCCTTGGGATAGGAAAAGGAGGCACAACCTTGCGCCTGGGAACCGGAACTAGCCTTGGGGCCAACTGTCCTCTCAAACTTGCGCCTCGGTTCTGGAACTGGCTGATGAGCCCTACTAGCCAGTAGTGCGTCCAGCGCATCATCATATTCACTTTGCTTTTTTTGCCCTATAATTGGACTTTCTGTGTGGCCTGGAGCTCGGCAACCCTGTAAAACTGGCTGTGCGCTTTGCTTTCTATTCGTTTCAGGTTTATTGCTATGTAATTACCGCCTCAACGCGAACAGATCCGATGATCGGTCCACGTCCCCACGCCGTACTTCCAACATGGCTTGACTTTACTTCCGCGCCTGATCTGTGCAGTATAGACGCCATAAAACTTATTCACACAATTTGTTTTCCCACACAGTTCCATGCTCCCTGATTTTAGCCACACCCGCTGTTTTGCCTTGAAACACCATATCTGAAGGTGTACAATCAACCAACAAGCAGCATGTCATATTTCTTCAAATGATGTATAACAAGTTGTTTTGGCCCGACCTCTTGGGGGGGGGACTCGGTCTGACTAGTACAAACGATGGCGTTAGTACGGTCAATCCGAAAGCTATGTTTAATATTGTCAAGAGAAACACGCGGGGACGGAAAGCCGGGAGCTCTCGCTGGTCCCAAATACATCAACCATGTGGTGATTGGAAGGGAGTGGGGGTGTATGCCTTGTAATTTGGTGTGGGGTGGGCCAAATACCCAGCTCACGCCTCTAACTTTCTACACTGTACTCAGTAAAGCGTTGGACTCGTACCGAACTTAGTGACTTTTCGTCCATAAAAAACGACGAAATGTGAAGACAGTCGAATGTTGAGATGTGAATACTGTCTGCCCAAAAGGTTTAAATTCTAAAATAAATATATAGACTTTCTTAACTGATAAATTACTAATATTTTATCATTTCCTTTTGTTTTCTTCATAAAATTGTATTATCAGATTTACATCATAAAGGTACAAAAATGTATCCACAATAATATGTACATGATATATATGATTAAAACACACACACACACACACACACACACACACACACACACACACATACACCTGCTGAAATCATAACTATAGATTGAGACGGATACATATACCCATAGGCACTATACATGCACACTTATATCTACATGCGTATGTTTAAGTACCACCACCACAAACGCTAAATTCATAAACATAGGATGAAAATATACCAATAATATACTTGTACAAACATAAACACATCGACATGAATATACCACTCACAGATGTATCTACATATATATGTTTAAATACCACCACCTTAAGTGCTAAATTCATAAACATAAGACAAAGCTATGCAAATACATAAATATAGACCTTATTCATTGATAAATGTATAATATGTGGTCATTGCATTACTACTTTTTACATAATGAAAGCACTGGCCCTAAACTTCTACAGTTATATTGCTTGTGGAAAACTAATAAAAATGTAAATACAAAAGTATTGTTCAATTTGTAAAGTTATATCCTTCTCTATGTCTTCTTTGTAATCATGTTTTTAGTTAATAAAAAATAATTTAATTTATCATTTCTTACTTTAGTATTAAATATTATGAAAGTTTTTACAATCTTAAAATCTTTGTCCAATAATTGTAGAAAGGAGCATAATTCAACATTTTTTCTGAAATGCAACGTTTATTAAAGGAAACACATTGGATTCACTATTTGGATACTGTCAAACATATCTAAAAAGTTCTACTAATTCTAAGATAATTCATAAGCTTCATTAATTGATAAATTTATAATATTTAATCAAATATACATATTTAAAAGAAAATTAAACTGCTCGTCTCAATTTATTTATATATGTTCTACTTAAATAGACTATATTCATGGATTAATCTATATCTGACCACACTCTCACACCCCACTTCCCATCATCAGATTCTGGATGGGGCATAATACCCGTCTGGCTTGGTCGTAGTGAAAGCATGAACTGAAAGCACAGCACCAGTAAGCTATAAACAAGAAGGCATAGTATTTCATAGCACGACAAGAAAATGATTTTTGTATAGACCTTGGGTGCTCGATTGTCTTTATAAGTGTTTAAAGGCTCATTGGTGATGAAAACAAATTCTCGTGCTATTACTTAGACTTCACTCAAATTCTTATGGTTAAATCGTAAGGGATTTGACGCTAGCTCGTCAAAAATCGGGATCGTGACTTTGAGTTTGAAAATGAAACTGATGGTCTTACCTGTAAAACAAGGAGTCGATCTTGTAACCTGTACAGTTTTTTATTATCATGTCATTCAGACTCATAGTTAGAGAATTATTACTGTGAAATATATCCATGGCAACAACGAATCTCACCACTGGCTTTTGCAAAATATTCCGATGTGAATGCTATAAAAACTTGAAATTAGTAACGGCAGGAATGCCATGAGATAAAGAGGTCGTTACTACTTACGTGTTGTCCGAAAGACGGTTTTCTCTGAAAAAAAAGTAAGTTTCTGCATTCAATGCATAAATCTGATATCTACAGAAAATGTGCGTTATTAGTTATCCCCCTCCCCTCCTCTCCCCACGTGCAGTACCGCTCCCATATTCTTACCCCTAAAAAATAAGTACCGCTTTGCATTCCTATATCCTGGACTTGGTTTGTGGATTTTCCCATTTTGACAGTGTTATTTAAGAGTAAACACGACAACTTCATTCCCTTTCACACATTGTTCTTTACCCGTTTGTTATCGTTTTCTCTACTAATCCCCCTACTTTCATTAACAAGATGAAGAAAAAAAAATCAATGATTGTTGAGGTGGAATTTAATGTTTTAATGTTGCAAGAATACAACATTGACATCAGACACATCAGGGGAAAAGATAATGCAGATGCACTCTCACGTGTATAGAATTACCATATTGCTTTATTTTGTGTATATTTTGTGTAATTAAGCCGAGCGTCATTCAAAATAACGGTAAACCTCGTCATGGACTTCTCCGTAACCAAATGCGCCAGACTAGAGCTCAATTTAAGTATGCCCTTAGACCATGTAAGAAGGAAGAATTAAAACATAAAGCAGATACGCTTGCAAATATATTTGCAAATTTTGAATTCTGGAAGCAGGTTAAACAAAATGCTACTACAACTTCTAATAGGCTGCCAATTTGCATTGATGGGAACCATAGCCAAAATAAGATATTGCAATATGTGAAAAAATCATTTTGAAGCCGTACTCAATACTGTTAAAAACGATTCGAAAAAGGAGTATGTTCTTTCAGCATGCAAGGCCCCTTCTAGTCTTATTGAACTGATCTCATTGTCGGAGATCCAACGTGCCATAGCTAAACCAAAATAAAAAAAGGGGGGGGGGGGAATGTCCAGGATCAGATTTGTTACATGTAGCACATTTTAAATTTTCAGATAATATACTCCATGTTCTTTTAATGATTTTATTTAATTGCATGTTTGTACATAACTTTGTTCCTGATGATTTCACAAAAGTTACAATTATCCCGCTACCGAAAAGTAAAATTAGTAATATGGCAGACAAAAATAATTATGGACCTTATAGCTCTCACGACAATTATTTAGAAAATATTTGAATGTATTGTACGGTAACGATTCGAAGTAACAATTTCTGATACTCAGTTTGGTATTAAAACCAACATTCAACGACTTATGCCTCTATGCATTTATGGAAACCGTCAATTATTATTATAACATCGTAGCCCTGTGTTTGCATGTTTTTAGATGCTAGTAAGGCATTTGATATGGTTAATCATTGGACACTGTTTAAAAAGTTGCTCGACAATCAAATACCCGTTTACATTGTTTATACTCTAGTTAACTGGTATGGGAATTTTTTTTTACTATGTACGTTGGGGAAGAGCAGTATCCAATTCCTTTCATGTAACCAATGGGGTGAGGCAGGAAGATGTGCTTTCGCCTTTGTTTTTTAATATATACATAGACGATTTAAATCGTAAGCTGGGACAGTGTCACGTGGCGATACATTTGACACTAAATGCGTCATTTCTTAACAATTTTAATTTTGCTGATGATATGTCATTGAGAAGTCCTTCTGTCGCAGGTTTAAGGAAATTATTAAAGATATGTGAACATTACGCATTTGAGAATGATATCATATATAATACACACAAATCGGTAAGTATGGTATTTCAGTCAACTTCTTTCAAATTAACATCTCCTCCCTAAGTATTTCTTAACGGCCATGCTCTTGCATATGTCGACAGTTATACTTATTTGGGTCATATGTTAAAATACAATTGGTCAGATGATGAAGATATGATAAGACATTACAGATTTTTTTGTACTAGAACAAACATGCTTTAACGTAAATTTAGAAATCGTTCTTTGAATATCAAGATTAGATTATGCAAATCTTATTGTTGCATAATGTACTGTGCTCCTCTGCGGACAAACGGTAGTGAATGTATGAAAAGAAAACTAGTTATTGGCTATACTAATAGTCCTCGTTTACTATTAAGCCTTCCAAGTTGGAATAGTGTCTCTACCATGTTTGTAAACTATAACGTATTTAGTTTTTAAGAATTAATGAGAGTTGGTTTGTGTTTTCAATGATGACAGGAATATCTTATAGTAAGAATTGTATCATGCAATCTTTGTGGAACTATGATATTCATTTACGTTCTCAGATTATAGATAGATGGAACAAATTACTATTTAATTTTGTTTACATAATTTTGTTGCTAACAATGACAGACACATTCTGTAGTTGTAGATGGGTCTGTATATTTATACATAAGACACATATGAAATCTTATATTTTTTAAATAGTTCTATATACTTCTATATTTTATATTTTAATTAAGCTGCATGGACCATGCAGTCTGAAATAAAGAATTCTTATTTATCTTATCTTATCATTAGACATCTTCCTATGTAATTTTGATTGTTATTGTATCATATGCATATTTGACAAATATGTAAAAGAAAGCTTTATTACATACAATCTTTCTTTTTCTTTATGAGGGGTGGTGTTTTGTATATTTAATCTATGATATGTGCTTAAATCTTGTCCATGAAGGTAAGTTGTACTTTATATTCTGGTCACTTGTAAACAGAATTTTTACTAGCATTTGAGTTCAAGACCAGTCTTGTTGACAGTTAGACTTTTTTTTTCTTTCCATTTTATTGCTTCACATCCTGTTATGATATAGGTCAAGGGAAAATGTGTATAAATTTGGTAAACAAATAATTCATTCCTGGTTTAGATCAGTCTGTGGGAATTCATCTGTGATCAGATTTTACATTGTGCCGTTGAAATCAGATATAATTCGAGAGGAATTATTTATTTAATATATATTCATTGGAATTACTAAAGCGCTTATTGACTTTTGAATTAATACAGTACACTGTACCTTTGTGAGCTCATTCAAAGACATTCTGGATTGTAATATTGTGCCATATCAAGACATTCAAGACTATTGGATTCATTCGGAACATTCTACATTTTTGGACTTGTGATTAGGACATTTAGGATTATTTGGAATTTGATTCACAATATTGTAAGTATCTCTTGAATTTCACTTTGTATTGTAGGGAAATAAATTGCTTGTTGATATTACTTACATTGTTCGTTTCACTTTCTTTCTGTTACATATTTTTTAAGACCTGGAGGCGTAAAAAATTCAAGACGCTTTAATTTTAATTGTCCCGAACCTTCTATGGGCTATTTACGGCCGACTTTAGATTCAGAGTAAGACATAACAGTCTGAGACAAAATCTATATAATATGTGGATCTACGCATAGCGAGAAAAACTCAAACTGTGGCGTATAAATATGCATAACATTATAGCGTCAAGCATAGATCATGGTTACTATACTCTGTAAACCCCAAAATGAATTTCCTTATTAATCCTTTAAAAATTAGAAAATAGTGATGTATACTGCTACTACTACTACATACTACTGCTGCAGCAAGAGCGACAATTACTATTAATACTTACTACTACCGCTGCTAGATTATCTCATGTTTCTTGCCACGAAAATAATATAGCACCAGTAGAACAATTCAGGTACACTAGGTATCCATACATATAGATAGGAACCTACCTACACAAATCCTATCGACGATGTGCTGGTGAATGCTGTCCAGTTGCTCGAAGCTGTTAACTCTGAACATATGGGCCATATCTGAGGCCACATCTAGCAGTTCACTCTCGTCTATGTCATTTCCAATACCAATGACAAATGTTTCTACACCAGCCCTGAACAAAGTGAGGGAGTTTCTTCAGTACATACATCTCCGTGAAACAATAAATCCTAGCAAAAACTTTTCTCGTCCTCTCCTCATCCCAATATATCGGTCTATCTTATAGTCGATATAGGAATTAAGCAACCAAACTTGTGATACATGTGTTTACAATTCGTAGAGGAGTATATAATCGCTCTTCTTCTCTTCTTATTCTCTTAATTGTTCTTCCTGCATGCGTTAATTTGTTTTTTTTTTGCAGAAATTCTCCAATAGTGTATTGATTCATTTAAACATGTACAATTATTACAATGTCAGACTCCCAGTGAGCGTATTTATATTACATCCAAACTGAAAGGAATTACGCTTATGTTGACCATAAGTGACATGAAATGTCCAACGATATCACAGATAGCCCAAACAGTACAGTCCCTGATATTTTTTAATTATTAACATGTTAATAACTCATGTTATGTTATGTTAACTCTGAAGAATCATTACGTAATTTATCGATGATGCTATTTACAATTGCAACAGAAATGTTACACACTGAAGTTTCTTGTGTATAATTTATTGTGTATAATGTACTATCCATATGCTCTACAAACAGCTAAGGGTCTTGTTTCCTAATGGCGAGAACATTAGAGTCACTTTTTTCCTTTACTTCGTCCACTCTTGGCAGAATAATAGTTATTTATATTAGTATTGTTTTTATTGTGTAATTCACTTCTTCAAATGAACAAATGGACTCAAATAGTTGCGTGTGATTGGTTGGAAACCCCGATGACGTAATACTAGAATTAGGGCTAGAAATAGTAGACATCAAATCACTCACCAGTGTAGTCTCCTTGCCTGGAAAACTGTTAATTCATGCTCCAGAGATCGCCCATCAGTCAGAATAATTACAAATCTGTGTGATTTAACCGTCATGAAATGGTCATAGATTTGAATTCTGGCCATCTCCAGACCTAAATGTAGATTCGACTCTCCATCCCTAAATGGAACTTGCAAGACATTTTGCATAAACTCCTCTTTTGTGTGGTATCGAGTGATTGGAATTTCGAGAGTGGCACCGGTTGCGAACGTCGCTAGTCCCATTTGTGTTGAATCTGGTCCGAAGTCGAATTCATTGGCTACAGAATTAACAAACTCCAGTTGTTTCCGGAAGTTGGTAGTGCCCTCACTTCCGGAAGAGTCCAAGAGGAATAAAATGTCTGCTGGACCATGACCGCAAGCTAGAATTACAGTTTAAGGTAGAAAGAAGCTAAACAGATAGTTGTTTCTTGTCCTAATAAATGAGAGAAATACTACTTGAAAATTACTCGATAAGCATTTTTATTACATTAAATTCTTCCACTGATTTATTGGTTTTATTTAAGTGTTCAATAAAAAAGGAATTCGCTTTTTTATCTCAGTGTTTTGCGTAGATTCTACAATAAATTTAGATAAAAGATATTAACTTCTGTTGACGGTTTCAGTAAAGTGTAAGTTTAAATGAATAATGTGGGAACTGACAAAATGAAATATATACATAATCCCATGAATTAACTCTAAAAACTAACAATTAATTCATTGTGAGGTTTATTTATGTACGGGATTTTAAAAGAGATACACAAATAAGCATAGGTGTATTATTTAAATTTTCTAAATCTTAACTCTCACTCCCCCAGCCCCACAAAATTATTTATTTCTTGTTTGAATGACATTCGTCCCACATTGGTTTGAACACATATCACGCGTGCATGTACGTGTATACACCAGAGTCTACTAATCTACTTTACTTATTCCTCCCTTCTACTCCTCCTCATCCCCACTCCCGAAATAAATCATTTCTCGATGCTGAAACAAAAAGATGATTTGACTAGGACATACATTTCAAGATCAATTGAACTTACTCGTCACTCTTGTTTACTTCTACATAGAGCCAGCTATATTTCTAGACGGCAATATGTTTAAGAAGCTTAGAAAATAAACATCTGAAGCATATAACCCAAAGATACTTAGTACACATACACACACACAAATACACACATGACTTGGAAGAATAATGTGTGGATGAATTCAATTGAAATTGAGTCCATACTCGCTATAACAAGTAGTGTCCGTCAGATCCTGATGGATTGTCTGCAGGAGATCAAAACTGGGAACAGCGAAGGTATGATTCCTATTTGAGGCGATGACGGCCAATTCCCTGGGATCCACTCCATCACCTATTCCTATTGCTATGACATTTACATCTCTCCTCTGCTTTAGTAAGGTAGCCGCTTGTACAGTTAAAGATTCTTCGTTCGATTTTCCATCCGTTAGAACAATGACTATTTTGTTAATGCCGTTGCGAGAGCCATTCTGGGGCGTCAAAGAGTGCAAGCGAACGTGATCCAAAGCGAGGTGTGTGTACGTCTCACCGTTTGGATAGTGTACACGACCTATTGCATTAAGAACATCAGCTTTACTGGCATAGGTGTTGAGGTTAAATTCATTGTTTACTTCCGTAGCAAACGTTAGTAAAGAAACTTGAGTCTGGTTCCTACCAATCTCAAACTGCCCGGTGAAGTTTTGTATGAATGTCACTTGTTTTTGGAAACTGAGAAGACCCTCACTGCCTGATCCGTCTACCATGAACACAATATCTGCAGGTTTATAGGGGCATGCTGAAACAAAAATACAAAATATATAGAAACAGAACTCTACAACGAGGTGTCATGTCCGCACGCTTTATCTAGAACTCTAAAGCGAGGTATCATGTCCCTACACTTTTTTCATGTATGATGCAGAATTCATGTTATTCGTAGCGTTGCCATTTTTACAAGAGCATAAAGAAAAATAGAAATAAATATCAATATAAATTCGATGTTGCTGACTTATTTTTTAAACACTTAAAGGTAGTGGTATGATCAAGGAAAGTCATAGTTATTTACCAACACAAGAATTGGTATTTGTGGTATTATTCCATAGCTTTTAACTTTCTTAACAATAAATTTGCGCATATATCACATCTTTAAGAAACCCTTTTGTTGTATTGCAGCAAACATAAATAAGGCCTGCTGAATAATCCAAAAATACAATTTTCTAGATTTTGGGTGAAAACGTATCGTATCAACTGGATAATAAATTTGACAATTAATCATGATTTGATTAATGTGAGTGACATGTGTCTCATATCCACGCCTGACGAACCCTGTCACATCTTACATGTATAAAGTGTAAAGATGTGCTCAGCTGTTTTATTTTCGCCAGAGGTTTAATTTCGCAGCATATCAGCAAATAACATCCGTGAAAATAATCCGCTATTCAACATATAGTTTGGGAAATAATGTCTGACGGTCAGGGACGCAAAATTAAAACACTGAGAAAAAAAATTTGTGAAATTGGAGGCACACAATTTTGACATGGCGAAATTAACCTCCTATACAGTATCATGAGGTTAAAAAGAGAATATTAATTATTTTTGAGAATTTACTTCCTTATGCATTAATATAGAAGACTGAAAAAGAGAATTGTTTTTTTTTAATTACAAGGAACATTTCGATAATCTCAACTGCATTGAACATCTAAAAGTTATCAAAAAACCATCTAACCTGTTTGAAAAATCAAAAGGTATCAAGAATATACTGAATGTAGATGTTGCAATACATCTTGTATATATTAATTTGGCGACAAAAACAGAGAGATAAATTGCTTGGTGCAGTAAGGTAAACACACGAATATTACTTTACATCGGCAGCCCTGTCCATCTCTTGAATAAATCTTTGTCCTATGGGCCAGTGACGTTCAGTAGTGATTTATGATTTGTTGTGTTCTGTTCTTTTCTATACGGTAATAATTAAGTAGAGAGTGTACATTATCAGTAGAGACGAAACGTACATTGTCCGAATGATACCGTTGTTTCTGACCCTAAGATATGTCAAAATCTAGAGTGATAGGCAAAAATAGGTTTATAAGTGACTGCTTTCCAATGAAGGATAAACGAGAAATCGCCAGTTATCTACCATCAACTGTCAGTCAATTGTGGAGTAATCAAAGTTTGATTGTACTGCTAAACAATGTCAAGCCTGGCCATGAATAAACTTTAACTGTAGTAGAAAGCGTGGTGAACTCGGGGGGTCACGCGATTCATTGATGGTATGAAACTTAGGTTGTTTAACCATGTAAAATAAATACTTTCAAATTGTTGATACTTTTGTATCATTGATCCATTTCTAAATGTTCTATATCAACCTGAATTTTTTCTCTTATTGGATGGTAAAATTTTCAAAACAAAAACTTTGATTTCAAAACAACATAATAAATAAATAAATAATAAATAAAAAAATAAATATTTAAAATGTATAGAAAAATGTCATGGTAATTGAGCGGGCATGGCTATAGGAGGTCTGGCCGTTGGTCAGCTCAGGACACTTGTTGACAGTATGGAATATGTTTTTATCACGTAAACCGGATTTACTATCCTTACAGTGGTTAATGAATATATGTAAAAGTTTTACATTTTTCATATTTTTTTGTTGACTAGTTTATAAAACGAGAATATCCACAATGCAGACAAATAGTTTAAGTCCAAGAATTCAGGAACAAAAACCTTGAAAAAACTGGAAAGAAAACTTACAATCATACAACCTCTCCCCCCCCCCAACCGCCACCACACACATACCCAATCCCCCTGACATCTACATATTCAAGTAAAGAAGCATACCAGACTTCATTTTTATTCATATAAAGATGTATATAATTTACCTAGGTCTAGCAGTTTCTACGTAATAATGCTTACAATGCTTTCACAACAAAATAATCGAAATCATAAACGTTGAAAACGTTTTTCAAAATAGAGGATGATTTAATGGCATGAAAATATTATCAGCTCATATACTTATGTATATTTGCATGCCTACCCATATTTTAATTTCTCTACATCAAGTGGTTTTTGCTTAATCGTACTCACAAGATCTTCACAAAAAACATGTACTGCACCCAGTATAGAGACATTTGTAAAATGAAAATATCGAATTTACTTGCATACATATAGTAGAAAAAGAAGTAATCTTGCCACGATAATGTGATATTAGCAATATCCAAATAGGACTCAAATCCTGAAATGAATCATATTCCACATATATATATATATATATATATATATATATATATATATATATATATATATATATATATATATATATATATATATATATATATATCGAGAGTATTGTCATAGCCAATATCAGCGTCATTTGAGCAGTCTTTCGAAGGGGTGGGGTCTGTGGAGCAATAGGTAAAGACGTCCCTAAGCGAAGTTCCCGTAGAGGTAAGGGTTCGAAACCCGCTTGGAGAATAAAGACATTTGTAATAATAATTGCGAAAATGGTTATTAATCTTTTCAGTAATCTGCATATGCACACGAGCATACTTCATAAATTTCATTCGTCTTTGTCAAATTGGTTTTACTTGATCGTGCTAGCGAGTTTCACGGAAAGTACCAAAATCAATATGCTGCCCGCTGCAAAAAATCGTCCACATAATTGTTTATTCAGCTCTGTTCGAAACTAGTCGCCCTTGTCGTCTGTTCGCAGCGTGAGTGATTACTAGATTTATAGGGACGTATTTCCATTATTATTTTTATGATTTCCCTCGTTATATTTTACATCTAGGCAGAAATTGTGGCATTTTAGTTCATATGTACTACTTATTATGTTTATGTTGTTTTCAGATACCTCCATCACTATGACAGGCAGGGGGAATTCCTGATCTATGATTGCTACGTTTAATTTCACACTGCAAATACAAATAAAATTATACTTACAAAATCATATTTGACTCGCAAGACAACTTTTTTTTATCTTGATTCATTCCTTACAATAAATAGCAAGCCCAGTTTCAATTTAATCATTCAATTATCTTTAAAAAAAGAAGACGCACCCCCAAATGTTAGACTTTGTTTTGTCCAGATTGGAACATTGAAATGCTAATGATAGTAATACATTCTTGAACAGCAGGGCATAGTTCTGAAACACTAAACGCATTTCATAAATCCTTTCAAGGAAGAATGAAAGAATGTTTCCGAATTTCATTTTTAAGTCGCAAAAATTATTCTCGAGAATACGATGTTTTCTTTGATGATGTTACTAATATTTTAGGTATGTTTTTTGAACTCTAATTCCTAAAAAGTAACTGAAAATTGTAATGGTATAAACACCAACCGATCCAGACACACACACACACACACACACACACACACACACATATATATATATATATATATATATATATATATATATATATATATATATATATATATATATATATATATATATATATATATATACTTCAGCTATATAATTTGCATGGGAACCAGATAGATTAAACTAGATACTTTTGTCATACATTCATCTGATGATAACATTGTACAATGCCGAGAATAGAGGCAAATAAATCTGAGGCACAACATATGTCGGTTGAAGCTACACTGTACCTAAACTTGAAGGTCCGCAATTTTCTCATCAGATATTCACATAAAATACAAAAGACATATAATCTGCCCACTGTACTTACCTCTTGTCAGGGCATCAGTGCCATGGTAGCCCATAACCATCAACAAAATAACGAGGCGCATTGTTGCGTAAGATCTACCACTACACCATGCACGTGTGTCCTTATATTTGCTCCATACCATATATATATATATATATATATATATATATTGCCGCCCACGTGCCTCTATAAGTCCGATAAGATACGAATATCCCGAATTAAATTCAGCATCATCTTGCATGTAGAATGTATATTGATAAGTTAAACATATGTAATCAAGCAATGCGCCACTACCCGTTAACCAAGATTTGTTAAAACTCATATTAGACACAACTAATTAGTATGTGGGCTATGGAACCAGCATAGGTATTGTGGAATATTTAAAATGCTTCGTACAACCTTGAAAAATCCTGAATTTGAGGTGTTGCATTGAAAACTTCTTCAATATTGAAAAAGTTGTTTTTAACCTTATAACTGTCTTTGCATTTGATGAAAAACTTCATTTTTCCCAATAACTCCTTTAATTTCTCAGATGAAGCACACAATATTAATACTGAACAAAATCGACCACTTTATAAATTCAGAATTGTTGTTATTTATATCTTTTCCAAAAGTAAAATTAATAAATAAATAAAATGGGATAATACTTGTGTCAATCAAATGATACACGACATGAACATTTACCAGATAGAGTATCATTCAAAGGGCAACGAAGATCGCACAGATGTTAATGAAATCATGAGGACATTTAAATTTCTTTCAATTTTTTTTAAAAAAGGTAAATCAGCGATTGACACCAATGATAGATCAATTTTACATTATTCGTGTACAAAACATTTACCATGAAATTTTTTTACTCATCCATAAAACCCGAAATCTCACAGAATTATTATTCAATTGTCAAAAATCAGTTGATATGGGTGGGATATGTACACCAATTTAATGAAGTAAAAACCAGTATATATTTAAAGTGTATGTATGTATGTCTGTGTTTATGTCTGTGTGTATGTATGTATGTATGTATATATGTATGTATGTGTCTATCTATCTATCTATCTATCTATCTATCTATCTATATATATATATATATATATATATATATATATAGAGAGAGAGAGAGAGAGAGAGAGAGAGAGAAATAAAATATACACCAAAAGAGATTCAAGGGCTATCCCCAGATCCTACAGGAGAATGCTTGATAATATTAACATAAGTTTTAAGTACGAAGAAATAATATTATCATACAGGCTAGAGAATTTTTAATTGGTATTCTACGGAGATTCGATCTCGAGTCCGAGGCTTACGGCACCCATCGCCTTGCCTTAGCGCACCAACCCTTATACCCTCTTGACCATGCACACATCACCAAACAATCATGATGCAAAGTTGCTAGTAGAGGCACTCGTGCGTAGCAGGTACAACAGCATATCGACCCAGTAATTAATTCTCATCTAAGTACATAGTCACTCCGGATTCCTACGACATAAATCAAGGTATCTAGAGAATTTTTGTGGAGAAATACAAATATACACCAAACAGAACAAAAAGTGTTATCCGTGGATTCTAGAATGTCTGATAACATTAACAGAATTTTTAAATACGAAGAAGTAAAATTATCATACAGGTTAGTGAATTTTTAATTCGTACTCTACGGGAATTCGAATCCGGGTCCACGGGATTATGGCACCCATCGCCTTGCCTGCACGCACCAACCGCAATACCCTCTCGACTATTCACACACACAGTCACAGCGTAGCAGACACGCCCGCATATCAACCCAGTAATTAATCGTCATCTAAGTACACAGTCACTCCAGATTCCTACGACAGTTATGAAGGTATATAGAGGTTATTATAGAGATCTCGGAGATTCGAATCCAGGTCAGTCTGGTATTACAAAGAGGACACCAACACAGCAGAGAGAAAAATGAATAGGGAATCACACGTAAATAAAAAAACAACCTAGTAATTAGAGGTTCAACGTATTTGCAGCAGAAAAGCCAATTTCATATACGAACTATAGGTGAAAATTGTTCAAGACACTCTTTTTATAAATGTTAGGTTAGCAATAATAAAAATATAAATAATAATAGTGATAGTGTGACAGATGATGGTATTGCAAGGTTTAATCAAAACATTTGGTCATAAGTAATCTGTATTTTTGGTGTACAGGTACAACACAGAATATATATTACACAGTCTATTTCGACTATATCAGAGACTGAAACGATCATGGTAAAATTCCAACAGTACATAACAAAATCATCAGTGAAACTGGACTATGATGTTGGTAGTGACGGTTTATATTTGTTGCTTAGTGATATGGTGATGAAAATGATTAGTATCGTTCGATAAAACAGCAATTTAAAGAAAACCAGTGACTTATTTAAACTGGGAATAAATCCTAACATTAATACCAAGGTAATAAAGGGAGGGATTCCAAAAGACGATAAACACTATGTGCCAGTACGACCAGAAATTGCAGAGGAGAAAAAGAAGACACAGTAAAAGTTATGCGGGGAAGATGAATTACGAGTAATATGTTATTTCTTTGAATTATCTCGCCCCCTGCGACGTTTGTTTCCTTCACACAAGCTCTGCCTTTGGTAATGTTAGGTCTACCAATTCTATCTGATTCTCGGACGTTCAAAGGACATATGGCAATCACGACACATGGACAAAGTCCAGTTTAAAAACAAAACAATACTGATTACAAAATAGACACTTTCATTTATTTTCATGGTTGTAAAAATTGCTGTAGTTAACTTTTTAAAATAGTTTACTAAAATCTTTTGTTTTCTTTACACCTTTGAGCAAACACGCAAATAATAAATCCACTAATGCCAAATCAAATAGAATAACATGTTCAGCAATCTGACCATGCACTCCTAAGCTACCAATCTATCACACTACCAATAATTTCAGGCAATGATGCTGCTGAATGTTTGGCTATACCAAATCAATAATAATGTGGAGTTGATGTAGGTGCACTTGGAGGGGCCATACTTGGAGCAGGAGGCTGAGACCGAACAAATATAGGAAAAGCAATGCCTGTAGCCAAATTAGCAATAGATAGAGCAAATGTTGATACTGACTGTGCTGTAACTGTAGCTATAGCAGCAATTGTTGCACCCTATCTTTGAATAACAGTTTTTATCCTTCAACGCGAGAAAGTACGTCTTATTATTATTATTTTTAATTTCTTATGTGTTTAACATGGCAATGTGTTCGAAGTTTTCCAATATTTATAATTAGTTGTGATTAGATAGTTCCAACTTTGCTTATTATTTCTTGTGTTTCAATATATTCAAGATAATATTTTCTTCCTTTATTTGTTCTTTAAGTCTTTTGATATGTTCATCGTGTTACCGAAATATGTATCATCTTGTAAATTATAATATAGTTTCATTTGGTTTATGACCTTTGTATTGTAAATTTTTTTCAGTTGCCAACGCTATTATTATTGAATACATGTATATGTCATGCTTGAAATGTTGGTTGAACATGACTCACTACGTCACCTGAGTAGCGCGTGGTGAAATGTATTTCATTTGTGACCTAGTTCCCTGATTCAGTACTTGTTTACTAGTAAGGATAAAAGTGCATAATGTGTTTACCCGAAATAGGAATTAAACGTAGTAGATTGAATTGTAGATCGCAGATTGTTTTTTTTTATTTGTTCTACGCAGTATGGATACTATAAAACTAGATTTTAACCCTGTCTGGGGCATTCTTCACGATTACTTCAGCTCGTAAAAGTCATAGAGGAATTTGTTTATTGTTTGTTATAGTCAGCTTGAGAATTCTTATTTCTAACTGGTACTTTTTGGATTATATGTACATGGATTATGTACATGGATATGGATTACATGGATTATGGATTATGGATTACATGGATTATGGATTACATGGATTATGTGTACTATCATTCGAAGATCTGAACATTATTTAACTCTGTTGGAATTAACGGAAACATTTCAAGAACTTTTGGGATATTCTACGTTCACAGGAATTTACCTGGAGTTAATAACATTTGGATTTAAAACAGATTAAGCACATTAGTGTCCCGATTCGGGATACCTTTGGACAGTTTCCGGATTAGTGAATTCTATAGAACAATTTAGGATTATTTATGGAATTTCTAAACTGAAAGTTATTTTTAATTCTTTCACTTTGTTTGTTTTAAATATTTTATATTTTAGGAAAATAAGTTTGTATTTTAGAAATTGTGAAAGCTTGTTGGAGTCTTTCTTTCTTTTGTTACATTCAAACCCCTAGTCGTAACAATCGTGATATTCTAGTTCTGTTCTAAAAGCTTTTATTTATCATCTGTGTATTTTCTTGTCTGGTAAATAACCATCGACCAAATTGTTTTTCTCCAGTGTTGTAACTGGTGGGTAATTTACTAACATGTTCGTCTATTTGATTAATTAATGACGCAATTCTGTATTTTCTTCTTTAATTATAGTACTTAATGCGGTCGTATCATTCTAAATTTCTTA
This sequence comes from Margaritifera margaritifera, assembly GCA_029931535.1. Lineage (NCBI taxonomy): Eukaryota > Metazoa > Mollusca > Bivalvia > Unionida > Margaritiferidae > Margaritifera > Margaritifera margaritifera. The sequence goes on from JAQPZY010001028.1 coordinate 522,556, forward strand.
CAGGTATGGCATACTTCCAGCATTTTGTATCGGTTGCCTTAGTACAGCAGTAGGTTCAAGCGGATATATAGGTTCCATTTCTTCTCCATCTATTTAATCTGTCCTGAAATTCATCTACTTTGGCTGAAGTAGGAACAGTTTGTTAATCTGCTAAACCTTGAATATTTAAAACTCTCATAAATCTCAATTCACCTGATCTTCTCTCTATTGAGATTGGGGATAGTAAATTTGTGGCATCATTTTCGGTAACTTTAATATTAACTAAATTAACATATCTTGTTCTGGATATAATGTATACATCACCATTGCTATCTCAGTGCATACTTCTTGCATATCTTATTACAAAGTCCAAGACTACTTTATAATTACTTTTATTAATAGTTTCTCGAATTTAATATCTTTTTGATCGAATATTATAGATGTTACTTCATCAAAACTTACTATAATTAGCTTCACAAAACCACTAGCTCTTCAATTTCTTGACTCAATGACATTTTTGCATGTTTAGTCGTTCTATCATGCATGTTATCTGTGAGTGCATGTAAACAATGGAAGGCGAACAAGAAAAAATGCAAGATGAAAACAATGTAAGCAACGAACCAGAGAAAGTAACTTCACAAAAGCCCAAAAAGATCCACGTACATTTGAAATTGGAAGACAACTATAAAAACGTTCACAGGACTTCAAGACAGCCAACGACGAACGCTTCAAGAAAAAACAAGAATATCTAAAAACATCTGTTTTAGGCATCTTTATAATTTTATCAAAAGGCAAAGATTGTTCTATGCAGAGTCTCATCATATCGTTGAGAAAGATGTTTGATTTAGCAATGAGCAATCAACCAACGGACAATGGCAGAGCGGGGGAGCGCAGATGCAGAGTGTCAGCCTTTAAGGAGTACAACTATCCGAAGGAGACAACAAGAGCTTGTCTACAAATAACCCAACACTAGAAAGGCTGTAGAAGAACTTCAAGTCTGCACTAACGATTGCTAACTTTTTCGCCAGATACAAAACAAAATGTTTAGAGTAACAAAACATTATTAATTCTGCTTACCATGTAGCTCTTAAATCTATTCGCGAAGTTACTTACACCATATAGGTCTATGATCAAAAATGGACCCCGCAGAAACTGCAAAGCTCATAATTTCATTTTCACTTAGTTCACAATTGAGAACTTGATAGCACATGGATATGTCCAGATAAAATTGATAACACACAGAGCAAACAGTACTCAACAAATCATCTCCTTTTTAAAGTAAATTTCAATTAAATCAGAGCCTCCTATTGTAGATATACATCCTTGTATATAGACAGTTTGAAAGATGGAGACAAGGTTGGAGTCGCCATTGCAACATCCTGTAGCACCATCTCGAGCCGGTTACAGGATAAAGCCTAACTTTTTACCACATAAATTACATCCATACTCAAAGCTTTGAACTACATTGAAATATCTCAAGAAACAAGTTTCATCATCTTTTCGGTTTCCATTCTTCACTGAAAACCTGGCAAAACCTTACACCTGGCAACCCGTTAATATCCAGATATTACAGAAACATGGTTAGCACATACAATCTGGAATAAGTATTCTGTATTGTTAACTGCCTTGTCCATTGGTATCAAGGGTAACAAAAGGACAAATAAAGCAGCCCAAGTTGCCAGGCAGTCATCCGTTTAAGAATAGAAGATTATATATACTGACTTTAAATATTATATAAATCAGCATGTTCTTCATACTTGCCAAAATACGTCGACTGAATACTCCACAAACAAATTTCAAAACATCAAAGTCACTTTTGGAGAGTGGCATCCTTCGCATAGAAAAAATCGCATAGGTATTGTGCCTATTGCGTATCGGACACACACCCAGGACTCGTACATACATCCTAAAGGGTGAAAATCGTCCGGAGTGCATACCATGGCAGTATCCACTGACAGTGGAACACATTATTGTCCAGTGTGTCGACTTCCACCCTGTGAGACAGAAGTATTTTGATGTGAACTCAATGAAGAAACTGTATGATAAATAATGAACAACCCATGAAAATCTTTGACTGTTTGACAGAATGCAGTTTGTATAACACATGTTGAACATATAGTTTACGAATTTTAGACATCTTAATTTTATCTTTTATTTTATATACCTTTTACAAAATTTCAACTTCCTTACCTTTTCTATTTTATCTTGTTGCACTTCATGTTTGCATTTATTTGGAAGTGTTTATCTTCCTAAAATCTATTTTGCTGTTCTTCATTTTTACATTTTTCGAACTCTACTTATAGTTGGCACCGTATAGCCAGCCACTATTGTGCTCAGGTGCCATAAAACGCTATTACATAGATACATATATACATACACACATACATACATACATACATACATACATACATACTCATCTATACAGACCGTTTGAATAATGGAAACAAGGTTGCAGCTGCTACTGCAACATTCCACAACACCATCGCTCGCCGGTTACCAAATACAGCCTCTATTTTTATCGCACAGGTTACAGACATACTTAAATCAAAACACTATATTGAAACCTTCCCAAAAACTCAATTTATCAATCTTTTCAGATTTACTTTCCACACTGAAAATCTTAGAAAAACTTTAAATTTGACAATCTCTTAATATCTCTAATTTTACAGAAACATGATCTGCTTATACAATATATTCAAAGCACTTGCACTGTTGGTTACCCAGTCACATCGGTAATGAGAGAGCATATAAAGTAACTAAAGCTGCCCTACCAGTCACTAGTTTCTGAATTGAAGGTCCCATGTAGGAACTTTAATTATTGTATCAATTAATATATTTTATATACTTGGCCAGATATGTGGAATGAAAACTCCACAAACAAGTTTCGAGTGTGGCATCATTAATATAAAACAAAACAAATCGCTGAGATGAGTTGATATTGTGTCGCTTACGTATAGGAGAAACATACTAATCCATGCATGCCACCTGAATGGTGAATCTCACTTAGAATGTGTACAGTGTCTGTGTCCTCTGGAAATGGAGCACATTCTTGTCGTGTGTATGGACTTTCAAACTAGAGACCGAAAACTAGATCAAGTAGCTTTTGTATGATGTTCTGCTATTATAAAATCTTGGTTTCCTAAAACAATGTGGTTTATATAACATATTATGACCGTATATTGTAAGGAGTTTGCACTTTTAACCTTTATGTTTGAATTTATATTCCTTTGAAAGAACTTTGGTATCTTCTTTTACCGTTTATATTTTAACTTCTTTTGAAGGGTTTATCTTCCTGACGTTTTAGCACTTTCTGACTTTATATTTTTACAATCTATTTCAGATCTTTGCCTTTGGTCTTGAAGAACTACATGTTTACGTTCGTTTGGAAGGGTTTATCTTCCTAATGTTTGGCTTAATTGTTCCCTTTGTATATATCTACTCAAACTTTCAATCGGTAATATATAGCCATGATTCTGCTGAAGTGTCGTTAAACCCTATAATACATATATTGCTTATTTGTGTCTTGTTTAGTTGTTTAGTTGTGGAAGAATTCATATATCTATACATTTTCTTTTATCCAATATTTTCTCGTTGCAACAGGACAAGTATACTGCATGCATGGACTGACATTTTATTGTCCCAGCTGAAACAACCAATAACCAAGTTTAGAACTTTGCAGTTAAGGCTTGATGATGTCAGAAACTCAATGGATATCTTAAGAACACGTGCACAACATGTGCATGGATGTATAAACTAATCTTCAAGTAAACAATACCCCATGGTTCCTGGCTTTTTTCGAAAACCAGAAGAACGACACGGCAACAATATGAAATTATATACCTACACGGTTCGGCCCCTGAAGGGATTTATCCGACAATACTAGTTTTTACATCACATCTTTTGAATTCTTTCAAATCTTGTTTAATCCGTTTCATTATTTAGGTAAATGTCAGGGATCTTTTTCATGTAAAGTAACGTTGAAAGTATTATAAATGATTGAATGCAGCATCACTGAAAGGTATCCATTATACTTTTGAAATAAATATTAGTTTATATAGCTATAACATCGACCAACACCCGTGGTAGATTCCATTTCATGAATAGTTACTCTGATTTGACTTGTTAGGTTTTGGCAATGGGATTATGGAATCAGTTAGAACGCAACATATTCAGTATTACTCCAGCTGACACGTTTATCACTATTAATACTCTAATTCTTATGGTATATTTAAGTTTTCATATATAGAAGAGTTTTTTTGTTCTACCCGGAACATGTGCTCCTATGTCGTTTTCCTCCTCAGTATAATATGTTCTGCTGCCATCTTCTCCTAATTAGTACCAACACTATATATTTGAGGACAGGAAATATTATTGCATCCGTGGCTCGTAACGCCTGCAGACGGCGCATGAGAGTATCGGGTTTGTCAGCATATGGTCTCTACACAGGTACTCTTTCTGTCAGTAAAAAAGGAAAACTATTGACAACACCCACTCCCCTTCAACCAATTAATATAAAGAGACTAACTCGTGCTGTTCTAAATCTGCCTTTCGCCGAGACCGTTCTAATTTTCTTGTACCGTCGGTCACATATAACATATACCAATATAAAGGAGATATTCTAAACTGTGTCCCCATTTACGATTTAAGTACTTTACTGATCATTTAAAAGCTACTTTTATGCAAAGTTTCTCTCTCGTTTCGTATCGTGCCTATTTGTATCGATGTAAAAGTAATTTTGTGATGATCACTAACACGTACAATTATAAGACAACGTTCGCACTTACAAACAAAGTAGATGAGGGAATGTAAGGGATAGGTAATGACTACTAACACTCTCATTTACCATTCCACACACATACATAGGAAAAAAGGGAATGGGGAGTTATAAGATCCTCACTTATATACATAATTGCAATCCAACACCAACAATTACAAATAAAACAGATGGAGGAACGGAGACAGGCGAGGGCTAGTAACCATTACATAACTCCCCTTTCCCTAGTCTGTTTAGGTGATCAGCTTCAACGTTGAGAGGAAGCATGATGATGGACTTGTGTGCATTTTTTTCTGTTGCTAAATCGGTTCTCGCTTTCACTAAACATCTAAACTTTTTCTCCTAAAATTGAGGTCTTTTCATTAAAATTCAAGAATTCCTAAACTTGTATTTCGAATAAAAGAACTCCCAGGTGCGCAATCTTAAAATTAAAATGCTGCTTTTCAATCCTTGTATCAGACCTGCCTCTCACCAAAAACCTAATATAGTCGGAAATATCTTTGATTCTTATGGAATTATGTTAAAGTTTGAGGTAATCCGCTCTAAGTAATATGAAGAGTTTTAAACATACTTAGTTCCTAAACTTAGCCCCCCCTCACCCTTTCACAGTAGGTCATACTCTCTGTCTCTCTCTGTCTCTTTCGCTGTCTCTGTCTCACTCTCTCTCTCTCTCTGTTAAGGTCATAAAAAAGACTTTTAACAATTTATCAGTTCTGCGTAGACAGGAAATAAAAAACAAATAAATAATGTCCATTTTAACTGTGTCTTCTACCCATAAAGAATATCAGTTTATTCATGATTGAATAAAATAAATAGGCAATCGGCATAAAAAGTAGCGTTTAACAAGATTCACAATTCGCATAAAATATATAGATTTGAGCTGCTCCCATAAATCAATTAGCATTCTGCATTTTGAAATAAACATTCCCATAAAGAATTTAGCATATTAAATAAAATAATAAAAAATGAAGAATTTAGCAATTCGTATGACGCACTCGAAATAATGCATAAAGCATGCAATATTTAGCAATTTAAATGGCGTACCGGCTTTCCATACTTTCCCCATACCGCGAAACAGCTATAAGTTTGTCTTCAACGTGTGCCGAGCATTATTATTATTATTTTCATATTAAAAGTGACTAAGTATATCCCTATATTAGTTGGTCTGTCTATTTATCTATCTTCTATGTGCAATTTTGGTATTTTATCTTGTGATTTATTTATATACGAGGAAATAAATTACCTTCTATTGTTTATTTACAATCACAAATGTCGGACACAATTAACATGTCCCGTTGATAATTTAATGTATGTGTCATCTCCCATCTCCCATTTAGTTTTCATTTCGATTTCTTCATCTTTTTCTGAATAAGATCACAGTTTACATCATTTCTAAAGCACATAAACTTCGAAATTAATTCAGAGTTAAATACGTCAATAGACGGTAAGCCGATGTATTTCAGTTGGTAGAACGTCGAACTCATTTCCAGGGCATATTAATAATATCTTAATAGACCCGTTAAATCCAAGAAAAACAAAAACAATGCGTAAATAGACAGGAGGTGTAACTCACGTCTTCATGCCTTGCAAACATCCGAGTGAGAACAGATTACTGTTTCCTAAAATATAGACTATACTGCTTTTACTTACATGTCGAGCTAATGTTCCAATATTAGAAATATCACTATTTTCCAATAATTAGAAAGTTATTTCCTAATATATAAACATTATTTTTGTAAAATATAAGAAAATTATATTTTAACATGATACATTTTTCTAATATTAGAAAATAATTTTCTAATGCTATAAATAACAATTTCTAATATTAAGAAAAGTACTGATACTTGAACACCACGGCATGCCATAAGTTATGAAGTACTAAGTCACAATTACACATAGCAACGTCTAAATTATGAAACATAGCAATGTATAATCACGAATTATCATCTCTTCTTTAGGACTTCTCTCTCCATTTTTCCAGACAGTTTATACTGACAAACACACACAGAAGAGACAAGATAAAATTATTTTATTCTTGTCTTTCTTCTGGCATGTTTGCATAAATTCTCACAGGACGGAGTCGAGTTATCAGGGTTACGATTAATTAAACGATTCCCAGTTAGGCTGTGGGTTACTTTTCAGCCGCAAGAAACGATTCGGCCATTCACATTGTTTTCGCCAACAACACCCGGGCTAATCACGCCTTTCCCACCACTGACACTGAAACCCTTCACCATTTTGACATCTCGAGTGACGATACCACCGTTAGCGACAGATCGACCATGGGTACCAAATCGGGACCTGCTCGTACTCACATGTAAGATATTATCTATATATCTGTCTGTCTGTCTACGTAGTATCAACATTAAAAAATGGACAAGAAGCAACCTCTATCAAACTATCATCCTTCATAAAAACTACTCTCTTAACGTGTGTCTGAAACTGTATTATGGTCAAAAACTGATTTAAATCGATTTTATATAACTTTGCATATAGTAGTTGTACTAACTACAAGAACTTCATGACGACAATTTAGCAAAAACTTTTCAGAAGTGGATCCGAGGAGCCCAAGCGGACGTCCCCGCCCCCCCCCCAAAAAAAAAAGTGAGCGCCAAGCACCCGGAACGTTCTCTAGAGTAAGTTGGTAACAATTATGCTCCGGAAACACTTAAAATGCACCCCAGCCAGTGTTCTATCCCCTTCCCATTAACAATATTTCTGGCTCTGCTCCTTGCTCTGCTTTTGTTTCTCAAGAAGCAATTGATACAAAGTAAACATCTGTTTTTACTTTGATAAGAATTTTCGCTACAGAATAAAAGAAACATGTTACATCAATTTGTGCATCTCCCTGTCTGTCTGCCCGTACATTTATTTCTCCCTCACAAAGAAACATCTTACAATAATTTGTCGTTGGCCAATCTGCCTGTCTGTCTGCGCGTACATTTTTCTCCCTCACAGTTTGTCAATTATCGTGACTACTGTTTTTCTGTGATCTCGTATCCTCTCTGTCTGTCTGTCGCTCTCTCTCTCTCTCTCTCTGATAATGAAGTTCTTTTGATATTTCAGGTGTGAAAGACGGACACAGGGTTCTGTCTAGCATGTCACTTGCTTCAGGTAAATAGTCAGGTTCCTTTTGTCCTGATGAGCCAAGAACCAAAGCGTTTCTTGTTCTGCAGAAGAGTATGGATTAAAAAAGAAAACATTTGTCAGTGATTTTTTTTTCTTCGTATTATAGGGACAAAACAAATTTTAATTTGCTCTTATTTAACTGGACATGCGTTCGCTCATAATCGATTATCTCTCTCTCTCTTTATATATATATATATATATATATATATATATATATATATATATATATATATATATATATATATATATATATATACACACACACACACATTAGCTATACCAACAATGACATCTACGGTGCAAAACCTTTTTTCAAAGTTCTCGAGTCGAAATTGGCTAACAATTGGAAAATTGGCAACAAGAGGTGTGTGGAAGGACATTAGCTCCAGCAAGGTTCTAAGTCCAATATTTTATGCATTTATTATACATTTATTTTAATAGTAAACGTCTCTACCATAAGCAAATTTAAAAATGGTGAAAAGACTAAGCATTGCAGTGTACTGGCCTAGTGACCCACTGTTGTCAGCACCTTAGCTTACGTAGTAAAACTGCAAAATAGAATGGTGACTCTTTAATTTTGTTCTGGCAAATACGACTGTGTACAAATTCATTGGTCAACTTCCAGCTCAAAAATCAGGTACAGGGAGTAGATAAAACTAGGTCATATATCCAATCGAAGTTGTAGATACCAGATTGTAGGTAAGTGGTAGAACTGTTAATATTGCATCTAAAAGCAGACCTCGTAGGTCGCAGATTCTCTCTAAACAATCAACTAGAAAAGAGTCACATAGGACAATTTTATCAGGTAAGGAATTCGACAATAATAAACAAAAATATTGCAATATAAAAAAGACCATAGATGACCCGTTCGGCAAATTTGTTGTTTACAGTGTCTCTTGTTAGTGGGTTTTGTAATCAAATACACGTCTTTAAACGATAGCTAACACGAGGCAATTTATATCGTTTGATAGTAATTTAAGTTATAAAGGAGTTAAGTTTCTATTTTTGAAAATTAAAACATAAAATACAATTGATTACCGACTTTTTACCAGATATCAAACGTTGCACTTATTGCGGAGAAGAATTCAGAAACAAAAGAGCACTACAAAGGCACGAATATAGCTGTTACAACATTTTTGATATGTAATTCTTATTGCTAGGTGAAACCATAGGCGTAATTTCTTGGTTTTTTGGGGTTTTTTTAGGAATCAATGGGCGCAATGTATTGAACAGGTCGATGTTTCGGACACTTTTATAATCTATATAGTCCGTACCAGTAAGCAAGAGATTATTTGAAAAAGAAACTCTACCATACAAATCAATTTCCTCTTGTTCAGGTTTCTCCTCGTTTCCTTTTCATCTGGTCGAGATTTTCATCACGTTGTCTTCTTCAGTTCAATCATCCTTTGTCTCTTGCAACATAATTAACTCATTTAAACCGTACTCTATATTTTTTGTTTGTTTCATAAGCAATTTGTTTTTCTATTGTAGTACATAAGTTGAGAGTTTCTGGCGCATTTATGCAGTGTGAGTTTAATTGAATTATATTGTAACAGCAGTAGAAAAGCGAGCTGCGTAGCTGTGATCCACGGAGCGGACAAGCGGCGGAACATCTAAGCTGCGGAGTAACTGTGCTAACAAATGAAAATAACAGTCAGTAGTTCCATAGTGCTCCAGAATTATCGTTTTTGATACTACTAAGGTACGCATGAAATATACTGATATGGGTAGTACTGTTTTCAGGATAAATAATAATTTGTGTTTGTATTCAATTTCAATTCAACATCTTCTCAGTCTGTGTAATTCATGTTAATTATCAGTTTCTTTAGATTTTAGGTTTGTTGGATCATTTTCATTAGTTATGGCGTTCATATGATCAAGTTACATCTTCTTACAATTGATTTCACTGCCTCTCTTGAAGATACGTTTCGAGCTACAACACGTGCATTGTATCCCTTTCTGCTATCTTTAAATAACAATGACATAATTGCTTGTATTTTCCATTTTATTTTTCTATATTTTGTAATTATATAAACCATATGAACAGCGTAGATCCAAAATTGAGTTTCAAAACATTAAGCTATTCGGTTCAGGTCCTTCCAGAGCATGCTGCTTCTGTAATCTTCTCTTGAATCGAGTGTAGCAACTCAAAACTGTTGACCTGCATCACGTAGCCGGGTTTGCTGGCGATGGCACTGAGTTCGTGTTGATCCACGGCGGGGCCAATTCCGATGCTGAACACGTCTGCTACTCCCTTCAGATGGTTTGCCTCCGCTATTGTAGCGTTAGGATTCACAGAACGCCCATCGGTAATTACTATTACCGCGCGTGTGGCATTTGGTCGCGAACCATGTTCAGGTTTGAACATCTCTGTACTAGCTAGATGGAGAGCATCGGAAGTGTTGGTTCCCTGTCCGATATAGGCAATATTAGTGATCGCATTTAGGACTTCATTTCTGGCGGTGTAGGTGTCAAAGAAGAATTGGACATCCACTTTGGAAGAGTAGGTTATCACGCTGAACAGGACGTTGTTTACACCTATGGCAAATTGACGAGCGAAGCTGTAGACAAAGTCCAGGATTTTCTTAAAGTTTTCTAGACCTTCACTGTCGGATGAGTCAAGAATGAATAAAATATCCGCTATCTTAGGACCACAAGCTGTTAATAATAATAATAATAATAATAATAATAATAATAATAATAATAATAATAATAAATAATAATAATAATAATAATAATGATAATGTTATGTTGCAGATGATGTTTTAAACGATAATGATTACAATGAGTCAAAAATAAATTTGTTCCGAAATTTATATTTCTGTTTAAAGTTATGAAATTGCTTTATTGTGTGTAGGATTGCTTTTAAAGTTTTGTAAACTTTAAATAATAAACATTTAGACTGCGAAGAAAAACGCTAATAAAAGGAGGTCAGGAAAAGTAAATAAGAAAATATTTTGGCCAAAAGAACAGCAGGTGAATCAAGATCGACTGGTGGAAAAATAAGAGGGATGAAATGGTGTTTAAAAAACAAAAAATAATATCTAAACACCAGATGGTTGTTTACGATACGTTGAACTTCAAAACCCAATCGAAAGGATTATTATCACCCAGAAAGCTTTAGATAGAGGAATGTGTTTACGCCGACACAAAGAGTGCATTTAGGCCGACACTAGGAGCGTGTACGAGGAGTTTCGAAAATATATAAGAGATACGGTGAGAAACAATTCATAGCCTGTGATTTTCAGGATTAAGATATTTAAACGAGTGTCTAGCCAAGAGCGATACAAGTAATAAGCAGATATGCCTGTGCATCATGCTGTTTTAGAACAAATACTTTAATTAGGAACATTTGTATTTAGACATGCAGGAACTTGCCTATCAAAATGAACATTCGAACCAAGACAGAAAAACATGCGGATAGACAGACATTGTATAAAGAACTGACGTTCCTTCTGGTACAATGAGACTTCAACTTTTGATGACAAGTAGCAAGTAATTACGTAATAAGCAAAGCTAGGTAAGAAAACATGAAAGGATTGTGCAATATAAATAGATGTTGTGCTATTTTTTTGGGGAACACCAACAATTTCGATTGAAGAAATGAAATTGCCTCCATGCTTACTTTAAATTTGCTTGTTCCCGATGTACCCAATATGACAATTGAGGCAAAATCATCTTATTTTATGACTCAACAATTTCTGTTATGTTTTGTCACTAGACGATAAAAACAGCTAAAGCAAGTAAATTTGCATCTGAATTGAAGCTTCAAAGATTAAACCCACTCTTCCACACCACCACCACCCACCTTTTCGAAGCTTTACCTTGGTTTCAATCGTATTTATTGTTAATCAAAACAAATAGCAGCGATTTGATTTGGGATGAACTAGAATGTTGCAATAAAAAAGATTTTTGACATTTTGTAAACTAATTTATCCTATCTGACTACAAAAGCAAGTCCAATTGCGCGATACTACACACGGTGCTTTTCACGTTGTTGTCAAGCTAGTAAAAGGAACATATCAAATAATAATTTCCATGCCTGCGAGGTAATGCAGTTTCCATTTATTGATCAACCTCTTTTCCTTTAATTCATCAACCTCACAATTTTGTTTGTTTGTTTGTTTGTTTGTTTTTGTACTCTTTTGTGCTGCAAATATCACTTCTATTGGCACACACAATCAATTGTCGCTTGTCATGACAGGAAATCTTGTATTTTTACATGTGAAAATATAGGAATTAAAAAAATATGAAAAATATTTTAACAATTATTTCTGTAAATCATATTTAGGTGCATACTAAAAGGTAAATTACACTGGAAGAATGACCGGGATAATAATTTACCCCATTCTCATCCTCGATTGTAACTTTGTTGATCTTAATACAACGCCTTTTAAGAATAAAATAATCTGGCCATAACAAATGATTTGAGTATCCTTAATTTCACAAACTCTCATACCCACCCACCTCATAAGAGAGAGAGAGAGCTGGTGCAAACACCATGGCTTCTTACCCGGTTTCGTTGTTGTGGTTGTACCCACAGTAGTTGGCGTCGTAGGTTTAGGAGTTGTGTGGGTTGTAGGATTAGGGGTGGTAGTAGGTGTTGTAGTAGGACGTGGTGCTGAAAATATGGCATAGTAAATGAATGGATAAGATAGTGTATAATAGCACGATATTTCATTATTACAATTAAAAATAAATCATAGCCTTCAAATGTAGTGTAATACCCATGTAATAACAAAATAATTGTACGTGATTTCAATTGTTCAAAAATAACTCAATAGTATGTAAAATAGATACTTATAGTTAACTAGCTACCAAATATGATCTTTTTGTGGACTTTTAGCTAAAGATAAATGAGTTTGTGAGGAATGTGGCAGACAAATACAAAAGAATTCCTTTGAAAATTGTGTAAACATAATTTCACCGGTCAAATATGATAAATACATTAATAAATACATATTTCCTGTGTAGCAGTTAATCTTTGTTGTTATATCATGTAGTTTCAAAGAAAGGAAGATATAATATAATGTTGGCGAAACTCTTGAAATTTGATAAAGTGGGATATTATGTGGATGCGCTCTTTTAAGCTCATGATTTATACGAGTATTTGAAGGTGTAGGAAGCAGCGTCCTATTTTAGGTTTGGGAAATTCTGCAATAGATCTCAAGTCATTGGTCGAATGTTACTCACGTGCATGTCAATCTTGCATGCATTTAATAAATATCTGTCGTAACCTACAATGATCTTAAAATGCATTTTAGATTTGTTAATTGTTTTTACGAACTCGTGTATAATGTTCGTTAATTACGGTGTTAATTGTTTTTACGAACTCGTGTATAATGTTCGTTAATTACGGTGTTATTTGAAGTTTTATCAAGTTCTATTCTTGTTCTGAATTTGAATCGTTTGAGATGTAACTCGGTAGAAAAAAACACATAATTGCAAAATGTTATTGGCTGCTATACATAGTCTATTTTTTATGACGTGGATGTGAGTTCACTGCTAACTCCAGTCAATGTACCAAGCACAGGAGATTGACGTTCGTCCATAACAACAACGAAAAGTAGCTAATATACACAGCATATGTGAAATTTGTTGTTTGGCCCATTCCACACCGTAATACAAAGGCATTCCCAGAATGTAAAGAGGTTTTTGACCGTCCCACCACCACCACTAGCACCATATGATCTAAGATATTGAGACCAGCTGGATCTCCCGGCGCCATATTCCTGCATGTTTCTCGTTACAGATAAAAAATTGGCATGTGCCGTTGGCTCGCCTGGTCGGATCTCGGAAGGCCAGAGGACCAGTTACCACCCATGCCGAAGGGGTGCTACCAATATGGCAGCGGTGCAGTAGTGTTAACTCAAGGGAAGCACAAGCTGTGCTTTGTTTTTCTCACTGTTTAAAAGACAACGAATAGGAACAGACACAGCTTATAATTATACCCCAGCAAGCATTTTCGTTGACGATTCTCGGACTTCGGCTCTTGTACGATCTATATTTTCTTTCTTTCTTTTTTCTTGTTTTTTTTTTTGTTGTTTGTTTTGTTCCTTCGTCGATAATGACAGAAACGTGCGCCTTGTGCGTCTGACCGTATTTTATTCTTCATAGATGTGTACATGTCGAGTGCATCTAGGACAAGCGTGAACTCTTCTACGAAGATGACGTTGTCGTATAGTGCCTTAGATACGTGGTTTGCGATCGTGTTGAGCTTTGTTTCAGCCAAGACGCGAATTTCATCGTGCTTTTTGGCCTTAGTGGCCAGCCGAAAGTTCCGGCTATTGAGAGCAGGCCGCAGTTCAGTGCTGTTTCCTCCGAGGGTATAACAAGCGGAGCGGCCACACCTGTGTCCAGTGTGGTGCCAGCACCGTCCACTACATTTATTGCTTTCCTGTACAATTTATACAGAGCGTGTCGTTGTTCTCCTTCTGCGCGAAGAAAAGTTGCAACCTCGCAGATCCTGTTCACCCGAAAGTCATGCGGGTCATTTATCATCGGGCGTATGGTCATTATACTTCCCATATAAGCAGCGTGATATCGAAGTTTAAACAATTGGGAGATGGGGACGTGTGGTCCCTTGCGGACACGCATCTATAACGTGTCGCCGTGTCTTACTGGGAAGACGGGGATGATGTCAAAAAGATGTTAGTTTGCTTGATATCACTATATCAGGAAATGACCAATAGTCACCATATACCATGTCGTCTGTCCGTAGATGCAGTGACTGTCTATTTTTCTGGCCAATTATTGGGATGCGACAGAGTGCGTGTTTTGGAATATAACTCTGTTTTTGTTTCTATTGAGACGAGTAATAGAGGGCCCTACATATCCCAACAGAACGTTTCCCAAAATGCCACGTCGTTATTGTTGTAGCAATCGCGCCCGATATGCCCCGAGGGCTGTTGTACTGACTTGCAAAAGAGCAATTAACCCTAGCTGCTCGCGGGTAGGCTTAGGATGTTCTAGGTGGTCCCTGTGATCGAGGTATATCTGCTTTGCATCCTCTTTCCATCCCAATTGGAACCGCTATGTGTTAACCCGAAGGAGGCGCAGATATACTCGCACCAATTCTTTGTATTCCTTGTCGATTTCATGCACCTGTTCTGCGATCTGCGCAAATATGCTGTCTTTATTGTCGATTGCAGGATCGGCAGGCGGCATCGATGATTCGTGTTCCTTGTTTATGTTTGTTTGCTCCCCAATGACATTGCTTTATGTTAGTATAGCACGGGTTCTAATTGCGGAAACCGAAGATGGTCAGAGTGGCTAAGAATCCCAACGCCTTTGTGTTGATGTTTAGGCCCTCACAATGGTGTCTCTAGCGATAAACATAGACGCAAAGCTAGTTATAAGGCTTTCGTATGTGACGTTAGTGAGTGACTGATCACTGCAGTTCTTATGCGCCCGTACGACTCATTTTACAATCACTGAAAGCATTTCCCACGCTCCGTTACCCCAATGCCCATGGAGGGTAATGCAGTAATATTCGGAGCCCAGTACGACGATAGTGTTGTTGTTGTTGCTGAGGCTAAAACCACCAACGTTTTGAAAGCGTTGCGTTGAATCCCAGAGATAGTAATCAGACGCATTCGTTGCTGTAATCCCAATGACCGACGTGATATTGTCTGCCCTTTAGACGACCTTCTTGGCAGCACTAGTGCCAATATAGGCTTGGTCCGCCACATGGCCAATAGTTTCAGCATATGTGGGATCTTAGGGGGGGGAGGGAGTGGGGGGGGGGGCGCCAACGTAGTTTACGCCAATGTAATTTTTCATTGGAGACAGTATCTGACTCCATGTAGGACTCACCACCCACAGGAATGACTTTTAGCAGGGTGTTGCTTTTCCATCAAGAATACTCCCAGTTGTGTTTATCTGATCGAGGTGGACATAAACATTGCTAAACACTGAGGCACTGGATGCCGTGTGTGTGCCAGCTACGTAAACCCGGGTAATGTGAATCCAGAGATTGTGGTAAGCAAGTTGAGGTAGAGCTGATTTCTGTCAGTTAGTGTGAAACTCCACGCCCCTGTGCCTCCCTTTTGTGCATGGGGCCAATAATTTGCTGGTGTTGTTTTTGTGCATTAACATGATGAAGTTTCGCACCCACTTTATTGCAAGGGCGCCATTCAGCTTTGGTCTAAACTTGAGCGGGCTGGTGAGCTTTTCAGAAAAACACAGTGTTTTGCAGTACGCACTGAACTCGGCTAATCGTTGATTTACTACTCTTTCTGTGAATATATCTTCTTGTTTCCAGTCAACTGGCATCTCATCGGCGCCGGCCCTAGAACGGATTTCCGTCGGTAGCTCCTCTATCTCGCCCACCTCGGAGAATTTACAATCTTCTTCCACAGGCCGAACATTGTCTTTGCGACCAAAGTCCTCCATTTTTAAGTCTTTAGGCATGTTTTATCAAGGTTTAACATATGTTTGCAAGTTTTAAACAAGCCTCCACTTTGCTAGCACTAAACTTGTGCTGTTCGTTCCGATTATCAACAGGTTTCAGCTGTGCTTGCGTTTGCGCGATTACAAGAAGGGCATGGAACGCCGATAGCCCGATCTTGCTAAAGCAATGACATTCGAACCGCGTTCAGGATCAAGGAAATCGTTGTGGCTAATAACACGAACACCATAAACCAAAACCAGCTGCTTGTTGTCAGATTTTCAAACCTCAGCAGCATCGATGTCATTGTGACGCCAATCGTATAATAACGAAAACAACGACGCTGCCATCGTCAAAAAAGCAGCATAAAGGTTGAGGGAACGAAGTGGTCTGTATTGACGATGCTCATGTTTGGGATGTCTACAGGGATCTCCGGCAGACAGACAAAAAGCGGACTAATGCAGCATATTAGGGTATACAAAACACCAATATTTTCGCCATAAGTGTCGGCGCTAGTCGGTGA
This sequence comes from Margaritifera margaritifera, assembly GCA_029931535.1. NCBI lineage: Eukaryota > Metazoa > Mollusca > Bivalvia > Unionida > Margaritiferidae > Margaritifera > Margaritifera margaritifera. The sequence continues at coordinate 539,350 of JAQPZY010001028.1, forward strand.
CTTTCAACCCGATGCCGCTGCTTCAGTTGGGAACAGGATATTTTCTACAACTCCCTTATCAACAAGGTGTCAGTGACGATCGAGGACGTCCCAAACAAGATCGATACCCAGGAGCAGCTGAGCAGTGGGACGAGATTCTGATGATAAATGCCAGGGAGTGTCTGAAAAACACGGAGCTGCCGTCGCTCGATGTTAGCACCTTTGACCAAAACAGGTTTGCCCTTGTCATCGACATGAGGTCAACGGAAGATCACACTCTCCACGGGTCGGGAAAATGCATAGAAACCGCTACCCTACCAATGGAGACAATGGTCCTGGCTGCAGGTGTGTTGAACGTGTACATATACGTCGACATGGACGCGCAGCTGAACATATAGAATGGCCGATTCGTGTTCCCCATCAACTACCCTCCACAAGTGCCACACGATCTTTCATAACTTACAGCCACACTGTACCATGACCGTTAGCCGCCGCGGCTGCGGCAACATCGTGTTGACCTGCAAACTGCTCGGATCGGTATGTAAGGGTAACTTTTGTTTAATCATTATTATCTACCCTACTATATGCCTGAACAGGCATACAACAGGCCGTGAGCCAGCGTCAATAATGACGCGGGAGTATTTCTAGTCAACCCTGAGGGATATGATCTGGATGACCTGATTTGTGCCCTCGCTAAAATGTTTCAGAAAACCACAAAACATTTTCAGCTTAACAATTGCGCCTTTCTTTCTGGCGTTCGGCACAAGGAAACGGCCCTTACAAAGCTCGCCTATGACAGCGCAGCCATGCTGGCATTAGCGTGTGGGTTATAACCGTTTCTTGTGACTTCCTTGAGCTGAGCACGTGGATAGCCCTTTTCTACTGTAAAGCGAAGACTCATTTAGAGACGCACTTCGAGAACACAATATCATTGATGCCAAGCGTCGAGCAGAGGCCTATGATTTTCTCAGAAAGGAGAGTTATATCAAGCTAATCCTGCGCAAAAGCACACCAGTGTACTACCAATTTGTCCACGTCCCGCCAGTGTAATGTGGTGACTTCATATGTCGTACAACACCAGCAACAGTAAACACTTGTGACATTAAACTACATTATACATAAGCTACTTAGAGTTAAGCGCTCAGCCAATCATATCCAGAACTTTATAAGATCCATGGCGGATACTATAAGTGACATAAATTCTGGCGAGATATTAAATGGGCTGACTTCAGCAACGAACAAGCCGGTTAATACCAATCACGCTATTCCCGACGGATGCTATGTCAGATCAACACAAGTACAGCAGCGTGACTGTCTGTCAGACTTGGTGGCTTATGGAGCAGCAACAGAATACACTGGCCGATCTATTACCTATGCGTAACTGATGAGCAACGAAGACATAGCAAAGACGTATGCCATATACGAGGCTAAACTGGGGGATGGGTGGCTGTTTCGCTGCGGTGGTCTTGCCTCGGAATAAAACAGCAGTTGTAAGCCACTTTCTGCCTATAGATAACCGCGAACGTCTTACGAGTGACTTGGAAAAGGATGCAATCATCCAGATCTCTTTGGCGAACGTCAGCAACTACCTTTACTTTAGGTACGGTGCGGTACTAGCACCAATTGCAGTTGGAATTATTACCTATAGGCATGTCAATTTTGATGAAACAAAAACACGAAATCACAAACAAAACTGTGGATGCACCAGCCGACGATGGATGCGCCAGCACAACCGACTGCGAAACCCGCTCAGGAGTGACAAAGGTCCACAAGGCTAAACACCCAGGCAGAGTGGCATGCTGCTGATAAAAGAGTTTTTTTCATGATGAAACAACGACGGGCTGATAAAAAGCGGAGTCTGCCGACAAGCACACCGCATAGACAGAACCGCAGGAAGCGATGCCTTCTTATGATCACTAGGGCAGCCTGGCTTTGGTTCGCGAGTACTACCTGGTGACCAGCGGAATAATAGACGACGTGCCTCAGATTGTCGACGATCCTCAGTTTCTGACTACTACACACCCTCTCACCCGAGCAGCAACATTACGAGATGTTCCTTGTCCCCGGGGATGGAAGAGGGGAAAGAAAGGGGGGGGGGGTGCGCTCGCCGTTGGTTATGCTGCCTATACATATTTCTAGCTTCCTCCTGAGCGGAGTTAGCTATTAGCGCGCTGTAAAAAATAAAGACAAAAAATAAAAATTGTATAGCTCAAGAGGGTATGCAAACGCAATGGCCGCTCTTCAGCTGCTCTATGATCTGATGCTTCAGGAGAGGTACAGCGCCAAAAATGACAAAGTCCCAGGGCCGTTGGTTACAATCGTGACAGGCAAGGTACCCCGCTGCTTGAATATTGGAGTAGTGATCCAGTGGTGTTTCTGCATTCCGCCGCAGTGGTCCTTGATGGGCACAGCATGTCCCTCGACCCATATTCGATGAGGACAGACCAAACGTCGTACACAAAGCTGATCTGCTATATCTGCCTCACGACAAGGTGGGTAGGCGTACTTATATATACGCCCAAACAGCCGTCGAGTCACTCACAAGTAAATCATCGGCAGAAGTAGCCACTGAGGCCTTTCGCATCTATGAGCGCAGACTACTTAAGTGGATATATCTGCTACAGGTCAAATTCCAGTAGAGAGTTCATTAGTGTTGTCTCCAAACTGATGGCGAAACACAATATTAGCATCCGATTCGGTGAAGCCGGGAGCCACTGAGACCAAGACATCGTCGAACGTTTTAACCCTATGCCTGCTGAGAGGCTCCGACGAAACCAATAATCACAAGTAATATTGTTGACTTATGGTGTGCGCTCGCGGAAATGGATGCAGCGGCTGCCTAAGGTCTCAATCATGAGGTGCTGCGGGTGACAGGCAAAAAGCCTTCAGGCGCCATCAAAGAGCACGGAGTTGCGCAAAAACCAAATTTAATATAGGATTGAAAGAGTCCCGACTTCCGCCGAGCGCGATTGTCCTTTATGTGTACACTCTGGGTGAGATAGAAGGCGATTAACGCCGCTGCACAGACCATGTGTGGTCGTTATGCGTGTTAACCATGGCTGACAGAGTTGACATTCCAGATCAGCCGTCCACATACCATCTTTCGAGTAGTGGTTCTCAGTGTAGAGACTTCGTTGGCGAAGAACTATATATTGTGCAAGATGGTACTCAGGTGCCACCTAGAGGCATTCTTATCCGGTTAAGAATTCGTTGAGGTACTCCTTCACCATAGCGTGTTGCCCTTGCGTGATGCGATATTGGTCGTATGCGTTGTTATACCGCCTGGCGCAATCCATTTTGTGGTGATCGCTGTAGATGGCGGCCATGGAGTGTCTAATTCTCTTCCTTAGGAACTCCATAGTTTTCCCTAAGACATGGTAGTTCATCAGCTTAAAGAAGTCTTTTTCGAATTCAGGCTTCGCCTTTCTTCGCAGGTAGGTGTTTAGCTCTATGTACAGCACCATCCAGTCACTTTGGTCGAACTCCATCACACGGCGAAACTTGGTGGTTCGCAGCCCTAGCGTGGTATATTCCCGGAGGTTTCTGTAATGGACTACATAGTGCTACTTTACACGTAGGCTGGAGACTAGCTTTATCTTCTGCGTTCCGCAAGTAAACTCGCAACGCAGTTTGCTCACTAAAGTGCGCTGATAGTCGCTGAGAGAATTGTTTGGAATTTATTATGGCCTCTATAGCCAATGTATAGTTGCTGTGTGCGTCATGAAGCTCTTTCGGATACTCGAGGTCAACTTTCTTTTAGGATGTAGCCCTTGGGCGCATGTGCTGCGATAATTTCGACGTCAAGCGGGAAGCTTTAGTCTGCTAATGTTGACGATGGCACTGCCGAGGTTTTTCACAATTGTACGATTGGCGTCCATCCATCCATAGTAATTTAGGTATTATTTTGAAATACCTCTGGTATCTCCTCCAGCTCACACTCAAGGCTCTGAATGAAAGTGGCAACAGCCTCCTTGCCGCGGTGTAACAACAACTCCTTTGACACGCCGTAGCATTAGACGACTATGTAGCATAAGTTACACGAAACCTGGTCAGCGATTGTTTGCCTGTGTATTTTATCAGGATCGCAGGCAGGGATTTCCACCGGCACGTTCAGTGCCTCAAAATCTGCATGTATGATGTACGGGACGTGCATCTGGCGTTGGTATTTTTAGAAAGCTGACTCAGATAAGGACATATGCTAGTACTTTAGCCCTTACTGCAACAGACTTTCGTAGGGATTCCGGCTGAAGACGTAATGGCCCCAGCGGCACACATGCTTTCCTTCGTTGTGGCCATTATGCTTGTATACCAGGCGGCCGAGGTTCTTTATCCAAATGTAGTACTCTTAGTAAGCAAGAGGTCTATTGTATGGTACGTTGCGTTCCGCAGATCCTCGATGATGCGCAGCAGGTAGAGGTAGTTGTCGAGTACAGCATGTGTACCAGAGGCCATATCATTGAGACGTACATAAGAGTCTGCTTCGAGCCTGCGATTTTCTGGTGCAGTGGCTCGAGAGTCTTTCACAATGGCTTACACTTGTGTAGCTTTACCTTGGATCTCTACAAAGGTGGGCAGTTGCCTTCTGAGGTTGGGTGTGCTTTCTCTTTCATTTGAGGCAGAACATCAGCATCGATATTTTCATTAGCTATGACATTTTCCTGTCTTAGAGCTGGTACTTGAGGTTCAACCCTGGAACTGGAACTAGTCTTGGGGTCAGAACAGAAGCCAATATCTTGCGCTTAGGAGCCAGAACTGTAAACTCCTTCTTGCGCTTAGGAGCCAGAACTGTAAACTCCTTCTTGCGCTTAGGAGCCAGAACTGTAAACTCCTTCTTGCGTTAGGACCTGAAACTGGCTGATGAGCCATACTCGTCAGTGGTGCTTCCAGTGCATCATTATATTCACTTTGTTTTATTTGCCCTCCTCAACCTCGAATTGGATTTTCTGTGTGGCCTGGAGCTCGGCAATGGCCCTATTAAACTGCCTCCGCGTCTGTTCGTTTCAGGTTTCATGCCCTGTGATTACCACCACAACGCGAACAGATACGATGATCGCCTCACATCCCCATGCCGCACTTCTAGCATGACTGGACTTAACTTTCCCGCCTGATCTGTGTCGAATGGACAACACAATACTCATTTACAGTTTTTCATACACAGCTCCATGCTGGCTGGTTTGAGCCATGCACTCTTTTCTGTTTCCTCCTTGAAACGCCATATCTCGAGGCATACAGTCATCCACCAAGCAGTATGTCATATTTGTTCAAATGATGTCTACCAAGTGGTTGGCGCCCGGCCTCTGACGTGGGCTCGGCTGGACTGACAGAAACGATAGTGGTAGCACTGTTGTTCCGACAGCTATATTTTGTATTGTCACGAGAAACATGCGGAAAGGGGGCACCGGGAGCTCCCGCTGGCCCCAAGAGCATCGACCATATGGTTGGGGTCCAAAACCTTTTTACATTATAGGTATGCATTTGTATTGTGGTGTGGGTCGGCTCACGCTACAGTTCAAATTTACTGGCACAGATGCTACCCTTCATTCAGTAGAGCGCTGGGCTCTAATGCTCGTACCAAACTTGGTGCCTTTTCATTCATAAAAAACAACTAACACTTAAAGACGAAACAAAAAACACAAAATACACGTTTTTCTTGACTTTTCGTATTTCGAAACGTGCAACTTCTGCATAGGCACCAAGTTTGGTACAAGCACGAGATCCCAATGCTTTATTCCTTGCAAGTAGAATCTGTGATTATTAGCTCCGCCGTCTGGAGTCATGTAGAACAGTTTTGTTGTTGTTGTTGTTGAAAAGAAAGTATTAAATTTGAGCTATGGTCATCCAAAAGTTATGAGTAAGTTCGTTTGTGTCTTTTGAATGAGCAGGCTTATCAATCTATTTGCGATTGACCTCAGGTCACTCAAACATATCCTAGACGAAGGTTTAATGGGGAGAAGGCGTGAAGTCTGGCTTGCATCCTTGAGTTTATTTATAGTATGAATACTGGTAAAGACAAAATCGTAACTTTTCGTCTTTTGCTATGAACAAACGTCAAATTCCTGTGGTACGAAAAAGCTACAGTAAACATGCAGTGACATACCTTGATAATTAATGTTTTTGATGTTTCTTTTGTATACATAGCCTATAGCCATAGAAACATCTACAATAATGTTAAAAAAGGTAAAAAGACGTTCTTTCGAGCATAAAATGGACACTTTGACATTGTGTGAGTTTCAAAAAGTGCACTTTTCATGAATATAATGCAGTTTATTTTATGCAATAAACACGCATATTAACAAAGATACAGATGTTTGAAGGAATAATACAACAAAGTTAAGGTATTCTTAATTTCTTTATATGACGTCATTTTTCTACTATAAAGTGATAATGTCCTAATGGGATTGTTCGTACTTAGAACGAAACTCACACTAGCTATAAAACTGCACCACTTGTAAAATAAATGATGTTATGTCATTTCAATTTTATAGTCCGTAAAGGTGTAATAAATAGACTATAAGTTACAATATTTTTTCACAGTTGATATTGTTCATTAGCAGAAGGAAGGTCTGTTAAAATAAACATAGTGGATTCACCGTCTAGATATGGTCCATCCAAAAGGTTTAAACTATAAGAGTATATATAAACTTTATTAATTGATAAATTGATAATATTTGATCATTTATATTGTCCTACTACTTGATATATAATGAAACTTGCCTAATCCAAGGACTGGAACTGAACTTTTATAGTTTTTTATTTATTGTTTGTGGAAAACGGATAATAATATCAAGATAAAAGAATTGTGCAATTTAAAAAAAATGTATATTCTTCTTTATGGTCTTCACCTTGAACTAATTATTTACCAAATTAATGCAAAATAATTTACTGGAAATTATTTCTTACTTTAATTATGACATTTTCAAAAATTTACAATCATAAAAACTTTGTACAATAATTATACAATAAGGAGCATAATTCAACATTAGCTCTGAAATATGACGTCTACTAAAGTAAACATATTGGATTCACCGTTTGGATGCAGTCAGATATATATGAAAGGTTCTAATTCTAAGATTATCTGTAATCTTCATTAATTGATAAATTCATAATATTTAATAAATTATACACATTTAAAGGAAGAAAAAAAACTGTTTGTCTCTATTTCTTCATATATGTTCTACTTAAATATATTATATTTATGGAGGAATCTATATTTGGGCACACCCCATTTCTCATCATTAGATTCTGGATGGGGCATACTACCCGTCTGCCTAGACTGTAGTTCAAACGTAAATTGAAAGAACCAGTCAGTGCTAAACAAGAAAGCACAGCTATTTGTATAAATCCTCCTAGGTGGTAAAAATACGTTTGTTCTATCACTTAGACTTCACTCATATTATTATGTTTGAAGTGTAAGGGATTTCACACAAGCTGGTCAAACATCTGAATCTTGATTTTCAGTTTGTGAATGAAAGTGATGATTTAACGTGTAGAGTAATTTTCTTTTCATGTCATTTAGACCCATAGTTAGAGTATTGTTACTCTGAAATAAACCCATGGCAACAACAGATCTGGTCAAGATCACTTATCTGTATTGCAAAATATTCGAATATGATGCAAATTACAAGTGTATGCATGGATAGCTGAATGAAATGCTCTAATATCCTTTTGTTATTGCTGTATAAACTTAAAATTACTAATGACAGGAATGCCATGAGATTGAAAAATCGTTAGTACTTACTTGTTGTCGGAAAGACGGTTTTCTCTGAAAAAAGTAAGTTTCTTCATTCATTACATACATAAATCTGATATTTGTAGTGGATGGGCGTCATTAGTTAGCCCCTCCACTTCCCCTCTCGTCCCTTCCCGTCCCGCTTGCGTAGTATTACCCCTAAATATTAGTACCGCTTTGCATTCCATGTATTCAGGGGTATTCCTTAAACTTAGTTTGTACATTCTAGCCATTTTGACAGTGATATTTAAGAGTAAACACATCTTCATTCCCTTCCACACATCTGCTCATTACCCCTTTGTTAGTGCTTTCGCAAAAGATCTATTTACAGCCGGAAAAGAAACATAATGATAAAAAAGAATATATGTGAACAAGTGTTCATCAAAAACATGCAAATATCTTCATTAATCATTGATTTTCAGTTAAATAATATACACTATATATTCTTTATAACGCTGTTAACAAAGCCAGGGAGCCGTCCCACGAGTTATCCGAAATCGCGTGTATTCAACAATTCAAAGTAACAACTCCCCTATGTCTTTGTTATTTTCCACCTTTATCACCACCATCATCCCATTCCTCAGAAATGTTGCATTAAATTCAATTACTTAGAAAATTCAGATCAAATTACCATTTTGAACAAAAGTCACATATTTAGAAATGGAAACAGAAAGCAGAAAAAAGACGGCTTGCATTAGTAGTGTAACGTAATTTGAAATTGCCATAGCAATCAAAGAAGTCGCTATGAAAACGTAAAACAGAATAACAAATAAAATAAGTGTGTATTGTATTTAAGATTCAAGACGCTTTATTTTGAATTGTTTTTTCAGAAATAAAGCTTGAGCTCTCTGGGGGACATTTGTGGCCGCATTTAAATTCGAAGTAAGTGACCAATCTGATATAAAATCTATATAACATGAGGATATACGCTAAGCAAGAAAACCTCAAACTGTGGCGTATGAACAGGCATACAATTATAGCGTCAACCTTAGATCATGGCTACTATATTATGTAAACCCCCAAATGAATTTCCTTATTAATTATTTAAAAATGAGAAAATTGCGAGATAAAGATAATTATTCACATTTTTCATAAATATTCTATAATGAAGAAAAACATGATGCCACACGATTCAACTGAAATCCCATCTGCTTTCCCTGCCTTACGAGAGAGAGGAATGAAACAGAACCTAACCTTGAACTTGAACTTGCATCAAATAATCTACACAACATCAAATGTAAGAACACATCTACGTTACAGCAACCGCTGTAATAACTTCTTACGTTAATCTTTAGTCTTTCATTTACATAGTATAACAAAGGAAGTCGGAGTATTAACCTACGCGGTTTGCATAGCGTAGCTATGATATCACATTTTTTCTAGTTATAATAATTCTTCATAGTATCTATCTACACACACACACGCATATATATATATATATATATATATATATATATATATATATATATATATATATATATATATATATATTGATGCTAAGTAAGTTACTACTAGTATTATTGCAGTAACAACAATAATTAGTTCCGCTACTACTACTACTACCGCTGCTATTGTCAATAATAAAGCACCAGTAGAATAATGCAGTTACACTAGGTATCCATAGCTGTAGATAAGGATTTACCTGCACAAATCCTATCGATGATTTGCTGGTGAATACTGTCCAGTTGGTCGAAGCTGTTAACTCTGAACACATGGGCCCTATCTGAGGCCACATCCCGTAGTTCACTCTCGTCTACATCGCTTCCAATACCAATCACAAATGTCTCTACACCAGCCCTGAGCAAAGTGTGAGAGTTTAGTCAGTGCATATATCGTCAGTGCACAAATCCTAACAAAAACGTTTCAAGCTAAATTTGTTCTCTTCCCCTACACTCCCAATATTTTGCTTTATCTTATAGGCGATTAAGGGGGAAAGCAACCAAACTTGTAATAGATGCGTTTAAAATTGGTACATGGGTATATAATAGGCCTTCTTCTCTTCTAATTCGTTCAATTTTTCTTCCAGCTTGCCTGAACTGATTTATTTGTCTTCGCAGAAATTCTCAAATAGTGTATTGATTCGTCAAAACATATTCAATTATCACAATGACAGATACCCTGTGAGTGTATTCATTATCTGTCCAAGAAGGGAAGGAAAAGTGTGCTGAAATTGACTATGTAGCCCAATTTAGTTAATGTCTAACGATATCGAAGACGCATACATATATATCGCAAATATATATCCACTATGCATACTGGCCTCGCTAAATTAATTGTAGTTGGCCCAAAGTGTAACTTCTCTTATATATATATATATATATATATATATATATATATATATATATATATATATATATATATATATATATATAATAAAATTAATAGTAAGTTAATAACTCATATTGCAAGCTCTGCAGTATAATTATTCTAACTTTGAAGCATCATTATGATGCTGCTTATTAAAGTTGCAACAGAACTGTAACACAATGAAGTTTATTGTGTAGAATTTACTATCCATATGCTCTACAAACGGTTAAGGGTCTAGTTTCCTAAGGGAGAAAACATTAGTTACTTTGTTCTTTACTTCATCCAGTCTAGACAGAATAATCGAGGTGTATAGAAGTATTGTTTTCATTGTGTAATTCACTTCCCCAAATGGACAAGTGAACTTAAAGAGTTGCGTGTTATTGGTTTTTTAACCCGTGATGATACAATACCAGAATTGAGGCTAGAAATGGTGGACATCAAATCACTCACATGTGAAGTCTGTTTGCCTCTTGAACTGTCATTTCATGCTCCAGCGATCGTCCATCAGTCAAAATAATTACAAACCTGTGTGATTTAACCGTCAAGAAATTGTCAGAGAGTTGAGTTCTGGCCATCTCCAGACCTAAATGTAGATTCGACTCTCCATCCCTAAATGGAACCCTCAAGACATTTTGCATAAACTCCGCTTTCGTGTGATATCGAGTGACTGGAATTTCGAGAGTGACACCGGTTGCGAACGTCGCTAGTCCTATTTGAGTTGAATCCGGTCCGAAGTCAAATTCATTGGCTACAGAATTAGCGAATTCTAGTTGTTTCCGAAAGTTGATAGTGCCCTCACTTCCGGAAGAGTCCAAGAGGAAGAAAATGTCTGCTGGACCTTGGCCGCAAGCTAGAATTGCAGTTGTATGTAAAAACTAAGTATATAGTTCTTTTTTATACAAGTAACTGAGAGACACACTACTTGGAAAGTATTCGCAAGCATTGTTCTTTCTTTAAATCCCCTTACTGATTTATTGATTTTTTTTTTTTTTTTTGGGGGGGGGGGGTAATAAACGGCATTTGGTTTCATACCTCAATGTTTTGGGTACTCTACGATAAATGCAAATATATTATATTAACTTCTGTTGATGGCTTCAGTAAAGTATGAACCTAAATGAAGAATGTTGGAACTGACAAAATGAAATATACACCATAATCCCATGAATTGTCTCCAAAATCTAGCAATATATTCATTGAGAAGTGTATTTATATACGGGATTTTAACGAAAGTAAGTGCAGTTGTAGTTTTGAAATCTTCTACATTTAAATGCTAACTCTCTCTCTCCCACCTTCCGCCAATTTATGTCTCGCTTGAAAGACATCTCTCCCTCATTGGTTGAAAGACGTATGATGCGTGTATGTACGTGTATACGCCAGAGTCGACTCCGCTACTTGACTTGTTCTTCACTGCTACCCCCTCCCCCTTCTCCGAAAAAGATGTATTTGCTGGATGCTGACATACAAAGACGATGATTTCACTTGGACATCAATTTTCAAGATAAACTGAACTTACTCGTCACTCTTGTGAGGTTCTAGATATTGCTAGCTGGATTTATAGACGGCACATTTGTTTGGGAACCATTATCTCAGAAGATAAGCATATAAAACATAGATCCTTAAGAACCTTAATACACACACACACACACACACACACACACACACACACACAAACACTTGACTTGCAAGAATAATGTGTGGGTTTAATCAACTGAGATTCAGTCTATACTCACTATGACATGTTGTGTCTGTCAGATCCTGATGGATTGTTTGCAGAAGATCAAAACTAGGAACAATGAAGGTGTGATTCTTATTTGATGCGATTGCAGTCAATTCCACGGGATCCACTCCAGTTCCTATTCCAATTGCCATGACAGTTACATCTCTTCTCTGCTTTAGTAAGGTAGCTGCTTGTACAGTTAAAGCTTCTTCGTTCGATTTTCCGTCAGTTAGAACAATGACTATCTTGTTGATGCCGTTGCGAGAGCCATTCTGGGGCGTCAAAGAGTGCAAGCGGACGTGATCCAAAGCGAGGTGTGTGTATGTCTCACCGTTTGGATAGTGTACACGACCTATTGCATTAAGAACATCAGCTTTACTGGCATAGGTGTTGAGGTTGAATTCATTGTTTACTTCCGTAGAAAACGTTACTAGAGAAACCTGAGTTTGGTTCCTACCAATCTCAAACTGCCCCGTGAAGTTTTGTATGAATGTCAACTGTTTCTGGAAATTGAGAAGCCCCTCACTGCCTGAGCCATCTACGACGAACACAATATCTGCAGGTTTATACGGGCATGCTGAAACAAAAATACAAATATATAGAAATATAACTACAAAGTGAGGTATCGTGTCCCCTCGCTTTTTTGCAGAATTTATGTTATTCATATCATTTTAATTTTTACAAAAACAGAATTAAAAAAAAACATTGACTTATATTTGGTAGGTTTGTCACCATTTATCAGCACATGATAGGCTTTAAATGGCGACTAGTACATTTGGTGGAGGAAGAACCCGGAAAAAACCAGGTAAGAACCACCGATCAACGGGAAGCTGCTGGCAAGCTTTCTCACATACACACGTTGGCCGAGCCGACACTCGAACCCACGCGGACAGAGATGAGATGTGAGTGATCTGTAAAGGTTGGCGTTTTATACCACTGGGCCACCTGGAACCCCCGAAAGAAAAACAGAAGCAAATATAAACATAAATTGCATGTTGCTGACTACATTTTTAAACACTTAAAGGTAGTGGTCTGATCAATGGATAGTCATTGTTATTTTCCAACACAAGAATTGGTATTTGTGGTAATATGCCATAGTTTTTATTTTTCTTAAAATAAATTTGTCAGTATAGCACAACAAACTCCTTTTGTTACTGCAGCAAAATTAAATTTAACTAGAAATTGTGATCTTTAAAGCCTTCTAATATTTCACGACCCCAAACTAATATTTTCTAGACTTGGGATGAAAAGGTATGATATCAACTGAATAATAAATTTGACCACTAATCACGATTTGATTGATGAGAGTGACACGTGTCCCATATCGACATCTGATAAACCCTATCGAATCTTACATGTAAAGAGAACAAAGATGTGCTCCGCACTGTTAATTTCGCCTGGGGTTCAGTTTCACTACATATCAGCATATAACATCTATGAAAATAATCCGTTATTCAGCATATAATTTAGAGAATATTGTCCGACGGTCAGCGACGCGAAATGTAAACATTGAGAAAAAATCTTTAAGATTGGAGTCGCAAATTTTTGACATGGCGAAATAAACCTGCTATACAGTATCATGAGAATGGAAAGGGACTTTTAGTCATTTGGGAGAATTTTCTTCCTTCGAAAATTTAGAAATTGAACGGTCAGTGTAAAGAATTTTAAATAGGCATTAATATTGATGAATACAAAATAGACATTTGAGAATGATACATATAGCACTCTCATTGTTTGATTGATCTAATTGCATGAAACATTTCAATAATCTCAACTGCCTTAAAAAATTAAAAGTTATAAAAAATAATCTTAGCTGATTTAAAAAAATCAGAAGCTGTCAAGAAAATACTCACTCAAGGTAAATGCTGCAATCAATCTTATATATATTAATTTGGCCACAATAAAAGGAGATAAATCGCATAATGCAGTAAGGTAAACACACGAAAAATATTGGCATCCCTGACTATCTCTTGAATAAAAGTTTGTCCTATAGGCCTGTGGCGTACAACAGTGATTTATATTTTTGCAGTGTTTAGTTCTTTCCTATTGTAATGTATATTGAATTTATAATATGTGTCCATGAGGTAAGTTGTACTTTAGTGGTCAGGTTGTAAATAACATATATACTGCATTTGAGTTCAAGGTTAGTCTTGTTTACATAGCATTTAGTACTTAGATTGGAACTTTCCATGTCTTGATGTGAGAAAAGTCAGCTACGCACAGTAATTTTTTATTAGAGTTACTCATACTCTAGAATATTTTGTCAGGTGACTAGTTTTTATATTTATAGAGCATTTAGTAATCTTATGTTACAGTTGTATAAATCACAGCAAATTCAGAGAAAAAAATTATTTATTTGAAATATTCATTGGAATTACTAAAAGTGTCCATTCTCATTTTTGATTAATTCGTGGCTGGGATTTTTGTGAATTCATTCAACAATATTCTGGATTACATCATTCAGGCATATCAGGACATTTAAGACTACTGGCACATCAGGACATTCAAGGCTACTGGAATTATTTCGGAACATTCTATATTAGGATTTGTGATTAGGACACTTAGGATTATTGAATTATTTGAACTTTAATTCACGTTATTGTGAGTGTGTTTTGAATTTTCACTTGCTTGTTTTTTTTTACTTACATTGTTGGTTTCACTTTCTTTATGTTACATTATTTTAAGACCTAGAGTCGTAACACTATAAGGTAAGAATTAAGTGCATAGTGTACATGGTCAGTAGAGACAAAAAAGTACATTGTCCGAATGATAACGTTGTTTAAAACCCTATGATATGTCGTAATCATACTTAATATGCAACAATAGGTTTATAATTCATATACTTGACTGCTTTCTAATCAAAGATAAACGAGGAATCGTCGCTTATCTACCACTCAATTGTGGAGTGATCTAAATTTGAATGCACTGGTAAACAATGTCAAACCTGGCCATCAATAAACCTTAACTGTAGTATAAATAGTGGTGAACTCGGGGGCAACACAATTCACTGATTGTTAGACACATGGATGGTTTACCTATATAAAATAAATACTTTCAAATTGTATCTATCAATCTTAAATTTAACTCCTATTGGATGGTAAAATGTTAAAAACAAATAATTTGATTTCAAAACAACATAAAAAAAAATTAATAAACAAATTTACAAAAAAAATTGTTTGGAAAAATTGTTATGCTAATTGACTAGAGATGACTATAAAGACTCTGGCCATTGGTCAATTATGGACACTTATAGATAGTATGGGATATTTTTTTTTTATCAAGTAAACCGGATTTACCGTCTTTATAGTGGTTAATAAATATACATAAAAGGACGATGACTCTAAGTTTGGCCATTTTCAGATTTTTTAAAACTAGACTTGTGTTTATTAAACGAGAATGCGCACAATGAAGAAACATAGTTAAAGTCCAGAAAAAAATGATAAAACTGGAATGATATCATACAATTCTTCAACCCACTCCCCCCCCCACACACACACATGATCCCCATGAAATCTACATATTCATGTAAACACTCATACCAAACTTCATATTTATGCACAAAAAGATGTATAGAATTTGCTTACAATGTCTTCATCAAAAACATATAATTCAGCAAACTCAGATGCATTTGCCAAATTAAAGTAATGAATTTTCAGAT
Source organism: Margaritifera margaritifera (assembly GCA_029931535.1). Classification (NCBI taxonomy): domain Eukaryota; kingdom Metazoa; phylum Mollusca; class Bivalvia; order Unionida; family Margaritiferidae; genus Margaritifera; species Margaritifera margaritifera. The sequence goes on from JAQPZY010001028.1 coordinate 554,740, forward strand.
TCATTGCAAACTAGGTTTGAGTTTATAAAACTATGATACCCCCTATACATGCAAATAGTTTAAGTCTAAATAGGCCACGGAAAAAAAGAGACCTGATACAACTGGAACGAAATCCTACAGTGATACAACCTTACCCGACCACCACCACCACCTGACATCTACAGATTCACATAAACAAGCATACCAGACTTAATTTGCATGCACATAAAGATATGTATAATTTGCCTAGATCAAGCGGTTTCTACGTAATTATGCTTACAATGCTTTCATAAGAAAATAATCTAAGTCTAAAAAGTTGAAAATGTTGTTCAAAGTAGAAGATGATTTCTTGGCGTGAAAACTTATCAGTTAATATACGTATGTATATTAACATGCCTACCCAATTTCATTTCTCTACGTCAAGTAGTTTTGCGTAATCATGCTAACAATGTCTTCATCAAAAATATATATTTGACCAAAAACAGAAACATTTATCAAATTAAAATAATGAATTGACATGCGTATAAGTAGTTACAAAAGACGCGATGTAGCCAATGTATGATGATCCGATTATAGCAATATCCAAATAGGACTTAAATACTGAAATGGATTGTACTCCACATATACCTCGTCTATTTTAATAGCCGATATCAGCTTGATTTGAGAAATCTTTTTTTCGGGGGGAGGTGGAGGTTGTTTCTGTGCCTCAATCGATAATGACGTCGCCAGGCGAAGTTGCCGTAAAGGTGTGGATTTCCAAACCCGTTTGGGGAATAGAGTCAATTGTAGAAATAATAATAATAATAATAATAATAATCGTAAATGCGAGCGAAAATAGTTAATCTATTCAGTACATCTGGATATGCATACACATATGATTCATAAATTTCATTCGTCTTTGTCGGACCAAATCAATATGATCCTGCTGAAAGCAGTAGGGACATAAATATAGTTTACATCAGTTTTTATTACACTCTGTATTTGAAACTAGTTGCCCGTGACGTTAATTCGCATCATGAGTGATTACTAGATTTAGAGGGATGTATTTCCATTATTATTTTAAGACGTTTCCTCATTACATTTGTTCCATCTAAAAAGTCATTGTAGCATTTTTGTTCAGATGTACTACTTATCATTTTCATGCTGTTTTGAGACACTTGAATCACTATGAGAGGCAGAGATAGTATCCAGATATATGATTGGTGCTCTTAATTTCACACTGCAAATGCAATTGAATAAAACAACTTACAAATTCATATTTAACTCGCAAGACAACTTCTTCATTTTCAGTCATTGCTTATAATAAATAGCAAACCCAGTTCAATGATTTCACTAATTGAAACTCTTTTTTAATTGGATTCTTCCAAAATACAGCTAATAGCTCAAATGATAAATGATGGCAATACATTGTTGAACAGCAAGGGATACGTGTGAAACACTAAACGTATATTATAAATCCTTTCAAGCAAGAATGAAAACATATTTCCGAATTTCACTTTGATGATGCTACTAATATTTCTGGATGTTTTCTAACCTTAATTCTTAGGAAGTCACTGAAATGCTAACCGTATTTTACACATAAACACCAACCGACCCAGACATATATAGACTTCAATTATATAATTTGCATTGGTAACCAGCTTAAACTAGATACTCCTTGTCATACTTTCATCTGATGATAACATTCTACAATGTAATCAATAGAAGCAAATAAATTAGATACGCAACAAATGTCGGTTGAAGTTACAATATACCTAATCTTGAAGGTCCACCCATTTTTCCCATCAGGTATTCACATAAAATACAAGAGACATACACCCCCCCCCCCCCACTGTACTCACCTCTTGTCAGGGCATTAGTGCCATGGTAGCCGATAACCACCAAAAGGAGAGCGATGTGCAGCATTGTGGAAGATCTAGCACAACACTATGGACGTAGAGGCTTTATATTTGGTTCTTAACACCAAAATATTGCTGCTCACGTGTCCCTGTAAGTCCGATAAGATACCAATATCACGAATTAAACACTGCATGTAACCTTTCATGTAGATTATATCTTGATGAGTTATACATATGTAGCAAGCAATTCTATGCTACCTGTTAACCAAGTTTGTTTGTTCTTCTTTCCTTTTTTGTTTTAAAGTCATATTATATACAACTAATTATTGTCTGAGCTATCGAACCAGCCGAAGCGTAGTGGAATAGTAAACACTGTTCGTAAAACCATGAAAAATCCTTGATTTGAGGGGTTGCCTTGACAGATCCTTGAATTTAAAAAAAGAGTTGCTTTTGTCCTTGAAAAGTACTTGAATTTGCTGAAAAACTTAACTTTTTAACTCATTTAATTTCTCTGATGTCAAAACTGAATATAAAAGATCACTTATAATTCAAAATTGATTTTATTTATATATCTTCCAAAAATAATGAATGAATAAATAAAATGGGATAAAATCGGATGGATTAAATGATACACGACATGGACAGTTAACAGATGGAGTGCATTCATTTGTTGTAGTGGTGCGTTAGTTACCAGATGGTGTGCGTTCATTCCTTTAGTGGCTCGCTAGTTAGTTATGTTGTTATTCTTCTAACTTTGCACCTGGTTTAGGCAGTGATAAACAAAATAACATATATGAAAAGTTCAATCGATTTAATAAAATATACTCCTTGAAAACTCTTGGAATTTTGTATTAACTCCTTGAACATCAGCCCTCTGGATCCGTATGAACCATGTGAAAACCCTGTTTTTAGGAAAACGAAGATCACTGCTTGCTGAAAACAAATTATCGGGAATTCAGAATGCGATTTTTCCTTCGAAAGAAGGCTAAATAAGGGTGAATTGTAAGTAAGAGTAATTTTGAAACTAATGCCATTATAGTTGTATCGCTGTCGCCGTACAAGTACTCCCGAATACAAATTGGAAGATTACTCCTGGTCAAATTGTTATAGTGGGCACATACAGGGTACTTTTTCTTTAAAACGAGCCGCGGCATATAATTTTCATTATTTTAAACGTTTACTCTTGGATAGACCATTAATAGAATTCAAAGCGTGTTTTCCGGTCGTAACACGAAAGTATAGTCATTTTGCAAAATATCATGATAACGGTTGATTGGAATTTCATTATTTGTCTGTGCCCTATATTAGAAAAAGCAACATTTTAATAACAAAATCTTCATATGTCATATTTCCCTCAAGAGATAAAGCATCCACCGAGGAGGGGAGGGGGGGGGGACATTCCTCTAAGTTTATATCTGCGCAAAAAGATGCACTTTCTAGCAAGGCATTATATTAACAGGTACTTGACTGGGTTCTTATTGTTCGTTGTCATTGATGTAACACTGTATTAAATAATATTATCAACACAGATTCTAATTTAGTATTTTACAACAATTAATAGTACCATCTCGTGTTGGGGTACGATAACACGCGAGCACCCCTTGTACTATTTTCTTAAATTAATATTACCATATCGTTTAGGGGTACAAGAACACCCGATCACAGTGAAAAGTTTATAGTACACATCTAGCACACTCAAAATTTAATACCACACTCTAATCCCTTTATTGAACATTTAGTAGGGTGCAAAAATCATTTAACATTTTTATAAAAATAAATAATGTTACAAAGTTATATTTTGATAGATTCAACAGTGTTCAGAGAGGTGTTATAAATATTTCATAAGATTAATGTAAAAACAACAATCTCAGAATTAAGAGATAACGTGAATTCGTTTACAAGGTTACATGGTACAAACTTATTATAAAGACTAGTTGTGTTAATAAAATAACATACAAGAAAAAGAAAATGTTAATTTGTCGATTGCAAATATAAAACACGATATGGTGCAATATTTAGAATAGATCAAGATTTTCAGTTTGCATTTAATGATGACTACACAGAGATAAGCATCATCAATCCAGATAGCAAGATTATTAAAAAGGCACAGTATAAAAAAGGAACAAGTTACGTATTTGATGTGAGTAAATATTCAGATTTGTATTCGGTTACATTTACAATACAACTCGAGGTATTGTACAATTTACAAAGTCAATCAAAAACGAGTCAACATAGACAGAAATGCAATTATTGGAAAACAAATTGCAATAAACAACAGTAGATCTCGACTCAGTATATAAAGTACATTTTTGAATCAAGCAAAGGAGTGGCAAAATTTGACATAAATCTGAACTCATTCATTCGTTTGAAGTGCTTCAAGAAACGTTGCAAATTGCGCAAATGTAAAAGTTCCCGTTCTTGATGGATTTCCAGTTGGCTTGTTGATAACGTCTACATACAATTTGTCACGCCCAATATATTTTCTGGATATTTTTATACCGTTTTAATTCAGTTTTAAAGCATTTTTACTATGTTCCTGAGAGTACGGTTGCTTTCACAAATATCAATCAATTGTGGCAACAATGTAGATGGGACTAAAAGAAGTTAAATATGCAATATTGAAAAACTGGTTAATTGAACAATATACCTACAAATTTCACAAGCAAGCTAGAAAAGATTTCCACACAGAAATGTGTATGTAAGTCACAAGGATGTACAGTGGCAGGCAGATATTACAACTATACGAAAAATACAACGATGGATGCAAATACATTTTGACAGTGATATATGTCTTCTCAAAATATGCTTTGACTGAATAAGTACAAACGTGAAAGGGAGATGAAATACGAGACGCTTTCTATGCAATCTTCAAACAGAGAATTCCTAAAAACACATAGTTAAATAAAGGAAAAGAGTTTTACAACCAAATAATTACAGATTTATTTGGTAAGGAAAACATTACGTTCTTTTCAACTTACTCAGCCACAGAATCATCTGATGTTACTCTGAAGACTAAAATGTGAAAGTACTTGACTCAAAATGAAGCCAGAATATGGGATTACGTTTTACCAAAGCTAATTTATAGATACAATGACCCCCACAATACATCCATAGACATGAATCCAGTTCAAGCACGCAAGAAATAAAACATATGAAAAGTATGGATCAACCTATTCGGTTATTTAACAACTGATAGATTTGGAAATCTTAAATTCAACGTTGGTGCAACAGTGAAAATTTCAAAATGTAAAAAAGTAATTGCAAAAATAGGACCCTCCAAGAAAATCTTCAAAATTATTAAAGTAATGTTATGTTTTCTGATTGTTTGCAAATTTGACAACTTAAAGGGAGATTATATTGTTTTACAAACAATATAATCTCCCTTAAAGGCTTTAAGAATGAGAGATAAAAGATTTTTACCAGTGAAATGGAAAGGCCATGATGAATCGTTTGACAGTTTGGAGAGAGACGAAAATGTTATCACGTTACAATAAATGATGCGTCCAAGACACATTTTTTTCCTTTGACGACAAGAGTTCTTGTACAGCAACATCTTCTCCGACGGAGATGATTAAAGCACAATACAAAGATAGAAGGAACATGTAAAATTCGAGCTTCTAAAATATAAAAAATTTCTAAAATTGAACAGCTGTAGAAACAACAACAAAAAATTAAAAAAATACAAAATAAAAGAACAGCGTATTAGAACATGAATGAGCAAAATAAAATGTATATCATACGAATTTGCATGGATAGCAAAACCAAATGGATGGAGGAACGATCGTCCCAAAACGTCAAAATCGTACACAAAAAAAGAAAATTACAGAGGAGAAAAGGAAGACAAAGTGAGTAAACGTTATGTAGAGACCATGGATTATCAGGAATATGATATTTCTGTAAACTATGTACCCCTCGGCGAAGATTTTGCCTTCACAAATACACCGCCATTCATAATGTTAGGTCTACCAATTCTATCCAGTTCTTTGACATTCAAAGGACATAAGGCAATCTCGAAGCATAGACGAGGTTCAAGTTACAAATGTCAGAAAATATTATTGCGTTTGAAAGAAACAGACACTTTCCTGTTTATTTTACACATTTGGACCGGGACGCTGTTGTAGTTTACTTTCTGAAATAGTTTACTAACCTCTTACCCTTCTAGATGCTTTATTTGCACCTTGATAAAAAACACACTAATTCAAAATCAAGTAAAATAGCATGCTCAGCAAGGAAAAGAAACACTCTGACCAGCACTGCTAAGCTATCAACCTGTCACACTACCAATAATTCCAGGCAATGTAATGTAATTCCGTATAAATAGGATGATGTGTAAATTATGTAATGTAAAATCTTAACCGCCCTAAGCCACTTTTCGTTATTTAAGAACAATTAGAATTTACTGAAGAACAAAATAACAATAACTCCATTTCTACACAAATAGAAGAGTAGAAGCAGGAATTTAGCACAACTAAAGAGATAACCAGTTAAACCTTGACTGAAACGGATTTGAAAAAAAATGAGAAAGAAACAAATCAAAAAGAAATATGAAATCGTTGTAAACGCTAGAGCTGCTAAATAACAAATCATTGTCCGATGTCGTAATTTATGCTTTGACATCAGTAATGAAGAAAATGTTTATAACAGACAACTTGAACATTTTACAAAATCAGCTGAAAGATGACTACTTGAGAACAAAAAGGAATTAGAGACTTTATCGTATTTTTGTCATTTAAGATATGTTTGTCTCTATCTGTGTTCAATGATAATTTAATAACTTTAAAATATTTAGATTTTTAAAGACCAACTGAAACTGATAATGAAATAAGAGATGTTGAAGACTGTGGTAGAAATAATCGAAGAGGTTAATAATACAGTCAATATAGTATGTAGTGACTTCAATTTAGTACTGGACGCGACTTTGGATTTCGCGGGTATGTAAATGTTCATAACACAAAAGCTGGAGAAAGATTAAATAAATTTATGGAGGATCATGTTATGGTTGACTCTTAAAGAATAATTAATTCACATCTACAAAGATACGCGCAGAAAAAATTTAATTGAACAAGTTAGATTATATTTTTTTTTCTTACTCTTGAATGTCCAACAAACTCAGTAAATGACATAGCAATTAAATACGGTTACAGGTCGGATCACTCGATTACTACCATTTAACTACGACCTAATAACTTTATATTCTGGAAATTTAATACAGATTCTTGTTTAAGGATCCTAAGTATTCTATAAACATGAAAGATACAATGAATTGAGAAAAAATATGCACTGCCTGTTTATAATCCTGATGAATTAAATTATATAAATGTGGCAGATATCCAGTATACAATTGAGAATCGTCTATTTTATAAGTTTTCCAAATGGAAATAAGGGACACAACTATTTCATTTGCTGCGTATATGGAAAAAGAAAGGGAGAAAAAGGGCAACAATCTAGTTAATGAAATTGAGAAGTACGAAAAAGACTTGTATGCATATAGCAGAGAAATTGAAAAAAAAAAAGAAAAAAGAAATCAACTACAAAATGTATGACAGTATAAAATACAAAGGTTTGCGACAAGGAGTAGAGCCCAATGGGTTGAGGATGGCAAAAACCTCCAAAAGTGTTGTGCCTTAGATAATATAAATTTTGTAAAGAAAACGATTTTTAGAGGAAAACGTTTGATTAGATCAAAAACAAATTATTACAGTAATCTGTTCTCAGAATCAAGAGATATTTTAGATGCTGATTTAGACAAGTTACTAAGGGAGTTGAATGTCCCAAATTTAACAAATCAACAATCTGATTCTTTGCAACTAGATGAACTACTTAGTGTACTTAATGGATTAACAACAAATATATTCAGGATAAGATGGATTTACGGTCGAATTTGTTTTTAAAAATCGGAATAACTTGAAATTCTTCATCTTGGGATCAGTTAACGAAGCGTATGATACAAAACGACTTTTAATCCGTTAGAGACAAGGTATTATTCGTTGGTTACCAAAAGAAGATAAACCCGAACAGTTTTTTTTTAAAACTGGCGTCCTATTATCGATTTAAATGTAGTCATTAAATTAGCATCAAGATGATTAGCTCAAAGGGCGAGAAAGGTGTTGAACACAATAGTATTAAATTGCAAACATGATTCATTTACGGCAGATGCATAGGCGATAACATTAGATTAATATATGATTTATTGGACTGTTATACAAATATAATATTCCTGGTGAATTAAATCTCACTGAGTTTGAAAACGCATTTGATACAAGATCGTGGACTTTTCTCGAAAACTTTATAAAGTATTTTAATTTGAGAATTCTAAACAAAAATGGATTTTTTATATCTTCAATTGTTATACCGAACGGTTTTATATGAAATTTCTTAGAAGTAAAAAGGGATTGTAGACAAGAAGATCATATCTCATCATGCCTGTTTGTACTTTGTGCAGAAATATTGTCAATTTTGATAAGAAGTGGTACAGATATTAAAGATATAGTAGTTACTAATAAAGAACATACAGTTACACAGATTGCAGATGATACAACACTTACCCATGACAGTTTCCAGACATAGTTCTATTCTGCTTTGAATCTATTAGAATATCAGGTCTGAAAGTAAATCATGCTGACACCAAAGTAATATTAATATGTAGTAAACAATATAGTAAAGATGTATACCATCACTCTCGCTGTAAATTAATGGGGGGGGGGGATCAATCGAGTCTTTTAGGTATAGACTTTTCGGTGAACCTAGCTGAAATGACGGACAATATTATAAAAAATACATTTCCAAGATACAATCACTACTTACTCAATGGTCAAAAAGAATATTGATTCATATTAGAAGAATAACAATACTAAGAACGCTAGCTCTGCGCAAACTTAATCTTTTGCAGATAGCTTTACCCAACCCACCTGATAAAATTTAACAACATTTAAGTAAATCGTTTTTTAAAATTTATTTGACAAGGCAAAAATGACAGAATAAAAAGAGATTTAATAGTACAAAACTATGAGAATGGTGGACTAAATATGGTGAATTTAAAAAACTTCCTTCACGCACTGAAATGCTCCTGGATTAGACGATGTATTTAAATAAATAATTCTTGGGATCATATCTATACGAAACTTTATGGGGAAATTAATCATATTGCAGATCTTGAGATGAAGTACGTGAAAAATTAAGAAATAATACAACAAATCCTTTTTGGAGAAATGTATTTAGTGCCTGGAGTCAAGTCTGCGAAAAAAAAGAATAGTTAAGCCCACTGTTTTGGGAAAACGAAAATATTAAGGTTGCAGATAAAACGGTGTCTTATAAATCTTGGTATAATAAATGAGTGAAGTTTATAAGTGACATCTTTGATGGTTCTAACTTTAGTACACTTCAAAACTTTAAGAAAAATTTTTATATTGAAAAGGGAAATCAAATACTTTATATGGGTTTTTATAAAAGTATTAAAACCTTTTATAAGATTGAGAAAAAAACCCAGTCCGTTGCATTTCAGACACTTCACCCGTGTATACCGACCCATAATAGAATACTATTAAAAGGTATCAAACGAGTGTAAAGATAAAGATAAAACTCCTAATAATAATATTAATAATATTCTAATACCTAAATCAAGACCAAAAAAATGGGAATTGCTGGGTTTTTGTTTACATTTTAACACAGTGATATGGAAATTGATTTACAAAATGTAATTCAAAAGCAGTTCACAGAATATTACATGTAAAAAGGTAATCCAAAATAATGTAACTGTTGTAAAGAAGAAGAAGACACCATTCAACATTTGTTTTGGTAATGTGGTCATATTAATCAGTTTTGACCAATTGTTTCTGAATCCTTAATGCAAAATACAGGATTACAGATTAAATTCTCTCCTCAGCAAATAATTCTTGGCGGCACATTCAAAAACTCAGAAACACAAATTTTATTACTAAATATCACATAAGCACTGCCAGTAAAAGAACAAATAAGCTGAATTAGCAAGGCCTGGTTTGAATTTTTAAAAATGTATTATCTTTCTGAATTCTTTATCGCAAAGAAAAATAATATAGTTTCAAAATTCAACGAGAAATGGGGTATATTGAGTACAATGTTTCCTCAGAATAGAATTAATTATTAAAACATCTGCTCTCTCAACTAATCTTACCCAGGATACATATTTTCAACAGAAAAAATATCAATGTCTATCTTACATATTTACCTTCATATCATTTGTTTTCTTCTTTTGTTGTTGTATTTTTTTAGACCTCGGACAGCAGTGGATGTGAATTTGATGAACTGATTTTTATAATTTACAACCTAGTAAATACAAGTAATTCTCTATATGCTGTTTTTGTAAATGGTGTGTCCAAGACTCCCCAACCTTGAGATCGCAGATGTACGGGGTTAAAAAAAACGAAAAAGAAAACAAACACAGATAACCTGTAAAACCTTGACTGAAAAGAGGTTGAAGAAACTGGAAAATAAACAAATTAAAAAGAATTATGAAATCTTTTTAAACGCTAGAGCTGCTAAATCACAAATTATTGTCAGATGTCGTAATGTGTATTGTGACATCAATTAGAAGCAAAATTATTATATTAGGCAACATTTTACAAAGTTAACTGATAGATGACTACTTGGGAACAAAAAAGAAATTTGAGACGTTACCGTGTTTTTTGTCATTTAAGCTATGCTTGCCTCTATCTGTGACAGTGCTAGTTTAATAACTTTTGAATATTTAGATTTTAAAAGACCAACTGAAAATGATGATGAAATACGATATATTGAAGACTATGGAATGCCAAGATTCAACGTTGAAAAAATAACTGACATATAAAACGTGTACCGGTTGTATTGTTGTTGATACATATGTGGCTTTAACAATAATTATCATCGTATTATGCTGGAAAGTATACAGAGAAAAATACATTAGGCAATACTGTTCAAGAACTGCTCACTGATAAGGTTAACCAACTTGAATGATTCAACTTTTTTCTGGTGCTCATCTATTTCATGCCTCAAATACATTTTGTTCATGTTTAATCATGCTTTTCTTCCCTGTCATGCATGTTATCTCTGAATGCATGTAAAATCCTAAGTCTTTTATTTTGAAATAATTTGAAGTTTACATCATTGTGGCACCTTTGTATTCTCTGCAGTTTCAGCAGTAATTATTTTAACAACGTTTACAGTAAAAACTAATTCCAAAAACTCAGTTATGCATTTCTCTCTTGACAATAGAAATGTTAAATCCATCTCAAGCCAGTTGAAATATAAAGCTGCAATTTTTACCGCAGAAATTACAGCCATTCTCAAAGCTTTGAAATACATTGAAAACTCTTAAAAACAAGTTTCATCATCTTTTTGGATTCCCATTCTACACCGAAAGCCTGGCAAAACCTTAAATCTGACAACCCCCGAATATGCCAGACATTACAAAAACATGTTTTGCTCATACAATCTGGAAAAGATATTCTGTATTGTTGGCTGCCTAGTCACATTAGTATCAAGGGTAACGAAAGGACAGATAAAGTAGCCACAGCTGCCCTGCAGCCACCCGTTTCCGATTGCCTCTGTCTCATCTGACTGCTAGTTTTAAGCCTTTCAACATTAAGAATTCAAACGACCAACTGAAAATCATGATGAAATAAGAAATGCTGAAGATGTCTAGGAAATGCTGGTAAAATTCTGTATCTTTTCTTGAGTAAAAAATGTATATATGTATAATAAACATCGTCACCTTTAAGACCTACTATACTGATCTTCTTTTATCCAAACAAATACCGAAATGTGTGCTCGTGCCTGTTCTTGTTGTTGCCGTTACTTTAAATAATGATGATGATGATGATGATGATGATGAAAAGGGTAATTTGCATTTGCTGTTTGAATTTGTTAATAATAATAATAATAATAATAATAATAATAATTATAATAATTATAATGGTATTAGTAGTAGTAGTATTAATAGTAGTAATAGTAGTGTTAATAGTAGTAATAGTAGTAATAATAGTAGTAATAGTAGTAATAATAGTAGTAATAGTAGTAATAATAGTAGCAGTAGTAGTATTTCCATCAAAAGTGGACAATTATATCATAAATTCATAGGTCTATCTTTTTATTTATCTTCTAGACGCAATTTCTGTATTTAAGTTTGTGACATTTTTTTTTCTTGGCAAGGAAATGTATTCCCTATTTCTTTTTTATTTGCAATTACAAATGTTGGACGCAACGTGTTGAGTTGACAATAAACTTATGTGTCATCTCCCATTTCGTTTTCACTTTGATTTCTTCTTCTTCGTCTTCTTCTTCTTCTGAATAAGATCAAACTTTGCACCATTTTTATAGCACACAAACTTCGAATTTAATGAAGTGTTAAATAAGTCAATAGACGGGACCCGGGGAAGTTCAGTTTGTACAGCGTCAAACTCTTAATCCCAGAGTCCCAGGTTCGATACGGGCCCAGGACTGGGATCGGCTGCCGCAGTGTGTCCTTGGGAAAGGCAATTAACTCCCATTTACTGGGCATGATACAGATAACAATATCTAAAAGTGCCCTTAAAACCAAGAAAAACAAAAACAATGCGCAAATATAGACCGGCAGTGTAACTCACGTGTTCATACCTTGCTATCTTTTGGGGATCGTTCATTGTTTCCTAAAAGGTGCACTATACTGTTTTTACTTACATGTGAAGCTAATGTTCTAATATTACAAATATGCCGATTTTCCAAAAAGAAAAAATACTTCCTAATAATAATACATTATTTTTATAAAATATTAGAAAATGATTCTCCAACAGTAGAAAATCTTTTCAAATATTTGAAAATGATTTTATAATACTTGAAAATCATTATTTCTAGTAATAGAACATAAATCATGAAGTATTATGTCACAATTACACGCCTCTTCTATAGGACCAACAAATTACCAGGTGATGTAATAGTAGGCTACCCGATATATCTTAAATATTCTGTAAAAACACCCCACCCCCCCAGTTTCTTTGTTTACCTGTATGTTTTTTTCCCGTGAGAGGAAGTCTGCCTTTCCTATTTAACACAATTACATCTATCTTTACTATTCAACAAAAGGGCAAATGTCATTTCTCCGTCATATTATAATCACGTCTCCTGGGCTCTCTCCAATGAGTCTTCCAGACCCTACGACATGAAGAAGTTCTGTCGCCGGATTCAAAGTACAATTTCTTTTTTCTTTTCTTTTGTGGATAGCATGTTCTCTACAGCTATAATATTTTGTTTTTATGTGTCAGCCATCATGATCTCTTACAATCTTTCAAAACCTAGGAGTGGCACAGGACTTATTTGTTCCAGGTTATAAGATGTATTAGTTCCCAGGTCCACGTCATTGTTGTTCTTTCATACCGGATCTGATTGTGTGCTTTTTGATCTTGCTGTTTGATGTATACATCAGTCAACGGTGCAAATCCCTCGTGTTTAGTCAAGGGTAGAAGAGTGATTCAACATTTCCTAGAAAGTATGCGGCGTTGTGCCAATATTTTGTATTTCATAGTTGTTTGTCAATCGGACAAGCCGCACTCTCTCTCCCTCTTTACAGATCGTTTATATTAGCAAACGCACACAGAAGAGACAAGATGAAGTTTTTGATTGTTGTCTTTCTTCTGGTATGTTTACATCACGTATTCTCACAGGACAGAGTCCAGTTGTCAAGGTTACGACTACCTAAATCATTCACAATTAGGCCGTGGGTTACATTTAAGCCGCACGAAACGATTCGGCCAGTCACATTGTTTCCGCCAACAACACCGAGGATAATCACGCCCTTCCCAATATTGGAACCCTTCACCATCCCGACACCTCGAGTGAGGATACCATCGTTAGCGAAAGGACGACCATGGGAATCAATTCGAGACCACATCTTACACACAGGTAAGTTATTATCTATCTATCTATCTATCTCTCTCTCTCTCTCTCTCTCTCTCTCTCTCTCTCTCTCTCTCTCTCTCTCACCTACTTTCTTAACGTCTCTGATACTATATTTTTGTCAAATAGTGACTTCAGTCGGTTTATGTTTGTATTGTATACAAGTGTAACAAATGCAAGAACCTTATGACGACAATTTAGCAAAGTAAGCTTTCAGGGGGCTGAGAGGAGGGAACATAGCCAGCGTCCCAGCCACCCAACCACCAGCAATATGAGCGAGAATCAGCAGGAGCATTTCCGAGATTAAGCTTTCTTCACAGTTAGATTATTGCAAGTATGCTATGGAAACACTTCAAATGCAGGAGCTCTTGAGGGTTTTGTTCCCTGCATCCCCACTAGGGGTTCTATCCCACAGACCCCTTGCCTATTTGTTTACGCCTCCCCCTTAATGGCATGTCTGTATTTGCATCTGGCTTTACTTTTGTTTCCAGAGAAGCAGTTAATGAAGTGCTAAATACGTCAATAGACGGGACCCAGGGAAGTATTTTACCTCCTGAATTAAAGAAACATCTTACATTAGTTTGTTGTTTGTCTATATGCCTGTCTGTCTGCCCGTCAATTTTGTTTCTACCTCACAAATAAACATCTTACATTAATTTATCGTTGGTCTATCTGTCTGTCTGTGCGTCTAATTTGTTTTCCATCACAGTTTGCCAAATATCTTGACTACCGCTTTTCTGTGAGCTTGTACCCTCCTCCTCTTCCAGACACACACACACACACACACACACACACACACACACACACACACACACATACACACACTCTCTCAATATCTCTCTCTCTCTCTCTCTCTCTCTCTCTCTCTCTTTCTGTGCAGGAAGTATCTACAGGAGAATGTGATAATCTTGTTTTGATATTTCAGGTGTGATAGACGGGCCGAGAAAATAGTCAGGGAATTTTTGACTCCCAGCTCCACAGATCTCACAATATAATAAATGACTTGTTTAAAATTTACACTGCAAATGCATTGCATAAACTCTCATTGTATATAAAACAATAAAAGAAATATTGCATAATGTATTGATAATTATATAGACGAGAAAACAATGTTTGGAGTGTATTTTAAAGAGTCATTGTATGAAATGAAAACAAAAATGAATGATTGGCTTGCCATGAACGAATATATCCAATTGGTTTTGAACAAATATTTGATGGAGTGCTTAACTGCAATAAATAGTTCAACACTCTTTATTAAAATAAAAAAAAACAGATTCAGAATAATAAAGAATAACAAAAGTTATGTATGTAAATGTGGTAGAACTGTTAAAATGTCATCAACACTTCTTGGGTCACACATTCACAACATATTATATAATTGCACTATTACCCATATCACGCTTTGTTGACTAAGAATAGAAGAGAGTCACATAGCACAATCTTATCAGGTAAGAAAATCAACAATATTAGTCAAAAATATTGCAATGTAAAAGAGAGTGCGGATAACCCGTTCGTCAAATTTGTTTTGGACAATGCCTCTTGTTAGTGGGTTTTATAATCAAATAAATGTCTTAAAAAGATAGCTTACACAAAGTAATTTGGGATAAGATTACGGTTGCTTCAAGTGGTTATCAAAATAACACACGACATCATAAAAACTATAACAGAGTTCATTTTTGCCAATTAAAACATGAAATACAATACATTCCTGACTTTTACAAAATATCAAACGTTACACTTATTGCAGAAAATAATTCAAAAACAAAACAAAACAGAAAGCACGAATATAGCTGCCACAACAATTTTGCAATATAATTCTTATTGCTAGATTCAACTGTTCGCTAAATATTGTGTTTATACTTTGTAAGAAATTACTCTGTACAATGTTTTGAATGGGACGTTTTGGCCATTTTTTCTCTCTCTCTCTCTCTCTCTCTCTCTCTCTCTCTCTCTCTCTCTCTCTCTCTCTCTCTCTCTCTCTGTACAATCACCCATTGTCACTTGCAAGAAAATTAAAGCATTCAAGCCTTCCTCTATTTGTTTTAACTTGCTTAACGATTTCTTTTCTACTGTAATAGAGAACATGAGAATGAGAGATTCTGGCGCACTTATGCAGTTTGAGTTGTAAAAAATATCAACTATATTGTAACAGCCGGAGAAAAGCGAGCTGTGGAACTGAGATCAATAGAGCAGAAAAGGGGCGAAATATTGAAGCTACAGAGCAGCTGTGCTAAAAACTGAAAATGACAGTCAATGGTTCCATAGTGCCCCCAAAATACCATTTTCTATTCTACTAAGGTACTGATCCAATTGAGTGAAATGTGTGATAATGTTTTCAGGATAGATAGGAATTCGTCTTTGTATCCCATTTCAATTCACTATCTGCTCAGTCTGTGTAATTAATGTTAATTAGCAGTTTCTTTAGATTTTAGGTTTGTTTTATCACCGTGAGTATTATTTCTGCTGGTTAAGGGGCGCATATGATGAAGTCAATCTTCTTACAAATGATTTCACAGCTTCATTTATAGATAATGTTCGAAGCACCACACATGCATTATATCCGTTTCTGGTGTCTTTAAATAACAATGACATAATTCCTTGCATTTTCCATTTTATTTTTCTATATTTTTTAATTATATAAACCATATGAACAGCGTAGAAAAAAAACTGAGTTTCTAACATTAATGTATTAGGTTCAAGTCCTTCCAGAGCATGCTGCCTCTGTGATCTTCTCTTGAATTGTGTGTAGCAACTCAAAACTATTAACCTGCATCACGTAGCTGGGTTTGCTGGCGATTGCACTGAGTTCGTGCAGATCCACAGCGGGGCCAATTCCGATGCTGAATACATCTGCTACTTGCTTCAGATGGGTTGCCTCTGCTATTGTAGCGTTAGGATTCACAGAACGCCCATCGGTAATTACTATTACAGCGCGCGTGGCATTTGGTCGTGAGCCATGTTCGGATTTAAACATCTCTGTACTAGCTAGATGTAGGGCATCGGAAGTGTTGGTTCCCTGTCCGATGTAGCTGATATTCTGGATGGCATTCAGGACATTATTTCTGGAAGTGTAAGTATTGAAGTAGAATCGGACATTCACCGTGGAAGAGTAGGTTATCACGCTGAACAGGACGTTGTTTACACCTATGGCAAATTGACGGGCGAAGCTGTAGACAAAGTCCAGGATTTTCTTAAAGTTTTCTAGACCTTCACTGTCGGATGAGTCCAGAATGAATAAAATATCCGCTATCTTCGGACCACAAGCTGTTAATAATAATAATAATAATAATAATAATAATAATAATAATAATAATAGTAATAATAATAATAATAATAATGAAATTAATACTACCACTACTACTACTAATAATAACAATAATAATAATATTGATAATGATAATAATAATAAATTATTATTATTATTATTATTATTATTATTATTATTATTATTCCACTCCTGTTGTAAACGATAATGATTAGAAGATATTTAAAATACGTATTTTCCCCCATAAATAAGAGGTTGAAAAGAGTTTGACCGCGAGACCAGCAAGTTAACCAAGATAATAGAGCGTAATACTATACCATCGACTGGTGGAAAACAAAAATCGAAGATATGGTGTAAAATAAATTTAAAAAGCAAATAAATAAATATATAGATAAATAAACAAATAATTAAATAAATAAATAAAAACGCACCCAAACAACAGCGAATTATATACGACAGACTAAGCTTCAAATCCCAGGTTCATTTTCACCCAGGAAGCTTTGTATACAGAAATGTGTTTAGACCAACACAAGATGCGCGCTTAGACCATCACAAGGAGTGTGTTTTGGCTGATACAAGGAGTTTCGAAAATATGTGAGAAGGTCAGTGAGAAACAATTCATTGTCAATGATTTCATGGCTAAAGGATTGATATCGAGCGACCAGGATCAAGATATCTAAACGAAAATGCTCAAAGTACCTCTCAAGAGCAATACAGTTAATAAGCAGATTTGCGTGTGCAGCATGCTTTTTTTTAGAATAAATACTTTCATTAGCAACATTCATATTTAGACATCTACAAACTTATCTATGAAAGTCCAACATTAGAACCAAGACAGAAAAGCACATGGATGGGCATACAATTATATGAAAAAAAACTGACCATACTTCGGGTACCATGGAACTTCAAATTTTCAAGACAAATAGCGAGAAATTGCTTAATACGGAAAACTAGGTCATAAAACAGGAAAGGATTGTGCAACAGAAATAGAAGTTATGCTATTATTTTTGGGAACACAGACATTTATATTGAAAGAAGGAAAATGGTTGCAGACATAATTTAAATATGTATGTTTTTTTCTGTAAGCAATATGACATTGGTGGCAAAATGATTTCATATAATCGCACAGCAATTTCTGGTACATGTGGTAACTAGACGATAAAGACAGTTAGACGATGCAAAAGAGGTCATACATACAAAATATTGGATCACTAATGTTATAAATACTGGGCATAACATTTGAATGGTATTTCACGTAACCGAAACCTCTAGTACAACATTATATATTTAAACATGTAAAACTAAGACGGCTTTATCTTTAATCAAATATGCCATTTTTATCTAATCTCATCACTCAAAATTTACACTATAGAACTCGAATTCAAATTTCGTTCGAGGGCATGCTTTGAAGTTATTATAAGATAAACATTCACTGGAAGAATCAGTAGTAATAATTCATCCCATCCTATTTTTCGAAGTTTGCTTTGCTGACCTTTAATATGACACTTTTTAAAAATAAAATAATCTGGCAATGACAAAAGTCTCTGATTATGCTAAACGTCACACATACCAGCACACCTCAGATGAGAGAGAGAGAGAGAGAAAGAGAGAGAGAGAGAGAGAGAGAGAGAGAGAGAGAGAGAGAGAGAGAGGGAGAGGGAGAGAGAGAGAGAGAGCTGATGGATACACGATTGCTTCATACCTGGTTTTGTTGTTGTAGTTGTACCCATAGTAGTTGGCGTCGTAGGTGTAGGCGTTGTGTGTGTTGTAGGTGTCGGGGTGGTAGTAGTAGGGCGTGGTGCTGAAAATATGACACGTAAATGAATGGAATAAAAAAGTGAATAATATCACAATATTGTAATATATATATATATATATATATATATATATATATATATATATATATATATATATATATATATATATATTACAATTAAAAATAACTCGTAGGCTTCGAATCTAGTTTACTACCCAAGTAATAACAAAATAATTTACTTGATTTCGAACTGTATATTCTTCTGTAGTTGTTCAAAAATAACGAAGTAGTATGTTTAAATATATATTTATAGTTAGCTAGCTACCAGATATCACCTTTTCGTGGAGTTTTAGCTAGCTACCAGATATCACCTTTTCGTGGAGTTTTAGCTAGCTACCAGATATCACCTTTTCGTGGAGTTTTAGCTAGCTACCAGATATCACCTTTTCGTGGAGTTTTAGCTAGCTACCAGATATCACCTTTTCGTGGAGTTTTAGCTAGCTACCAGATATCACCTTTTCGTGGAGTTTTAGCTAGCTACCAGATATCACCTTTTCGTGGAGTTTTAGCTAGCTATACAGATATAAACTTTTCGTGGAGTTTTAGCTAGCTAACAGATATCACCTTTTCGTCGAGTTTTAGCCAACGATAAATGAGCTTTTGAGGAATGTGGCAGACACATAGAAAAAGATTTCTTTAAAAAAAATCTTCAAAATACATTTTAGTGCTTTACATGCCTTTCACCGAGCAAAATGTGATAAATACTAGTACATAGTTTCTGTATAGAGGCAAATCTTGCTTGTTATTTCATGTACTTTAAAAACGTAAGTGATAATAAAATGTTGGCGAAACTCTTCAAAATGCATAAAGTGGAATGTTACATGGATACACTCTTTTGAACTCACGATTTATGCGAGTATCTGTCGGCGTAGGAAGCAGCGTCCTATTTGAGGTTTGGTCAATTTTGCAATATATCTCATGATATTTGTCGAATGTTACTCACGTGCATGTCAACCTTACATGCATAAAATAAATATGGGTCGAAATCTACGACTGATCTTAAATGCATTTTCCATTTGTTAAATGTTTGTAGGAACTTCTGTATAAGTTTCATTTAATTGACGGTGTTATTTGAAGTTTTGTCAACTTCTATAATTGTTTAAATTTTGAATTGTTTTAGATGTAACTTGGTAGAATAAACAGCTAATTACACAATGTGGTTGGTTTTGCTATACATAGTCTATTTATTATGACGTGAATGAGAATCCACTGCTAACCACAGTCAATGTATCAAGCACAGCAGCTTGACGTTTCTTCCATAAAATCGACGAAAGGTATCTAATATACACAGTAGATGTGAACTTGATCATTTGGCTCACCCCACACCGGTTTACAAAAGGGATACCCATAATGAAGAAGAGGAAGAGTCTTTATTCATATTTGGCTCTTAGATCTGTATACAATAAGCATTCAACCACAAGATGATATTCATCGGCAAGGAGGTTACAAATAGAACAAAGTCTATCATGAATTGGTTTATATGGTCTGGCCCATATACCAGCTTCAACTTCGAATGTGTGAGAGGAAATTCTAAGTTTAGCAATTGCATTTCTATATTTTAAACAATAGATGCTGTCAAGGTAAAGTCTTGATCCGAAATGTGTAATATTTACATAAATTAATGCTCGACTACTGTTCTTAGGACGATACATTGAACTTTGAATAAAAATTGTTCGATAAATAACTGTAAAAATATGTCAGTGTTACCAACCTCTTGCTTAACCCAAACTTCATAGAATCCTAATCTTGACAATACATTTTTAACTAAATATGCCCAATTTACTTTATTGGGTAGAGCCTCTAAATCGTTCAACATCATTTGGTATATATATATATTTTATATAGTTGTCCTCCTTTGCGTCTAATATCTTAAACCAATACTTCACAATGTAGTAAAATCTATTTACTATCATTCTCGTACGCCCTGACTCCCCATAAATAAAATCATTATGTGTTGTCTTCTTCGCTCCTAATATATCTTTGCAAAAATGTAAGTGCACTCTTTCAATGCATTTAGCATGAATAAATGCCCAAACTTGGCAAAACTAATTTAAGATAGGTTTTATCAGACTATCAAAAAGATTCATGACATGGCTTGTTTTTAAGGATGTTAATTTATAAAGGTATTTTTCAAGTAACAATATCGCTTTTTTTTAGCTTGCCCTGCCAATGTTGTCTGTGCTTCAGTAAAGGAACCTCCAGAAGTCATAACAAGTTCAAGACATGTAAACTTATTTACATTTTCTAGTTTTTTATTACAGTAAGTGAATTCCATATTTCTAGGTAAAGTACCACCTTTTCTAAAAATGATAACCCTTGTTTTTGAGGTGTTAATTTTAAGTTTCTACTTAGCGCAAAACTATTTCAACTAATTTATCCCTTACTGAAGCCTTCAGGAGAACCTGAAAAAATGATAATATCACCTACGTATAAAAAAATAAAAAGGTGTAACATGCCAATATCTATACTTTCCATACCATGCATGGTAAACAGATGATAAACATTCACTTTGCCGGAAACCAAGAATACAAGAGAATTCATCACTTAACATATTTATCATATTTAACTCCTGACTTTACATTGCTGTACATTGATTTGATTACATCTAGAATATTTCCCCTTAAACCAATCTGTATAAATGTATACCATACGTTATCCCTTAATATATAATCAAAGGCTTTGGTGAAATCAATAAACGCACACAATAATTTTTTTACCTTGATTAATGATATGTGACATAAGCCCATGTAAAATAAAAAAAATCGTCGACTGTACTCATGCTTTTTTTCTAAATCGTGCTTGTGCTTCAATAAAGACATGATTGTTTTCTGCCCAGTCTATTATTAAGTATACGTGTGAATAATTTACCTATGCAACTCAGAAGCGTTATACTTCTATAATTATTAACATCATCTAAATTGGCCTTTATATTCAGTGATATAACTAGACCTTCGGAAGACATTTCTGGAAAGTGACCACTTTTAAATACAGCATGAAATAAGTTACATAATGTATTAAAAAATATATCTTGAACATGGTAATGAAACTCATTAATATTCTTATCTGCACCAGTACTGCGGTCTAATTTTATCTGATTTAAAACTTTTTCTACATCTTGAAGGGAACTATCTTTATTTAGTTCATTAAACATGACATTAAACTCTCCTTTTACATATCTTTCATTAAAGGGTAAAACATCTTCATCTGGTATAATCAAACGATCATTATAAATGTTTACAGCTTTAAAGTATTTTCCAAAAGTATCCATTGTAATATTTGATGGGTTAGGATTCGCAGCATGTTTTAACATTTTCCAGTACAACTTTGCGTTATTAAATGTTGCTTTTTCAAATTCTAATGTTTTCAGTTCATCATGTTCATGCGTATATTTTCCTAGCAATTTTTGTAATAGTCTGATCTTCTTCTTTACATATATGATTAAACGAAGGATTATATTTGTTTTTCATTATATTTCTTCGGCACTCTATCATGACATTTTATAAATCTTGTAAAGATTGGCGAACGAATATTGTGAAAAATATCATGCAGTGCTGACAAACATCTTTCAGTAGTGTCAGCGTTAACATTCTCAAGTAATTTTTCGTTAATAATTTCTATCTGTTCGATTACAGAATCGTCGCTTAATTTTGATTTATATTCATTCGTGAACTCTAGTCGCCATACATATTTACCCTCCATACTTTCATATCCTCTTAACGTAAAGGCGTTTTGGACCGCAACACCACCACCACTACCAGCACATGGTCTAAGCCCTTGGGCCAGCGGAAGCTCCCAGGACTATATTCCATCTGAGCCGGTTCGCGCAAGGCCAGAGGACGGGTTACCACCCATGCTGAAGGCGTGCTAACAATATGTCAGCGGTGAAGTTGGTGTTATTTCGGGGGAAGCAGCGGAATCAGAAGTTGTGCTTTGTTTTTCGGACGATTTCAAAGACAAAGAATAGGAACAGACACAGCTTATAATGACTCCCCAGCCAGCGTTTTCATCAGCGATTCATGTACTTTAGTTCCTCTGCCATCGATTTTTTTTTTGTTTTTTGTTTTTCGTCGAAAGTGACAGAAACGTGCGCCTTGTGCGTCTTAGACCGTATTTCATTCTACATAGTTGTGTATTTATCGAGTGCATCTAGGACAAGCGTGAACTCTTCTGCGGAGATGGTCTTGTCGTATAGTGCCTTAGATAGGTGGTTTGCGATCGTGTTGATCTTCGTTTCGGCCAAAATGCGAATTTCATCGTGCTTTTTGGCCTTCGTGGTCAGCGGTTAACGAAAGTCCAGGCTATCGAAAGCAGGCCGCAGTTCAATGCTGTTACCTCCAAGGATATAACTAGCGGAGCCGCAACGATTTTGTCAACAGGCCAACCCTCGCCACACTGGCGCACAAGAACATAGCCGTCAGTGTGGTGTCAGCACCGTCCACTACGTTTATTGCTCGCCTGAATTTTTGTACTGCAACCTCGCAAATCCTTTTCAGCCGAAAGTCATGCTGGTCATTGACCGTCCGGTATAGCGTCATTATACTTCCTCAATAAGCAACGTGGTACCAAAGTTTAATCGATCTGGGAGGTGGAGGCGTTAGCTCCATGCGGACCTGTCGCTGTTTCTTGATGGAAAGACAGCCATGATGTCAAAAAAGATGTCAGTTTGCTTGATATCACAAGATCTGAATATGAAGCGGTCTTTAAAATGTTCACCAACACGCGCACCAATAGTCACATATACCATGCCGTCTGTCCGAAGTACATAAAAAAACAATGGACCAGGCGCGCTATACTTCTACGGCTCTCATGCAGGCTACATACTACTCACAGGAGCATCAGTGGACCCCAACCGATTTTCGTTTACAGAACAGACAACCAACAAGAAGATGCTTTGCGTATTTCATGCCGGACAAGTCTCAAGGGAGCTCACATGGGCTGGCATAGAGAGCGTCTTAACGATAGTTTTCTGATATACATGTGTGCAATTATAGACGCGCAAAGTCAAACGAAGGCCTCAGCAGCTGGAGTAGGAGCGACCCTTGACGCCCCAAAACAGTTTCTCGCAAATGTCGAAGATATGATAGCCCACGAAGAAGACATCCCGAAGTAGATACAAAAATACCAGGACGTGCTCCATTATGCCGGAAGCAAGCTAGATTGCATCTTGAGAGGCAGCCTCTGCACGATTCCAAGCGACATAGCCCTTTGCATTGGCGATTACCAGGGTTACATCTGCAAAATTGTTGTAAGATACGACGACTTAAATCTGGGTACCACCGGCGGTGGTAATGGGACAAGGCTACCCAGCACGAGCAGTGCCAGCACGGAAGGAGCACAAACATAATAGAGGTCGACGTTTATCCGCTTGCGCAGGACTTGCTAGCAGCACAAGTGCAGAGAAGCATCATGCAAAAAATACAAGCATCACATAAAGCCGAAAAACAAGATGATCAACAGAACAGCAATATTCGGGGCTTTCGGTCATCTTGTTTCTCCGTTCTTGAAAGACGACACGCTGTCCCGTTCAGTCCTCGCGCTGTCTTCGCACGTCAACAGCGATGACAAGCGCCAATAGATGCTTGGGGAGCCAACCAAGGACGTTGCTGGCTCTTCTCAGCAGAAATGACACAATAGCACCAATAATCCTGGGCAGAACCTTTTAGTCGAGCGTTTTTAGCACCCCG
This sequence comes from Margaritifera margaritifera, assembly GCA_029931535.1. Classification (NCBI taxonomy): domain Eukaryota; kingdom Metazoa; phylum Mollusca; class Bivalvia; order Unionida; family Margaritiferidae; genus Margaritifera; species Margaritifera margaritifera. The sequence continues at coordinate 579,202 of JAQPZY010001028.1, forward strand.
GAGAGCCGCTTTAGCTGCTGTTGCTAGGTTGAGGTGTCGTGACGACGGGAGGTCTTGTCGTTGCGCCGCCTGTGACCTCGAGCACAATCATGCTTATAATAAACCCCAGCGGCGTGAGAATAGCGGCGATGGAGATGCCCTGTTCGCAAAAGAGGGTTCGCGATCGCTCGTCGTGTATTGTGTCATCATTAATTATTTTGCTGATGGTCTACCGGAGAGCAGTACTTTTGTTGCGAAGACTCCATCGTAAGTTGTCGGCAATATTTAGTTGATCCTCGCGTGCCAACTACAGATCTGGAATGCTTTCTCGTATCTCCTGCCGCACGATTTTGTGTTTCGCTTCGGTCAGCTTTCTCCTGTCTACGTCTAGGCGTTCGAAAAGCTCTACGGTCTTCGCGAGGGTAATCGAAAGCGCACTGCATTTCGTCTGAAGTGCCTTGTGAAGACGAAGGCTCTCTCGCATTAAGAGGTTGTCAGGGTTCTGTAAGCCCACTCTTTTAGCACTGTGTCCTCGGATCCCAATAAAGCGAGGAGCTCGGTATCACCCAGCTTGCTTCTCTCGGCCGGTATCTGTTTATGAACCTCAGCGAGTGCCTTCGCGCTGCGACCAGAAACCACCCCTCTTTGAGCCGTACCGCTCAGAGAAACTCAACACAAATTTTCCCCCTTTTGTGGATGGGGTCAATAATTTACAGGCTGATCAAGTTAGGCCCACACTTTACTGCAAGGGCGCCATTCTGCTTTGCCCAAAACTTGAGCAGGCTGGTGCGTTTTTAAGCGAAGTCCAGTGTTTTATGGTACGCACTAAACTTGGCTAAGCTTTGATTTACTACTCTTTCTGTGAATATATCATCTTGCTTCCTTCCAATTTGCATCTCATCGCCGCCGGCCCAAGAAGGGATTTCCGTCGGTAGCTCTCCTATCTCGCAAACCTTGACGAATGGGATACCTTTTTCCTCAGGCTGAACATTGTCTTCGCGACCAAAGTCGTCCATTTTGAAGTCTTCAGGATTGTTTTAACAAAGTTTAACATACTTTTGCAAGTCTTTAGCAAGCCTCCACTGTGCTGTCCCTACACTTGTGCTGGTCGTTCCGACTATTGACAGATCTCAGTTGTGCTCGCGTTAGCGCGATTAAAGGGCAAGGAACGTCAATGGCCTGAGCTTGCTAAAGCAATGGCATTTAAACAGCACAAGCACAAGATGTCTCAGTACGGAAACAAACTTGAACCATGCACACTTCACCGAGCGCTCAGGATCAAGGAAATCCAAAGCACCGTCATTGTGGCTAATAACCCGAATACTATAAACCAAAACCAGCTGCTTGTCGTCAGATTTCCAAACCTCAGCAGCAACGATGTAATTGTGCCTTTGAGCCGGAAGCCATTCGTACAATAGTGAAAAACCTCAGCCGTGGCATCGTCAAAATTATAAGACTAAAGTTTGAGGGGAACGAAGTTTTCTGCCTTGACGATGTCCATGTTTGGGGCTTCTACAGGGATCTCTGACCGACGGACAAAGAGCGGACTAATCCAGCCCATTAGGGAATACACATATACGTCGTAATGAACACGCAGCTGAACATGCAGAACGGCCAATTTGTGTCGGTCATCTACTTCCCTGTACAAGTGCAACGCGATCTTTCATAACTTACAGCCACACTGGGCCGTGATTGTCGGCCACCGCAACATCGTGTTTGCATGCAAGCTGCTCGGATCGGCATTTAAGTGTCGCTTTTTGTTTAATCAACATCATCTACTCTACAATACCCCTGAACAGGCATACGACAGGCCGAGGGCCTGCGTCGAAAACGACGCGGGAGTATTTCAAGTCAACCCTGAGGACTTGATCTGGATGACCTGCATTGTGCACTCGCTAAAAAGTTTCAGAAAACCACCACGCCTTTTCTGCTTGACGATTGCGCCTTTCCTTCTGGCGTCCGGCATAAAGGAACGGGCATTACTAAACTCGTCTATGTCAGCCGCTATGCTGGCATTAGCGTGTGGGTTATAACCGTTGCCAGTGACTCCCTCGAGTTTAGCTCGTGGATAGCCCTCTTTTGCTGTAAAGCGAAGACTCTTTTAGGAACACACTAAGAGAACACAATACCATTGATGCCCATGAGCTTATCAGAAAGAAGAGTTTTAGCAAGCTAATCCTGCGCAAAAATCCAGCGGTGTCCTACCAGTTTATCCACGGCCCGACATTGTAATGTGGTGACTTCATATTTTGTACGACACTACACACATTATAACACAGGTGACTTTAACCTATATTATACATAAGCTACTTAGAGTTAAGCGCTCAGCCAACCATATCCAGAACTTCATAAGAACCGACTTCAGAAACGGACAAGCCGGTTAACACCACTCGCGCGATTCCCGACGCATGCTATGTCAAAATCAACACAAGCACAGCACCGTGACCGCTTATCAGAGTTGGTGACTTCTAGAGCAGCGAAAGAATACATAGGCCGATCTCTTACCTATGCGAGACTGATAGCGATGAGCGACGAAGACGTAACAAAGACTTATGCCATATAAGAGGCTAAACTGGGGAATAGGGTGACAGCTTCGCTGAGGTCGTCTCTGCTCGGACTGTACACAGCAGTTTTAAGCCACTTTCTACCTATCGGATCATCCAGACCTCTCTGGCGAACGCGACACGAACACCGAACCTACAAAACGGCCTAGGCCATGCCTTCTAATGTTGACTTGGACATCCTGGCTTTGGTAGCTGGCCTTCTTTAAAACTTACCGTTGCGCCAGCAGTACAAGTGCGAATACAAGAACAGACCAAAGAAGCAAAGTTTGTGGACAAGCCAGCACCGCAGGTGCCTGCAGCATATATTAGACACACCATTTCATATGGAATAGTAGTGTATGCAAGATAAAATTCTTGAAACCGTACAAGATGTATACACTACCCTACGCAAAGGACCTCTGAAACCTCGTTTACCACGGATCCGTACTCTGCAGCCACACTGTAGGGTATTCGATAATTGCTTAGAAATTAATCGAGATGAAACAATCCGAATGGGCCGATTCAACCTCGAAGTCGGTGCAAAGGTCATAGGCACCGTATCTCTGATAATATAGACGCAGGACATGCTAATTAAATAAGGCATCTTTCCTCCGAATATCATCAAGACAGTATAATAACCTCCATTGTTATCACGAATGGCGAGGCAGTCGTTAGCGCCTTCGCGTTGTCTGGCTCGAATTAGCTTTTCTATATGCTAAACCGAAAGATGCCGACACGGAACCCATCCACCACGACAATTCGCTGGAATAACCATAATCTGTTTGGGCCGAGTACTCCCGCAAGCACCGAGCGTCTCGGTTACCTCAACGAGAGGAAGTGCGCCAACCAGCATGCCGAAAAGACTTACGACGATGTCGATTCCGCGGTGCGCGAGTACTACCTGAGTGAGTTGGAAGGCGGGTAACGCAGAGTCACTGACCCTGTGTGGTTGCTCCATGTGTTCGCCATGGCTGACAGGGTTGACATTCCATACCAGCCGTCTACATACCATCATTCCAGTAGTGGTTCTCAGCGTAGAGGCTCGTTCGCGAGTAACTACATATTGTGCAAGAAGGCACTCAGGTGCCACCTAGAGGCATACTTATCCGATTAAGAGCTCATTGAGTTACTCCTTCACCATAGCGTGTTGATCTTCCGTGATGCGGTAGCTGCCGTATGCCCGCGTCCTTATACCGTCTGGCGCAATCCATGTGTTGGTGTCCAGCGGACTTAGGCTTGTCTTGTTTATGCAGTACACCCCCATTTTGTGGTGGTCGCTGTGGATGGCAGTCTTGGAGTGTCGAATTCTCTTCCTTACGTTCTCCGTTGTTTTCCTTAAGACATGATTGTTCATTAGCTAGAAAAAGTCTTTTCCGAACGCAGACTTCGCCTTTGTTCGCAGGTCTATGTTTAGCTGTATGTACGGCGTCATCCACTAGCTTTTGTCAACCTCCATCACCGGTAAAACCAGGTGTGCGCAGCCCTAGCATGATGTATGCCTGGAAGTATCTGTGAGGAGTACAGAGTGCTCTTTTTGGTGTAGGCAGGTGACTAGCTTTATGCTCTGCGTTCTGCAAGTAAACGTGCCACCCAGTTCGTTGGCTAATGCGCGATGATAGTAACTGAACCAATAGTCTGGAACATTTATGGCCTCTGGAGACAATAGATATTCGCTATGTGCGTCATAAATCTCTTTCAGTTAGTTGAGGTCGACTTCTAGGATGCAGTCCTTGGATGCATCTGCTGCGATGATTTGAAATTCGGGCGGGTCAACCCACTTCCGGGTGAGCTGTAGTAATGGGCCAGGTCTAGGCCGTAGTGCCTTAGCGAGGTGTCGCGGAATGTCTCAAACACGTCTGCCAGCACAAGCAAATCGGTCTTGAGGTAGAGGTTGTGGTAGCTGCCCATATTTTGATCGTCACATGTCATACGCTCTGTGCATACCCATAGTCTTTTTCGACTATACCGGCGCGGCTGAACTGGTTGTGGAAGGCCGCTATAGACTTAAGCTGTGTTTCTTCAAAGCGCTCCCAGGTATCCATCTGTTACGGAAAACCTCCTTCGATAGGTTTGCTACCAGCTTTTCCAGGCTGCTGTTCATAAACTGGAGATCGTCAATAAACTGTAGCTGCGTTCTTGAGAATGTCATGTACTTCTCAGGGTTGATTGGGATGGTGTTGAATGTCTCTGACAAGATTGTCACTATCGCCTCCATAATAAGGTGTTTGTCATACCTGCACAGTTTATGGAGCACAATTGGTACCTTTGTTTTCTCGGGGTAGATCCACAGCTTGAGGTTACATGCTTTGTGGGCCGCGGCGCGGTATTTGCCAGTAATGTGGCAGTAGTCTTGCACCCTATCGTTACATAGTGCCTCGGCATAGATGTGATAATCTATGAAGACTGGGGGTCGTCTCCATCCATAGCAATCTCGGCATTATTTTGAAATACTTCTCATATCTCGTCCACCTCATTCTCTAGGCTCTGAATGAAAGTGGTGACAGTCTCCTTCCCGCGGTATAACAACGACCCCTTGGAGATGCCATCGCAGCGGACGACTATGTAATAGAAGCTACACGGGACTTGGTCAGCGATTTTATGCGTGTGTATTTTATCTGGATCGCAGGCAGGGCCTTCCACCGGCACTTTCAGTGCCTCGAAATCCGCATAGATGGTGGTGATGGTTCTAGATGGCTAGGAGGGTCTTGCCTGGCTCAGGTAAGGGCACATGCTGGTACTTTAACCTATACCGCGGCACTCTTTCGTATGGACTTCCTATTGGTCGGACCTGCTAAAGACGTGAAAGCACCGGCGGCAGACGTGCTTCCTTCCCTGTGGCCATTATGCTTGCATACAAGGCGGCCGAGGTTCTTTATCCAGACGCAGTGACTCTTCACCGTCGATGAACAAGAGATCTATTGTATGCTGTCTTGCATTCAGCAGGTCCTCGCTGATACGCAGCGGACAGATGTAATTTTTCCAGCCGAAAACACTAACTGCGATGGTTTCGTTGCGGCGATTGCCAATATCACTCACCTTTGCAGGAAAGTCGATGCCAGCGAAGTCGAGCTCGCTCAGGTGCTGGCGGTATTTGCCTGACTGATCTATGTGATAATTAGCCGGAAACAGAGCAGACAAGACCGCTTAGTTAAAGCAGCGATCGTCGTTGATCTTAAAATTGATTACAAACCGGCGTGGTATGCACTTCGGTATTGGAATGTATCTACGGCCGCGAAACGGTTGGTACTGAGACACAATGTCAGGTCAAACACCTGACATTGGACTAATACACATCCAGATCCCTTCTGCACGCATTCTTCAATGTGTCTTAGTATGGTGTAATCAGCTTGGGTAACCAGCTGCTCGATCTCATCAATCCGCAGTATGATAGTGGCTGCATTCTGCAAATACTTGTCACTTTTATGTTGTCTAGCTCAGTTGTATTTTTTCCAGGCCTGTTACTGGTTTCTCCAGTTTGTGCTGTCAACACGTGGCTAAACTTCAGGCCATCAAGTATTCTCGTCGAGGACAGTTTTTGTACTAGTCTTTTACAATCGCTTGCACTTGCAAAGCTTTACCTTGAATCTCTACAATGACGGGCAGTTGCTTTATTAGCTTGGCGGCGCTTGCCTCTTTCATTTGAGGCAGAACATCAGCATCAAAGTGTACATCAGCTATGACATTATGCTGCCATCGAGCTGGCACTGGAGTGTCTGCCCTGTGCACAGGAGCTGAAACAGGTCGTGGAGTCGAAATAGGAAGCTCATTCTTGCGCCTAGGAGTCAGAACTGGCCGTGGAGTCAAAACTGTGTACTCAACCTTGCGGTTAGACTCTGGAACTGGCTGATGAGCCATACTCGCCAGTCGTGCGCCCAGCGCATCATTATCTTCACTATTATCAAAAACGAACACTAAATACACGTTTTTGTTAACTGTTCGCGTTTCGAAACGTCAAAATGTCTGCGTAAGCACCAAGTCCGGTACGAGCTCTAGAGCCCAACGCTCTATTCCTTGCGGTTAGAATCTGTGCTTATTAGCTCCTTCCACGGTCTGGAGTCATGCAGAACGGTTTTGGTGGTTATTGTTGAAAAGAAAGGCTGATGATTCTGTGGGTTAGATTTGAGCTTTGGTCGTCTGAGAGTTATGCGTAAGTTTGTTTGGGTCAGTTGAATCTGTAAGAGTAGGCTCATCAATTACTTGTGATTACCTCAGATCCCTCAAAAATGTGCTAGACGACGGTCAAATATGGAAAAGGCGTGAAGTCTGGCTTGCACCCTTGAATATATTTACAGTATGAATACTAGTCTAAAACAAAATCGTAATTTTTCATAGTTTTTTATGGATGAAACGACAAATTCCGTAACTAGCAAACAAGATAAAGTAAGCACGTAGTGACATACCTGGATAATTCATGTTATTGATGTTTCTTGTATATTGACAGCCTATAGCAATAGCAACATCTACAACAATGATAACAAAATGCAACAAAATTCCCTTCGAGCACCAAATTGATATTTTCCTATTGTGTGAGTTTCAAAAAGTACATTTTTCCAGAATATATTGCCGTTTATTTTACGCAATAAACGCGAATTATCAACATAGATACAGATGTTTGCATGAATAATACAAGAATGTTAAGGTATTATAAATTCCTTGATATGACGTTATTGTTCTACTATAAAGTGAAATAGTCCAAATGGGATATATATATATATATATATATATATATATATATATATATATATATATATGAGAGAGAGAGAGAGAGAGAGGGATGAGAGATAAAGATGTTCGTCCCTAGAATGAAACTCATACAAGCTTTAAAACTGCATCATTTATAGAATAAATGTTATGTCATTTCAACTTCATAGTACATTAAGGTGCATTACAATTATTTTTAGTGACGGATTCCATAAATTACAATATTTTTCTTTTTTTGCCAATTGATATTGTTCATTCGCGGAAGGAAGGTCTGTTAAAATAAACATATTGATTCACCGTTTAGATATGGTCCATCCAAAAGGTTTAAACTATAAGAGTATATATAAACTTTATTAATTGGTAAGTTGATAATATTTGCTCATTTCTATTGCCCTACTACTTTATATATAGTGAAAATCGCCTAATCCAAAGACTGGAACTGAACATTTATAGATTTATTTATTGTTTGTGGAAAACTGACAATAACATCAAGACCAAAGAATTGTGCAATTTAAAAAAAATGCGTATTCTTCTCTATGGTCTTCCTTTTGAATTGATTGCTCACCAAATTAACAACAACAAAAAATTAATTAACTGGAAATTATTTCTGACTTTACCTTGATATTAAAAAAACTTATAATCTTAAAAACTTTGTACAAAAATTTTACAAAAGAGGCATAATTCAACATTAGTTCTGAAATATAACGTCTATTAACGTAAACATATTGGATTCACTGTTTGGATGCCATCAGACATATCTGAAAAGTTCTAATTCTATGGTTATTTGTAGGCTTCATTAATTGATCAGTTCATAATGTTTATTTATATGTATCGAAAAGGAAAATACAACTGTTTCACTCTATTTCTTTATATATGTTCTATATTGATATGACGCAAGCTCGTCAAACATTGGAATCTTGACTTTTAGTCTGAGAATGCAAGTGATAGTTGAATCTTAGAAAGAAGGAGACGAAATTGTAAACCTGTGGAGTTATTTTGTTTTCTTCATGTCATTCAGACTCATAGTTAAAGCATTATTACTGTGAAATATATCCATGGCAACAACATATCTGATCAAAGTCACTGATCTGTATTACAAAATATTCGAATATGATGCAAAATTACAAGTGTATGCATGGAAAGAAAGCTAAAGGGAACGATCTAATACCGTTTTGTGAATGCTGCAAAAACTTGAAATTAGTAATGGCTGGAATGCTGTGAGATGAATAGGTCGTTAATACTTACTTGTTGTCGGAAAGACGGTTTTCCCTGAAAAGAAAAGTCATTTTCTGCATTTAATACATACGAATCTGATATTTATAGAGTATGCGTGTCAATATTAAGACCCCTCCTTCCCGTCCCGCCCCCGTATTTTAATTGTTTCTTACTCGGTTGTTAGTGCTGTCTCAATAGATCGATTTACCGCCGGAAATAAAAGACAATGATGGAAAAAAGAGTACGTGTGAAAAAGTGTTTGCCAAAAACATACACATATATTCATTAATCATTCATTTTCACTTAAAATAATATACACCATGTAATCTGTATAACGCTATTAATAAAATCAAGGAACCATCGCACGAGTTATCCGAAACCGCGTGTATTCAACAATTGAAAGTGACAACTCCCTATGTTTTTATTATTTCCCATCTTTATTACAACCACCTTCCCACTCCCAGTAATGTTACATTAAATTGAACTACTTAGAAAATTCAGAAAAAAATTGCCATTTTGAACAAAAGTCACATATTTAGAAAAGGAAACTGAAAGCAGACAAATATGTATGGCTTGCATTAGTAGTGTAAGTTAATGTGCAATTGACATAGCAATCAAAAGAAGTCGCTATGAAAATGTAAAAATGTCTGTGTTGTATTCAAGATTAAAGACGCCTTATTTTGAACAGTATTTTAAAAAAATGCTCGATCTGTCTGGGGGCTATTTTCGGCCAACTTTAGATTCAGAGAAAGACATAACACTCTGACATAAAATTCGATACTATATGTGGATCTACACCTAGCAAGGAAAACTCAAACTGTGGCGTAAAAATATGCATACAATTATAGTGTGAACCGTAAATCATGACTAATATACTCTGTAAAGTAACATAAAAACATGAATTTCCTTATTAAGCATTTAAAAATGAGAAAATAGTGACAAATATATACATATTAACTGTTTTAATATACATTCTCTTAGGAAGGAAAACATCACGTCACACGATTCAATTGAAATCCAATCTGCTTTCCCTGTTTTGTCTGAGAGACAGAGAGACAGAGAGACAGAGAGGGGGGGGGGGGGGGAAAAGAAACAGGACCTGACCTTGAATTTGAACTTGCATCAAGTAATGTTGACACATCAAAAGAAGCATGGAGATTAATCTAGGAAGCTGTGAAACGGTTTTTGTAACGTATCAATGTTCTCACATTTTTTGTACTTACATTATTTCTTCAAATTATCTGCAGATATATATATATATATATATATATATATATATATATATATATATATATATATATATATATATATATATATACCTTGATACTGAGTAAGTTAATACTACTATTATTGAGGTAACAACGATAATTACTACCACTACTACTACTACCGCTGCAAGATTATCTTATTTTTCTTTCCAGGACCATAATAAAGCAACAGTAGGATAATCCAGTGACACTTGGTATCCATAGATATAGATAGGGACCTACCTGCACAAATCCTATCGACGATCTGCTGGTGAATGCTGTCCAGTTGCTCGAAGCTGTTAACTCTGAACACATGGGCCCTATCTGAGGCCACATCCCGTAGTTCACTCTCGTCTACATCGCTTCCAATACCAATGACAAATGTCTCTATACCAGCCCTGCGCATAGTGTGAGAGTTTAATCAGTGCATAGATCTACGTGAGACAACAAATCCTAACAAAAACGTTTCAAACTAAATTTGCTCTCTTTCCCTCACCATCCCAGTATGTCGCTCTATCTTATAAGCGATTAAGGAAGGAATCATCTTGTGTTAGATGGGTTTAACATTGGGACAAAAGTATATTAAAGGTCTTCTTCTCTTCTTATTCCTTCAATTGTTCTTCTTCCTGCATGCGTGAACTTATGTTTGTTCGCAGAAATTCTCCATTAGTGTAATGATTCATTTAAACACATACAATTATCGCATGTCAGATTCCCAGTGAGTGTATTCATTATCTATTCAAAATGGAAGGAATTAAGCGTATTTTGAGAATAAGTGACCTGAAATGGATTATGGAGGCCAATTATTTGAATGTCTAACGATATCGAACACACAAACGCACACAGACGCACATACACACACACACACATATATACATATTGCAAATATATATTCACAAACCATATCGGTCTCGCCAAATCAATCGTAGATAGTCCAAAGAGTAAATTCTCTGATATTTATAATTTTTGATTTTTTAAATTATTAGCAAGGTTATAACTCATATTGCAAGTACTGCAATGTCATTAGTTTAACTTTGAAGAATCATTACGACGTTTATTGATGATGCTAATTAAACTTGCAATACAAATGTGACACACTGAAACTTTCTTGTGTACAATGTACTATCCATATGCTCTACAAATGGTTAAGGGTCTTGTTTCCTAAGGCCAAAAACGTTACAGTCACTTTGTACCTTTACTTTCTCTAGTCTAGTAAGAATAATCGCGATTTATAGTAGTTTCGTTTTCATTGTGTAATTCACTTCCTTAAATGGACAATTGAACTTAAATCGTTGCGTCTAAGTGGTTGGAAAACCCGTGATGATCTAATACCAGAATTAAGGCTAGAAATGGTAGACTTCAAATCACTCACATATGAAGTCTGTGTGCCTCTTGAACTGTCATTTCATGCTCCAGCGATCGCCCATCAGTCATAAGAATTACAAATCTGTGTGATTTAACCGTCAAGAAATTGTCAGAGAGCTGGGTTGTGGCCATGTCTAGACCTAAATGTAAATTCGACTCTCCATCCCTAAATGGGACCCTCAGGACATTTTGCATAAACTCCTCTTTCGTGTGGTATCGAGTGATTGGAATTTCGAGAGAGACACCGGTTGCGAACGTTGCTAGTCCCATTTGTGTTGCATCCGGTCTGAAGTCGAATTCATTGGCTAAAGAATTAACAAATTCCAGTTGTTTTCGGAAATTGGTAGTGCCCTCACTTCCGGAAGAGTCCAAGAGGAAGAAAATGTCTGCTGGACCTTGGCCGCAAGCTAGAATTACAGTTGTATGTAGAAGCTAAGTAGTTGTTTCTTATCCAAATAAATGAGGGATACACTACTTGAAAATTATTGGATAAGCATATTGCTTTCTTTAAATCCTTTGACTGATTTATTGTCGTTGTTTTAGTTAATAACCAGTATTCGGTTTTATACCTCAATGTTTTGGGTCGATTCTACGACAAAGTCAAATAAATCATATTCTGTTGACGGCTTCAGTAAAGAATGAATTTAAATCAAGAATGTTGGAACTGTCAAAATGAAATATACACATAATCACATGAATTCTCTACAAAAATTAAGAATTAATCCATTGTTAAGTTTATTTTTATACGGGATTTTAACGGAGATACAAAAAAGCGTAGTTGTAGTTTTCAAACCATCTACATTTAAATGTTAGTTCTCTCTGCCCCACCCCGACCAAATTATTTCCTTTTTATTTGAAGGACATTTCTCCCACATTGGTTGAAACACATATCACGCGTGAATTTACGTGCATACACCAGAGTAGACTCTTCTACTTGACTTATTCCTCCCTGCTGCCCCCTCCCCCTCCAAAAATAAATATTGTTGCTTGATGCTGACATACAAAGACGATGATATCACTTCGACATCAATTTTTAAGATAAACTGAACTTACGTGTCACTCTTGTCTGCTTATAGACAGCGCTATCTGGATTTATAGACGGCAAATTTGTTTTAGAACCATAAGCTCAAAAGATAAACATCTGAAACATAGATTCTTAAGAGCCTTATTACACATACACACAAACACACACACACACACGTGGGTGTAATCAACTGAAATTGAGTCTATACTCACTATGACATGTTGTGTCTGTCAGATCCTGATGGATTGTCTCCAGAAGATCAAAACTAGGAACAGTGAAGGTGTGATTCTTATTTGATGCGATTGCAGTTAATTCCACGGGATCCACTCCAGTTCCTATTCCAATTGCCATGACAGTTACATCTCTTCTCTGCTTTAGTAAGGTAGCTGCTTGTACAGTTAAAACTTCTTCGTTCGATTTTCCGTCAGTTAGAACAATGACTATTTTGTTAATGCCGTTGCGAGAGCCATTCTGGGGCGTCAAAGAGTGCAAGCGTACGTGATCCAAAGCGAGGTGTGTGTACGTCTCACCGTTTGGATAGTGTACACGACCTATTGCATTAAGAACATCAGCTTTACTGGCATAGGTGTTGAGGTTGAATTCATTGTTTACTTCCGTAGAAAAAGTTACTAGAGAAACCTGAGTTTGGTTCCTACCAATCTCAAACTGCCCAGTGAAGTTTTGTATGAATGTCAACTGTTTCTGGAAATTGAGAAGCCCCTCGCTACCCGATCCGTCTACCACGAACACAATATCTGCAGGTTTATAGGGGCATGCTGAAACAAAAATACAAATATATACAAATAAAAGTATACAGAGATTATCATGTCCCCACGCTTTTTCTTTGCGTACAATGCAGAATTCATACTATTCATATCATTTTCATTTTACGAAAACAGAAAGAAAAAACAGAAAGAAATATCAATATAAATTGCATGTTGCTGACTTACTTTTTTAAACATTGAAATCTAGTGGTATGATCAATGTAAAGTCATAGTTATTTGCAAACACAAGAATTGTTATTTGTGGTAATATTCCATAGTTGTTATTTTTCTTCAAATAAATGTGTGCATATAGCACAACAAGCCCTTTTTTGTGCTTCAGCAAAATAAAATGTTGCGAGAAATCGTTATGATTAAAGCCTACTAATATTGAACTACACAAAAGTATTTTCTTGATTTTGGGTGGAAAATCATGACATCAACTGAGTAATAATTTTTGACCATTAATCACGATTTGATTGACGTGTGTAACACGTGTCCCATTTAGAGACATTATGAATTCTATCACATCTTATATATAAAGAGCATACAGATGTGGTCCGCGCTGTTATTTGCGCCAGAGGTTTAGTTTAGCTACATATCAGCATATAACATCCGTGAAAATAATCCGTTCTTCAGCATAGAATTTAGGGATTATTTTCCGACATTCACGACGCGAAATTGAAACAGATTGAAAAATCTTTAAGATTGCAGTCGCGAAGTTTTGAAATGCGAAAGAGACTTTTAGAAAATTGAGAAATTGAACGGTCACTGTGGAGAAATTTGTTCGTGTAGGCATTAATATTAAAGAATTAAAAAAGAATTTTGAGAATTGTCATTACACCATTCTCATTGTTTGATTGATTTAATTGCAAGAAACATTTCAATAATCTCAACTGCCCTAAACAGCTAAACCGTTATCAAAAAATACTCTTAGCTGCTTCGAAAAATCAAAAGCTGTCAAGAAAATACTCACTCAAGGTATATGTTGCAACAAATCTTGTATATATTAATTTGGCGACAATAAAAAGGAGATAAATCGCATGATGCGGCAAGGCAAACACACAAAAATATTATTTTACATTGGCAGCCTTGTCCATCTCTTGAATAAATATTTCTCCTATGGGCATGTGGCGTACAACAGTGATTTATGTTTTTGCTGTGTTCTGTTTTCTTTCTATAGGCTAAGAATTTAGTGAAGAACCTATGATATGTCGTAAGCAAACTTAATATGGAAAAATAGACTTATAGTTCATATACTAGACTGATTTCCAATGAAAGATAAACGATGAATCGTCATTTATCTACCACCAGCTGTCAGTCAATTTCGGAGTAATCTACGTTCGAATACACTGCTCAACGATGTCAAGCCTGTCCTTGAATTAACTGTAGTAGCAAGCGTAGTGCACTCGGAGGCAACGCAGTTCACTGATGGTTAGACACTTAGGTAGTTTAGCTATATTAAATAATACTTTCAAAATGTAGAAGGATTTATATCATTGATCCAATTATAAATTTTCTCTATCAACCTGAAATTTCGCCATTTTTGGGTGGTAAAATTTTCAAAACAAACACTTAGATTTCCAAAGCAGCATAATAAATAAATAAATAACATTTTATCGAAAATTGTCATACTAATTGAGTGGGCATGGCTATAGGGACTCTGGTCATTGGTCAATTAAGGACACTTGTGGACAGTATGGAACATGCTTTTATTGCGTAAACCGGATTTACCATCCTTATAGTGTTTAATAAATATATGTAAAAGGACGCAAACTATGTTTGACAATTTTCAGACTCGTGTAAACTAGACTTGTGTTTATTAAAGGAGAATACCACAATGCAGACAAATAGTTAAAGTCCAACGAAGTCAGAACAAAACTGATAAAATTGGAAAGAAATCATACAATCATAAAAACCCACCACACACACACTTAATCCCCCTGACATCTACAAATTCACATACACAACCATACCAAACTCCATTTGTATGCACATAAAGATGTATATTATTTGCCTAGATCACGCGATTACTACGTAATCATGTTTACAATGCTTTTACAAGAAAATAATCTAAGTCTAAAAAGTTGAAAATGTTGTTCAAAATAGAAGATGATTTCTTGGCGTGAAAACTTATCAGCTGATATACTTATGCATATGAATATGCCTACCCAATTTTATTTCTCTACGTCAAATGATTTTTTTCGTAATCGTGCTAACAAGGTCTTCACCAAAAACATATAATTCACCCCAAAAAGCGACATTTGTCAAACTAAAATAATGAATGTATATGCTTACATGTAATCGAAAAAAGACGCAATGTCGCCAATTTATGATGATCAGTTTATGATGATGCGATTTTAGCAATATTCAAAAAAACTTAAATACTGTAATGAATCGTACGCCACATATACCTTGTGTATTATAATAGCCGATATCAGCTTCATTAAGGAAATCTTTTTTGGGGGGGTGGGCTGGGGGTTGTTTTTGTGGCACAGTCGGTAAAGACGTCGCTAGGCGAAGTTGCCGTAGAGGTATGGGTTTGGGAACTCTCTTGGTGAATAAAGACATTTGTAATACTACTACTATTACTACTACTACTACTATTTATAATAATAATAATAATAATAATAATAAATGCCAGCAAACATGGTTAATCTATTCAGTACAGCTGCATATGCATACAAACATGATTCATAAATTTCATTCGTCTTCGTCAAATGGGTTTTGCTTGATGGTGCTAGCGAGTTACACGGAGAGTTCGAATGTATATGCTCCCGCCGAATACAGTTGTGGCATACATATCGTTTACATACTTTTTTATCCCGCCGAATACAGTTGTGGCATACATATCGTTTACATACTTTTTTATCCCGCCGAATACAGTTGTGGCATACATATCGTTTACATACTTTTTTTTCCGCTCATTATATTTGTTCCATCGAGATAGTCATTGTAGCATTTTTGTTCAGATGTGCTACTTACTATTTTTCATGTTGTTTTGAAACACCTCAATCACTGTGAGAGGCAGGGTTAGTTCCAGATGTATGATTGCTATTTTTAATTTCACACTGCAAATACAATTAAAATTATACTTGCAAACTTATATTTAACTCGAGAGTCAACTTCTTTATTTTGAGTTATTGCTTACAATAAACAGGAAACCCAGCTTCAATGACTTCAATAATTAAAGCACTTTGCTAATTCAATTGTTTAAAATAGAAAAAGAAACAACGCATATTTTAGACTTTCTCATTTCCTGACAGGAACACTCAAATGACAATAGCTAAAATGATGGAAATACATTGTTGAAAAGCAATAGATACTTTAAAAACTCTAAATGCATATCATAAATTCTTTTAATTCCTACGAAGTCACTGAAAATTCTAACGGTATTTTTGACATAAACACCATCCGACCCAGACATATATAGGCTTCAATTATATAATCTGCATGGGTAACCAACTTAAACTACATACCCATTGTCATACCTTCATCTGATGATAACACTCTACAATGTAATCAATAGAAGTAAATAAATTAAAGGCGCAACAAATGTCGGTTGAAGTCACACTTTACCGAAATATGAAGATCCACTATTTTGTTCCCATCAGGTATTCACATAAAATACAAGAGACATACAATCTGCTCACTGTACTCACCTCCTGTCAGGACATTAGTGCCATGGTAGCCAATAACGACCAAAAGGACATCCAGGTGCATCATTGTGGAAGATCGATACCACACCATGGACAAAGAGGCTTTATACCTGATTCTTAACACTTATATATTGCTTCCCACGTGTCCTTGTAAGTCCATTAGGATACCAATGTCACGAATTAAACACAACATAACCTTTCATGTAGAATGCATCTTGATGAGTTAAAGATATATAATCAAGCAATGCTCCCTATCTGTTAAACAAGTTACAAGCAGCCCTTGTACTATTTTCTAAAATTTATATTACCATCTCTTGTATGGTACAAGAACACCCGATCACGGAAGGTACTCTTCTACAGTTAAATATCACTATCTCGTGTTGAGATAAGAGAATATTTTTAAAAAATAGTTTTTAAGAAATAACGAGAACTCAAGGATCACAATGATAATTTTACAGCACGCTACCAGCACAATCAAGTTCCAATACCACATTCTAATCTCTTGATTGAGCATTTTGTAGGGTGCAAAATCATTGTGATAGATTAATCAGGTTTTCAGAGAGGTGATAGAAATGTTTCATAAGATTAACCTAAAAGCAACGATCTCAGTATCAGGAGATGACGTGAATTTTTTTTTACAAGTTTGGATAGTACAAAGTGTGATAAAGATTAGTTGTGTTAATAAAATAACATACAAGAAAATAAAAATGTTAATTTTCCGATTGCAAACATCAAAAATGATATGCTGCAACGTTTTAGAAAAGATAAAGATTTACAGCTTGCACTTAATGATGACTACACAGAGATAAGCATCATCAATTCGGATAGCAAGATTATTAAAACCGTACGATATTAAAAGAGGAATAAATTACGTATTTGATGTGAGTAAATATTCAGATTTGTATTCGGCTAAAATTTACAGTACAACTAGAGATCTCGTAAAATTTACAAAGTCAGTCAACTTACTCAGTCTAAAAAGCATCTGATGTAGAAAGATTTAACATTAATCTGAAGACTAAAATGTGCAAGTACTTCATCCAAAATGAAGCCAGAATATGGGTTGACGTTTTACCAAAGTTAATTTATAGATACAATGACACCGACCATTCATTAATAGATATGACTCAGGTTAAAGCGAACAGGAAACAAAACATATGAAAAGTATGGATCAATCTTTTCGTTATTTACCAACTGATACATTAGGAACTCCTAAATTCAAACTTGATGCAACAGTGAAAATTTCAAAATATTATACAATAATTGCAAAAGAAGACCTTCAAAAAAAATCTTCAAAATCATGAAAGTAATATTAGGTTATCCGGATATTTTCAAACTGGAAGACTTAAAGGGAGAGGTTATCAAAGGTCTATTTTATAAACAAGAATTATTTCTACACGACAAACAAAATGGCATATACAAATCTGATTTTTCTATGCAGAATCTTCAACATAATGTTGAAATATGTTGGATTTAGCAATGAGCAATCAACCAAAGCACAACAGTAGAGCAGAGGAGCGCGGACGCAGAGTGTCAGCCTTTACGAAATACAACTGTATGAAGAGAGACGACAAGAACTTGTCTATATATAACCCAAAATAACAGAAATTCCTTAGAGGAACGTCAAGTCTGCGCGAACGATTGCTGACGTTTTCGCCAGATACAAAATAAAATGTTTAGCGAAACAAAACACGTTATTAACTCTGCTTACCATGCAGCTCGAAATATGTTCTCAAAGTTACATACACCAAGCTTGTAAAGAAGCTTTTAATATGTCAATAGGTCCATCATCAAAAATGGACATTACAGAAACTGCAAAGCTGCTAATTCCATTTCCACTTAGTTCACAATCGACTACCCGATACCCGGTACTTATCTGATAAAGTTGATAAACCAGCGCAAGCAGTCTTCAACAAATCCTTTCCTTTTTCAGACTAATTTAAATGAAACCAGCGCCTCCTATCCTAGCCATACGTCCTGTGTACAGACGGTTTGAAACATGGAGACAAGGTTGCAGCTGCCAGTAGGTTACCAGATAAAACCTCAATTTTACCGCAGAAATTCAAACCATACCCAAAGCTTTGAACTACATTTAAAACTCTCAAAAGAAAGTTTCAGTTTCTTTTCAGATTCCATATCTACACTGAAAGCCTGGAAAAACCTTAAATCTGACAACCAGTTTATACACCAGATATTACAGAAACATGGTTTATTCATACAATCTGGGAAAATATTCTTTATTGTTGGCTTCCTAGTCACATTAGTATCCAAGGTAATGAAATGGCAGATAAAGCAGCCACAGATGCCCTGCAGTCACTCGTTTCCGAATGGAAGATTGTAGAGACTGACTTCAAATATTATATAAATCAGCATGTTCTTCATACCTGGCAAAATATATGGAATGAAAACTTCACAAACTTTAAAACATCAAATCTACTATTGGAGAGTGGCATCCCTCATATAGAACAAATCGCAGGGATGAGATGGCATTGTGCCGATCGCGTATCGGACACCCATACAGGACTTGTGGATACCTTGTTGAGGGAATGCAGTTTGTACAGCACATTTTCACCGTATATTTTAAGAATTTTAGATGTGTTACCTTTATCTTTTATTTTATATACCTTTTACAAAATGTTAGCATCTTTACCTTTTATATTTCATCTTGTATTTTATGTTTTCCTTTATTTGTAAGTATATATCTTTCTAAAATATTGTGTTCTTTCATTGTACATTTTAACTTCACTTATAGTTGGCACGATATAGTCACTACTGTGCTGAGGTGCCGTTAAACGCTACATACATATATACACACATATATATAAATACATACACACATATACATACATACATACATACATACATACATACATACGTACATACCTACGTACGTACGTACGTACATACATACATACATACATACATACATACATACATACATACATACATACATACATACTCCTGTATGCAGAATGTTTGAAAGATGGAGACAAAAATGCAACTGCTGTTGCAACACCCCACAAAACAATCTCCAGCAGGTTATCAAATGCAGCCCTAATTTTTACTGCAAAGTGTACAGTCATACTTAGATCACTGCATTATTTTGAAACCTTTCCAAAAACTCATTTTATCATCTTTTTAGATTCGCTTTCGACACTGAAAACCTTACAAAACCTTAAATTTCACAATCCCTTAATATCTCAAGTCTTGAAGAAACAGGATCTACTTATACAGTATGATGAACGTATACTGTACTGTTGGTTACCCAGTCACATCGGTCATGAGAGAGCGGGTAAAGCAGTTAAAGCTGCCCTGTCAGTCAATCATTTCTGAATTGAATACCCCATACAGGAACTATAAGTATTATATCAATTAATATGTTCTATGTAATTGCACAATATGCGGAATGAAAACTCCACCAGCAATCTCCTCACTGGATAGTGGTGTCATTAATATAGAACAAATCTCTTAAGGCGGTATTGTGCCGCTCACGCATAGGAAACACATATTAACCCATGCATACCTACGGTAAACTTCATAAATAATGTGCACCTTGCCTGTGTCCACTGGCAATGGAAATTATTCTTATAGAGTGTATCGACTTTTAAATTGGAGACTCAAATTTTATGATGTTAACTTGATCAAGCACCTTTTCCATGATGTTCCGCCAGAGAAAAGAAATACAAAACAATTTACCTTTAATGTATGGATTTTACTAATTGAACCCTCATGTTTGAATTTATATTCCTTTGAAAAAACTTGGGTATCTTTTTACTTCTTAAAACTTGTAAGAGAAATTATTTATATATATTTTATTTTGAAAGGTTTATCTTCCTGAAGATTTTAGCAATTTTAAAGCTTTATTTTTATACAATCTATTTAAGATATTTGCCTCTTCTCTTGAAGGATTACATATTTTACAATCTATTTAAAATGTTTGCCTTTTGTCTTGAAGAATTACATATTTAATACAATCTATTTAAGATATTTCCCTTTTGTTTTGAAGGATTGCATATTTATGTTTATTTGGAAGGGTATATCTTCCCAATGTTTTTCTCAATTGTTCCCTTTGTATGTCTAGACCCAAATTTTCAATCTGCAATATATAGCCAGGATTGTGCTGACGTGCCTATACATAAATACATTGTTTATATGTATTTTGTTTAACCGTTTGATTCCTAAAGAAGTAATCTATCTATGAATTTTCTCTTATCCAATATTTCCTCGTTTTAAAAACATAAGTATAATGCAGGCTTTGGCCAACAGCTTTATTGTCCCATTTGAAGCAACTATTAAGCAAGTTCAGAACTTTGCAGTTGAAGCTTGATGATGTAAGAGACTCAATGGATATCCTTACAACATGTGCACTCAATGTGCATGCATGTACAAACTAAAGTAAGTGAACGACAATATCATGGTTTCCGTGTTATCTTCTAAAAGCACAAGAACAATATAGCAACAATGTGAAATGCGTGTATTATATACCTACATATTCCGGGCACCTGAAGGGATTAATAAAAAAATACAAGTCTTTACGTCACATCTTTTGAATTCTTTCTTATCGTGTTTAATTGGTTTCATTATATTGGTAAATGTCAGAGACTTCTTTCATGCAAAGTAACGTTGAAATTATTATAACAAATCGATAGATAATGACCACAGATTCAGGCACATATTGCTGCAAAGACAAGCGTTGCCTAATTTGCAAAAATATGCCCGAGACCAAATCGTTTAGAAGTTCGACGACAGGAGTTAGCTACACTATCAATCAGAAGTTAGGATGTCGAACGAAAAATGTAATCTATCTTCTAACATGCAAGATCTGTGGCACTCAATATGATGGCGAAACCGTTGATTTCAGAAAACGAATGAATAACCACAAGAGCAACATTCGCAACAAAATCAACGCGAAACTCGCCAACCACTATAACTCGACTGGGCATTCAGTCGCGTACATCGAGTTGCTACCGATTGATTCTAACCTGGGGTGGACCGATATAGAACGCACACGTAAGGAACGATACTGGATACTTCAAATGAAAATTCATGGGGATTTCAGCCTAAATGAAAAAGTCTAACCTACCTAATGCAATCTTATCAAAACTACAGTCAGGTATCAGTTTATCAGATGTTCGCAGTGTTTGCGATAATATTTACCCAAGTAAATATTCCGTAACTCTTTACATGTATTATTATTATTATTATTATTATTATTATTATTATTCTTTTGATTATTATTATTATTATTATTATTATTATTATTTGAACTCTTATCCATTATCCCGCTATACCATGCTCTTGACATATTTCCTTAGTACCTCAATGCATAACTTTACCAGGATATAATTTCTTTTGCACATTTTGATGATGTCGTTGATTTATTGCCGCACATGGTGTCAGTCCTTTGTTCCCAGCCTGGAATTAGGTCAAAACACTTTGGTCCTCTGCGTGATACGCACGATAAACACTTCTTTGATTTTTTACACAACTTTGTTGCGCTGATGGCAGCATAAAATAGATATGTAGTTTACCCATTTTAGACCGATTTTTAATTTTGTCTTCTTTCTTTCTTCTATTGTTTATCCTTTGTTTGTTTATTTCCCCGTCATTGAAACATGTTGGAGTCAAGAATTTTTCTTGGCTTTTGTGTTTAGTGTTTGTTTTGTGGATGTGAATTAGCTTGTTTAGCTCGAAACATCGGAAACTGTTTTGTATTTGAGCCGTTACCAATTTTGGTGTCGTTATATATATATGAATGTGATTTGACGTGTTGGGCTTTGGTAACGGGATTATGAAATCAGTCAGAACTCAATGTAGTCAGTATTACTCCAGCTTAAGCGTTTAGCACTATTAAGACTCTCATTCATACGGTATATTTAACTTTTCATATATAGAACTTTTTCTTTTCTACCCGAAAAATTTGCTCTTAGGTTGTTTTACTCCTCAATACAATATGTTCTACTGCCATCCTCTCCTAATTAGTACCAACACTATATACTTGAATACAAGAAAGATTATGCACTTGTTGTATCTGTTGTTCATAACGCCTGCTGAAGGCGCAGGGTAGTACCGTTGTTTATCAGTATCTAATCTCTACACATGCACTCATTTCTGTCAGTAAAAACAGAAAGACTATTTGACAATACCCACTCCCCTTCAACCTTATGCCCCCTTGCCGATTGTCTTATACCGTCGGCGCATTCAGCCTCTCGTAACTTATATTTACGTAAAGGAGATATTCCAAAGGTTTTCCCCACGTACGATTTTAGTACTTTACTGATCATTGAATAGCCACTTTTACGCAAAGTTTCTTTGTAGCTTCGTATCTTGCCTACTTGGATCGAGTTTGGAGATATACACATCTGGTATGTAACGCAGTGAATAGACTACATTTAATTCTGATTGGTGGTTATTGTTTGTTTGATCCAGGGGAAACAATAACTATCAGTCATATCAAGACGCTATAACTTTTTTTAAAGAACTGCGCAATAAATTTTCTCCCTTGTTGTTTTATGTGTCTAGGAAAAATTTGCAAATCTGAGATAAAGGATAATTTTAAAAAGATTTTTCTCTATTTTAAGTTTCGAAATAACTTATGATATCATATAGTTAATTGAACTGATTGTGTGAGACCTATACATTTACAGTGTTTCTTTGTATTCTGCACCTGTTACATTTTCCTTGAAAATTATTCAGCAAAATTAGCTATAAATTACATAACTAGAAACAAACAAGTCATTTTAGACTAAATTGAACAATTGGCAAAGTAATCTAGTAACAAAATTGGGTTCCACAAGTGGTAATGTGCTTTCATATTAGCTCCAAAAATAATATTTCTTGGATATGTGAAGGAAATAATGTATGAAATTGAATAAAATACGAATAACTATCTATAGACAACTGTATTGGAATAGAAATAGAAAGTAAAATGAAAGAAACGATGATGTTTTAGTCTCCTCATCGCTGAAACTTACTCTGAATCTGTCGACCAAAGTGCAATTTGAATGTTTCCAGGGCCTGCGACAAACGTTTGTTTTTTAATTAAATTTCTGCCTTCTCTAACTTACCTCGCGACAGGGCACTTATACCGTTGCAGCCGATGACCACCAAAAGAACAGCAATGTATTTCATAGTGGACAAGATATCCAGCCCAGGTGATTTATGGTTTCACACCTGGATTACACCGCCTTATATAGCAACGTATGTGTCACCATCGGCACTGATAACACACATATTGGCCTGAACGTGACATGGATTGATCCTCTATCTGGTAGCTATCTTGATGGGTTAAAAACTGCTGACAAATAATGGACTTCAAGAGTAAGTTCAAAAAACTTGTTCGCGGGGGTGCTATTCAAAAAGAACTTAACCCAACTTTTGAACAAATATTAAATTACCGAATTTCATCAGAACAAGTGATACTTGGAAAAAAATAATTCAAGACTTTTCCATATATCATTCTTACTGTATAATGTACCGTTATACAGTAAATAAAGACCACTCAGGGGAGAATCTAATGTTTGGTCTTTACCAGCAGATGGTCTTTATATGTAGCCTCTATATATATATATATATATATATATATATATATATATATATATATATATATATATATATATATATATATATATATATATATATATATTGGTTTATTTATAAATGAGACCAATGGAACTAAGACTTTTTACGGACAGTGTTCCTAATATGTATGTGGCTGCAAGAACAGGCTAACAATATTTTTCCAGAGAAAGAAGAAAATTGTTTCGTAACAAGCAGCAAATAACCAGATAATGAGATCTCATTCTGCAACAACGACTACTAAAAACTTAAATAGCAAGTTGAGCAAGCTTTGCATACAAACATGATATAATATTTTCAATACAAAAGAGCCTGAATGATTTATGGTTAGGAGGAAGTTGCACTTAAAAATAAGAATTTAGGTCTTCCTCTGGCCCTCATTTTTTCGTATTCTTACCGCCAAAAACTACCAGGCTAAATGCAGTGAGGGTTCAGAAATGCGTAAAACTTTACGAAATGTACTCATGCCCCAGATATCCCCCTTAGGTTGGATTGGAATTAAAAAAAAAGGACGCAAATGTTATTGCGCGCGAAACTACTTGTTGACCACATTCTTATCATCGATGAAAGATCGAATGTCTGCCATGTAACCTCTACGCAACCTAATATTGGCCTCATGAATGTAAGTAGTTTCTGAACTTTGTTTATATGTCGAGGGATATGTATCTGTTGGTTCCGTTTGAATTATGATAAGAAATGTTCTGGCAGCAAGATTCTAGAAGCTCGTCCACCACACTACTATAGTACCATTATTTTAGTTTAGGTAGGCACATCCTTCTAATTTTCTGGAAAAGGAAAACATAATTCATAATTTCAAAATTAAAAATTAATGAAATATATAATATGTAACCACGTTTGTTTTGGCGAGATGAAGAAATTTTCATTTTGGTTAAAAGTTAAATTTTCGCAGATAGAATAACATGCATGGATATTCGTCATTTTCTCTAAGTTAATGTGAGTAATTCCTGCAAGTCATTTTGGATATGACTTGTACACAATTTATATGGACATCTTGAAAATCAATGGAGAAATTCTAAAATGAGGACACGAGTAAGAAGCCGGCCCCAGAGCATTCAGAATTTAGAATGGAGATTTATCTTGTGTGACGAGTCTTTTCTTAAACAATATGGCTGACAATTCGATTTTCTTGTCAATATATATATATATATATATATATATATATATATATATATATATATATATATATATATATATATATAGGTACTGGAATATCTACATATATATATATATATATATATATATATATATATTTCAAAATTACGTTTTAATTAGACTAAGCGCTTTCCACTCATATAGTGTGTTTGTCGAAGGCAATTACATAAACAAACAAGACAAACAATAAGCACAAAAGAAAGAGGGATAATTAAACATTTTTACATGAATTTT
Organism: Margaritifera margaritifera; assembly: GCA_029931535.1. NCBI lineage: Eukaryota > Metazoa > Mollusca > Bivalvia > Unionida > Margaritiferidae > Margaritifera > Margaritifera margaritifera. The sequence continues at coordinate 604,678 of JAQPZY010001028.1, forward strand.
GGTCTAATGCAAGTATTCTTTGAAATTTGTAGATATCGCACCTTTTTTATTTGAATTCCAATGAATAAATGTCAACCTAAATGATATTGACGTACATAAAAGGAACAAGAGCGTCATCTATTCCCTTAATACATAATGGTGCATGAGTTGTAAAAAGAGGATCACTGGGATCAATACCTTCTGATTGCCCATATCAGGAGAGAAAGTGACCTCATCAAAAGACTGACCAATAAATGTGTCAGCTAAAGGAATAATTTCCTGATGAACATCATTCTCAAGAGCTTTTTCTGCCATAGCTGTGGTAACTGCACAAGCAGGATACAAATCATGGATTTCAATCTCAAAAGGATCAACTTGTTTATCCAAACAAGGATTGTCAGTTACAAGTTTATTGACCACGACCTTATCTCCAGCTAAGTCATTGCCTAGTAACAAATGGATACCTTATATAGGTAAAGAAGTCACTCCCCCAACAGTCACAGGTCCAGAAACTAAGTCTGATGCCAAATTGCACAATGGAGATCAACATTTACAAAGCCGCACTCTACACCCTGAATAAGAACAAAGGCAAAGTACCTGATGACAAAAGACTCTGAGAAGCTCCCGTGTCCCTTAATATTTTAATAGGGATAAGTTTGGCTTAATCACCAATAAGTGATATAAAATCTTCTGAACATGAATGGTTCATAAGTCTCCAAAATAGAATCAGACTGTGGTTTGTTTGACCCAACAAATGTATTGCTTTCAATACAAGACCGTGACCTTGAACTCTTTGATATAAGAGCATTTGGAATAGCTTTGAATTTATTCTGTTGTTTTTTTTCCACCTGAAGCAATCAAAAATGACGTGCCCTTTCATTTTACAATAAGTGCGCGAAGGAAGAGATAAGGATTTCTGATCAGTCTTATAAGATGTTTGATTCCTAACAGTTGTGCTGTTTTGAAATTTGGAAGTACCCGTTTGAGACTGAAATGTTTTTTTACCAGAATTCTGCTGAGAGGAAGACTTATTGGCAGATGAAATTTTGTGAGTCAAGGAATAATCATCAACCATACGAGCAGCATCTTCCAAAGTTTCCACTTTCTGCTCGTCAAGATAGGTCTTAATATCACCATGGATGCACCTCTTGAACTCTTCAATTATTACGAGCTGCCTGAGGTTATCGTAATCTTGATCAACCTTCTTGGCTGAGCACCACCTATTAATTAGTTGTTCTTTTTCACATGAAAATTTGACATGAGTTTGTTCAGTTTCTTTTCTACAATTCCTAAATTTTTGTTGATAGGCCTCAGGTACAAACTCATAACCCTTCACCACATCATAATCAGTGCTTTGCTGTACTGACAGTGAAGTGTAGACTTCACGAGCTTTGCCAATAAATACACTTTGTAATAACAAAGTCCAATGCTCTCTTGGCCATTTCAATTTTTCAGCAATTTTCTTGAAGTGAAGAAAGTATTTATCTACTTCTTTTCCTGAAAAGGGGATACTAATCTAATATATCTAGTAACATCCAAACCTGAACTTTTGTGTAAAGGGGGTGGAGAGCTCCGCTTGCCAGTACTAATTCTTTTACTCTGTATTGCATTTGTCTTTTATCTTTCTGCATATGTCTCTCCTTCTCCCCTCTCAGCATTTCCCTTTCGTTCATTTCCCTCTCCTCTTTCTCTCTCTCTCTCTCTCTCTCTCTTTGCCTCTCCTCTCTCTCTCTCTCTCTCTCTCTCTCTCTCTCTCTCTGCATCTGCATTTCTATTTCCCTTTCCTCTTTCTGAAGCTGAAGCTTTCTTAATTCTAATTCCATCTGGGTTTTTTTTAGCTGTAATTCCCTTAATTTCCAATCAGAACCAGATACAGACTTATCAATTAAACCCAAAGCAATATTATTAAAAATCTCCTTTCCCACCAAATATGTAATTAAAATATTCTTTATCTCTTGCTTTTTCAAAGACGCTTTCGCTTCAGAAAGATCATAATGTCTGGGAAGCTCAAGCAACTCGTCCTTTTTCATAGACTCTAACCCTACCTGGGTAGGACTTGAAACAAAGTTCTTAACCTTAGACGACATTGTGAATGCTTGCTGGTTTCACTAAAGATTTCTCAAATTGGTGAAATTAAAATCTTTAACAGGGACAATGAAAATTCCAAAACGAAGTCAATTTAAATTGTAATTTAAAGATATTCAGATCCCGGACTAGACCCCAATTTCTGCTACGACTCTAGGTCTTAAAATAATGTAACTGAAAGAAAGTGAAACCAACAATGTATGTAAAATCAACAAGCAATTTATTTCTATACAATTAAAGTGAAAATTCAAAAGACTCTTACAGTAACGTGAAATAAAGTCCAAATAATCCAATAATATTAAGTATCCTACTCACAAGTCCTAAATATAGAATGTTCCGAATGAATTCCAGTAGCCTTGAAGATCCTAATGTGCTTGTAGTCTTGAATGTTCTGATATGCCAGTAGTCTTTAATGTCCTGATATGCCTGAATGATGTAATCCAGAATATCTTTGAATGAAGTCACATAAATCCCAAAGTCAAGTATTAATCCAAAATGAGAATGAGCACATTTAGTAAATCCAATGAATATTCCAAATAAATAATTCCTCTCTCTGAATTTGGTCTGATTTTCACAACTGTAACATCTGATTGCTAAAATAAATCCTTAATAGACTGATCTTAATAATATGAAGTTCAGTATAGGAATGAAATCTTGTTTACCAAATGCTGTATAAATATAAGACAAGTCACATGACAGAATATTCTAGAATATGAGTAACTCTAAATGGAATTTTACTGGTGTACCTGATTTTTCTTATGTCAAGATGTGGAAAATTTCAATCTGAGTACTAAATGCTAGGTAAACAAGTCTGGCCTTGAATTCAACTGCAGTAAAATATGTTGTTTACAAAATGACTAAAGTACAACTTACCTCATGGACACATATTAAAAATTCAATATAAATAACAGATTATGTTTACGAGGTAGTGACAGTTCAAGACAAAACTTTAGGTCTTCCTCTACCTTTCTCTTTTACTTATTTTTATCTCCAAAAACTACCAGGCTAAATTGCAAATGAGGGCTCAGAAATGCATAAACGTGTAATCTTTGTATTGCATTTGGAGTTGCTGTTTCTCTGCAGGTATCCATCGTTGTGGAATTTGTCATCTCTCGTCCCAAATCAAATTCCCCTTTCCTGTCCCACCGCCATTATACTTCGAAAGAACAATTGCTAGAATGCCTTTGCCGCTAGTGATGAAAAATCCTCTTTATAAATTATTGCGCAACAGTCATGTCGTGGAGACTTGATTGAAAAGAAAAGTCAATATTCCGAGGGGACGTCTACTCGAGAGATTTTGTTCTTACGTGGAATTTGCTTGTGAATTATGCTCGCCTCTTCCTTTGTGCCAGTAACTGTTGTTTACGCTTTTTGATACAAAACAGTTATGGACAATGATATCGAACTATATTGTTATTCATTTCGGTGAATCTTTAAGAAATGTTCTCATGCCCCAGATATCCCCATTAGGTTGGATTGGAATGGAAAAAAATGACGCAAATGTTATTGCGTGAGAAACTACTTATTGACCACATTATTATCATCGATGAAAGACAGAATGGCTGGTATGTAACCTCTACTGGCTTACGCGACCTAATATGTGTCTCATGAATGTAAGTAGTTTCTGAACTTTGTTTATATGCCGAGGGATCTGTACCTGTTGTTTCCGTTTGAATTATGATAAGAAACTGTCTGACAGAAAGCCTTGATCGCCAGGTAGAGCATACAAAAAACCTTTTGAAAGTTCTAGAAGCTCGTCCACCACACCACTATAGTAACATTATTATTGTTCATGTAGCTAGATCATCCTAATTTTCCTGAAAAGGAAAGATATAATTCATCAAATCAAAATTTATAAATAGAGAAATATGTAACATGTAACCACTTTTATTTTGGCCAGCTGAAGACATTTCCATTCCACTTCCAAAACTTACATTTTCGCAGATAGAATAAGATATATGAATCTTCGTCATTTTCTCTAAGTTAATGTGGGTAATTCCTGCAAATCATTTTCGGTATGACTTGTACACAATTATTTTGGACACCTGTAAAACCAACGGAGAAATCCTAAAATGAGAACACGAGTGGGTAGCCGGCGTTAGAGCATTCAGAATTTAGAATGAAAATGTATCTCGTGTGACAAGTCTGTCTTAAGCAATATGACTGATTATCCCATTGGATATCGATTTTCATGTCGGTATATATATATATATATATATATATATATATATATATATATATATATATATATATATATATATATATATATATATATATCGCCTTTCATTGAGCGTTTGCCGGAGCAATTACATAAACGAACGAGAAAAACTATAAGCACAAAAGAAAGCGATGAACTTAAAATTTTACATGAATTTTGGTATAACGCAATTATTGTTTGAAAATTGTAGATATCGCGCCATTTTCATTTGAACTCGGATGATTAAATGGCAACCTAATTGGTTTTGACCTACATAATGAGAAACAAGAACGCCATCTATTTCCTTAATATACAATGGAGATAATTCATTGTTTCTGTAATAACAATAACAACAATAAAAATAATACAAAGAACTACAAAAACAGTAGTAATGATAGGTAAGTAGATGAACAATGAACGAACTATTTTAATAAACAGTTAATTTTTGTACGTGATGGTGCCCATTCCGAGACATCCTGGCTTGGTTTTGATGTTCTTAGGCGGTGTATCCAATAAAATTCCTTTTATTGCCTAGTTTCGGAACTACAGTTGCGGTTGTTGGTTAATTGCAGTTTGCATAATATCATTGGAATTATAGGCCCAAAATAATGTACTGTTTTGTAAGTTCAACACTTTCTTTTGTGTTTATTGTCTGTGTTGTCTATTTATATTTTGTAATTGCCTTCGACAAAGACTCATTGAGAGTCGAAAGAGTTTATGATAGTTAAAAATTAGTTTTGCACTGTTCGCTGTCAATTTTTACAACATTTATCTTAATCAATGCCTGGCGCGATTCCTTGCTGGATCCAGTGCATTTGAAAGGACTGTTGCAAGTAGTATACATAATACCAGCAACACTTGTAGTATAGCATGTCAATCGAGAGCAAAACGGGAGTCCTATGTTAAACAGAGTAAAAAGATTCTAGAGCCAAACGGGAAATTAACATTAGGCCGCCTTTTTGTGGCAAATTGTAACATTATAACATGATGGGTCTGTTTGACGGGAAAATGTAATATTCTAACATGATCGGTCTGTTTGGCCTCTAACAGAAATTCTATGAGGGTCTGCTGACTATATGGACAATGGAAATTAATATTAGACCGCCTTTTCAAAAATGGCACTTGGGGGACAATAGGAAATCAAGACCAGGCCGCCAATTTTGTGGGATTCTGGAGACAATTGGAAATCTTATGTTAAAAACGTCCATAGGTTTAACGTGATGGGTAATTATGTGATAAAGAAAAAATTAACATTAGGTCATTTTTATATGATTACATCGTCAATATGGGAAAACCTATGTTAAAAAACGTCCATAGGCACTTAAAATCAATAGAAATTTCACATTGAGGTTATAATATTTTAAATGTGGCATTCTTGACCAAAAAATGGCACTTGAGGGCCAACGAGAGTCCTAGGTAAAACAGAGTCAAAAGAAAAAAAGAAAAAGAAAAAAAACACATTCTAGAGCCAGACGGGTAATTAACATTAGGCCTCCATTTTATAAATGTATAGGGAAAGCATTATTGTATTGTCTATAAATTGCTTCATAGGATTTTTTATGTGTGGTGAATCTGTTTGTTTCGAAATGGTAACAATGTAAAATGTTTGTTTTAACTAGAAATGTAATCGTAAAAATTGTTTCATCGGTTCATTCTTTTTTCACAGGATGAACCTGTCTGGTTAGAAACGGTAACGATGTTGCAAGTTGGTTTTGTTTGGGCGGAAATAGGTGCTTTCTAACTGAAATGAATATTACATCGTAAGGTAGATTTAATAGAATTTATAGAGAGAGATCGAGAGAGAGATCAAGTACATAATTTATCAAAACTCAAATGGCTTTTTTCACAGCCAGCTCAGATATGTGTGTGTGTGCGTGTGAGAGAGAGAGAGAGAGAGAGAGAGAGAGAGAGAGAGAGAGAGAGAGAGAGAGAGAGAGAGGTGGAACTCAAAAGATAGATAAGTCGCTCATCATCAAATAGGATAGCTATGATCCTTTAATCATGAAAATCGGACTCCTGATGCCCATAGGTTCACATGATGAGTGATTATAGGGACAAAGTGAAATTAACATCAAGCCACAATTTTTCTGAGGATTTGAGCGACAAGGAGAAATCCTATGGTAAACATCTGTCCATAGGTTCCACCTGATGGGCGATTATAGAGACAAGGGGAATTACAAATAGTTTTATTCATCAATTTCTGACAAATCTAAGATATGCCTGTAGCTATTTTGTTCTTATTTTATAAACTGACTGACTTCAGCAAGGCAGTATGTGAATTTACGACTATGTTAGACGACGGATGAAATCATCTGAGGCAGATTCAATCGTTAAGGTGTTACGATTTTTTTTAACCAATTTGATACTAAGTCTTGAACATTGTCAATCACTTCCTTCTACGGAATTTGCAGTAGCACTTTTGTAATGGAAAACAGCTGCCACGTGAGGTCATGAGCGTTTTTGCGATGTACCGTTGCTGAATAGTTCAAGTACAGTATAACATGGCTGAAATGGTGACTTTGTGTTGGTGTGCGCCTGTAGTGAATACTTCTTATACTCGAAGTAATAACATGATTAACTTTGCTGCTGTAGCGAGTATTCTTCTAGGGGAGCGTGACTTCAATTTGGCTTTGTGTAATTTCTTATCTTCTTCGCAAGAATTGTTGCTGGTAGCACCACCTTGACCTCCTTCGCAATCATTACCAGTCCATGAAGATTTCAAAAAGAAACAGAAGGAAGAGCTAGATACATTTTTGCAACGTCAACAGGATAAACAGACATTTGTTCTACAACAAGGAGAGGAAAAGAGAAAGCAGCAAGATAAGAAGAGGAAAACTTTGGAACAGTGAACAGAAGGAAGAGAGTGAAACCAAAACTGTTAGTGTGTTACAAGAGAGTTTGCCGGAGTTAAAACACTTGAGAGAAATGTATTCAACTTCTATGGAGAAACCCAAGAGAAAGAGACCTAAACCTACACCTAAACCCTCCACTACATCGATGCCAATTCCACTACCACTACTACTACCACAACAGGAGTAGGACTAGAACGCGAGAAAGGCGTAAGGCAGTTGCAGTTGATGTTGTCAAGTCCTTATTTTTTTTCTCAAAACCCAACGGTTCTTTTCAGGGCCACCGAATTCTCTTAGAAACATAAATATTGTTCAATCATTGCCAATATATGCGTTTTATGTTTGTGTATATCTATGTCTTCCACAAAAAATAAAGCTTAAACCCCTTACCCCTCTTTTGTGATAGTTTATTAGTAAGTTTGTGACTATAGTGTGTGTAAGTACTCCCACCCTTGCTTGTGTGTAATAGGCATTTGTACAGACAGAAGGAAAAACACTTTTCTTGACAAGTACAAAACACTCCACGTACGATACATAACTTCGATGTAGTTAAGTTTTTTGCCGTTTAAAAAAAAAAAAAAAAAGTTGAAAATCCCTACTTTGAAATAAAAGTCCACCAAATTGTATGCGCAGCTTGTTTGTTTTTGATACAATACCGTTTTCCAATATAAAAAGTTCAAAGAGAGAAATATTATCTTGAGTACAAACGTTCACCAAGTAAGATGAAATCCACACAGAAAAAATATGATCTACCTCGCCAAAAGTGAAACGAAGACAAATGTGATGCCATGCCATGCAACCAGACCGCGTGTTGTTGGTGTACTGTGGGTGTTGGATAGAAGATAAATGCGTGATAGTCACTCCAACGGCGTGTTAATGGTAGAGTGGGGGGCGTTGGATAGTAAAGAATAGGGTATTCGTCATGTTGATGGAAAAGTGTGAGTATTGGATAGTATATAACTGAGTCCCTCCAAGCGATGTGTTGGATAGTAGATAACTTGGTGCTGGATAGTATATCACTGAGTGATGGTCACTCCAAATGGAATGTTGATGGTATAGTGTGGGTGCTTGCTAGTAGATAACTGGCTTTTCGTTAGTAGATAATTGAGTGTTGGCCACTCCAGACGGCGTATTGATTAGCAAATGTAGTTTTAACATTAAATTCCCCGTTAGAGGGCATAGAGACCCATAATGTTAAACCCATGGACATTTTTAGCATTACATCTCACGTTAGAGGTAATAGGGACCCAAATCCAAAACGTATAGCTTCGATGTTAAATTCCCATATTTCGAATTAACTAGTGCTATGTATAATTAACCTACTGTGTGTTAAACCTTGTCCTTGATAGTAAGCCGCGCTTTAAAGTTCTGTTCAACTGGTAAACACCTTGTTGACAGCATCTGAGTTCAAGGTCAGTCTTGTTGACAATTATTCACAACTAGTTTGGAGATTTTTCCACTAAACTGACGCACATCCTGTTGATGTGGGTCAATCGAACGACGCACGTCCTAGTGCATTGTAGGTTATTATACGATGGGTATATATTCAGACTTGATACGCATTTATTCATTCCTGTTTTAAATCCTGTTTTAAAATAATTCCTGTTTTAAAATCAGTCCTTGGGAATCTGTTAATTATCAGAGTTTATAGCTGTGCTGTAGACATATTCGAAAGGAATTATTTATTTTAGCATTCATTGGAATTACCATAAAGTGCTCATTAACCTTTGGATTTATATATATGACATTTGGATATTTGTGGACATTCTCAAATATATTCTGGATTGTATCGTTGTGGTATATGAGAACATTCAAGACTATTCATTCATTCCGAACATTTTATAATTTCGAACTTTGTTTAGGACATTTAGGATTATTTGGAATGTTATTCACAAATTGTGAGTGTCTTTTTGAATTTTCATTTTAATTAAAAACAAATTATTGTTTGTTGATTTTACATACATTGTTTGCTCACTTTCTTTCTGTTACATTATTTAGGACCTAGAGTCGTAACACTAGTGATCCAGGATTCTCATACATATCCTACTGACTGGAATTTGGATTTTCTCATATCAGCTTATGTGGACTAGACTTTTCCCAGTTCCGTTCTTCATTATATTTTTCTCAACCTACAACACGTCTAAGCTTTGACCACCATCAGAGTTGTCAATATATCTAGTTTATAAGTTTAGAATGACTGTACATTTTTTACCAGTAATAAATATTTTATTACAAGTGATACGCAAAAGTGTTATTTTTGCAAATTACTGTTATTATTAAGAAAACCTTTGACAGTAGGATATACCTACACTAGAGCTTGTGGGAAACATGTTCGTACTAATAACAAACAAAGTTTCACATTTGTGAGGTTTGCAAATTTATTGTTAACAAAAGAGCAATTGCATCCTCTACGACATAGATGTTTCAAGCATTGGTATCTGAATGCTATAAAACAGCCGTTAAAATGGTCGTAAGACATTCCTGTAAATGGACAGTTTAAGACATTCCTGTAAATGGACAGTTTAAGACATTCCTGTAAATGGACAGTTTAAGACATTCCTGTAAATGGACAGTTTAAGACATTCCTGTAAATGGACAGTTTAAGACATTCCTGTAAATGGTCAGTTTAAGACATTCCTGTAAATGGTCAGTTTAGAGGAGCACATTCAGAATCTACCTTCTGCGCTGCAAGAACATATTTACCGCTACTTTACACAAATTCAAGTGAAACGCAAAGAACAATTACATCCGAAACGGCATGGACTTTTTAATAATTGGTATCTGAATGTTATAAGGAGGCTGGTTACTTTGTAAATGTTCAAATGCTCAGACATTGATAATCTGCAAACACGTTATAAAGCTTGTCATGCCACGACTTATGTCATCAGTATTGCACCAAATTCCGTGGCGACGACGAATGGAATGAAGCTGCTGGCGGCGATGCTGATGAAAATGTTTCTGGGGGGAAACGGTTACTTTCAACGTGCTCTTTTATTATAATTAAATTAGTGACGGAAGCAGCGGTAGCTCAGTACTGAATGCATTGGATTCGTGATCAGAAGGGCGCGGATCAGCTGGCGTGTGTGTCCTTGCGAAAGGCACTTTACTCTACTTGCCTCGGCATGACATAACCTTCAAAGTGTTGATGTGTCTAAACACACACAAGCGCATGCACACACACACATACATACATACATACACGTAACAATTAGTGGCATATAGCGGTAACAGTAAACATATGCATCTTCTTTTTCTCACCTTTTTCGGTAAGTAAGCTTGATGTAGCAAATGATTTATTTCATATAATTTCAAGGCCTAATTTCTTGGTCATAACCTACCTTGGACTTATCAATAAACTATTTCAAACTAGAGCGGAGCTTCTTTAACTTTGCGCATTAAAATTTAAATTCGTTTCTGATACTCGCGCTTACTGAGAACTGACAGCAAATATATTACTCTCGTCAGTTTTTCTTTCTAATACTGGTGCACTCTCCGCTCTAAACCTCTAATCATTAAGGCTTGCTTAATCCTTAATTTCAAATAAAAAGGTTGATTCATTATGATCAGGTGATTATGTACTCTTAACCAATGTCAATAAATTCATCATGCATTAATTAAATATATTTTTACATAACGAACAAATGAATTTATTGTTGATCACTGCTCAAATATGACTTGTTACGACCCTCGGTCTTAAAATATAGTAACAGAAGGAAAGTGAAACTAACAATGTATGTAAAAGGAACAAACAATTTATTTCTGTGTAATTAAAAATGAAAATTCAAAAGACACTTACAATTTGTGAATTAAATTCAAAATAATCCTAAATGTACTAAACACAAGTCAGAAATTATAAAATGTTCCGAATGAATGAATGTTCTGAGTCAATGAATGCTCCGAATGAGTGGGTAGTCTTGAATGTCCTTATGTACTACAACAATATTCTTGAATGTCATGATGTACCACAACGATACAATCCAGAATATCTTTGAGAATATTCCGCAAATATCCAAAAGTCATATATTTGAATCCAAAGCTTAATGAGCACTTTATGTCAATTCCAATGAAAGTTAAAATAAAAAATTCCTTTTGAAATATGTCTACAACATTACAGCATTACGGCATTACAGCACAACTATAATTCCAAATAGTCTGATGATTCCAAACAGACTGATCATAAAAAAGGAATGTTTTTAACACAGGATTTAAAATTGGAATGATGATAATGCGTATCAAGTCTGTATTTATACACATATTCAAATAACCCACAATGCAAGTCAAAATGCGTCATTCGAGTGGAAAATCCCAAACAAATGGTCAACAACTCTGACCTTGAACTCAAAGGTCAGTAAATACCTTGTTGACATTTTAACCAAACTTAAAGTGCGACTTACTATTTGACCGTATTTTAAAGTACAGTCATAGACCAAAAGTTTAGGCACTCATTATAGATTCTATAGACATAACACCTCCCCTCATAGAAAAAGAAAGATTTAAGCAATAAAGCTTTCTTTTACATATTAGTCAAATATGCATATAATACTTTTATAATCAAAATCACAAAGTAATATGTCTTATGAATGACACTCAACTAAATTACACAAAATATACAAAATAAAACAATATAGTACTTCTATATACTTGAGAGTACACCAGTTCTTTTTACTACCAGGCACCGGGAAAAAAATATAAAATATTAACTTGGTCTTAGGTATGTGGCCGACAGAGACTAAATGATTCGTCAAAAGTAGGAATAGGCAGATGAGCCTTGATCTCTTCTGTATGGGTTTCCCACCATTTGACAAGTGTGACAAGATCTACAAAAAAACATCACTTTTAAGTTTCGGCCAATAAAAATTATTTAAGATCTTGTGATAAGTCTTATTGACTCCTAAATGACCAGCCAAAGGTGTGCCATGGGCTAGACTAAGAATTTCCTGTCGATGGAATGACAATTTGATAGCTCACGTTAACAAATAGGAGATCTCGAGATATTGTTTTTGTTCGACAACGAATGGTTGTCTTTTGTCACCCTGATTACAATAGAGAGAATGAGTTGTAAAATGAGAATCACTATGATCAATACCTATTGACTAATAAACACCATGTAAAAAGTGATCTCATTAAGACTGACCAATAAATGTGTCAGCTAAAGGAATAATTTCCTAATCAATATCATTCTCAAGAGCTCTTTGCCATATCTCTGGTAATTTTACACGTAGCATACAAAAACAGGGATTTCAATCTTAATAAGATCGTCCATTCAATCCAAACATGGCTTGTCAGTTACAAGTGGATTAACCACTACCTTATCTCTAGCTGGATCATTGCCTAACAATAAATGGATACATTCAATAGGTAAAGAAGTCACTTTCCCAACAGTCACAGGTCCAGAAACTAAGTCTGATGCCAAATTAACACAGTGGGGAGGTAAAGTTACAAAACCGCACTCTAATCGAAGAATAAGAACACTTTCTCTAGAAGAAGGCAAAGTACTTGATAAAAAAACCTCCGAGAAGCTCCTGTGTCCATTAATATTACAGCAGGGATAGGTTTGGCAGAATCATCAATAAGTGATATAGAACCTTCTGACATGAATGGTTCACAAATCTCCAAAATAGAATCAGACTGGGGTTTGTCGGACCCACAAATGAATTGCCTTCAATACAAGATCGTGATCTTGACATCTTTGAAACAAAAACATTTGGATTAGCTCTGTATTTATTCTGTTGCTTAATTTTCAACCTGTAGCAATCAGAACTAACGTGCCCTTTCTTTTCACAATAAGTGCACGTAGAAAGAGATAAGTATCTCTAATCAGTCTGATCAGATGTTTGATTTCTAAAAGTTGTGCCGTATTGAAATTTGGAAGTACTCATAGACTCTAACCCTACCTGGGTAGGGTTTGAAACAAAGTTCTGAACATTAGATGACATTGTGAATGTGTGCTGGTTTCACTAAAGATTTCTCAAATTCACAATCAATATATGCGAATAATTTTAAACATATTTCGTTCCTACACTCGGTCCACGTCACCCTTTTCACGGAGGGTAATTCTCTCTCTCTCTCTCTCTCTCTCTCTCTCTCTCTCTCTCTCTCTCTCTCTCTCTATATATATATATATATATATATATATATATATATATATATATAGGGTATAAATAAAAAGTTTAACAGTTGATCAGTTTTGCATGGACAGGAAATACGAGAAAAGAAAGATACAAATAACGCCCATTTTTAACAGTATCTACGTCCAATAAAGAAAATCAGTTTATTTCTGATTTGATAAAAAAAAGATATATTTGGCATAAAACACAGCAGTTCCCAAAATTCACAATTCACACGAAGCATGTAGCTTTTAGCAGTTCGCATAAAGAAATTGGCATCTAGCATTTTTAAATAATCATTCCCATAAAGAATTTAGCATATCAAATAACCAAATTTGCATAAAGCATTTAGCAGTTTGCATGACTCAATTCAAAATAACGCATAAACCATGCAACATTTAGCAATTTGCATGACTTACCGGCTTTCCATATTTTTCCAATACCGTAACACAGCCATAAGTTTGTCTTTGGCATGTGTCGAGCATCTCGTGTATGAATGAATCGAGTAAGTTAAAGGCTGAGATCCCATTAAGATGCTGGTCACTGTAAATCGATTGATGGTATTATCGCACATGTCTCTCTCTCGGTTCGTTAATTTGCCAATAAATATCGTTACCTGTATGACATACTATGATGGTCTTCCTTTATTGAAACAAACATTAAGGGCTATTGGTAATGCGAATAGGCATCGTAGGGTTGGTGGGTGTAGTATAGCTAAATATCATGCATGGTACGTAATAAGTGGAAAATGTTACATTATTCACTTTAAAAAACTGTCAATGAAATGTGCAGTCACAATGTTTTGCGGAAAAGGTTATTTATAAGACCTAAAATAGGCAATTTTATATCACGGCATTGAGATAGAATTGAGCTATTGCATTTTAATTATTGTGTTGCATAAATAAGATGCAACGAGAGTTGCATTTTGCATAAACATAGGGTTTTACGTACACCGCATTTGGCAAACATTGCGATGCCATATAATGGAGGTTGCCATATTGATCTTCTTCCAATCAATACAGTCTCATGACTGAAAGTCGTATTGCATATATATATATATATATATATATATATATATATATATATATATATATATATATATATATATATATATATATATATATGCGACCCGATGGCTATCAAACTTTCGATGTAGAGAGCACAGTTGTGGTCAGTACTATTAATAAAGAGAATGGGAGATATATTGATTTTGCTGTAAGTATGAGAACTAATATAGTTGTAGGACGTGTTTCCGCTAGTGTTTGAGAAGGTACTTCCCGCAAGGCAAGATTGTGGTTCAATAGAAAAAAATCACAAATTTGAAGAAAATTACGAACTCATCAGGTAAGATATATGAGCAGCTGCATACTTTAGAGGAAGGTAATCCAATCAGCTCTGTTGGATGTTACGATTGTCACTAATCGTGAATGTGTATAGCGCAACTTTCTCAGTGACTGTGGATATAACACGTGTTCATGCATAAATCCATGAGTTTTTCTACAGTGGATTCTATGTGTGTCGAATACGCCACGTTTAGGGAAAGAGTTGACACTTATTTGTTCAGTTAGTTATATGCATATTAGTGGTGCTTTAGTGACATTTTTGGTATATATAGGATAAATAGTTAATTACATTGTTTTCTGTGTGACATTTAAATGCTGGATAGGTTAGTTTTTATCGTCGTACATTGCACTAATTTGATCATTTGCAAACACACTGGGGGTGGAGGGTCTTTCGAAAGCAGGATATAAGAAGGCGATTTAATGTAGCTGGTGGTCTACATAAACCACCAATTAAACAATGAACCTCTTAACATGACAAAGGTAATGTGTAAAAAATGATCTAGAAACTAAGATGTTATTTATGTTTATATGTCATTTTATGGTAATTACATGAAATGTAATGTGCCCAAGAATCATTTATACTGGTCCGGGCTAGTTGAGCTTGGTAATTGTCGCAACCAGCATTATCAAGTACCTTCAACAGCACCTATGTTTGTCATAGTGTGGTCATTTCAGTAGAAAGAAACTATAGTAACAGCAAATGTTAGCACATCATGGATAGGTCACTACTACTCTACCTCTTTCTGCAGCCTGGAATGGAAACTAGAAGCACGAAAAGTCGGTGTGCTACGGAAATACTATTCAGACCTGACAATGTTTTCGTTACATTAATATCAGAGGCTCCTGTCATTTACAAGTGAATGTAATCTGGCTAAGTTCCATGGAGTTACATTAGACGCAACGGCCGGTATTAATACTGTCTCAACATTTTTCTTTTAATGCTTAGTATATGCATATATGATAATGAGATGGCAATTGCAATAGTTTCCAAATTATGAACTGGGGCTATGTCCAAAAAAAGGGCTGGGAATTAGATAAACTGCAAAGGCCAATGTTAGTCATATATTGAACTTGGTATTATCAGGGTCACTTACATTATACATAGATTGAAAGTGGTTATCACAGTTATTTACGTATTGTGACTTAAGGTGCAATCTCTACAGAGTAGGATTTAAGACAGTGCACAATGTTTCTTGCACATTGTAATGTGTGTATTCATGGTAATTGATGGTTCACTATCAACAATCCTGAAGTTTCTTGTTCCTTACAAATCGTTTCGTGTATATATTACATACTAATGACTATGTTACACGCCCTCATGTTCCAGGCCCCTTGTCTTTTTTTCCTAAGCGTTTCACTGTCAGTTAATGTCTTGTAACATCAAATTCATCATTTGGGAATGGTTTTCGACATAATTTCTTTCAAGAAAGAGACATACAGGGGAAATATCAAACCACACTCTTGCTATATATCCATTACAAGGATACCAAGAAAGTGATTAGAAATTTAAAATCAAGACTCATAAATTTGTGAAGCATGGAAAACAAAATTACTAATTGTGGTCCAGAAGATTTAACCTGATAGATAGAGAGATAGATACATGTACAGAATATACAGAAAGACATATGAATATGAAAATATTCCAGATTGTATCATTATTATTATTACCAAAATACATTTACAACTGTGTCGTTGTATTCATCATAAAATGCAGCTTATGGCCGGTAAGGCCTCCCTCCCTTTTTTAGGAACTACTGTCAAGGATGTTCAGGATTGACAAAAGTGCATTTTATTCGCAAAACAGTAAGTGCAGAAAAACAGCTTATACAAAATCTACTTCTCCTGGCCAAATAATGGATTATTCATAACTATCAGTGACATTTCTTTTTCAGAGCATACAGACTCCATATTGCTGTACATTGCATCAAAGTCTGTGGACAAAATGGTATGAAACTTTTTTATTTTAAGTTATTCTTTCACATACTCACTGCTAAGTGTTACAGGATACTTAATTGAAGGAAATGGGACATCACTATTTCCATAATTTTTAGAAATGTCTTCAAAATCAGAGTACCATCGCCCATCCACCTGCACTGAATTGTGCATTACAAATAGCCTTTAGGCCGGTAGACCTCCACTGCCATACCATCAACACACCACTGAAATATCCTGTCATAGTTTACACATCGAAATGTGTGCTCATACTTGGTTTTATTGTTTTCGTTGCTTCAAATAATGATGATGATGATAAGGGTAATTTGCATTTGCTGTTTGAAATTGTTAATAATAATAATAATATGAATAGCAGTAGTAATTAATTACGGTGAAATGTATTCCCTACAATTACAAATGTCGGACACAACATGTCCCGTTGACAATTAATGTACGTGTCATAAATTTTGATTGGTTCTTCTTATGAATAAGCTCAAAGTTTGCATCATTTCTGAAGGACATAAAGTTCTAAATTAATTAAGTGTTATTTGTGTCAATATACGGGGAGCTGAGGTATTTCAGTTTGTACAGCGTCGAACTCCAAGAGTCGTAGGCTCGACACCGGCCCAGGATAGCCCGGGTTGGCAGCCTAAATGTATCCTTCGGAAAAGCACTTAGCTCCCATTTCCTGGGAATGATATAGCTAATGCTATCTTAAAAGTGCCGTTAAAACCAAGAAAAAAAAATAATACGTAAATAGAGAGGCGGTGTAACTCACGTGTTCGTACCTTGTTATCTTCTCAATGAGGACCGTTCATTGTTTCCACAATGTAGACAATACTGTTTTTACTTACATGTCGCATTAATGTTCTAGTATTAGAAACTTTGCCGATTTTCTAATATGAAAAAATTTTTTCCTAATAATATAGTATTATTTTTGTAAAATATTAGAAAATGATTTTCCAACATTAGAAATTTATTTTCTAATACTAGAAAATCATCATTTCTGATATGAGAAAATACTGATATTTGAACACCAATCCATGTCTCACCAATGCCAAAAGTTGCCCCTCCAGTCTTCCAATAATAATATTAGCATATGAGGAGACCATCTTTGGTCCAGACATTCTAATATTTTCTCTGTGGATGCATATAACCCGAAATTATGGGTTTACCCGGGTTTCCTTGTTTGTGTATTTTACGAAGAAGATACAACCTTCCCGCTGTAGGATTTTCTGGGGTTAAGTAGTCTTTGGTTTGATCGTCTATGTGTCCAGTTTGGAACACTTTTTAACAGTTTTTGCATAGTCTAGTGTTGGATCTTGGTCAGGTTCTTATTTATGAGCTTTACACTGTTCCAGCTCAAAAATCTAGTATAAGGACAATCATGGAACCACAGTGAAACGTGCTTATAAAGGACAATCATTGGATCACATTAAAACCTGCATCTAGAGGACACTCATAGGACCACTTAGAAACAAGTCTGTAGAGGACACTTATGGGACCACAATGAAATCCATCTGTAGAGGACACTCGCAAGACTACAGTGAAACCTGTCGTTAGACTTGATGAAACATATCTACAGAGGGCACTCACTGAAGTACAGTGAAACCAGTCTACAAAGGGCACTCGTGGGACCACTATGAGACCTGTCTACAGATGACATCCATGGGATTACTGTGACACCTGCACACAGAGGACACTAGCGGGACCACTGTGAAAACTGTATACAGAAGACACCCGTTGGATAACCGAAACCTGTGTATTTACATAGGACACTAGTGGAATTACCAAATTGTGTCCTTCATTCAGATATGACTTCTATAGAGGTGAGTTATATAATAATACTTACAAAGGGATTTATAAATGTTGCCCTTTGAAAACAACTGTCCTTTATATGGAGTTCTCTAAGAAAGACTTCACACTATACTGATGTAAAGACTTTTCCACCACAGTCTCCATTGTATTTACAATTCAAACTTTTTCCATGAATACCGCTGTCTGTATAAAAATTTTACTCAAGTTCATATGAATTAGGCCGGTAATGCTGCTTTGATCATTAAGAATTACTTCTTCACCTGGACGTTTCCAATTCATTTGTCAAATACATTCCATATTAAATCCCAATGAATGCGGGTGCGTATTAATTTGTTCGAGTGTATAGACCCTCAAATCTTCTTTTTAAAAATCATTCTTCCGAAAGATAAATATATTATGTCCCCTCAAAACCAGTTTGGAAAGCAGCGGTGCTTCAAGAAGAATATTCACAATCAATCTAGTAAACCCTTTTGACATCGTCATAGCTTTTGTGCTGTAAAAGTCGTTCACTATAAATTACGAATAAAGCTACAGTTTAAAAAGGGCCGCTGTCATCTTTGATTCTTTTCACGTGCAGTCAATGTAAATTACATTAACAATATCAGACAACTGTTAGATCTTTAATTTATGACCCCTGATTTGCTTATGTGACATATAAACCACCTACTAAGTTCCAAACATCCGGATCTTATCCTGAGCTTCACATACCGTGGAAAGTCTTTGATAATTGCTTGACATACGGATACCACTTCTATATATAGTCACGACTTTTGGACAAGAGGTCTAAAAGTTCCCTGTCTTATGTTGATACAGATATTTAAAACGATGTGGTAAGTGATAAAACTCTAATACTTATAGTACATGCGTCAAAACGTATGATATGTAAATAAATTTACAATTGATTCTTCTACTCATGAATTGAGCTTCAGCTATCAACTAATTATAATTTCAAATGTTCCATCTCTACTGTGCGAGTTAAGTCGTGACGTGTAAGAAAGAGATTAGGTCATATGAAACAAATTTACTTTTAGTTGAAGATTTAAGTTTTCTACACAATCCTAGGTACGTATGCTGTTAGTAGCAAGTATAAATTGCTTTAAAGCTATAGTCATTTTTACTGAGAACAAACTATGTCTAAAGCAATCACAAAATCAGGACTCAGGAAAGACGTTGATATTTTTTTGACTTAGCATTTCAGACTATATAGGCTGTTTCAAAAAGCAATGAAGGAAATTGCTGTAGATGATATTTGTGAATATTAAAGGAGATTGCTGTAGGTGGTAATGGTGAATATCAAAGGAAATTGCTGTAGATAATATTTGTGAATATGAAAGGAAATTGTTGTAGACGATATTTGTGAATATTAAAGGAAATTGGGACATCTTGATTTCTAGTAAATTGAGGAGGATTTATTTATCTATTATTTAGTGTCCTTTCACAGATTAGAAGCTCCTCATGTTTATTAGTTGAAACAGATTATAACTTTTGCAAACCATTTGAATGAATGTACATATTCTTTTTAGTGTCTCTATATTGTGGTTGCATCAGGCATTGTTTGTTCACAGTATTGTGATTTCAACTTTAATGTGGTTTTGAGATTTTTATATTTGTTTTTATTGGATACCTTGTTGATCGTGAAACAGTTGTTTCTGAAAGATTTCTTAAAAACAAGTACATAATAAAGTGAAACATACTCGTGACAACAGTACATCTTTTTAAAAAAAAGCATAATCGCCGTAAAATCAGGAGACAATTACTTCAACTTATGGGGCAAAGGTAGGTGCGATCAACGTAAGACCTAAAAATACGAAAGTAACAGCAACGTAGAACAATACTATATAACATACATAAAACATACTTTTCATAGAAAATGCAAACACACATACACAAGAAAATGCTGGGACATTATTACATATCAAGCACATCATATCAAGAATTATACATAAAACAACTAAATGGGTTTATTTATCACATGACATACACATTGAAATGAATCTCTTAGAGATCTTTGATACTGAACACATCTTTTCTTAAAAGTTTGAAATTTGGTTGCGGATTGTAAGTGCCCTGGATCCCAAACACATCAATTATAATCGGTGTTGAAACTCACAAGACACTTTGATGTGCTCAATGCTTTGGAGCCAAGCCATGCACGACCTCTCTCATTAAGCAGCATTTATTGTAGATAATGTTCTGAAAAACTTCGAAAACTGAGCTGGTTGAGTACGGTAACGACGGTTATTTTAAACGCATGCTGCGATTTTTTATTTTCGGAAGTCTATCAATATAAGTCTATTACAGACCACAACAAATGTTATCACTTAATGGGGAGGAACAATAGCGTTATGCAAGATTTTTCAAGTATGTATTGAAATGATAGAAAAATATATTAGAAGCCCCATAGATCTATTCATTTCGCCAATTGGTTAATGGAATGGTTGCTTGATAGTTAAGTTCTTGCCTAAAGAAATACCTTGCCAGTCAAAGTTTTCTACCCTTAAAACTGTCTCATTGTTGAGTTTAAAGATAGGCTAGTAGTAACAAATGTTGCTTCTTTTTTGAAGAACATAGGAGCATAGAGTTGGTCCAATGTGGAGATTTGATTTGTTGGGATTAAGTCGTATTTATTAGAAAGCTCAGACTGCAGAACTAATATTATGTGATCAACATTTTTGTCAGCAAAGGAAAAAGCGGTATCATTCGCGTTCAGGCTGCAACTTTTACACGTGTAAACAGCATGGTTTAGTTTACTGTTCGCAAGCGTTTATAAAAGCGCTAAACATCTGAACGAACATGCACCTGACTGTCAGGAACTACATGTTCCAACTAAATTAAATATTTCCATTTCTATGCTTAAGACGACTGTTTAGTAAGATTTTTTTCTGTTAATCCCTTTCTTAAAGTATGGATGATTTTCACAGCGAATGTGGCACCGCTAAGAAAAAGCCGATGTTGACGTGAATTGGTTATACGGCGCATTACACAGCAGGTTGATTGGCAAAAGACTCTTTAAAACTACATGAGAATTAAGAGAACCTTTGATGAGTATCATTTTATCTTAAAGAAACACCGTTTCAAGTTTGCAAACCACTACAGTTTTTTATTGATCGTACGCTCATGTTCTGGCAGTACGTGTTACATGCTTTGCATTGCCGATTTTTTCATCATCTAGATATATGTAGCTATATGAAATAATATCACGACTATCCTAAGGCTATCTTACGTACATTTTCAGATATATTCAACAAATATATATCTTAAGAACTGAATCAAGTCGAAATATCAGGTTAGAGATGTACAGCAGTCAAACAATCGCAAACTGAGCGAGGTGTAGCATGTACATTGGCAATACTTTACATGTAAATAGATGTCAGCTGATTGGCGGAAGGGTTCAGTTTCGAATTGTTTCAATTAAACGATATCGTTTTCGTTATTGTATCCTGTGTACACGTTTATACATTTTAGTAGACGTTGTAGACTAAATTCGCATACATGCTGACTTAAGCTTCTTTAGAAGAAATAGGGAAATAGGTAGATAACCATTTACCTTCTACGAGTAGCATATTGTTTATCTAGTATATTTGTTACTATGTTTAATAAAATTACTATGCAGCAGTATCCTTGTTTATGTTCTTAATTATGCCCAGCAGTTATGTGTTCGTGCTTTATAACATCAAAAGAACCTTACCTTTGTTGTTTACATTTGTAACAGAATAATTAGGATGACAAATTATGGCAAAATACTTCTTTGACAGCCCTAACCTCCGTCAGTAGATTAATAGCCCTATTTTAGTCAAGCCCAAGGATTTAAGTGACATACAAGTATGTAAATAAAACATTCATAACACTGAGCAATTGTTTCAATCGCATAATGCTTCTCTGCGGGATCTCTAATCGGACAATACTACCGAGCAACATTAGCAAACTCAAAATATAAGCAACATCATGTCACACGCACACGCACACATACACACACTACTAGCATTTACGTAGGGCTTGTAGTATATAACTGTCTTTAAATAGCTCGTAGGGTATATACATTGTTCTAGAATATGCAGGTACGATGAAAGTAAGTCATAGCCTACATGGAACTTACCTTGGAATTAATCGGATTAACCGTCGAAAAGTGTACAACCTAAACAAATAAAATGTTTGTTTAAAATATAGTTATTTTGGAGCCTTTACGATATTGTTACATATGAGATTTCTTTATTTTATCCGTGAGAAATTGAATTTTCCCTGATATAGTGGAAAATCATCATCTAAATGAGTCAAGAAATGAAATTTCTAGCAATTCTTTCTAGATTATCTGCGTCTACTTCCACTTTTATCTAATATGAATCCTTTTGGTGTCATTTGACATTTATTTGCTTAAGGGTTACTGTTTGTAACTTATTTTACCTATATATTACGAACAGGTCTCGCAGGGTAGTTTCCCACCCCCGTCCCCCGAGCAATTCCCCCCAACCCCCCAACCCCCACTCCCGGAAAAAATGGCCTTAGAGTAGACTTCTCCCAAGAACGTCTACTCTAAAGTCATTTTTTTCGGGGAAAATAACCACTCTGAGTCTATATTCCACAGAGAAAAAGTCGCTTCAGGGTTATTTTTTCCCTTGGAGCAAAATTTCTCCCCAGAAGAATTTTCTACTTTAGTGCTAATTAACCCTCTTCCACTAACCACCCCAATATTTACCTTGAACTCTTTCAACCAGTTGTCATTAAGAAATGTTGACAAAAAGCGATGCTTATACATTTTATTGCGTGCTGACATATTTATTGAATATTTTAGTGTTGGTTTCGAAGATGAGCAGCCCATATTTTGCTACTTTAGCATAAGCGTATCTCAAAAACATGTTAATTTGTTTACCTTGTAACATTCTGTTACGATACAGAGTCTAGGGTTTACATTTTAACCCTCTTGAAACCTTTAAGCAGGTTCATATCAAATTAGATCCACTTTGGTCTTAAACAAACCACGCACAATGAATCTGGGACATTTACTTACTGGTTTCAAATTTGGAAGCTGGTTTAATAACGGACGCACCTGGAAAGGCATGCGGCATCAAAGGTTTTGCAAGGGTTTTGTTTTGCTCCTTTAAAATAAGTAAGGAATTAGTCCAAAGGTTATTTTGAAACGTAGTGAAGAGTCTTGGCATGTTTATTTGTTTGCCGAAAGAGACAGTAGATCTTTAACGGGAAAAATAAGCCAAAAGCGACTTTTTCCTGGGAGGACAAACTGACTCTAGAGTTATTTTCCGTGAAAAATGACTATAGTTTACAACTTCTAGGCGAAAGTTTGAATGTCTACTTTAGGGCCATTTTTCCGAACCTGGGTGTAGAGGTGGGATCGGTATCGAGGATAAAACTTCCCTGCGAGAAAGGTCTTATTTTAACATACAGAGGAACAATGGTTATAGAATATCTTTTTACCCCGGGTGAAAAATGGATCTGAAAGAAGGTTCACGATGATTACTGTAGATGCAATTTTTCTTCGGGGGTAAAATGGCTCTAGAGACATTTTTCTGGGCTGAAATCCACTGGGGGGGGGGAGAGGGAACTGGCTCTCTGACACCAGTATTTCGACGGGATGTGCGTAGTAGATGCTAGCTGTGTCTTTGACACGTGTTGAGCTTGAGCCAAGAATTTGTTTTCAGTGGGTTCAAAATAGATATCAGGTCCTTCGCATTTCTGTTACTCAACTACGTTCTTTTCTTCGCCCTCCTGGCATCCTAATATATTTTTATGATAGTTTCTATAGAACACAATCGCTGAGTAAGTTTGCCACTAATTTTGATGTTCTTTCTTTGTTTAGGTACAAATAAACAACATCCATACTTTATCCCCATGTTTCTGCCTTGTTATTTACAGCGGTGTCAAGAATGATTTCATGTTCTATGCACATGGTGATGATTCTAGTGCGGAACAGATTTATGCTAGTCGGATTCGAGATTAAGTTTTGGTCTACATTGTGCTTGAGTGGCTGTGAATTTTCTTCTAGCTCTGTTTTTGTGCGTTTACCAAGATGTTCATAGTGAGTGACTTTGTGGGAAATTGATGTAAATATATGGGACGCAATTGTCACCGCCTTATATTTATTATCTTCATCTCCCTCCCCCTCTCTCTCTCTCTATCTCTTCCAATATTTATATACATGAATGCAAGTTAAATACGAGCAATTTATATGTCTACCTTTTCGTGTGACTTGCTAAGTTGTTCGATTTCGAAATTCTCGCACTTCCCGTCTGTCTATCTGTCTCTCTGATACGGATCTATTCGACCGAAGAATGGAGAGAGCGTCTAGTGTCATTAATAAATATTGCACTTGGTAACGCCCATTCATGGAATACTGGCTGAATTCAAAACACGAACTAGCCGTGGGTTACCAGAATTTAGAACATGAGAAAGATCAGACGAGAAAGCTGCCGTCATACAATGCTTTAGGGAATATCTTCCCAAGTTTACGTCAACGTCAAGTCATCTAAGGCCAGATACTCATTGCGCGCCATTTGTAGAGACGGCGAACTAAGGTGAGAGAAGTGTCCCTAGATATTTGACTATTTCCTTGAAGATATTATATATACTGAATATTATATGACGTGTGAGATTCACTAAGAATTATCACATGCATATTGTTATAACAAGTAATGATTACTGTAATTCTCCTATTTATTTTATCGGAGCAACCCAGTTTTGTTGTTTGCTTAAAAAAAAATATGTTGTCAACTAGTCGTGGTGGTGGACTGCTTCTACACAACTAAATAAAAATGAACATGTACGTTAGTATTGACAATTTAACTTTCTCTAAATTCCATGCGCAGATGTTGGAGATGCGTAGGCGCACATTTTTTGGGAGATGCGCATGCGCAAGATTTTTTTTTGGCGATGTACACGCGTACAATTTTTGAAGATGCCCACGCGCAAGGTTTGCCAAGATACGCATATTTTACGGAGATGCGCACGCGCATGTTTATTTGAGATGCGCAGGCGCAACTTTTGGATATGCGGATGAGCAAATTTTTTAAGATGTGCAAGCGCAATTTTTTCGAGATGGGGAGGGAGGAGAAGAAGATCGGAGGAACGGTGAAAGGAGAGGATAGATTTAGTAGAGTAAGATCATGCGAGAGAGGAGACAGGAAGCGGGATGAATAAAGGTTATTCATTACCAAAGACGCAGACAATATTGAATGATAAATCAAGAATTGTTTTCAATCACCTAAATATCAAATCCATATCTGTCCTTATAAGGCGGTGTGTACTATCCAAGCGATTGTCTTATTTTAATAATATGTTGAAACCTGATGAATCCTAAGTTTCTTACAGAGCGTTTGTTGTTGTCGTCGCTGTAAATATATTTTTTTACAAGTAGATAGATAAATTCATATATATATATATATATATATATATGCATAGATGTTGGTAAGACACATAGGAATGATGCCAAATCGAATGTTCAAAACCTCGTATTTTTCCTTAAAATGTGCATATCTGCCAGGAGAATTTACCCATCTAAGTGTCTAAAAACAATCGATATGTGAACTCATGTGTTGCGAAGTTTTATGAAAAGGCGAGATCAGATACCAAACCGCCCACCAGCACCAGTAAAGCTCTGGGTGCTGGTTTATCGGACTAAGCTTTCTTTACAGCAGCAAAAAGCCAGCTTTTATGAGTCACGACGAGTCGAGTACGAAACCACGTTTGAGGAAGAGAACGCCGACCAAAAAACTGCGACCAAGCAACTCGAATCTAAAGTAGATCTTTTAATGGAGCAAAACAAGAAATTGAGCAAAAACAAAAATAAGGAGAAAAACAGCGGCGCCAAAAAGCAATACAAGCAGCATGATACGAGGCGATCAGAAGTCCAGTGTTAGAATTGTAATGATTGGGGTAGTTACCAATATGAGTGTACCAAGCGTTTAAACAAAGATAATGGTCCGTGGAGTAAGAGTGGCCTGTGTAAAAGAGGCGCTACAATGCAAATAAAACAAAACATATGGAAAACCCCAAGAAGCCTGTAAGTTGTGTGAATGAAGAACCAGGGCGTTGCTGTTATGAAACACTTGGTCGACGAAAGTCAAAACTCATCAGCGTTAATAGCCAGCTCATCAATGCTTCCAGTGACAAGATTGAAACTCATGGTCAAGCTGAATTCTTGAATGCACGGAAAGGCGTCAAAAGACGACATGCATTCGTCGTAGCTGTCATTATGCCTGATGGAATTCTTGGGTTAGATTTTTCCGTCTGCATAAGTGCGACAGCAGCTATACTGAATGCAAACTAAGGATACAATAACTGGAGCTCCTATGTTATTCTTGCGGAATCTCTCGGTTGTCATCGTATAAATTTGACTAAGGACATCAAGGTCCCGACAGAAGGGGAAGTTATTACTAGAGGACGAATGCCTAATGTTGGATGTGGGAGGCTGTGTGCAGAATCGTTACTAGAGCCTCAATCTCTATTTCGTCACAAAATGAAAATACTCGTCGCGCAAACAGCTGTTCAAGCGACAGACGGAACGGTGCCAATACAGTTATTGAATCTGATTATGCAACCAAACATCTAACACAATAGCTATAATGCGAAAGAGGGCTTTGTCGTTAAATTTAAAAATTACCAAAATCAACTAAAGACTCCTTTTGTCCTTCTTTATGATTTTGAAAGTACCCTTGAGCCAATAACTACCCAGGACCCAATTTATAGTACTGATACTAGTGAAACGTTCTTGGCGTCTAATACCTCATGGACAATAAACAGCAAAGCACACACCAGCTGGACTTTAACCTTATCTAAAATAAGCTCATAAAAAGTATTAACCATTTGTTTAGCTATATTTTATGAATGTTTAGAATCAATTGCAAAAACTGTTTATGACGAACTAAGGCCAAGTAACGCTGCTCAAATGATATTTACTAATAAAGATAAAAAGCATTCTAATTCCACTAATGTGTGTCATATCTGTGAAAATGGCTTCTAGGCCGACAAAAACGAAGAAAATTACAAAGTAAGAGATCATGATCACTTGACTGGAAAATATAGAGGTCCAGCACACCTACAGTGTAAAAAATTTAAATTTTAAAGACCCGACATATATATTCCACTATTTATCTATAATTTGTCTGGATACGATTCTCATCTGATTACCAAAGCCTTTGTAAAAACGACTTTGATCAAGAAGGATCAATAATACCAAATATGGAAATCATATATCGTTTCATAAGGATTTTATATTTGATAAATTTGAAACACCGGTAAATATATTTTTTGGAAAAAAATATTTTAAAAAATAACAGTAAGATTTCTAGATAGGTTATCTATTTATGGGTCAATCACTTGAGCAACTTGCTAACAAAATCTCAAGGATTATAAATTCACGGAATCAATAACAATAAGACATTTCAAAAAGATGGGGCCATATTTGTGAAAAGAACATATTTATCCCTACGAAAACCTGGATTCATTTGAAAGTTTCAATGAAACGATACTAGAACCAAACTAGAAAATTTATTTTAAATGCACAGGATCAGGAATTAGCGATGAGAATAACGATGATGCAAAAGATGTCATCAAAGATTTAAAATTAAATTCACTTGGCGATCTTCACGACTTCTACGTAAAGAAAAATACTTTGATGTCATGTGACATTTTTGAAACATTATGACATGTGTGTACACCCGGCACATTATTTTAGTGCACCAGGACTCGCCTACAATGCTCGTTTGAAAATAAGTTAGGTAGAATTAGAATTTCTAACTGACTATGATATGTTTGTAATGACTGAATCTTCGATCAGAGGCTGAATAAATGTGATACCTAATATATATGCAAAGAAAACTCACGAGTTTTATAATTTGTATCCCTGGGCAATATACCAGCCAATGCCAGTTAGAAACTTTAAATGGACAGATGAATAAGAAATACAATAAATTAATGAAACTTTAATGTCTTGGAGTGATGAAAATTCATTAAAAGGAAAAATAGAAATAGATTTAAGAGTACCAAGAGAGTTGCACGACTAGTTTAATGATTATAATTTGGCACCAGAAAAGCTAATTCCTTGCTAATATAATATTGAAACAACACTGACTACTTTTTCAAAGTATTTACTTATGAAGTACATTTGCATATATCATTATGCATGGGGATAGTACAGAATCTCCTTTGATGTTTACAGTTCCCTCATGTTGGAATGTGTGTATCTCTGTTTCAAACGCTAATAATATCAAGTGTTAGTGACAGTTTTTGAAATATGAATTTTCTACGTAAGAAATGTAATTGTTGCATGGGTATATCATATATGTATGATTGGTTCAAAATATTCGTCATCTGGGGAAATATTTTTGATGCCCAGTTTTATACGAGATCGTATTGTAAACGGTCTTCACTTACCTGCTACTCCGAGTAGAGAAGCAATTGTATCCATTTTTCTTCAGAGGTAAGGTAATACTCATGTATGTTCATAATTTTTCTTCATCTGTGTGATGAAATTGTTCATGCTGAATTCTTTTATTCTGCTTGCAATTCATTGTGAAAAGTACGCCATTGTTGCCATTCAAAATCGGGCGCAATTTCTACTACTGTGTGTATTGACCATTCGGCTTTCCGCTAGAGGGCGCACATGTTAATAGTTTTCTTTAAACAATGCCATTTCTTAGTTTCTGACTAACGGTATTCCGGAAATGTTAGCATTTTTATAATTGTTTGTGTCGTAGAACTGTATATTTTGTTTCACATTATTATCAAAATTGTCTGTTTCAACAATAATGCACAGATAATCTGCATCCGACATTCAAAGTTTTATTTTGTCATTTCGTCACCATATTGGTTATTTATCTTGTGGTAAAAGTCATACCAAGATATATACAATATAGTTAAGTAAATAGTTAAGTAAAGTTAAGTAAAGTGCACAAAGTGCCCTTAAAATTCAACTAACCAACCGGATAAAGTGCGTATGCAGCAATGTATCCATTAAGTATAATACCAAAAATATCACATGTGACTGATTGGTCAACCCAAGTGACCACGCACAAGAGTTAGTAAATAATAATTGATCCAAAGTTTAATGTCCAGCTATTATATGCATTGAGGGCATTGTGTATTAATGAGAACAAAGTTTTTTAGAATTGTAACATCTAATAATGTCACTACAACAGCTCTTCTTTGTTACATTATCTCGTCAATAGATTTCAAGAGAGCGGAAGGCACTTATTTATATGCTCCATAGTTTGTTCTTTATTATCTGATTTGATGACGTTAGTATCCTTCCTTTTTATTATGTTCATATCAAATCAAAATTGTTGTTAATTTTGTAATATATTAGAATCTTTTCACTGAAAATATATGTCACTAAGAACTCGACACTATCATATTGTTCTTAACTTAACAAGTCTAGACGTATCGATTGTATATCTAGAATGCAGCATAACTTCCATTAATTGCCAAGCGAAATAACGCTAACATCGTCTTGGCCAGCTAAATGGAAGCCTCGCCTTTCCCTGTTTGGTGACGGTTGAGTTACTATGAAACTATGATTTTACTACTGACTGTTAATCAACCCGTTTTGTTTGTGTTTCGCAAATTATGAAACCGATGGATTTTAGCAGGTAGCTTGAGTGTAGGCAATAAGACTGTGGCAGACAAGTATGGACTTAATGAAAGAAATGTCACTGAATCACAAAGGGAGTGCAAAGTCCTTGTACAGAACGCTACTTATCTTTAACTTCTGCTCAGAACGTAGGTCTAAATTGTATGACAATTGTATTTGAATATCTATTAAATATAAAGTTTACAAAGTATAACCTATTTTTAGTCCTTTTATTTACACATCTTTGCAATGTAAAAAAACTACATGTAGTTCCAGTTAGTGTAGTATGAAAAAAAGGGGTTTTCTATGACGCAAATTAAACCATGACAAGCTTTCAGATTTCTTGAAATACATGGAAGAAACTTTTTTAACCAGATTAAAATAGTAAAGAAATGGTACATAGCCACTGAGAAAAGTATTATCCTAAAGGTGTTACTCAGAACTTTTCTTATCTCATGCACTTATATATGATTGTTTGTGCATACTTCGGGTGACAATATTTTGAAGATATCCTACAACTACTCAACTGCAACAGGCTTGCACATTGCAAACCTGAATATTTGACCTTCATCACAAAAGGGTTCCATAATGATTATGCTTTTCATAACAATGTCTAATGTCCTGTACGAAAGACCCTTCGCAGCTGTATTAAGTTATCCTTTCAAACAGTTTTTCTCGATAATAGTATTGATATTTTGGGACTTTTTTGACACACTGATGAAATGTGTCCAAACCTCCGAACTATCCATCTTTATGCTTTTGCCTGGCTAAACGTTTAAACTTTGCATTTGTTGACCCTTATAAGTATGTTTGGGTGAAAATGTTATTGTTCACATATACATTAACGACATATCAAACTGAGTAGTTCTCTTTCGACATGCTTTCTCTCCCTTATGTTGAAGTTTGCTTTTTATACACCAACATCATGGATTTCTCTCCTAAATGTTTCTAAATTCTCTTTTTTACTTGAAAACCAAACCATGATTGCTACGTAATACATTGTTTTAGCCTTCATCTTTTCGAATGCCGCATTTTTTATTAAAAATCATTTCAATGCTTTCTTTAGTTTTCCTGTATACAATTTTTCGCCGGCATTTTCTAAATTGAATAAGAGCCGGGTACTTTGCACAAGGCAAATTGTTGGTGGACCGAAAGTACACGAGAGAGAGAGACAGAGACAGAGACAGAGACAGAGAGAGATTCTGTTGAAATTATATCATAGTTTCAGATGATGGTTACAGGGAGTTGAAAAGCCGACAATATATGCATAACAACCTACACATAAGTCTCAAGTGTGACATTGTCTTAAGATATATGCACCAACTGGATGTCAAGAGTGGAGACAATTTACTCTGTTATATGGCCTATAAAGATATAGAGAACCTAAAAACAAAGTTGCTTCAGAATATTACAAGTTCCCATCTCCCGCCTCGCCGGACGCTGAAAATATCTCTGTAGCATCATTTTTATGGACAATCTCCAAACCACAATGTTTTGCCATTTTTTGGGGACTTTATTCTGACCAAACATTCATACCGACCAAAGCGGGATGTATATTATTACTTTCTGGGTTTTTTTGGCCGTTTATCTGTATTTATTTGTTCATATTTTAGTAGATTTAGATGTATGAATTCTCACAAGGACGATCCTTATCCTAAATTGAGTGTTAACAAATCAGTCGAACAGTCTATTGGGCTCTTCTTACTTATTCGTGTTATAGCAAATCAGTCGAACAGTCTATTGCGCTCTTCTTACTTATTCGTGTTATGGCAAATCAGTCGAACAGTCTATTGGGCTCTTCTTACTTATTCGTGTTATAGTCAGTACCAACACCATTCGATTCAGAATTCTCACAAATTGATTTCTTTTTCAAAAGTACTCCTCATAAAATCTTCAAAACTAACTCTTTGTCATTTTAACTACGAGATACAAAAAGTACAACTTTTTCATTTTCTTTCAAAATTAAGGTTACCATTTTCTTTAAAATATTGTATTGTTTTATTTTCTGAATTTGCATTTAGAAGGCAAGGTGAAAATCAAGACAGGAATTACTAAAATGTGAAAGTTTACATAGCATTATGCTTTGATAGTAAGATTAATTAGTTCAAGAAAAGCCTGAATCTCTTTAAAGTTTCTGACCAACAACGGAAATATTTATCGGCGAATATGGTAAACGTATAAACCAAAGATATTTTACAAACTCTTAAATTGTGATACTATTAGAAGTTTCTTGATCTGAAATATCAGGTTACTAGTGCTAAATAGGAGAAGGTGAGTAGTAAAGTACTTGAGAAGTCTGACCCGCTATATATATCTATTTAATGTTATTTAAAATGTTTATCACAGATGTTTCCTAACTTTGCTATTCCGCCCCTCCGTGGCTACCAGCTCCACAAATCTTACAATGTAATTACATCTTTTTTAAATATAGACTACATAAGCGTTCCATAAACTCCTACTGTCTTTACAACAACAAAATAAGATATTGCATAATGTACTAACAGTTAAAAGGGAGATAAAACGATGTTTGGTGTGTATTTGGAGGAGTCATTGCAAGAAATGAAAACAAAAATGAATGATTGGTTCGTCATGAACTAACATATCCAATTGATTTTAACAACTAATAGATGGAGAGCTAAAATGCAATATGTGTTTATTAAAAAATCTGAATCAGAATAAAAACTGGGCTTAATTTCTTCTTTATACTTTGTTAGGAATCACTGGGTGCAATGTGTTGAACAGTTGGATATTATGGTCACTTTTTTAATCTATCCATGGCGTAATCCATACGAGCCAACAAGAAAATCTCTGAAATATAAACTGTACCATACAAATCAATTTCCTCTTTTTGAGCTTTCTCCTCCGTTTCTTTTCTCTGTTCTAGATTTTCATCAATTTATTCTATTTCGTCCTCAGTTCAATCATCCATTGTCTTTTGCAACATAATGAACTCATTCAAACCTTCCTCTATATTTTAGCTTGCTAAACAATTTCTTTTTCTACTGTAGTGTGAGTTTTAAAAATTGAATTATATTGTAACAGTTGCAAAAAAGTGAGCTGTGGAGCTGCGATATACGGAGAGGAGAAGCGGCGGAACATCGAAGCTACCGTGATAAAAACTGATAATAATAGTCAATAGTTCCATAGTATTAAGGTGGGGATCAACTAGATTGACATGGGTAATACTGTTTTCATGATATATATGAATTTGTGTTTGTTTTCAATTTCAATTCAATATCTGCTTAGTCTGTGTAATCAATGTTAATTAGCAGTTTTCTTTAGATTTTAGGTTTGTTTTATCATCGTGAGTATTATTTTCATTAGTTATGGCGCCCATATGACGAAGTTACATCTTCTTACAATTGATTTCACTGCTTCTCTTGTAGATACTTTTTCAAGGCACCACACATGCATTTAATCCCTTTAGCGTCTTTAAATAACAATGGCATAATTCCTTGAATTTTCTATTTTTGTTAGTTATATCTACCATATGTACAGTGTAGAAAGGAAGCATTTATTTGATTCACATCAGTAAAAAAAAAAATCTGTCCAGACAAAGTTGTGTTTCTAACATTAAGCTATCCGGTTCAGGTCCTTCCAGAGCATGCTGCCTCTGTGATCTTCTCTTGAATTGTGTGTAGCAACTCAAAGCTGTTGACCTGCATCACGTAGCTGGGTTTGCTGGCGATGGCACTGAGTTCGTGCAGATCCACAGCGGGGCCAATTCCGATGCTGAACACGTCTGCTACTTGCTTCAGATGATTTGCCTCCGCTATTGTAGCGTTAGGATTCACAGAACGCCCATCGGTAATTACTATTACGGCGCGTGTGGCATTTGGTCGTGAACCATGTTCAGGTTTGAACATCTGTGTACTAGCTAGATGGAGGGCATCGGAGGTGTTGGTTCCCTGTCCGATATAGGCAATATTAGTGATGGCATTTAGGACGTCAGGTCTGGAAGTGTAGGTGTCAAAGAAGAATTGGACATCCACATTGGAAGAGTAGGTCATCACGCTGAACAGGACATTGTTTACACCTATGGCAAATTGACGGGCGAAGCTGTAGACAAAATCCAGGATTTTCTTAAAGTTTTCGATTCCTTCACTGTCGGATGAGTCAAGAATGAATAAAATATCCGCTATCTTAGGACCACAGGCTGTATAATAATAATAATAATAATAATAATAATAATAATAATAATAAGTAGTAGTAGTAGTAGTAATGCTGCATCTCCTGTTGTAAACGATAATGATATGAATGAGTCCAAAATACTTATTTTCCACAAATTTCTTTCACTGTTTTAAATATGAAAATAGTTTCATTGTGCGCCGGATTGCTTATTAAAGTTGAGTAAACTTTAGATAATAGCATGTAGACTGCAAAAAGCACGCCAATAAAAGGAGGACAGAGAAGGTAACTAAGAAGTTGAAAACATGTTGACAACGAAACCAGCAAGTTAACAAGCATATCATTTAATACAGCACCATTGACTGGTGGAAAAATAAGATGGAATATATGGTGAACAAAAACGAAAACAAACCCAAACAACAGCTAATTGTTTACGATATGCTGAACGTTACAGCCCATTTCATTTTCACCCAGGGAGCTTTGGATAGAGGAGTGTGTTTAAGCCGATACAAGCAAGATATATGAGAAGTTCAGTGAGAAAAAAACTTATAGTATATGATTTCATGGCTGAAGGGTTGATAAGCGAACGTCCGGGATCAAGATATCTACAAGAAAGTGTCTAGGCAAGAGCGATACAGTTAATAAGCAGATTTGCGTGTGCAGCATGCTGTCGTAAAACAAATATTGTAATTAGAAACATCTGTATTTAGACATGTAGGAATGTGTCTATCCAACTCTGACATTCGAACCAAGACAGAAAGCACACGGATAGAAAGACATTATATTAAGAAACTGACCACCCTTCTGGTACCATGAGATTTCAGATGTTTGAGACAAATAGCGATAAATTACTTGATAAGCAAAACATTTGAGTAAAACAGGAAAGGATTGTGCAACACAAACAGATGTTGTGCTATTATTTTTGGGAACAGAGAAACTCAGATTGAAAAAAGTAAAATGACTGCGAGTATTATTTAAAATGTGTATCTTTCTAATGTAAGCAATATGACATTGGTGGCAAAATGATCTTATTTAATCGCACACCAATTTCTAATACATTTGGTCACTAGACGATAAAGACAGTTAGACCAAGTCAAATAGGTGTCGTACATGCAAAATATTGTACCAAAAATGTCATAAATACTGTGCATAACATTTTAATGGTTTTTCACATAGCCGAAACCTCAAAGACAACATTATATAGTTAACCATGTAAACCTGAGACTGCTTTAGCTTTACTTAGATATGTCACTTTTGTCCCATCTCTTCAACCCAAAATTTACACTATAGTACTCAAGCCGTAATTTCGTTCAAGGGCATGCCTGGAAGTTATTATAAGATAAAACTCACTGAAAGAATCACAGCGGTACTAAAGCACCCAATTCTTATCCTCGATGTTTGCTGTGTTGACCTTAATATAACGCCTTATAAGAAAACAATAATCTGGCCATGACAAAAGTCATTGATTATCATAAACTTCACAAACACTTATACCCACCCACCTCAGAAGAGAGAGAAAGAGAGAAGGGTGTGGGGAGAGTTGGTGGATACACCATGGCTTCTTACCCGGTTTTGTTGTTGTGGTTGTACCCATAGTAGTTGGTGTCGTAGGTTTAGGAGTTGTCGTGTGAGTTGTAGGTTTAGGGGTGGTAGTAGGTGTTGTAGTAGGAAGTGGTGCTGAAAATATGGCACAGTAAATGAATGCAATGGAAGAATGTATAATAAGCACGATATTCTACTATATATTCTATTAAAATTAAAATCACTCATAAACTTCAAATCTAGTTTAATACCCAAGTAATAACAAAAGGATTTACGTGATTTCTCCCTGTAGATACATTTGTTAAAGATTTACACGACGTAAGACCGGATTTGAAATTCATATAAATAACGCAGCAGTATATAAATAAGCTTAATATATTTAGCTATCATATATTACCGTTTTGTTGATGTATAGCCAACGATAAATATGCCAGTGAGGAATGTGACTGATAAATAAAAATAAATTTCTTTAAAAATTGTGTCCAAATAAATTTTAGTTCTTTACACGCCTTTCACCGGCCAAAATATGATAAATACATAGTTTCGGTAGAGCAGATATTATTGCTTGTTATATCATGTGGTTTAAAAAAGCAAGATATAATAAAATGCTGGCGAAGGATTTGAAATTTGCTAAAGTGTGATATTACGTGGATGCACTCTTTTGAGCTCACGACTTTTGCGAGTATCTGACGGAGTATAAAGCAGCTTCTTTTTTGGGGTTTAGTCAATTCTGCAATAGATCGCAAGTCATTTGTTGAATGTTGCCATTCTTATATGCAGCAGAGAAATATGAGTCGTAATCTAAGACTGATCTTAAATTGCATTTTCGATTTGTTAATTGCTTTTATGAACTTCTGTATAATTTTCATTAATTTGTGACTGTATTATTTATAATTTTGTCAGATTCTCTAATTGTTCTGAATTTAAATCGATTGAGATGTAACTTCGTAGAATAAGAGCTAATTGCAAATTTGTGAAAGTTCAGTGCTAACTACAGCCACTGTATCAAACACAGGATCTTCACGTTTCGTCCATAAAAATGACCAAAAGTAGCTAATAAACACAACAGATGTGAACTGCAGAATTTGGCCCACCCCACACCGTAATACAAAAGCATAAGTAACAGGATTTTGGCCTGCCCCCCCCCTTTTTTTTTTCCCCACCACCACATTGTTTATGCCCTTGGGGCCAGCGGGAGCTCCACTCACCCTGTCTGTTCGCGCATTTTTCTCGCAACACGTCAAAAATCGTACAAATCCAGGGGACGGTTTACCGCTCATACCAATGGCGTGCTAACAATACGGCTGCGGCATAACATCATTATAATTCCTCTATAGGCATCGGGATTTAAAAGTTTGATCTGGGGGATGGGAGCGGACACGCACCTCTCGCGGGTTACCGTGGCCAGACGGCGATAATGTCAAAGAAGTCAATTTGCTTGATATCGCTAGATCTGGATATGACACGGTGTACAATACACGACGTACTCGCGCACCAAGAGACACAGATACCTTGCTTTCTCTACGCAGGTGTTTTTCTGTCTGTTGTTTTTTTTCTGTCCGAACACTGTGATGCGGCAGAGCGTATCTTTTTGGAATATAACTCTGGTTTTCTTTCTGGAGAGACGAGTGATAGACACCACTACATGCTCCAACAACAAGGTTATCGGTGAGAACATTTCGCCAAATACCACGTCGTCATCATAGTAGCAATCGCGGGCTCTAAGCCCAAGATGGTAACAATGGCTGAGAATCACAACGCCTGTGCGTTGATATTCAGGCCCTTACACTAGATGGTGTCTCCAATTGCAGACGCAAAACTAGTTGTAATGCTTTCGTATAAGACAGCTTTGAGTGAATGATCATTGCAGTCCTTATGTGCCCGTACGACTCCGTTTATACGGATTGAAAGCGTAGCCACGCTCCGTTACCACGATGCCCATGCAGAATAATGAAGTAAATCCCGTTGCCCGGGACGGTGATGGTATCTTTGTTTTTGCTAAGGGTAAAACAACCATCGCTTTTAAAATTTTGCATTGAAGCCCAGCGAGAGTAACCAGACGCATTCGTTGCCGTAGTCCCGCTGACCGACGTGATCTTGTCGGCTGTTAAGTACACGACCTTCAAAGCAGCACTAGTGCCAACATAGGCTTGGCCCACCTCGTGGCCGAGAGTTTCAGATCTGTGGGTAATGGCCCGAAGGCGTTTGCAGCGTGGTTACTAAAGAAGCCCGGGCCACGTTGATTCGTATTGTGGCAGCACGACTTTTAATCTCAATTGTGATGGTGCATGCTAGCATATTAACTGGCGATTGTCTTTCATATCGATAACTCCTGGATGCATATAGTCTATGCCAATTTTTTTTTCTATAGGGAATGTGGAACATACCACCCACAGGAATCACTTGCAAGAGGGTGCTGTTTTCATTCCATCAATAATACTGCCAGTTGTGTTTACCTGATGGATATGGGCATAAAGCCCCGGAACGTTGACAAACGCTGGGGCACTGGGTGCCGTGCATGTACCAACTCCGTAAACCCGGGTAATGTCAATCCAAATATGGGGGCAACGATTTGAGATAGAGTTTCCGCGTTGTAGTCCACAGTCATTCCAGGAATGGCGGCATGCATTACTTTTCCAGCCAATCCATGCTGTAATATCCATCAGGAATGGTGACATCTACCGTGGGACTGGTTGGTGTCGGGCTCACAACAAATATTTTGTTACCAGACGTAGCCGAAACGTTGTACAATCCTAGGCTGAACGAAATCTCTCAGAGACATATACGGGTACCAGGATAAGTGCGTATCACCAGTTCTAGAGCCACCGGCACAACGAGAGGATTAGTCAGTACAACATACATTAGCAGAACAATGGAGCGATGGTATTGTTACAAGCATGTTTCTTCAATAGCGGCAGTATATATACAATGATAAGGAGAGAGAGAGAGAGAGAGAGAGAGAGAGAGAGAGAGAGAGCAAGTATCTGCGAACTATTGTTCAATCCAGTCGTGTTTGTGCAAAAGAGTGTTTCGTTTCAAGCCAAATTTATCGAAAAAACTGATAAGTATGTTATACCGTACGTCGAATCGAAAGACGTTATGGACCGCTAGTTTGGCATAAACCTGGAAGTAACCGACAAGATGCGGCTTTGGCCAACTCAGCTGAACTTCGCAAACTTGTTGGCGACCATCAATTGTGGCGTGAGTGTCCGTTACTATCTCTACGGCAGCGAAATCGGCACAGACTGTATTGGTTTTATGTTTACTACCGTGTAAGAAAGATCCTGAAGCAGATGCGGTGCACCCTTCTGGTAGAAACAGGATGGAACACACGCTTTATTGAAGCTAAATACGGTACGTCTTTAAATCATAACATTTTATTTATAGTGGAGACTAAGGCGTACTAAAGGTGCTGCAAACGAAACTAAATAGTACTAAGTTTCATGTAGACAGTGAGTTGAAGGCATCATGCACAATCCAACTTAAACTGCCGCAAGTTATCAGTTGTCAAATACATATAACATGTGGTGATATACACAACTCGACTGATATGTTTCATTAACACAAATCGCTATGAGAAGATTAAATGAGGCCAAAATTTCGGTTGATGAGAGAATTAAATCGGCCAAAATTTCGGCTCATCGTGACAACTTTCGGCCGATCGTGACTAAGTTGTTCGAAAACGAGAATCAGATTTATAAATTACAAGGTAATTAATTTAATTGCTGCCACAATTTAATTGTTGCCCTTTAATTGTTGCCACTCATCAACCAAACATTAAGTTTTCACAATAAACATTCTAACCGCTGCTTCCATAGTTAAAATTTTTTGAGAAACTTGAATTGGGAAGAAAACGGTGGGACGTTTTTTCTTCTTTTTTGTGGGGCATCCATTTTATCTTCGATCGAAGATCAAGCTCATGTAATCTTCGATCAGCGCTGTACTGTTAGTTCCTCGCTACTTGCCATGAAATTGCGGCAAGCTGTGGGCTGACCTGCTTTTCTCCATCGGTTAATAGTAAAAAGTAATTTAAAAAATGTTATTGACTTTAATGAAATGCGACTTAGTAATGTTCATTTACTTGATAAAAGGCATTTTTGATGATATAAAGAATTTCTCGTGTGCCATCAGCACCTGGATTGTGGTGGCTGGAGCAAGACAGGACTCTAAAGGTTCCCCACATTATTTTTCCCGTTAATCTTTCAAGCCGTATATTATTTGTGTGGCCTGGTTAATGATGCCAATGTGTCCTGTGGTGTTTAGCCACCCGTGTGGAGAGCTGGTCGGCCGGAAAACCTTGGCCCAGCCGTTTATTTGATGCATTAATCGGTATCCTCACCCCTCTCCACGCCTGCTCCCCCACACCCCACATCCATTTCATCACATCATGGAGGATAGATAATCTCTGTCTGGCTAAGCTGTAGTTAAAGCGTGAATTGAAAGAATCAGTCAGCGATAAACAAACAGGCACAGTTATCTCTATTATTTAGCACTACATTAAATTAATTTTTGTATCAACTTAAGGGTGTTTGATCTTTTTTATAAGATATAAAAGCTCCTAGGTGTTTAAAACAATATTTTCGTTCTATTGCTTATTCTTATGTTTAAATCGTAAGGGATTTTACGCTAGCTCGTAAAATATCGGGATCTTGACTTCGAGTTTGAGAACAAAAGTGATAGTTTAACCTTAGAACGAAGGAGACTAACTTCTAACCTGTATAGTTATTTTCTTTTCTTGTAATTTCTTGTAATTCAGACACATAGCTAGAGCATTATTACTGTGAAATACATCCATGGCAACAACCGATCTGGCCAAAATGACGACTTATCAGTATTGCAAAATATTCGAATGTGATGCAAATTACAAGTGTATGCATGGATTGCTGAAGGGAATGCTCTTATACCGTTTTGTGAATGCTGTAAAAACTTGTAATTTGTAATGGCCGGAATGTCGTGAGATGAAGAGGTCGTTAGTACTTACTTGTTGTCGGAAAGACCGTTTTCTCTGAAAAAGATGAAAGTTTTTGCATTCAGTGCATACAAAAGTCTGATATGTGTAGAGGATGCGCGTCATTAGTTAGCCCCCTCCGCCCGCCCCCATCTTCCCGTCCCGCTCCCGTATTATTATCCCTAAAAATAAGTGCCATATATCCTGGAGTTTTCTTTGAACTTTGTTTGAACATTTCGCCAGTTTGACAGTACTATTTAAGGGTAAACACGAAAACATCATTCCCTTCCACACATTTGCTCTTTACCCGTTTATTAGCGCTTTCTCAGTAGATCGATTTACAGCCGGAAATGAAAGATAATGATGGGAAAAAGAATAAATGTGAAAAAGTGTTCGTCAAAAACATACAGATGTCGTCATTAATCATTATTTTTAATTAAATAATATACAGCCAATACTCTTGATAACGTTGTTAACAAAGTCGAGGAGCGGTCTCGCGAGTTATTTTAGGTCGCGCATATTCAAAAATTAAAAATGACAATTCCCAATGTGTTATTTCCCACCTTCACCACCATCCCCACTCCAGTAATGTTGATTAAATTCAACTACTTAAAAAAGTTAGATAAAATTGCCATTTTGAACAAAAGTTACATATTTAGAGGAGGAAACTGAAACGAGAAAATATTTTATGGCAAGCGTTTGTAGTGGAAAATCATTTCCATTTGACATAACAATCAAAAGAAAACGCTATGAAAATGTAAAAGAAAAAAAAGTTTGTGTTACATTCAAGATTCAAGACGCTTTATTTTGAATTGTCTCGAGACTTCTGGGTGCTATTTACGACCGACTTTACATCAGAGTTAAATATAACACTCTGATATAAAATCTATACAATATGCGGATCTACGCCTAGGAAGAAAACATCAAACTTTGGCACATAAATATGCATCCAATCATAGCGTCAACCATAGACCATGACTACAATACTCTGTAAACCCTACAATGAATTTCCTTAGTATTCCTTTAAAAATGAGAAAATACATACATATATATATATATATATATATATATATATATATATATATATATATATATATATAGATATATATATATATCTTCTAAGAAGGAAAACATTCATGTCACACAATTCAGCTGAAATCTCATCTGTTTTCACAAAGAGAGAGCGAGAGAAGAAGAAGAAGAAGAAACAGAACCTGACCTTGAACTTGCATCAAGTAATATACACAACATAAAATGTGAGAACACAGCTACGTTGCTACAGTAACTGCTTTCCTAACTTATTACGCTAATATTTAGACTTTCGTTGACATAGTATGTCAAAACAACCCCTATGATTAACCAAGAAAGTTATGAAGGCGGTTTCTGTAGCGTAGCTGTGTTGTCACATTTTTTTCTAGTTATATTTATTCTGTAAATTATGTGCAAATCATGAGTATCCAACATCTGTTGCATACTACTGCTACTACATACTAATATTGCAGCAATAATGACAATTATTTCCACTACTACTGTTACTACTACTACTACTGCTGGTAGATTGTCTCCTTTTTCATTCGACGAAAATAATAAAGAAACAGTAGGATAATCTAGTTACACTAGGTATCCATAGCTGTAGATAAGGACTTACCTGCACAAATCCTATCAACGATTTGCTGGTGAATGCTTTCCAGTTGGTCGAAGCTGTTAACTCTGAAAACATGTGCCCTATCGGAGGCCATATCCCGTAGTTCACTCTCGTCTACGTCACTTCCAATACCAATGACAAATGTCTCCACACCAGCCCTGAACAAAGTGTGAGAGTTTCGTCAGTGCATAGATCTATGTGAGACAACAAATCCCAGCACAAACTATATTTTCTCTCTTCCTCTCCCCATCTCAAAATATCGCTCTATCTCATTGACGATTAAGGAATGAAGCAAGAAAACTTGTGATAGATGCGTTTGACAGTTGCTCTCCGTCTCTTCCTAAATCTCTAACATTGTATTGTTTCATTTAAACATATACAATTATCACAACGTCAGATTCATTTAAACATATACAATTATCACAACGTCAGATTCCAGTTAGTGTTCATCATTTATTCAAAATGGAAGGAATTATGCTTATTTTGACAATAAGTGACCTGAAATTGATTACGTAGCCCACTTTTGTCAACGTCTGACGATTTCGAACACACACGCACACACACATCTCAAATATATATCCATTAAGTATACTGGTCTAGCCAAATTAATCGTAGATAGCCCAAAGTGTAAATTCTCTGATATCTTTAAATTATTAACAAGTTAATAACTCATCCTGAAGCTCTACAATATCATTATTCTAGTTTTAATGGAACATTACGACATTTATTGATGATGCCAATTAAAATTGCAACAGCAATGTGACACCCTCAAAGTTTCTTTGCCACAATTTAACATACATATGCTCTACAATCAGCTAAGGGTCTTGTTTCCTAAGGGCGAAAACGTTACGGTCACTTTGTACCTTTACTTTCTCCAGTCTAGTAAG
Organism: Margaritifera margaritifera; assembly: GCA_029931535.1. NCBI lineage: Eukaryota > Metazoa > Mollusca > Bivalvia > Unionida > Margaritiferidae > Margaritifera > Margaritifera margaritifera. The sequence continues at coordinate 647,716 of JAQPZY010001028.1, forward strand.
AATAATTGCGATTTATAGTAGCTTTGTTTTCATTGTGTAATTCACTCCCTCAAGTGGACAAGTGAACCTAAATAGTTGCGTTTGATTGGTTGGAAACTCATGATGATGTAATACCACAATTTAAGCTAGCAATGGTAGACATCAAATCACTCACATGTGAAGTCTTCTTGCCTCTTGAACTGTCATTTCATGCTCCAGCGATCGCCCATCAGTCAAAATAATTGCAAATCTGTGTGATTTAACCGTCAACAAATTTCCAGAGAGCTGAGTTCTGGCCATGTCTAGACCTAAATGTAAATTCGACTCTCCATCCCTAAATGGAACTCTCAAGACATTTTGCATAAACTCCTCTTTCGTGTGGTATCGAGTGATTGGGATTTCGAGAGTGACACCGGTTGCGAACGTTGCTAGTCCCATTTGTGTTGAATCCGGTCCAAAGTCGAATTCATTGGCTACTGAATTAACAAACTCCAGTTGTTTCCGAAAGTTGGCAGTGCCCTCACTTCCAGAAGAGTCTAAGACGAAGAAAATGTCTGCTGGACCTTGGCCGCAAGCTACAATTACAGTTGAAGGTAGATGTTAAGCATATAGTTGTTTCTTATTCAAATAAATGAGAGAAGTACTACTTGAACATTATTTGATAAGCATTTATCTTTCCTTAAATCCTATGACTGATTTATTGTCTTTCTTAAAACTTTTAAAGAAAAAACGTATTCGGTTTTATACCTCGATGTTTGCGTCGATTCTACGATAAATTCAAATAAATGATGTTAACTTCTGTTGGCGGCTTCAGTATAGTATGAGCCTAATTCAAGAATGTAGAAAGTAACAAGATGAAATATACACATAATTCCATGAATTTACTCCAACAATTAACAATTGATCCATTGTGAGGTTTATTTATATACTGGATTTCAACGGAGATGCACAAGTAAGTGTAGTTGTTTTTGGTTTTTTAACTCTTCTACATTTAAATGTTAACTTTTTGCGCCACCCCGCCAAATTATTTGTTTCTTGTTTGAAAGAAATCTCTACCTCATTAGTTTAAACAGATTTCACGCGTGTATGTACGTGTATAGACACAAATATACACCTCTACTTGACTTATTGGTCCCTGCTTCCCATCCCACCCACTGCTTCAACACCCCGGAAAAAACCTTTGCTTGATTTTGACACAAAAAGACGACGATTTCACTTGGACATGAATTATCAAGATCAACTGAACTTACTCGTCACTCATGCCTGCTTCTAAATAGCGCTAGCTGGATTTCTACGCGGCAATTTGCTTTAGAAGCATTAGCTCAGGAAAAAAAGCCCATCTCAAACATATAACCCAAAGACCCTTATGACACACACACACACACGTGACTTGCAAGCATACCGTGTGAGTGAATTCAACTAAAATTGAGCCTATACTCACTATGACACGTAGTGTCGGTAAGATCATTATGGATTGTCTGCAGAAGATCAAAACTAGCAACAGTGAAGGTGTGATTCCTATTTGAGGCGATTGCAGTCAATTCCACGGGATCCACTGCAGTACCTATTCCAATTGCCATGACAGTTACATCTTTTCTCTGCTTTAGTAAGGCAGCCGCCTGTGCAGTTAAAGCTTCTTCGTTCGATTTCCCATCCGTTAGAACAATGACTATTTTGTTAATGCCGTTGCGAGAGCCATTCTGGGGCGTCAAAGAGTGCAAGCGAACGTGATCCAAAGCGAGGTGTGTGTACGTCTCACCGTTTGGATAGTGTACACGACCTATTGCATTAAGAACTTCAGCTTTACTGGCATAGGTGTTGAGGTTGAATTCATTGTTTACTTCCGTAGAAAACGTTACTAGAGAAACTTGAGTTTGGTTCCTACCAATCTCAAACTGCCCGGTGAAGTTTTGTATGAATGTCAACTGTTTCTGGAAATTGAGAAGCCCCTCACTGCCTGAGCCGTCTACGACGAACACAATATCTGCAGGTTTATACGGGCACGCTGAAACAAAAAAAGAATATATATATATATATATATATATATATATATATATATATATATATATATATATATATATATATATATAAAATTCTACAAAGAGGTGTCATGTTCCCACACTTTTTGTGGAGCTCTACGGTCGGTTATCATGTCCACACACTTTTTCTATAAATCTACAGTGAGGTATCATGTCGGCACACTTTTTTCGTCATGTTCAATGCAGAATTCATGTTTATCGTAGAATTGTCATTTTTACACACACAAAAAAGAAAGAAAAGCAGAAAGAAATATTAACATAAACTGCATGTTGCTGACTTACTTTCTTAAACACTTAAATGTAGTGACATGATCAATGGAAAATCAAAGTCATTTGTGAACACAACAATTGGAATTTGTGGTATTATTTCATAGTTTTTATTTTCTTAAAATAAATTTGCGCATATAGCGCACCTTTAACAAGACCCTTTTTTGTGCAGCGGCAAAATGAAATGTTGCGAGAAATCATTATGATTAAGGCCTGCTAATATAGCACAACCCAAAATTAAAAATGTTTAGAACTTGGGTGAAAAGGTCTGATATAAACTGGATAATAAATTTGACCACTAATCACGATTTGATAGCTGTGAGTGACATGTACCCCATTTCGACACCTGATGAATCCTGTCATATCTTAGATGCAAAGAGCGTAAAGATGTGCTCCACATTGTTATTTTCGCCAGAGGTTTCGTTTCGCCATATATCAGCATATAATATCCGTGGAAATAATCCGCTATTCAGCATATAGTTTAGGGAATAATATCTGATGTTCAGAGACTCGAAATTAAAACAGTTTGAAAAAATTTAAGATTGGAGCCACAAACTGTTGATATGGCGAAATGAACCTGCTATACAGTATCGTGAGATTGGAAAGTAAATATTAGAAAATTTAGAAATTGAACTGTCATTTTGGACAATTTTCTTCCTTGATGCATTAATATTGAAGAATACAACAGAGACACGTGATCATGATCAGTATAGTACTCTCATTGTTTAATCCCTTTACTTGCAAGAAACATTTCAATAATCTCAACTGCTATCAAAAAATAATCTTTGCTGGTCTGGAAAATCAGAAGCTGTCAAGAAAATACTCACTCAAGGTAAATGTTGCAATAAATATATATTAATATGGCAACAAAAAAGCGAGTAAGGTGAACAAACGAAAAATATTACTTTACATTGGCAGCCCGGTCCATCTCTTAAATAAAAGTGTGTGCTATGGGCCAGTTGAGTGCAATTGTGATTTATGCTTTTATTGTGTTCTGTACTTATCTATAAGGTAGAAATTAGTGTACATTGTCCTTAGAGACGAACAAGTACATTGTCCGAATGACAACGTTGTTTCTGACCCTACGATATGTTGTAATCAAACTTGATATGCAGAAATAGGTTTATAGTTCATATACTGGACTGCTTTCCAATGAAAAATAAACGAGGAATCGCCACTTATCTACCACCAGCTAATCTAAATTTGAATGCACTGCTAAACGATGTCAAGCCTGGCCATGAACAAATCTTAACTGTAGTAGAAGACGTGGTGAACTCGGGGCCAACGCGATTCACTGAAGGCTACCAACTTAGGTAGTTTACGTATATAAAATGAATACTTTCAAATTGTTGACGATTCTAAATTTTCGCTATCAACGTGAAATTTCTCTCTTATTTGGTGACAACATTTTCAAAACAAAAACGTTGATTTCGAAACAACATAATAAATAAATAAATCAATAAATAATTTTAAAAAATGTTTTATAGAAAAATGTCATGCTAATTGAGTGAACATGGCTATAGTCGCTCTGTCACTTAAGGACATTTGTGGACAGTATGGAATAATCTTTTCTTTTATTTACCATCCTTATAGTGGTTAAGAAATATATGTAAAAGGACGAAAACTCTAAGCTTGACACTGTTCAGACTTATTGTAAACTAGACTTGTGTTTATAAAACGCGAATACCCACAATGCAGACAAATAGTTTAAGTCCAAAGAAGTAAGAAAAAAACTGATAAAACTGCAAAGAAGTCATACAGTCATCCAAACCCACCACCACCACCACCACCATCAACCACCACCACCACCACACACACGCAATCCCCCTGACTGGAAAGAAATCATACAGTCATCCAATCTCCCACCACACACACTCAATCTCCCTGACATTTTCAGATTCACGTAAACAAGCATACCAGACTTCATTTGTATGCACATAAAGATGTATATAGTTGCCTACGTCAAGCGGTTTCTACGTAATCATGCTTACAAAGCTGTCACAACAAAATAATTGAAGGCACAAAGTTGAAAAAGTTGTTTAAAATAAAAGATGATCTCATGGCATGAAAATGTTATCAGCTTAAATACTTACGTATATTAACACGCCTATCCAATTTAGTTTCTCTACGTCAGGTGGTTTTGCGTAATCGTGCTACCAAGGTCTTCACCAAAAACTTGTACTTTACACATTATAGAGACATTTGCACAATTAAAAAAATAAATTTACTTGCACACATGTGGTCGAAAAAGACGCGATGTTGCCAATGTATGATGATGCAATTATAGCAATATCCAAATAGGACTTAAATACTGAAATGAATCGTACCCTACGTATATATAGTTTATTGCGATTCCCGATATCAGCGTCATTTAAGACAGCTTGAGGAATAAAGACCTTTCTAATAATAAATGCGAAAATGCTAATAATATATTCAGTACATCTGCATATGTATACAAACATACGTCATAAATTTCATTTGTCTTCGTCAAATGGTTTTTACTTCATCGTAGTAGTGAGTTTCACTGACAAACTTATGCACAGTACCAAATCAATATGATCCCGCTGCAAGCAGTTGGGGCAGAAACATATTTCACATTATATTTTATTCCACTCTGTGTTCGAAACTAGTCACCCGGGACGCCAGCTCGCAGAGTGAGTGATTTACTTAATTTACAGAGATGTATTTCCATTATTATTTGTACGATGTTTCCTCGTTACATTTTTCCATCTAGACAGTAATTGTGTCATTTTGTTCAGATGTAACACTTGTTATTTTCATGTTGTTTTGAAATACCTCAACCATTATGGCAGGCAGAGGGGATTCCAGATGTATGATTGCTACTTTTAATTTCACACTGCAAATACAATTAAAATTATACTTGTAAAGTCATATTTAAATTGCAAGATAACTTCCTTTTTTTGAGTCATTACTTATAATAAATAGGAAACCCAGTTTCAATGATTTCATTAATTAATGCTCTTTAATCATTCGACTCTCTTGAAAAAAAACGTAAAAACGTAAATTTTAGACTTTGTCTTGTCCAGATTGGAACATTGAAATGCCAATAGCTAAAATGATAGTAACACATTGTTGAACAGCGAGGCATAGTTCTGAAACACTAAACACATTTCATAAATCCTGTCAAGCAAGAATGATAGAATGTTTCCTAATTTTACTTTTAAAGCGCAAAATTTATTCCTGAGATCACACTTTTCTTTGATGATGCTACTAATTTTTTCAGGATGTTTTTTAACCTTAGTTCCTAGGAAGTCACTGAAAATTGTAATGGTATTAGATATAAACACCAACTGACCCAGACATATACAGATTTCAATTACATAATTTGCATTGGTAACCAGCTTTAACTAGATACTCCTTGTCATACATTCATCTGATGATAACATTGTACAATGTAAGCATTAGAGAGGCAAACAAATTTGAGGTACACCATATGTCGGTTGAAGTTACATTGTACCTAAGGTCCACCGTTTTTTGCCATCAGGTATTCACATGAAATACAAGACACATACAATCTGTCCACTGTACTCACCTCTTGTGAGGCCATCAGTGCCATGGTAGCCGATAACGACCAAAAGGACCGCGATGAGCATTATTGTGTAAGATCTAACACCACACCAAAGGACGTAGAGGCCGTATACTCCTTATATATTGCCGCTCACGTGTCCTTGTAAGTCCGATAAGATAACATTGTCCCGAATTAAATACAGCAAGATCTTTCGTGTGCAATGTATCATGATGAGTTAAACATGTATAATCAAGCAATGCTTTCCTACCTTAAACTTTAATTTTTACCATAAGTCATTTAATTTCTCTGATGGATCACAAATTGTTAAAAATGAATAAAATATATTACTTTCAAAGCCAGAAATGTTGTTATTTATATATTTTCCACAACAACAACAACAAATGGGATTTAAATTGGGTGGATCAAAGGATACACGACATGGACAGTTAGCAGATGGAGTAGCATTCGTTTTGATGTAATGGCGCGCTAGTTACCAGATGTAGTAGAGTTCATTTTTTGTAGTGGCTCGCTAGTTAGTTACGTTTTTATTTCTACCTTTGTACCTATTTTTTTATGCAGTGATAAACAAAGTAACATATGGGAAAAGTTCAATTTATGTAAGAAAATCTACTCCTTGAAAACTGTTGGAAATCCGTATAAACTTTCAAATCAGATCTCTGTCTCTATATGAACCAAGTTTAATACCCTATTTCAGAGAATGAAGGTCACTGATTGCTGAAAACAATTATTGGAATTTCAGAATGCGATTTGATTTCTTCGGAAGAAACCTGCATATGGGTGAATTGTACACAATAGCAAGATTGAAACTAATATCATTTTCATTTTATCGCTGTCGCCGCACAAGTATTGATTGTATTGACAGATTTCTCCTGGTCACATTTTTATAGTGGGCACATACAGGGTACTTGTTCTCAAAAACTAGCCGCGTATTAAAGGTTTACTCTTGGATAGACCATGCATAGTATTTAAAGCGTGCTTTGCCGGTCTTACCACGAAAGAATAGCAATTGTGCAGAACATCAACATTATGGTGGATGGGAATATAATTATTTGTCTGTGTTCTGTATTACAAGAGGCAATATTTCAAAAACAAAATTCTAATTTATCACATTTTCCTCAGGTACAAGAGCATCCACAGAGGGGAGTGGGGTAGGGTAGGGCATTTTTCTAAGATGGTATCTGCCAACCAAAGTCGATGCATTTTATAGAAAGACATTATATCAACATGTACATGAATGGGTCCTTATATTTGATGTAACACTGTATATTATAATATTATCAAGACAGATTCTAATTTAGTATTTTACTACAATCAATATTACCATCTCGTGTTGGGGTACGGTAACACCCAAGCACCCTTGTACTGTTTTCTAAAATTAATATTACCATATCGATATCGTGTAGGTAGGGGTACAAGAACACGAGACCACGACTTTTCCACAGTTAAATAGTACTATCTAGTGTTGAAGTAAGAGGATATTTAAAAGAAGCAAAAAAAAGATCTTGTTTTCAAAACAAAAAAAAAAACAAAAAAAAAAAAAAAAAAAGAACGAGAACACAACAAGCACACTGATAATTTTTATTACACACATCTAACACACTCCAGTTTTTCGAACATATTCTAATTTCTTGATTGAGCATTTAGTAGAACGCAAAATAAATTGAACGTTTAATAAATATAAATATTGATACAAAGCTAATTGTGATAGATTCAACAGCTTTTAGAGCTTTGATAGAAGTATTTCGTAAGATTAACATACAAGCAACAGTCTCGGTATCAAGAGATAATGTGAATTTGTTTACAAGTTAGGATGGTACAAAAATTTGATCAAGACTAGTTCTGTTAATAAAATAACACACAAGAGAATAAAAATGTTGCAAACATTAAAAATGATATCCTGCATGTTTTAGAAACAAGGAAGATTTACTGATGACTACACAGAGATAAGTATCATTAATCCTGATAGCAAGATTGTTAAAACTGTACGGTATAAAAAAAAGGAATAAATTACGTATTTCATGTGAGTAAATATTCAAATTTGCATTCGGCTAAATTTACAGTACAACTGGAGATGTCGTAAACTTTACAAGGTCAATCAACGACAATTCAACAACAAAGATACAATTAATGGAAAACAAAATGTGATTTCTGAATCAGCCAAAAGAGTCGCAAAACTTGACATACATCTGAACTCATTCATTCGATTTGAAAGGATTCAAGAAACGTTGTAAATGGCGCAAATATAAAAGTTCCCACTGTCGATGGATGTCCGGTTGGCTTGTTGACAACGCCTGAAGAGCATTTGTCAAGCACAACATATTCTCTGGATATTTTATAAATACACATTACATAATCAAACTAGAAAAGATTTCTATACAGAAAGGTCTATGTAGGTCATATGTCTGATCAGTGGCAGGCATATATTGCAACCATATGAAAAATACAATGATGGATGCAAATACATTTTCATAGTGATAGATCTCTTCGCAAAATATGCTTTGACTGAATAAGTAAAAACGTCAAAGGGAGATGATACACGCGACGCTTTCTAAGCAACTTTCATACAGAGAATTCTTAGAAAGATACAGTTTTGTGAAGGAAAAGAGTTTTACAGCTAAAAGATACGGATTTGTTGGTTAAGGAAAATATTGCATAATTTTCAACTTACTGAGCCAACAAAGCATCTGATATGGAAAGATTCATCAATACTCTGAAGATTAGAATGTGGAAGTACTTCGCTCAAAGGGAAACCAGACAATGGGTTGACGTTTTGCCAAACCTAATTTGTAGATACAATAACACCCGTCACACATCAATAGTTATGACTCCGGTTGAAGCGATCAAGGAATAAAACATATCAAAAGTGGACCAATCTTTTCGGTTATTTAACAGCTGATACAATTGGAACTCCTATAATCAGAATTAGTGCAACAGTCACATTTCAAAATCCGTCCTAACTTTTCCGAGACAAATTTCAAAATCATTAAGTAATATTATGTTATCTGGTTGTGTTCAAACTGGAAAATTTAAAGGGAGAGGTTATCGAGGGTATGTTTTATAACACGAGTTACCTCTACACGACAAACAAAATGGCATATATACAAAGTTGAACACATTTTGAAGACCATGAGAATGAAAGGTAAAAGGTAAGTACTCATGAAATGGAAAGGACATGATGATTCATTTAACAGTTGGGAGTCAGCAGAAAACGTTATTCCGTTACAATAAATGATGTGTTAAAAACACACCTCGTTTTCCTTTACAGGACAAGAGTTCTGCAACATCCTTTCCTACGGAGATGATTGAAGCACAGTACAAAGATATCCGTATTAAGGAGCATGAAAACTCTGAGTTTCTAAAAGACAACATTTTTCAAGAATTTAACAGCTGTAGAAATAAAAAAAATAGCGTATTAGAAAATGAATGATTTAAAATATGCACGTCATATGAATTTGCACTGATCGCAAAACCAAATGGAAAAAGATGACAGTTAAACAACGAAATCATACACAAGATAAAGTGATAAGGGGATTAATATGTAGGCAATGTCTTTGCATCGTAATAAATGACATCACAGAAGAAATGAAAACTACATTTCGCAAGTGCTGAAAAACAAATATAATATAAAAGACTATAAGCTGGTCAACGGGATTTTGAACAAAAGAAGGGGTAATGAAGATAGTATAGATGTTAATGAAATCATGAGAACAGTTAAACTTCATTGAAGGAATGTACATCACACAAATACTCGATCAATTATATATTATTCCTGTACAGTTGTTTTCCATGAACAATTGTATCTCATCCTTTAAACCTTAAATCTCAAAGAATTACCAAAACCTTTCCGAAAATCAGTCGATATGGCTAACATTGTCACACCACTTGGATGAATTAAAAATCAATAGATATTTGAAAGTGTTGTATGTCTATGTTGATATATATATATATATATATATATATATATATATATATATATATATATATATATATATACAGGTTTTGAATATTCAATTTTCACAGACATTTTAATGCTACTAATTGAAATTAAACTACTGAAATAATGTTACAATCATATTCATAGGAGCCGTCTACTGTTGAACCTTCGAAATAGGCAATGGTAGTTGTAAAATGTTGCAAATGCAACAGAGAAAATCGATAGAGGAAGTGGACAAAATAACGCAATACAACACACTAGAGATGCCATGATTGTGTAAAAGAAACGAGATCAACCTAGTATTACAAAAGAAGAAATTGACAGAACAAAAAGAAAAAACAAAAGCAAATTACACGTGAAAATTGTTCAAGATACAAATTTTAAAAAAATTAAACTTTATCATAGATAAAATGACTTCAGATTGAAGAAACCAACAAGTACACCGCCTTAATCTTGTACTTCATCTGAGTTTAACGCTACAGTGGACCTGATATAGCACAAATATTTAGCAAGATCAAAATATTCTAAAATAAAACTCAATTTTAAAACTATGCTTTATTTTTTAATAATTCTCTTAATACATAAGTACCACAATGCGACATTAAATGTTGGCAAAATCAACTAAACTTTGTAGTACGGCTGGCAACGGTTGGTTGTGGGAATTCCTACTGGCATTTAATAGACAATAGTGTGCCATAGTTAGTCAAATCAGTATTCAAATTTCATGTCTATTTTCAGATGCGAAAACTGATATGTGAATGTCAATTACCGTCATCCGATAACGACGCATTAGAATCAAATAATAATCGCATATATATATATATATATATATATATATATATATATATATATATATAAAACAATTTGATTTGATCTGCAACAATTTTAATTTACACAACATCATGTGAGGAGATATTTATAGGGAAAGTTAGCTATTGAAAGGAAGAAATCCTACTCGAAAACGGAAATGGATGTAACAGATGAAAAAAAAAAAGATTATGAAGTAGATCTATATGTTAAAGAGTACGGATTTTAGTATGGTAAAATTAAATTAAAGTTACACATTTTATAATGGAAATATTAATGCAAACAAATCTACAGAATAGACATATTGTTCTTTAAAGATAGTAATTATCTGACAGACGACGGTATTGCAAGGTTAATTCAAAGCATGTGGTAATATATAATCTGTATTTAAAAAACATATATTAGACAGTTTGTTTCGACTATACCAGACGCTGAAAACTTCATGGTAAAAATTCCAACAATACTTAACAGGATCAAAAGTGAAATTGGACTATGATGTTGGTAGTGACGGTAAATGTTTGGCTGCGTAGTGACATGGTGATGAAAATGAGTAGTATTGTTGGATAAAACAGCAGTTTACAGAAATCCGGTGACTCGTTTAAACTAGGGTTAAATCCTAACATCAATACCGAGGTAATAAAAAGAGTTTCAAAAGCTGATAAACACTCTGTGACAGTACGACAAGAAACTGCAAAGAAGAAAACGAGGACAAAGTGAGTAAGAGAAGACTGATTATGAGGAATATATTTTTTCAAACCAACTCGTCTCCAGCGGCGATTTTGTCCTTCACACAAGCTCCGCCATTCCTAATGTTAGGTCTACCAATTCTATCCGATTCTTGGACGTTCAAAGGACATCAAGCCAATTACAAAGCCTCTACAATGTCCAATTCAGAAATGCAAAAAAAAAACAACAAAAAAAAAAACAATATTGATCACGATATAATCAGACACTTTCATTTATTTTGATATTCATGGTTGTGGGAGTTGCTGCAGTTTACTTTTTGAAGTTGTGTACTAACCTTTTACTCTTCTAGATGCTTTGGAGTAAAAACACAAAAAATAAATCCACTAATGCCAAATCAAGTAAAATAACATGTTCATCAAGGGAAAAAACAATCTGACCTAATATCCTATGGTTCAAACCAATCACACCACCAATAACTCCAGGCAATGCTGCTGCTGATTTTTTGGCAATACCAAATAAATAATCGGCTAAAATTTGCAATACTTTTTTTTTTTTTACTATATAAAAAAATCCGATTGTGCAGGTGGAGTTACAGGGACAAGAGTCGGAGCAGGAGGCTGAGACGCAACAAAAATAGGAAAAGCACTACTTTTTACAAAATTAACTATAGACAGAGCAAATGTTGACACTGTCATTGCTATCGCTGTAGCTAGAGCAGCAGCTGTTACAAACATTTTCAATAACAATTTATTCCATCTTAGAGAGAAAGTCTACGTCTTATAATTTCTTTAATTTCTTCTGTGTTTAACTTGGAAATATGTTCAAAGTTTTTCAATATTTATAATTAGTTGAAATATAATAGTTCTAACTTTGCTTGGGTCTTCTTGCAATGCTATATCTTCAAGATAATATGTTTTGTTTTCCTTAATTTGTTCCTTAAATCTTCTGATACGTTCATCATGATATTCTAGTTATGAAAGTGTTGAACTACAAAGAAACTTCTCAAAACAAGTCTAAAAATTTCATCGGATTCCCCTTCCTCGCTGAAAACCTGGCAAAATATTAAATTTTACAAACTCGTTAATATAGCAGATATTACATAAACATGGTTTGCTCATACAATCTGGAAAAAATACTCTGTATTGTTGGCTGCCTAGTCATATTAGCATCAAGGCAGATAAAGCAGCCAAAGTTCCCCTGCAATCACCCTTTCCCGAATGGAAGATTCCATATACTGACTTCAAATATTATATAAATCAGCACGTTCTTCATATTTAGCAAAATATGTGGAATAACAACTCCACAAACAAACTTCAAAATAACAAACTCACTATAACAGAGTGGCATCCCTGACACAGAACAAATCGCAGAGATGAGATGGTACTGTTCCAATCGAGTTTCGGACACACATACAGAACTCGTGCATACCTCCTACCATGGCAGTGTCCCCTGAGAGTGGAACACGTTCTTGTAAAGTGTGTCGACTTCCACCCTGTGAGTCAGAAGTATTTTGATGTTAATTTCATGAAGAAACTGTATGATAATGTACAATCAATATAGCCACTATTGTAATGATGTGCCGTTAAACGCTACTACATACATACATACATACATACATACATACATACATACATACATACATACATACATATTCCTTTATACAGACTGTTTAAAAGATAGAGATAAAGTTGCAGCTGCTGCTGCAACACTGCACAACACTGTCTCCAGCCGGATACCAAATACAGCCCCCATTTGTGCCGCAAAGGTTACAGCCTATTTAAATCATTGCACTATGTTGAAACCTTTCGCAAAACTCATTTTATCATCTTTTCAGATTCACTTTCCACACTGAAAACCTTGCAAAAACTTAAATTTGATAATCCCGTAATATCTCAAGTCTTACAGAAACATGGTCTGCTTGTACAGTATGGCTAAGGCTTACTATACTGGTGGTGACCCAGTCATATCGGTAATGAGAGAGCAGATAAAAGCACCTAACGGTGCCCTGCCAGTCACCCGTTTTTGAATTGAAGATTCCATACAGGAACTTTCAATATTATATAAATTAATATGTTCTAGATACTTGGCAAAATATGTACAATGAAAACTCAACCAACAATCTCGTCAGTGGATAGTGGCATCATTAATATAGAACAAATCGCTGAGATAAGGTGGTATTGACATTCACCCCACCTCCCCCCCCCCATATACAAATTTAGGTACTTTACTGATCAGTTAATAGTCACTTTTATGCAAAGTGTTTCCTTAGTTTCGTCATCTCTCGTCCCGATTCGACGTTCCCTTGCCTCTACCGCTGTCATTGTCCCTCCAAAGAAAAAAAGCTATAGTGCCTTTCCGGTAGTGATCAAAACTCTTCTTTAGAAATCTTAGCGCAAAGTCATGTCGAGTAGACTTCATTGAAAAGAAAAAAGTTTATGTTTTGTGGGGATGTCTACGCTTGAGAGTTAGTTCTTATGTGAAATCGCGAGAGATTTAGTTCTTACGTGAAATAATCTTGTGAATTTTACTCGCCTCTGTCTTTGTACAAATAACTGTTAATTTCATTTTTAATTTTTTATCAATTAACATTGGTATAAAACTATATACAGTTAAACATTTCAGTGAAACTTGAAGAAATGTACTCATGCACCTGATTTCTCCCATATATTGGATAGGAATAATAACAACAACAGCAAAAAAAAGCAAAAAAAAAAAAAAAACAAAAAAAAAAAAACAATGGCACAGACGACATTGCGTGCAAAACTCCTTATTATTATCATCGGTGTGCCTATTAATATCGGTCGGCCTTATGAACTTTGCTTTTGTATCGAGAGATCTGTATCGGTCGGTTCTATTTGAATTCTGATAAGAAATCCTCTGGCAGCAAGACATGGTCGTCAGCGAGAGCATAAAAAACCTTATCACACGTGCTCGAAGGTCGTCCACCACACCTCTAAAGTAGCATTATTTTTGTTCATATAGGTGCATCCTCCTAACTTTACTGGATAAGGAAAAACATAATTCATCAAATCAAAATTAATTGATTAATGAAATATGTTACTTGTAACCACATTTATTTTGACCAGGTGAATAAATTTCCATTTTGTTAAAAGTTAAACATTCATCTCATTATCTCATTAGTCAAGTCCTTTCTTAAACAATACAGTTGAGTATCCCATTAGAAATCGTTCTTCTTTACTCTCTCTCTCTCTCTCTCTCTCTCTCTCTCTCTCTCTCTCTCTCTATATATATATATATATATATATATATATATATATATATATATATATATTAAACTATCCTAAGAACTTTCGATTCATAAAGTTTTTGCCGAAGGCAATTACATAAACAAACGAGAGAAAAAATAAGCACAAAATAAAGCGTTGAACTTAAGACATTTTACATAAAGTTTGGTCTAATGAAGTATTGTTTGAAAATTGTTGATATCGCACCATATTGATTTGATCTCCGATAATAAAATAGCAACCTAATTTGTATTGATTTACAAAGAGAAACAAAGGCGCCATCTATTTTCCAAATATAAACTTAGTAACAATAAATTATGTCCGGATAGTTCATTGTTTCTGTAATGAAAATAACAATGCTAACAAGAACTACAATAACAACAGTAATTATAGGTAACTGAATGAGTAGTTATGTAAATGAGCGAATAATTTTAAGTGGAAAATATAGACTCAAAAAAGATAATGATTTTATGCATGAATCTGCCCATTGTTGGAGTCTTCTTGGTTTAATCCGCTTAGTTTGAGTGTTCTTAGATGTCATGTCCAGTAAGATTCCTTTTCTTTCCTAGCTTAGGAACCCACGTTGCCGTTGTTAGGCAATTGCAATTAGTATAATATCACTGACATTATAGACCTAAACCCATGGAAAGTTTTGTAATTTGAACGCTTTCATCTGAGTTTATTGTTTGTCTTATTGGTTTATATTTTGCAATCGCCGTCGACAAATATTCATTGAGAGTCGAAAGCGATTAAACCAGTTAAAATTTAGTTTTGCACTGTTCGTTGTCATTTATTTACATTTATTTCTGTTTTTGACACAATTCCTTGCAGGATCCAGGGTAGAGAGCATGTCAACCATTCATAACGGAAGTCACACGGTACTCGGTGAATTGAGTCTATTTGATCGCGAATAGAAGCAATGGAAGCAATGGAATTATCAAGTTCTGATTGTTGTCTGGTATAAATGATTCCGTCCAAAATCGGCAAAACTTTCTCAATAAAAAAGTATATGCTTAGTGTACAATATTACAAAAATATCAATGTATCCACTTGAAAGGGAACTTTTGTGCATATTCGGACATATCTTTGTGTATTTGATCTATCGCTCTCTTGTTACGCTATTTGCAAGTTACGGATTACATAGGAACATTCTGACACCTTCATTTTAAAGCCTTGGTTAAGAATTGCTTTCAAACTCAAGAAAATCACAATTTTCGAATATTTTAAAATGCCAAGTCAAATTTAATAGTATGTGTTATTCAAAATTCCATACCTTTGATTAGCAGTTTAAAATTATTTCAAAAGTAAAACACATGATGAGAGCTGTTCGTTGAACCCTATGTAAACGTAAAGAAGAAGAAGATTACAGCGACGACGCATACGACGATGATGACGACTACGGTGTCGATGAAAATGTTTCTGGGGCACCAAAGGCTATAATATGTGTCTACTTCCAACGTGTTCTTTCGCTGGAATTCAATTAATGGTGGGAGTCGCGGTAGCTCAGTGGTGAGTCATGACCATAAGGGCGCGGATCAGCTGGAGTGTCTGCTCTTGCGAAAGGCACTTCATTCTACTTGCCTCGGTACGATATAACCTTCAAAGTGTTGATCTGCTGTAAAACACAGCGACATACAAACAGTAGTAACAATTAGTGGCATGCAGAGGTAACAGTAAACAGGTGCATCTTCCTTATCTCACATTTTTCAGTATGCAGGCCTGATGTATTATATGATTTATGCTATCAAATTTCAAGGATATATTTATTTATTAACATCCTACCTTGGACTTATCAATTAACTGTTTCAGATTAATACGAAGCTTCATTAACTTCGCGCATTAAAGTTTAAATATATTGACTGATTATCGCGCTTACTGAGAACGGTGGGGAAAGATAAAATTCTTCGACGAGTGATTCATTTTCTTCCACCCGTTTGTTTATCCTATTATTTAGAATCGATGTGAAAACTTTGCTTAGTACACGTAATAAACTTATGTCTCTATAATTGGAAGGTTCATTTGCATCACCTTTCTTCAGGATTGGTTTAATGATAGCTGTTGACCAGTTTTCTGGATAATATCCAATATCGAATAGTTTATTAAATAATACTGTTAATATTAGTGCAATTAAATTGAAAGTAGACTTTAAGATATCACTGGATAAAGCATCTACTCTCCCGCCTTTGCCATACTTCAATTTGCTAAGCGCACCCCCTCTTCAGAAATTGTTCTATCAAAACTTTTAAGAACTATTGAATATTTTCATTTTCTTTTAACTGATGAACAGAACGGGAAAAATTAAATAATTCTGACAGCTGTAGATGTGATACTGACTTGTGTATACAATAAGGGGACTCTTTTCAAGGCGCCCAGAAAGTTCTGTACTTTAAGAGCATAATGAAAATAAAAGAAACTAGTTTTTATATTTCATATTGCTTGCGCTTGCTTCTTGTAGGAGATTTTAACATATTTCTATAAAATGTATAATCTTCAAGTGATTCTATTGTGCCTTGCATTCTGAACAGTCTTAAATGTCATAGGGTTTTGCTTTTAGCTGCTGTACAATCTCTGTCAAAGCAAGATTGATCTTTAGGAAGTTTTCTTGGAAATGTTACAGCTGCAATTTTGCTTTACATTAACTGTTTAAATTGTATTGGCTGCATAAATACCAATAATTGTTTCGACGCATTCATTGAGTTTGTCATAATTAATATAATTTAAAACAGCATCCACATTATTAGATAAAAAATCCTTCATTTTTTGTATAAAAGATGACGTTTTTTCTTTGTTCCATATATATTTATCCACTAGTTTACCTCCAGTGTCATTTAACAATCTACTGTTCTAATTTATCGATGTAATCGAGGGAAAATGCAGTGAGCATATGTATAGATTCCAATCTATCATTGAGATGCAAAAGCAATACATTTCACATTTACCAAACCTCACCCACGTGTTTTCAATCAAAATACCATAAATTGAGGAAACTGTAGCGACAAGAATTACGGTCACTCACACTTCGTATGTACTGAAAAAAGTCCAATCCAATAAATTTAGAGAAGCAGTCAAAAAAAAAAGAAAATAAAAAAAAATTAAAACAAAATTTAAAAACACGAAAATTTAAAGGCATAGAGTTAAACAAACAAAATTAAATACAAGCAGAATTTTTAAAAAATACTGATATTGAACGAAAAGGAAGAGCAAATTCAAACAAAAATAATAAAGACATTTAAAACAAAGTTGAACTATTTTTACAAAAACTTTACAAAAATAAAAAATTATTAAAATAAAACATTAAAAGCAAAATACAGTAAAGAAAAATTCCACAAACAGAGGCGAATTTAAAAAAGTTAAAAACCATATTTAAAAAAAATAAATTACAAATAAAATATTTAAAACAAAAATAAAATAAATAACATTTGAACAAATGATATTAAACAAAATATTTAAAAAGACTTTTTTTAAATTTAAACAATTTTTAGAAAATTCAACACAAATTTTAAAACTTTTACACAATTTTAAAAAATTTTAAAAAATTATCAATGAGGAATTTTTTTTAGAAAAAATTGGAAATTAAAGATTTCACAAAAATAAATAAACGTAACAAACAAAATACGCAATTTTAAACAGAAGTTTTAATAGTTGAAAAAGACAAAATCTAAGAAATAACAACAAAACAATTTAAAATAAACTTTTAAGAGATAAGCATTTTTTAAATTATGAAAAGCAACTTCTTTTAATAAAAATACAACACCATCCCTTACTGACCAACAAACAAAAATCCTAACTGACCAAGACTAACCCTTACTGACCAAAACCCACATCAACAAACGAAACGAATAAGGGAAAGGAGTTATGTGATGGTCACTAACATACATAATCACAATAAAACACCCACTTTTACCATCCAATACGCTCCTTGCAAAAAAAAAAAACGGTCGATGGAAAGGGTAGTTTTGTGATGGTCACTTAAACAGTTTTGTGATGGTTACAATCTAACGTTGACGCTTACAATCAAAACAGATGTGGGAAAGTAGTGAATAGGTAATGACTACTAACACCCTTATTTACCATTCAACACACGCATATACAGCCAAACGGACGAACGAAAGGGTAGTTATGTGATGGTCACTAATATCCATAATTGCAGTCCAACATCCACCATTACAAACAAAACAGATGAGTGAATGGAAATAAGCGCTGGTTTTGGTGGTGAGCTTCAACGTTGAAAAGATTCATGATGATCAAGTTGCGTTAAATTTTTCTGTTGCTAAATCGGATCCCAGTTTCACTAAAAATCGAACATTTTCTTCCTCAAGTTCATGTTTTACAATGTCTTTCTTGTATTACTATTTTTGGAAGAATGAGTTTTCACTTAACTTTGAGCAGCCATCATGGTTTCAAATACAGTTATAATATCCTGCATTTTTCTGACAATAGTCATGTTTTATTTCTGATGAGCATTTCTTTGAAATCGAAAATTACTCAACTTGTATTTCAAGAATTGTTTTTCACCCCTTGTATCAGATCTACCTCTGACAAAAAAAAAACAAAAAAAAAAAACAACAAAAAAACAGTAAAGACGGAAATATCAATTGCTGGTAATTCACTGGTTTACAGCCAAAATGCTTCCGCAATAAATGTTGTCAAACTTTACTAATTCTGGGTCACTGAGAACGAAAATGATGCTTAAAATTGTTGATTGGCTCTAGTTTTAAAGATATGATACTGGGTCAGTATATAGACCCTTGACTTGGGAATGGCGGACGATAAGTGAGTTATAAAGGGAAGGGATCTCAATTTAAACCAGAAATGACTAAAATACATCTTTGACTGGATCTATGAATAAATCTATGACTGGGTTTGGACAGTACTTGCTTTTAGGCAAAACAATGAATGATGCAATCTGAAGCTGGTATTGCGTCATACATGATATGAATTGCATCATGTTATTCCTATAAGTCACGGATGATGCAATCATAACTAAGTTTACATCACACTGCTGAAGAAAGTGCCCTATATCAGCTCTACAAATCATACAGTGTCGTGCTCTCTTATTTGTTAGTGTTTGATTTTGCAAAGGGACACATTTCTGTTTAGCCAAAGTGAGCAGAGATGCCTCGTACTTGTGTGAACAATGCAGATAACTTCTGCTATGTTTGTGGTGAAGTGACTTTTGCATCACAAGAGCACAGTATAACCACTATGGTTAAGAAAGCCTATCACCTTTATTTTGGCTGCAAAATTAGAGATCAGGACAAGAGGTGGGCCCCACACGTATGCTGCAACACTTGTGCAACAAATCTTCGCCAGTGGTTGAACAGGAAAAGGAAATCTATGACTTTTGCAGTGACAATGATTTGGAGAGAGCCAACAGATCATATCAGCAATTGTTACTTCTACATGGTGCCTCCAGTTGGGAAAGGTGTGTCAAAGAAGAAAAAGTGGACTGTGCATTATCCAAACATTCCATCAGCTATACGCCCAGTACCCCACGGAGAAGGACTATCGGTTCCTGATGCACCAGAATCATTCTCACTTGAGTCAGACGAAGAAGAGGAAGAGGATGAAACTTCTAATCCTGAACCATCAATGTCACATGACCCATATTTTCTCCCATCCTCCTCCTCTGAACCACATCTCATAACACAAGGTGAACTGAATGACCTTGTCAGGGATTTGGAACTACCCAAGAGTAAGGCAGAGCTGTTGGGCTCCAGACTACAGCAGTGGAATCTCCTGGCAGGTGATGTTAGGGTTTCCATGTTCCGTGACCGTCAAAAGGATCTTGTCCCATTCTTCTTCATGGAAGGTGATCTTGTAGCCTGCAACAACATCGATGGTGTGATGGCAGCCCTCAACATCGTTCATGATCCAGATGAATGGAGACTGTTCATGGATTCATGGAAGACGAGCCTTAAAGCTGTTTTGCTGCATTATGGCAGTGTTTTTCCATCAATTTCAGTTGGTCGTGCAGACCATATTAATTAAACCTATGAAAACATGAAACAACTTTTGAGCTGCATAAACTATGACCAACATCAGTGGCGGCTTTGTGGCGATTTCAAAGTTCTTGCTCTCTTGATTGGTCTGCAGACTGGATACACAAAGTTCTGCTGTTTTCTCTGCGAATGGGATAGTCGTGCGAGAGATTCCCACTACATCAAGAGAGATTGGCCATTCCGACAGTCATTGGAGCCTGGGATGAAAAGTGTTCAGCATTCACCACTTGTTGAATCAAGGAAGATTTTGTTACCATCCTTGCACATCAAGCTGGGTCTGATGAAGAACTTTGTCAATGCCATGGACAAAACACAAGCAGCTTTCAAGTACCTCCGTGGAACTTTTCCAAGGTTAAGTGAAGCTAAGATAAAGGAAGGTGTCTTATTTGGTCCTCAGATTCTTGAACTTCTTCGAGATGATGCATTTCACACTGCACTGTTTGGCAAGGATAAGACGGCATGGAAAGCATTCCAGTTAGTGGCAAACAAATTTTCTCGGAAACAACAAGGCAGACAACTACAGGGAGTTGGTGGAAAACCTCTTCAAGGCATACAAAAGCCTTGGTAGCATCATGTCACTAAAGATACATTTTTTGCACTCTCATCTAGATTTCTTTCCACCGAACTGCGGAGCAGTGAGCGACTAGCACGGCTAGCGATTTTACCAGGACATTGCAACAATGGAGAAACGCTATCAGGGCAAATGGAGCCCATCAATGCTTGCAGACTATTGCTGGACAGTGACAAGAGATGCTCCATTTAATGAATACAAGAGACAAGCCGAGAAGCGCCGAGTAGACACTGAATAAGGGCTAAACTATGTACTTGTATAAACATAATAATTTTTTGACTTTTGTTTCAATATATATTTTATTTATATAACCCTTTTGCTGTTTTTTTAAAGTGTTACATAAACAAGACAGGTGAAATATTATCATGTAAAGCAACCATAAACAGATGAAAAGACCTAGGTTTACAATTTATGATTAAAAGTCTACTATGTACACAATATACATAGACGTAAAATGTAAAAACTTAAATATCTTGGACACCGTAGCCAATCAGTTGTTTTAATTGTCATATTTGAATTCAGCACGTCAAAATCCCTAATAAATAGCACATTTTATCTCTGAAGCTGACTACTTCGAAAAAATTGTAGACCAGTGTAATCTACTATCAATGAATATTGAATAATTTTAAAGATACTTAGCTACTAAACTCGGTTTCTGCCCCTTTCTTCATGGATTGTTTTGCTCTCCCCCCCCCCCCCCATCTCTCTCTCTCTCTCTCTGTTAAGGGCATAAATAAGACTTTTAACAATTGATTCATTCAGCAGAGACAGGAAATCAGAAGAAGAAAAAAATACAACTAGCGTCCATTTTTAACCGTATCTTCGTCGTATAAAGAATATCAATTTCTTTCTAATTCGATAAAAAAATAGGTATTTGACATATAGCACTGCAGTTCACAAAATTCACAATTCGCACAAAGCATGTAGCTTTTAGCAGTTCAGATGAAGCAATAGCAGTCTGCATTTGGAAATAATCATTTTAAATAATAAAATTTCAGTAAAGCATTTAGTGATTCGCATATCGCATAAAGCATGCAGTATTTAGCAATTTGCGTGGCGTACCGGCTATCCATACTTTCCCCAAACCGTGAGACAGCTGTAAGTTTGTCTTGAACGTGTGCCGGGCAGATCTTTTATGACTGAATCAAGTAAATTAAAGGTTGAGACCAAACTAAGATGCTGGTCTTTGTAAAAATGAATAATTGTATTACTGCACATATCTCTACCGGTGTTCGTTAATTTGCCAATAAACATCGTTATCTGTATGACATACTTTGCTGGTCTTCTTTTATTCAAAAAATACGAGAGTAGACTTCCACTGTCAAACTATCAACACACGGAACCATCCCGTAATAGTTCACACACCGAAATACTTTAGAGGTCGTGTTTGTTCTTGCTGTTGCCGTTATTGCTAATAATGATGATGATGAAAAGGATAATTTGCAGATGCTGTTTGAAATTGTTAATAATAACAATAATAAAATTGTTATTATTATTATTATTATTATTATTATTATTATTATTATTATTATTATTATTATTATTATTGCTGTTTTATTGTTGTTCTTGGTTTAGTCGCATCAAAAGGGATTGATTATATTCCTAAATTAGTAGATCTATCTATCTATCTATCTTCAAGTCACAATTTTAATATTATACTTTGTGGCTTATTTATTAATTTAAATGTATTCCTTTCTTTTTTAAAATGTAGAATTACAACTGTCAGACAAAACATGTCCCGTTGATAATCATTTTATGCGTCATGTCAAATTTCGTTTTCATTTTGATTTCCAACTTCTTCTTTTCCTTCATCTCTTAATGGACGAATAAGTTCAAAGATTACATCATTTCTAAAGCACATAAACTTCGAAATTAATTAAGTGTTACATGCATCAATAGACTGGAAGGCGCGGTCAGTTGGTACAGCGTCGCACTCGTAATCTAAGGGTCGCCGATTCCATACCGGCCCAGGCCAGCCCGGATCTGCTGCCTCGGTCTTTCCTTGAGAAAGGCACTTACCTCCACTTCCTCTGCATGCTGATGCCAATAATGTCTTAAAAGGGCCGTTAAAACCAACAAAAACAAAAACACAAAAAGTGTCAATTGACAGGCGATGTAACTCGCGTCTTCATACCTTGCTCTCCTCTTTATGAGGGAGCGTTCATTGTTTCTTAAAATAGAGACTCTAATGCTTTTATTTACAGGTAGCGCTAATTTTTCTAATATTAGAAGATGATTTTATAAACTTAGAAAATATACCGTTTTTCCAATATTATAAAATTATTTCCTAATAGCTAGAAATTATTGTTGCAAAATATTAAAAAATGATTTTCTAACATAAGAAATTAATACTCTAATGTTAGTAAATCATTTTGTAAATGCTAAAAAACATTCTTTCCAATATTAGAAAATAGTGATATTTGAACACTACGGCATGCCATAAATTATGAAGTACTAAGTCGCAATTACACAAAGCAACGTCGTAATTATGAAAAACGGCTATGTATAATCACAACAAAACATCTCTTTTATAGACACTAGAAATACTCAGGTGATCTAATAATCGGCTTCTATATATATATTATATGTTCTACCATAAAACGTCGATTTCTTTCTTGA
Organism: Margaritifera margaritifera; assembly: GCA_029931535.1. NCBI lineage: Eukaryota > Metazoa > Mollusca > Bivalvia > Unionida > Margaritiferidae > Margaritifera > Margaritifera margaritifera. Next base: position 671,416 of record JAQPZY010001028.1, read on the forward strand.
TATGTGTATCTGCTTACCCAAAGGATAAAATCTCCTCCTCCTCTTAAGAAAAGAACATGTACTATGAATATTCTTTTACTTTTGGGCTATAAATCATCAGAAGAATGGCTAATGCTATTTTTCCTCATATTAATACCCCCTCTCCCATGGGTCGCCCAGATCGTACGGCATGCAGAGGTTCGGTCGCCGGACTTAAGAGTTGTATGCCGTGTCATTATAGATTCATACATTGTTTACTCCCCCACCCCCACCCCCACCCCCGCCCCCCCAGTCATCCCCATTGCAGTTAGCAAAATGTATTCAAATTTATTTTAACAACTTTATTTTGTGTGTGTGTGTGGGGGGGGGGGATAGAATGTTCTCTTCGGCTGCAATTCTCTTCAGCTACAATATGTTGTTTTGTCATCCATCGTGACAACTCACTGTCTTTCAAAACCTAGGAGTGGCCTATAACTTATTTGTTCCAGAATATTAGATGCGTTTATTCGCATGTCCATGTTATTGGTATTCTTTTATAACGAAAATCTGAGTATGTACTCTTTGATCTTGCTGTCTGATTTATACACCCGTCAACGATGATAATACCTCGTGTTCAGTCAAGGGTAGAAGAGGGGTTGAACTTTTTCTAGACATTAGGCTGCGTTCTTCCAGCATGTTCTATTTCATATATATTTGTCAATCGAACAAGCCTCTCTCTCTCTCTCTCTCTCTCTCTCTCTCTCTCTCTCTCTCTCTCTCTCTCTCTCTCTCTCTCTCTCTCTCTCTCTCTCTCTCTCTCTCTCCAGGAAGTATATACAGGAGACTAATGCCAACGTCATTATATATATATATATATATATATATATATATATATATATATATATATATATATATATATATATATATATATATATATAAGTAGTATAGTGGGGGTAGCGAGGTACAAAGGGGGCACTTGGGGTACAAACGGGATATTAACATGGAGGGGGCACTTGGGGTACAAACTGGTAATTAACATGGAGGGGGGCACTTGGGGTACAAAGGGGAAAGGAACATGGAGGGGGCACTTGGGGTACAAAGGAAAAATGAAAATGGGGAGGGTACTTGGGGGTCAAAAAGTGTGGATAGGGTAAAAAGGGGTTATATGGGAACAGAAGTATTTTAGAGGGATAGAATTTACACATACACCTAACACACAAACAAACAAAAACAAAACATAGAAACACTAGGATTGGCAATTGGATTAGTTCTTTTCTTGGCAATCGGTTGGCCCTGAAAAGGGCCGTTGGAGTGGTGTGAACTAAGTTAACAGATATCACACCTCGTGGAGGGTCTTCTTCTCCTTAAGCTTCGACGTACTTCAGGTCCGTAAATCAATACCCGCTTCAGGCAGCCTTGTCTCTCTATATAGATCCTTCTCTTCCAAACCGCTGTATCTGTCATCTTGGTAATCGCCCATGATGCTTTCACGTACATGGGGAAGTCTGGGTTGAACAGCATACTCGACACGATGTTGGGTGATTCAACAGAGATATACATCTTCTGGTCTTGAGAACCGGTGAAGCTATGTGACAAAAGCGCTGGTATATATAGCCTAAGAGCGGATCGAAACCTATCGAAATGAATCACCAATCCAAACGCGCGTTACAACAGGGTGGGTCTCTCTTCCAATCAGAAGAGAGAGGGGGTGTGATGACAATGTATTGGGGGTGAGCCTGCGACGGAAAGTTCTTATGTTCGGAGTGAGAGTACGACGGGCAATGCAACCAGAAGATTTAAATTTAGATTTTGTGTATTTTCTGTCGTCGCAAGAATTTTTGCCTGAAACAACCGCTGTTGTATCAACACCACCATCTTTACCCGTGATCGATGATTTTAAAAAGAGACAAAAAGAAGAATTGGAAAAAATTGCAGCGTCAGAGAGAAGCAGAAAAAGCATTTCTTCAGCAAGAAGAGCAAAGAAGAAAGCAAGAAGAAGAAATAAGGAAGCTAGAAGAGGAGAAGTGTGAAGGACAGAAGGAAGGGAGTGATGAAAACAAAACGGTGAGTCTACTACAAGACATTTTAGCCGATTTAAAGAATCTCAGAAACATGTATCAGATTTCTTTAACACAACCCAAGAGAAAAAGACCCTCACAGGCGAAACATTCTAAGCCCATCACTACTACTGAGATGCTACAACCACCACCATTGACTACTACTACACCTATCACCACTACCAAATCAAGTAAAACTTTAAATCCCATCATTGGATTGTGTATGAGTGCGTGAGTGCGTCCATACTCTAAAATCAAAACCAAAAGACACTTACTTTTTTTCCTTTTTTGTATATTCTCTTAAAAATCACAATGAACATTTCATAACACATCACTCAAGTTCATAGTTCACTGTCTGACTCTCTTTTTCTTGAATTTCTTCACAGGTATCAAGGGTTCTTTTTCTTCTTCATTGTCTTCCAGTCGTCTTGCCTTCCTGTCTTTCTTAACGACGGGGATGAGTTCTTCTTCTTCATCTTCTGAAGATCAATCTGCTCCCTCCCTCTCTTGTTTGTTCTCTTGTTTCTTAGGACACTTTGAGGACCAATGTCCTTTTTCTTGACAATGATAACAGGTATCTTCCCCTTTGTCTCTCTTTTCTTTTCCTTGTTTTGACGCTGTGAACATTCTGGAGCCCAGTGTCCTTTCTCTTGGCAGATATAGCAAGTATCTTGACTTTTATCTCGAGAGGAGGAGGAATAGTCCTTAGTCTTACTGAAAATGGTATACTTTCGAAGGACTCTCTGTAAATCTCTGACCAGAAAGGCGATCTGTCTTGACTCTTCCATCTTCACTGTTTGAAAGTTGAATAACGAATAGTGACTCTGAGGGTAGGAAGCTCTCTCTATATAGAGGGAGAGAGCCTGTATAAAACTCAATCAGATTCAAGTTAGACATCAAGATGAAAAGATCACGCAATGTCAATGAGAAAACAGAAGAAGAAGAAACGAAGAGGCCACGACGGCGACTTTCCATGCCGCCTCATACACCGCTAGCTAAAGTGCTAGCTCAAGTCCATGCCAGCGATTTCGAAGAGATGAGTGAGCCGAAACCACACCTTCCACCAAATCAAGAGAATCCACAACCCCTAACAAAGAAAGTCGTTCCGTAGCTCCCGAAAATTACTATCACATTCGAGAGACGCAAAAATGACCGCCAGAAAATTTAGAACCACGGCTTACACTTACACCGTCAACTTTAAAGACTTCAAGTCAGAAGTACCTCCCGAGAAAGCCGCACGGTTCATTACCGATTTGTGGGATTCCTTGTTACAGACCATGAAACGACAACGCGGAGCCAAAGAGGATGATCGATTGAGACTTTCCATCCATCAAGACAGTTTGACGTCTCCTGTCTGGATCGAGTTTAGTACCCCGGCAGAATTAACACCGTCTAAAGTCACGGACAAAATTGAACACGTTCAACAATCCAGCGAAGAGTTTACCATCACCGATGGAAAAGCCACACTTCACATGACCCACTTTTCACCTCCTCGAGGTAGCGGACGAAGCAGGAAAGTGTTATTGGTGGACGACCTTCGCAGTACCAAACAGAGTGTCGTCCGGATCGACAATTCTCAGGACAAGATGTGCTTAGCCTGTGCCATCGTTGTAGGGCAAACGTATGCCAACAAGAACGAGACCGCAGAATGGAAAAGAGCATGGAATAGCATTCGACGATCGGCCAGACCCAAACAACGAAAAGAAGCAGAACTCCTGTTACAATAAGTAGGCATACCAAAAGAGACCGTGTGTGGTATTTCTCAAATGCAACAACTTCAAGACGTCTTGGCTCCTCGGTACACCTTGAAAGTACACTCTCAAAAAGTTACATTCACGTGTATTATCATCAAGAACATTTCGATGCCATCACGAGTATCACAGGATTTCTTGGATACTCTTACTACTGCGAGAAATGCGACCATGGATTTAACAGTCGGGAGCAACACATTCATTGCGGAGAGAGATGTCAGGGTTGTTTAGCTTCCACACCATTCCTTCTTGAAAAACACGTGCATTGCTCGACGTGTCAACGAACCTTTGTCAGTCCCGTCTTGTTACGAACAACATAGCAGGACACAAGCTCACCAGCAGAAAAGTGCTTGTGACTTATTGAAATTGTGCTCCAAGAGTGGACAGCTGATTCGGACCAATAACTCCAAGGAACACGTTTGTGCCAGAAAGAAAAGATGTCGCATTTGCGACCAAATCGTGGACTTTGATCATCAATGTTACATTCACAAATACGACAATACACTGGAGAAAGAATTAAAGGGTGTTTCGAAGAAGAACAAGACCAAAGTGGATTTTATCTTTTTTGACTTTGAATGCATGCAAGAGACGGGGATTCACATCCCTAATTTCTGCGTCGCTCATCGGGCTTGTGAGATGTGCATACAAGAACCTATTCATTTTCACTGTCCTCATCGTAGTAGGATTCCTGGTGGACGTGAAAAAATCTTTCGTGGCCCCAACACTCTATCCGAGTTTGCCCAATGGATTTTAGACCCTACCGACGACACTTGAAGCGAAGAGGACATTCAACGTTACGGGGACTGTCATCGCTTTGCTACCGTCATGGCTCACAATTTCTCGGGATACGATGGATAGTTTCTGTTAAAATATTATTCAGAACAAGGCACCGAATGCGCCAAAGTCACCATGAACGGAGCCAAACTCATCTACATGCAAGTGGGACAAGTACAATTCAAAGATTCCATGAGTTATTTGGCCATGCCTAAACATTTGGAATGAGAGAAATGGCCAATGGATATTTTCCCCACTTTTTCAATACCGAAGCCAATCAACACGACGTGCTGCCGCATTTGCCTGACGTTCACTATTTCGACCCCGACGGAATACACACCGAACACCGAGAAGCCTTTCACGCTTGGTACCACGCTCACGCTTCAGAACAGTTTGACTTTCAAGAAGAAATGTTAAAGTATTGCCGATCCGATGTGGACATTTTGCGCCGTTGCTGTGGAAAGTTTCGACAATTATTTCTAGATCGAGGAGAAGTCGATCCTTTGAAGGCAGTGTGCACCCTACACAAAGCCTGTACATAGTGTACGCCAAAAAGCTCATGAACGCGCTTTGACAGGAACGTTGGTCAGCGCCGAATTGTTTCGGGCTCTGAATCGGGGATACCGCTTGTTAAAAGTATACGAAATTTGGCACTTTCCTACCACAGCACGATACCAAAAGGACGACGCCTCGAATCCATGCATTTTCTCATTCTACGTCAACGAATTTCTCAAACTGAAACAAGAAGCCAGCGTCTATCCCTCTTGGTGTCGGACATCAGAAGATCAAGTCAAATTCAAAGAACAGTACCGTGCCGTAGAAGGTAACACTTTGGAAGACGTAGAAAAGAACGAAGGAAGAAGATCGTTGCCAAAGTCATGCTGAATTGCTTGTCGGGAAAAATGGCACAACGTACGATCTTGCCCAAGACGGAATACTTGTCAGATCCTAGTCGCTACTTTCAACTACTGGACGACAAATCAAAACTGATGAAACACGTGGAAATCATCCGTGAAGATTTGATCTTGGTCAATTACAAAGAAGAACCCAAGTTTATACACCCCGACGACTTTAGCGACGTGGTCATTGCAGCCTAAGTGACAGCCCATGCTCGATTGAAATTGTACGACGAGGTTTTAGAAGTGTTGGGATATCGAGTACTGTACTTTGACACCGACAGTGTTGTATGTACATCCATCGCCCTGGTTACCCACACCCCACCATTGAAGGAGATCGTTTAGGAGCATGGACGGACGAGCACCCTCGAGAGACGATCCTCAATTTTGCCAGCGGTGGCCCTAAACATTACGGGTACCGATACCGAGACAGACAAGGCCAACTTCACACCAGATGCAGAGTCAAAAGATTGACACTGAACTATCGAACCAGCCAAGTGGTGAACTTTGATGTCTTGAAAAATGCTTTGCAGTCTGGACAAGCTCAAGACTTTCGAGTGAAAACTTTAGAACCTCACAAAATCGTACGGTTACCAAATCACCAAATCGTCAGTCGTCCTTTAGAAAAAGTTTACGAAATTGTGTACCAGAAACGAGTGCGACTTCCAGACAACACCACTTTACCGTACGGACACGCCGATCTTCACTAGAACAAACAGGCACTAAGATTGACGATGACTTCAACACCGTGTGATGAACCCACTCCAGACTTCAAATTGAAAGAATACAAACTTTCTGTGGTCTTGCCTGACTATTGTGATTGTGCCAGTCGATTGAACACGTTCAAAAATGGCCTAAACATAGGAATAGATTACCCACTTCCAACTCTTTAGCCAGAGCAGGATTTGTCTACTTTGGACAGGGAAGTGAAGTGCAGTGTTTCAGTTGTGGTGTAACAATTCTTATGAACTACAAAGATTCAGCTATCCTGGAACATGCCAGATAGTCTCCAAGCTGTGGTTAACTTTCTGTGGTGTTTCCACCATGCAAACAGTACCGTTCTCCAGTATAAAAAGGGGACAATTTCCAAGACCAACCATTCATTGTGACTCCAAACGTTGACCTAGCAAGAAGAAGAAGATGAATACTAATGACACACAGCCACCGAGTGAGGAACTCACTGTGAACTTCAAGTTCAATGCAGATACTAGTACACAGGCACCGATGCTAACGAACTCGACACAGCCATCGAGCGAGGAACCTACTGTGGACTCCAAGTTCGATCACGACCTCGAGTGCGATGCAGTGCCTTGCGACGAGACGGATGCCGTACGCTTTGACATCAGCGATGCAGCAGGACCTTGTCGCTCCTCTTGGACCCTCGAAAGCGATGCCGTTCGTGTGCCTTACCGCCCCACTAGCGTAAGCAATGCAGCACGACGCCCTTTCTTCTTTATTGGGGATGATAAGCGTGTACCTACCTGCGGATGCCATCCCTACTTTGACAAAAGATACACGTTGCCTGTGGCTTTGCATGACTATTGCGAATTTGAAAGTCGATTCCAGACGTTCAAAGATAAGTGGCCTAAATATCTGGAAGGACCTACTCCCAAAGCTTTAGCCAGATCCGGATTTGTCTACTTGGGAGAAGGTGATAAAGTCAAGTATTTCAGTTGCGGTGTGACGCTTCACGAATGGGAGTATAAAGACTCAGCTTTGAACATGCCAGATGGTCTCCGCGCTGTCAGTACCTGCCTTTGGTCGGTCCCAAGAAGTAACACATGCTGGATACTTTACAAGAGCACATTCATTGTTTGCCTCCGGAACTGCAATAACGCATTTACAGAGAATTTTTCAAGATACAAGTGAAACGCAAACTCAAAGTAATTCCTCGATTTTTAAACTATTGTTATTTCCACAGTATAAGAAGACTGATTCTTGGGAGAAACTATCGCAGGTGCCTTGGAGTAGACTATCACCGAAGATACAAACTTTGGGAACCTGGATATAAAAGCTGACCATGCCAGGATTACAGACGCCTGATAAACGAACTGTTTTCATTGAATTTTGGACGCTATGCGGTGTGTGTGTTTGTGACTACTTTTCTTGGATTTCGTTTCCCAGGACATTCGTTGTGGACTATTTTGGATGAACTGTATTCGCTGTGGATTTTTTTGGAGGACCAGTGTTTGTTGTGGACTATTTTGTTGAACGGCACATGCAACAAGAAACATGACCATTCACGCTTTATCGGTACACGAAAGACAAATTGTGCTCAAAGTGTTGAGAATCGTGATGAACACTAGTTGTGTACCTCCGTGTGAAGAAGACATTTGTCAAACGTTATCGACACTTCACACCTTCCACCTGTGCATCGCTAGTTGGTTACACCAACAACTTTACGAGTGGAAAGATGTACGTGACTGGAAAAGTGTTGGTTTCGATGCTTGGCTACAAGAAGTGGCACACTATGCCAAGGACCTTGCGTGTCACTAATTCTCCAAGACAAAAAGTGAACTTAGAACCAAAGTTAACCATGACACTTGAACTTCAAGAAGAAGCAGAAGACAACACCGTCGTACCGATAGAAACACCTGTGGAACAAAGAACCTTTCCGCCAGAGACATTTCATTCTTCCACAACAGAGACAAGAATATCAGTGCGTGTACATCCATTTCGTAGGACACACCTCGATCGAGAGTATTGTTGTTGTAACATTGACTTGTTTATACACCACTTTGGTTCTTTTAGTGTGTGCCTTACTGTTGTACCTCACCATTTTTGCTGTATGCGTTTTCGTGCTTCATGACCTGTAAATATGTTTTTTGTTGTTTTTTAAAACATTAAATGTGTATGAAACGTATAAAATGTCTTGTGTCTTTCGTGTTCTTCTCAAAATTCTTCCTACCTCAGTCATGGATGCATCTTCCTTTGCCTCTTCTGCCTCTTATTCTGTGGTCAAAGTGATTGACGAAAAGTTAGAGCGTCAAAGTTGGGAAACTTTGTATCTGCGCCATCCTTTTAACGTGTTGATTTTGCTGGACCCAGTGGTTCAGGCAAAACCGAATTTGTCAAACGTTTGATCGAACACAAATCTCATTTGTTTGATCGTCCTCCTCAACGTATCGTGTGGTGTTACAAAGAGTGGCAATCGTCTTACACTTTCCTTCGTGAAAGTCAAGGAGAAGCCATTTCGTTTGTCGAAGGCATTCCTCGCGAAGACGATGGGATCATGTCTGACTTGAGTCAAACACATCTGGTCATCTTCGATGACATGTTAGGAGAAGATGAAGAAGAAATTAAACTTTGGTTAGCACGAAAAGGACATCATCGTAATGCCAGGATCATTTACATCACTCAAAATTTATTTCAACAAAGTAAAGCCCATCGTACCATCAGTCTCAATGCCCATTACGTGGTCTTGTTTAAAAGCCCCAGAGACAAATCTCAAGTGCAAGTGTTAGCCAAACAGTTAGGCACTCCTTGGCTAAATTATGCGTACGACGATGCCACTCAAACACCTCATGCGAATTTGCTCATCGACTTAAAACCCACCACTCCCGATTATTTGAGATTTCGTTCCAGTTTGTTTCACCATTGGTGCCAAGAAGGAGGTCCCGTCATTTACACGTCCCCTTCGACCACTCTCTGAAAGAAAAAAACTATAAAAACATCCACCGCGTCATTTTCTTTCTCACAGTCTTCAAGATGACTTCCTTTCAATCTCATCATCCTGCCAAATTGATTCGTGCCCTGTATCGCATCAGTCACGAAAAGAAGGCACAAGCCGTGCCCATTTGTTAGAAGCTAGTCTCAAAGAATTGTTACGATGGTTTACTTTGACAGCACGTCAATTACTTCAATGCATCATTATCATCCCTCATCAAACCAAACGTTTTTTGAAAAACATAAAGTAGCGTTGTCACAACTGGCAGATCCCAGAATCAATCCACGCACTAAAAAACAAATCATTTTGACCACTGGTAGTAGTGGTTCTTTAGGAGGTGTTATGATTCGTTCTCTTTTGAAATTTGATCCTAATGCCCAACCCAATACCAAAACGAAAAAGAAAAGACCCTAGATGAAAAGCCCCAAGAAGAAACCCCCAAAGAAAAAGAAAAGCCCTTCCAAGAAAAAACCAACATCTGCTGCCCGAAAGAAAGCTACTACTATTATGATGCGCACGTACTACCAAAAGCCACGAGTTGCAGTGACGGTGCCTCCGTCTCCTCCGTCGACTTCTTCGTCTTCTTCTTCACCCTTCGTGATGATGCCTGCCAAACCTGATTTAAGTCAAGTGTTTCCTAATTTGATCCAAAAAAGGACTTCCACCTCGTCTGGCCAAACATTGGGACGTATTGTCCGTCCTGACTAAATCCAATCCTCCCATGCGAAAACAACTCATTCAAACAGCCCCCAAAGAAATCATCGATACCGTGTGCGAATGTTGTTTGAATGTGTTGAAAGGAACGGTACCTTTGTCCAAGATGCAGAAACAAAAATTAGGAAAAACATCGGAACGTTCTTCGCCAAATGGTCAAAAAGAAAATACCTCTCAGTCAAAAGAAAAAAATGTTGGTGCAACAAGGAGGATTTCTACCCATGCTGATAGAACATTTGTTAAAAATAGTGGCTCCTTTGTTATTAACGATTGCTGGACCACTTTTAGGAGGAGTCATGAGATAAAGAGTGTTCCAGTATAAAAAGAAGTATGACCTCCGAGTGACCTCAGTTCTACTTTTTGCTCCTGACGCCCAAGAAGATGACCCGAAAAAGTATACACCAGTCTACTCGTTCCAAGAAAGGCAAAACCAAAACACAAAAATTAAGAAAACATCGGAACGTTCGTCAACCAATGGCCAAAGAGAAGAAACTATCTCGTAGTCAAAAGAAAAAAATGCTGGTGCAACGAGGAGGATTTCTCAAGCTGTTAGGACTCTTGAGATAAAAGACGGGAAGAAAAAAGAAGATAAAAAAGACACCATTCTCTGGAAAGACGATACACTTGTACCTTTGGATCTTATGGAAGGACAAAAACTGACTTTAGTTCCTTACAAAAGATGGATCGAACTCCATCGTTGGTACGAACAACGGATACCTCATTTATCTCCCAATCAGAATCTCAACGAGATGTCTCAGTTAAAACAAGAATTACAATCGCTCATGGATCGAAGTGATTTGTCAGAAACAGAAAAATCGCAACGGTACGGTCAACTCTTGCAACGTCTTTAACTCTTTCACCGGAAAGCTGTAGACGAAACAGCTCAACCCACTCTGAGAGACTTCAAGGCCATGATGAAAAGCGAACCTAAAGTCACCACCAAGACAGCAGACACCACCACGGGGATGACAGAGAAAGAAGAAGAAAAGTTACAAACTCCACCCTCTAAAAAAATACGAAAGTTAACCACACCGGGTTGGATCAAAAAAATGATGTCCACTCCTTTGCCATCAGAAGAGAAAAGAAAAGAAGTGAAGACAGAAGTAAAAACAGAACCAATTACCCCTGTTCTGACATCCTCCTTTACACCAGTGGCTCGTCGGACACGTAAAGCATTGCAATCCAAAAAAATACCACACTAAGAAGAGAGCATTGGTAGTTGGTTGACTTATTGAGAAGTAACAAAAACGGGCTGCTACAAGCAAATTGAAAGGTGTACGTTTGCCAGAACTACGACGATGGTTACAAGAACAATCGACGTACACGTTACACAAACCCATTCGACGAAAATATTCCAGAAGTCAAACCAAAGTGGATGGCATTGATCATCAATGGCAAGCAGATTTAGCCGATGTCTCTCATTTGGCAGCCTACAATCGTGGTCACAAATATTTGTTTTGTGTCATCGACGTGTTTTCCAAATTCGCTTGGGTCGTTCCTTTCACTTCTAAAAGCAATACCGAATTAGTACGCGCTTTAAAACTGGTGTTGAAACAAAGTGGTCGTCATCCTTTACGATGGCAAACATACAAAGGCACCGAATTTCTAAACCAATCTTTTCAAAAAGAATTGAAACAAAGGCACATTCATTTTTTTACCACCGAAAAGCCTGAAACCAAAGCCAGTGTCGTGGAACGTTTTCAAAGAACTTTGAAAGAACGCATGTGGAAATATTTTACACATCAACACACTCTCAAGTACATCGACATGTTACCACATTTGGTCAAAGCATACAATCAATCGTACCATCGTAGCATCGGATGTGCCCTCGAAGAGGTCACCCCTGAAAACGAAGTGACGGTGTTTGATAAATTGTTTGGTACACCTCAGAATGGACACAAGAAAACCCTGGTGCTCAAGACGGGAGATTGGGTTCGCATCGGAAAAACCAAACGCACTTTTGACAAAGGTTATTTACCCAACTGGACTACCGAATTGTTTCGTGTCACTGGACAAGTGCGTGGACGTGATCCTCCCGTCTATAAATTGGAAGACATGCACGGAGAAATGTTAAAATGAACTTTTTACTTGCCTGAGTTACAACGAGTGACCAAAAAACAACTTGTACGATATCTAAAGCATTCTCGAACGAAGAACACGTAAAGTAGGCAAACGTCGAGTAGAAGAAGTCAAAGTGCGTTGGAAAGGATATTCACCTAGTTTTGATTCTTGGATTGCCGCTTCCCAAGTCGTCGACTATAAAAAGAAGAAGTAACCCACATGACGTTCAACATAGCAGCTACCTCTTCTCCTTCGCAGAGTTCCTCTCTTCAAGAATTACAAAAACAACCTTTGTGGGTGTGGTGCGGAGAACGTGTCCCTAAAAATCAAATCGTCTTTTTCTGCCAAATCTTTGTGGTGTATTGTGTCATCGGAGCAGCCATTGCCAATTTGAGTTTACAACAAGGGGACAAACAATTGTGGACCATTTTACTCAGCAGTTGCATCGGTTATCTTCTGCCTAGTCCTTCCTTGAAATATACGACGGACAGTAACAACAGCAGCAACCACAACGGTACGGCCAACGCCAGTCAACCTTCTTCCAGTCACAACAACAGCAGCCCTCTTTTGGAACATTTTGAACATCATTCTCCTTTGACCGCGAGTGACTCCTTGGACACCAGAACCTTGGAACTATGAATAACCAATTTTATTTGACTTTACCTAGTGACAGTTCTGTGGATGTGTTTCCCAAACAACACCTTGTGTTGTTTCACGTCGAAATTACCTCAGTCCACACAATTGGATCACGAAGCTCATTGGAAAGTGGCTTTGGTAGAAATCATTCATCCTACGCAAGCCCTCAACATCGACGAAGGCCAAAGCACTTTCCTCGTGGATATCCTGAACGAGCAAGTGCAAGAACACTTGGACAAACATGATCCTGGCTTTTACGAATCCAAAAAATCATTACAGACCAATCCTCCTTCCTTGACTAGCTATACCATGAGAATTCCTGTGGGGTATTATTTTACTGCTCGACATTTGGTGGACACCATTGCAACTATCTTCAACGACCAATTTGGCAAAGCCTTGGACAAAGCCAAGAAAACTGTCCTGATCGAGTACTATCAAGTGGCTTGCCGTCTCTTCTTGCAATTTTCTGAACCCAGAATATTGTCCATCACTTTTTGTCCTGGATTGTTTGATATTTTGAGTGGATACACACAACTAGTTCCTATGAAAGACATCAACAGCAACGATCGATTTTACAAGTATGTTCGCTACCCCGTTGAATTGAACGATGGACTGAATTTATTGCTTGTGTACTCCGATGTGGAAACACAGTCGCTCCGTTACTGAGAGTCATTCCTTTCAAAGTGTTTTCTGACGTCGCCGCGTACGAAGAAGGTGGAAACACGTATCACGTTCACCGTGAATTTGTACATCCTCATTATCTTCCTGTCAGTAAATCGTATTTTGACAGTGTAAACATTAGTATAAAAGGAGATCTGGTACAAAATATTCTATTTACTAAAGGAAACGTCACGGGGAAACTACATTTTCGAAAAAGGTTCTCCAGCGAATTGTAACACCCAAAATGTATCCTGTGTACCGAGGAGTGGCTCGACAACGAGGACATGGTTTAGGAGATATATTAAATTCTGCTTTTCGGACGGTAGCCCCCATCTTGAAACCCATGGTAACCCGAGGATTGCATGCCGTAAAAGATGCCGCTTTGACGCAAGGAAAATAATTTCTTCAAAACGTCGTCATCGACAAACAAAATCCTAAAGAAGCCTTTATGAGAGCAGGAAAAATTGTGTTGCTGCAAACTGCAAAAGGTCTTTTGGGTTGCCGAGAGACCCCTATAAATTCGCTTCACATTTCTAGCCCAGCCATTACTTCTTCCTCAACGACACAGCAAGGACAAGGCAGAAAGAAACGTCGACACCCCTTCAGAGCTCATAAAACACACTGTGTTCAGAAAAAGAATAAGAAAAGAAGAACAGTTAGAGAATTAGACGTGTTTGATTACTAACTATTGAAAATGATGCACCGAGATTCTTGCGAATGTACCAAGTCAGAACTGGATCTGTTTGCCATGCCCCCGACCATGATGACGATGCAAGAATCCCAATGAGTAGAATTTCATCCTGTATCGTCTTTGACGACTTCAGCCCCTATCGAATTTGAAATCAAAGGACAAACCGAAGATTACATCGATCTGAATAGCAGCCACTTGTACTTTAAACTCAAAGTGATCAAAACGGACAACAGCAATCCTGGGGCCGATGCCAGAGTCGCTCCTGTCAATAATTTCATGCATTCCTTGTTCAGCGAAGTGGATTTGTACTTTAATAACAAACTGGTCGGCAGCAGCATGGATACTTACCCTTACCGTGTTTACTTGGAGAATCTCTTGACGTACGGAAAAGAAGCCAAGAACACCCATCTGGATGCTTCAGTGGTGTGGAAACCCGACACCTTGGATGCCTTCAACGACACAGAGTTGACTGCAGATGACAATCCTCACATTGCGGGATTTAACGACCGTCGAAAGAAAATCAAACAAGTATTTGTTGAACGGAGTGGATGTACGCCTGAGACTGAATCGCAGTAGTATCGTCTTCCATATGATGGCCAATGCCAATGAGTACAAAACCATCATCAAAGAAGCCAGACTTTACGTGCGCCGTGTCGAAGTCTTACCTAAAGTGGCTAGCGACATCAGTCAAACGTTGAGCAGAACCACTGCCAAGTATCCTGTGCGACGAGTGGAAGTGAAAATGTTTACCATTGCCTCTGGACTCCGATCCAAAGTCGAAGATCACGTCTTCCAAGGACAGCTCCCTAAACGTTTGCTGATCGACATCGTCAGTAATGCAGCCCTCAACGGAGCCATCGATCGAAATCCGTTCGAGTTTCAACACTTAAAAGTCTCGAAGATAGAAGTCGCTCGAGATGGCCAGACGTTGTGTACCAGACCTTTTGAACCTAACTTTGCCCAGAAAAATTACTTGCGATCTTACTTGACTCTGTTTGAAGCCACAGGACAGTTAGGCACCAACAGCAGCCTCGGCATTTCGTACGAGGATTATGCAGGAGGATATGCTTTGTGGGGATTTGATTTCACTCCCGACCAAGGCAGCGACGAAGGACATTTCCACCCTATAGAATCAGGTCAACTTCGTGTGGAACTTCAGTTTGCTACAGCTCTAGCCAACACTGTGAACGTCATCTTGCATGCAGAATTTGACAATACTCTAGAAATCAACAGTTTGAGAGAAGTGATTCTACACTATTAGAAAAAAACGATGCAACACAAAGAACCCATGGAGATAGAAGATGAGGGATTTTGTGAACCACAGCAGTCACAATCCACCAGTGATGACAATGTTTTTGATCCAGAACCAAAAGAAGAAGAGAAAAGTAGTGTGACCAAGTTTACTTGATTTACCCCATGTATGCCGTCAAGATGGACAGAACAAGAACAACATTTAGTCTCCTGTTTTGCTACGGAATTGGCTGCAAAAATTACAGATCTGACTAGAGAACATTGGTATGGATATCAAATCAATCATCATAGTCAAAACCAACACGACAAATGTTTGATGATGAGTGCAGAAGAAAAATTGGAAGAGTATCTAGATGACGCATGGACTCTGATGTCAGAAGAAAATGTGTTGAGAAAGTGGTATAAAGACTTGCAGGATTCTTCCTCACCTCCACTCACTTCTCTGGAGATCCGACGCATCGAAGCTCACTTGCAAAAGAGTATAGAGACTATCCGTGATTCATCGACTTACTTGACAGACAAATTCAAGCATAAAGTCAAGTGTGAATTGATGACTTATCGTTACCTGTGAACCAAAGAAATGGATACCTGGGAACTTCATTACCTGTTGACTAGCAGATTGTGCACCTCTTTTTCTAATCCTGTGGTGTGTGCTAAAGATGAACTTCCACATCGCAAACCAGGAACCCATTGGGTGGCAGTGTACTTTCCCAACGATCACAGTGTGGAATATTTGATTCTTATGGATTACCTCCTTTGGAAGACGACATCATTGACTTTATGAGAAGAAATGCTGTCTCCGCTCGATTCAATAATGCCAGATTACAAGGATCAGATTCTATGGTGTGTGGACAATATTGTGTACATTTTCTTCATCAACGCAGTCTCAGATATTCCTTAGAACATTTAGTGACTTGTTTTGATAGGGAGTATGCTAGAAACGATGCCAAAGTAGAAATATGGTTTTGTGAACATTATGGTTATCTCTTGTCTTTAGCTCAGAAACGTAGTGTGCATAGAGGACAGAATGATTTAGAATAGAGACAGGTGACACATATAGCCCCTTCCTCAGACGATTTGCTGTTGACGGCCGGATTGAGTCAACCTGCCCGATAGAAACCTGGGAGAACCTGAGAGCAGTTTTTACCGAGAGGGCTCTGCCACCTGAAAAGACTGATCAAAATTGCATGACTGTATGGGTTTTCCTTTTGAATTTTGAAAATCCCTTTTGATTAGATTCTTAATATCACAAATTTGACTTGTTTTGAGCCACCGTCAAAATTATAGCCTTGAATTGAATAAATTGTGCGAGATACGAAAATGATATGAGTAATTTCTACTCAACGATTGGTATTGTTTTTTGAAAATAACATGTACACTATGTACGCAAAATTTTCACCTGAATGAATCGCGATAAATAAATAAATTTGAGACTTGGCAACACACCTGACGAGTAATTAATTAGGGTGCGGTGCACCCATTAACATGACGTACATTGCGGAATCGTCGAACACGTCAATAATCTAAATTCATCATCATCAGTCGGGTCACTCTCGTTGACTCGTCAAGACCTCAACATGGCAGCTAAAATTAGTAAACTGAATGAAGCGATGGTAAATATGCAGCGGGTTAGACATAACATGTTTGAGAAAAACCCAGAGAAGAAGATGATGATATTCCTTCAAATGGCTCAAGATCTGGTAGAAGAAGTCCTGAGAGAAGAAATCGTCAGGGACAGAGCGGAATGGGAGGAGAGATAAAGAGTGCAGCAGTAGCAGCAGCAAAGGCAGCAACAACAACAACAACAACTCTTACAACAGCTGCAACCACAAGACGGAGAAGTCAGCTGTAGGATGGATTGTGATGAGTTTGCCTTCTCTTTCACTAGAAAGCGCCCTTGTCCTGCGGCAGCGAGACCTGTGGTGAAACGTGGCCGTCCTGCTGCCAGAAGTTTTAAAAAAAAACTTCTCACCAAAATACCGGCCACCCAGATCTCTAAAAAATATTACTCTAGGATTGCCTACAAAAAAAATAGTGTGTTGAGTGTATGTTTGTGTTTGTGTTTTATAAAAAAACAAACAAAATAAACCCTTTCCCTTCTAAACAAAAAATTATGTGTGGTGTGTGTTTGTATAGAGTGTGTTTGGTGTATGTGTTTTATAAAAATAAAAAATTAAAAAGTGTTTTATTTCGAGTCAGGAGCCAGCAGTCCAGGAAAACACATCGTCCATAATATCGTCGATACCTGCTGTGGTAGGATGAAGGGGAGGGGGTCACCTGTGGCTTATACGGACTGCCACGTGCATGTAATGACCAGCCTACTACTGTAATACAGAAAGTCAGGGGCATACATGCAGATACGTGGCAGTACGGCACAGTAGATGGCCAACCAAAAGAAACCGTTTCCCTTCTTAAAAAAATGTATGTGTGGTGTGTGTTTGTATAGAGTGTGTTTGTTGTATGTGTTTTATAAAAATAAAAAATTAAAAAGTGTTTTCTTTTAGGTCCGCGTACTTGGTGTGTTTTATGGGATGGTGGGTTGTAGGATCCGCTAAGCGCTAATATGACGTCATACTCAGAAACTGATGACGTCAGACGCGGTAGTGTGGCTTATGTTTTTTATGTATGTGTGAGGGATGTTTTCCTTCACGTCGGTGCTTCCAACATATAAAGCGACGCATTCCCCAGTCGAGCAACCCCCGTTGACTTGTCAACAAGAAGAAATGAGCAGCCGTCGAGCCGAAAAACTGAGAGAGATTCAATTTCACTGGGAGCATGTTCGTCGTTTAATGGACGAACTGGTCCTCATCACTCTGGAGGAAGAAGTAGAGGCTGAGAAGAAAAAGAAGGAAGAAGAAGAGGAAAATATGAAGATAGTTGAGCCTCATCTGATGATGCTACCTAACTGTGCTGCTGTGAAGCCCATGGTGAGTACACCGCCGCCGCCGCAACCACAGCAGCCGCATCAGCAGCCACAGCCACAGCAACCTCCACAACATCATCCTCAAGCCCATATGGTAATTAGGAGAAGAAGAAGGCAGACCTTCACTGTCCCTGCCAGTGAAGATTGGGATAGTGAAGCTACCCAACTTCCTTCTGCCTTCCCCATCTCCAACAATCACGGGCGTGGAGATAGATGGAGTGGGAGGTGTGCTGGCTGTGGGGCCAGACCTGGAAGATGCGAGCATCTCTAGGTGAACTTGAATACCAAAAACGGCCCTTTTCAGAGCCACCCAGATCTCTAGAAAAGAACTCAAATTGCCATATATGTGTTTGTGTGTTAAGTGTGTGTCTGTCTTTGTCTTTCCCACTTTAAAAAAATCCCTTTCCTTGTATGCGTGGTGTGTGCTTGTATAGAGTGTGTTTAGTGTATGTGTTTTTAAAAAATAAAAAAAACTTCTAAAAAATGTTTGTATGTATGTTTGGTGTATGTGTTTTATAAAAATAAAAACAAAATAAAACCCTTTCCCTTCTAAAAAAAATGTTTGTATGTTTTGGTGTATGTTTGTATACAGTGTGCCTAATCAACACCCCTTCCCTTCCTATCTTAAAAAATACTTTCTTTTAGGTCCGCGCACTTCGTGTGTTTTATGTGTGATAGGATTTTCTATATTTTTTGGGAGGGATGTTTTCTTTCACGTCCGTGCTTCCAGCATATAAAGCGACGCATTCCCCAGTGGCGTTAACCAACCACTCTACCCTATGTAACAATCCAATTGTCAGCCCTGAAGAAAGCCAGGAGACTTGTACATGATGTCATGGTAAAGGAAACCATGAACATGAAGACAACCTCTGCAATTTCACCTTGTAGAGTGGGAATATTAAAAGTAGTCTTGGATTTGCTGGAATGGGTGGAGTACCTCCTAGACAAGGTACAAGAAGACTTTTGGATATATCCACCCCTTAGCAGTGTCAGACGGGAAGCTGCTGCCCTGCTCACAGTAAAGAGGATTGTGAGAGAAGTCATAGAGAAGGAGGTGGTGAAGATTAAGGGTACATGGGCTAAAGAGAGAAAAGACAAGGAGAACCAGAGGAAACAATAAGACTTCAATCGCCTGAACGAGAACTGGATCAAGGTCCAGGAGAAGTTCAGGAGATTGAGTCATCCTGACTGGATCCCTGATCCACCCCAGAAGAAGAAGAAGAAGAAAATCCTAGGCTTCCTGAAGACATGGTGGAAGAAGAAGAAGTAAAAACAAAACATCGGCCCTTTTCAGGGCCACCCACCTTTCTTAGAAAAGAACTAATCCTATTGCCAATCCTAGTGTTTCTATGTTCTGTGTTTGTTTGTTTGCGTGTTAGGTGTATGTGTATATTCTATCCCTCTAAAATACTTCTGTTCCCATATAAACCCTTTTGACCCTATCCACACTTTTTCACCCCAAGTACCCTCCCCATGTTCCTTTCCCATTTGTACCCCAAGGACCCCCTCCATGTTCCTTTCGCCCTTGTACCCCAAGTGGCCCCTCTATGTTAATTTCCCGTTTGTACCCCAAGTGCCTCCCTTGTACCTCGATACCCCCACTATACTACTTATACTACTATACTACTTACACACACACACACACACACACACACATATATATATATATATATATATATATATATATATATATATATATATATATATATATATATTACCTAAACAGACAAGACAAAATTTGTTAACTATAGTAAAGTTTGCAAGAAGAGTAGTGTGAAAGAACCTTAGCCCCAGCAAGGGCCCAAGTCCAACAGTGTAAAAATTTCTTTTAACAATAAGAAACTCTACCATAAACAAATGTAAAAATGGCGACATGACCAAGTATTGCAGTGTACTGACCTAGTGATCTAATATAGTCAGCGCTTTAGTTTACGGAGGAAAACGCTGCAAAATAGAATAGTGAACCTCTAATTTTGTTAGAGTAAATACGACTGTGTGAAAATTCATTGGTCAGCTTCCAGCTCAAAAATTTAGTATAAGGAGTATAGTATAAGTAGGTCAATCACAGTTGTTGATACTAGATTTTTCCACAGACTGGTATCTGCAAATTCTCTATGCAGATATAATTTGGGCAGGCTGAGACTAAGTTTCCTTCTAACGCCAGAACGAGGGTTTCAAAGGATTCATAAAGGTGTCGCTCTACAGTTTCGTATTTTGCGTAGGGTTAGATTTTTAAAGAAAAAGAATTACACATGTTTTCCTCACTGGTTATCCTGGCTATTTGAAAAGACCTCGTATATCTTAGGAAGTATTAAAAGAACTTTAAATTCTCTTTATTTTGGTGTATGATTGATTGATTCAATTTGGATTATAGAGTATACAGCTTGGTCTTACTTCAATTGTGCACCTATCAAAAAAACTGCTAGCTATGCTTGGTCAGTTTCACGTCCTTGACTTCAAAGGTGAATTGTAAAAAAAAGAGCCGATAACTTTCTTTTACTTTTTATATATTTTGTAATTCATTCACTGTACTTTCAGAAGCTGGTATTCTCTACTCAGGCAAAATTCGTTTTCCCTATTTTACTAACTGCTAAAATTAGTGTACTTTGCACTGATTCAGGCTGATGTTTCGAGCACATGGGAGCGACCATTTTTGTCAGCTGTGTGCTTAGATCATGTACAATTTCTACAAGTACAATTTCTACAAGTACAATATGCAAAGAAATTTCAGCCACAGTTATGCCAACATTCTCTTCATTGTGCGTGTTGTAAATTCAGACAACTTCACCTTACACCTGTCACTCTCTCAGAAGTACATAATATCTGTAGAGCGCCTCCAAAGTGATTTTATAGTCTGATAAGATGAGGTGACGTAATACGTCATCGGGGTGATGAGATGACGCCATGTTTCGCGTACACATAGTACATAGGCATCTGTTTACAAAGTAGTGTTCATTACCATCTTTTAAACTTTTCAATCGCATTTAGCTTGAACAATTACAGAAGATATGTCTGAAAGAAATGGAGAAATGTCTGCTTAGTTTCGCCTCTATAAAGTTTTACCGAACCGCCTTCTATCGGTAACAGATCAATCAATCAATCAAGCATTTAACCAAACCTTCGTATGGCGGAGTTCTCATGCAACCACTCGCAAGTCTGCTTGAATGATTTTATAATTGCTAGTGGAGTTGTCCAAATATGGTTGCACTTTGTAGCATTGTTTCTCTCGCTAGGGATCACGCTGGTATGGCTGAACATGACAGCAGGCGCCCAGAGGCTGATCACCATAACGAAATAATAGAGATGGATTTTACAAGTATTAGTAATTTTTACTTTTTAACATTTTACCAGTAATGTTATATTTATTCTGAAATGCTGGTAAATCTTCGTTTGACTTCCACTTTAACACTCTTAATTCGATTAAATTTAGTCAGACTCATAATTTTGAAACAGGTGCCATGTCCGCAAAAAAATTACAAAAAGTTTCTATGACAAATGGCTTTGCTTTTTTATTTTTTGTTTCTTTTGTTATTTTTAGGGGTGGGGTGGGGGTATTTTTCTTTCTTCAAAACTCTCTTTGAATGCTAAACAAGGAGGTCAGAGACACTCAGAACACTTTTATGAAACCCCTCAATGCTCTTTTAAATAGGTTGGATAGTATCTGCTATTGCTCTGAAAAGACTAGAATTACCACTGCAAGTGTTTTACTCCCATGCAAATATTTTTCTGGCTGTGAGTTTGAGACGGAGTTTTAGACACACGTAGTCAATCAAGAACAACGCTTGAAAAGAAAGGTTATCTGTGATTTCTTGGTACAAAAGATCAAAGACAAACACAAAGCTCTCAACTGTTATCATCTTCAGGCTTTATGTTTCTGACGATGATAATGAAAATAGAAATAACTCACGAAGAAGATATCCACATTTCAATATCATGACCTGTGGTCGCAATATTTGTGTTAAATGTCCATCTTTGATAATATATTTCATGCATAAATAATGACAAGTTCCGTTGTTTCATTTGAAAGCTGGGAGCCGCGGAAGAGCTTCAGACTAAGGGATTCGTTGGTTTCACTCTAAGATTTCACCGCTTTTATGGCAACGCACGTGTCGCTGTCGGTACTGATAGGACACTGTTTGGCCTGAACGAGATATGGATTGATCCTCCATCTGGAATTATCTCCATGGGTTAAAAAGTGATCTGTTCGCGGGGGCGGTATGGAATAAGAACTTCCGCACCCACCTTTTAAACCATTATTTAATTACCGACTTTAGCCAGAACAAAAAATACATACTTGTAAAAAAAATGCGACACTTCTTGCACAATGTACAGTCAAATCTGTGTATTAAGACTGGTCTTTACCAGCAGATGGTCTTTACATAAGGAAAAATACTATTTTATGTGTAAATGGGACTTGTGGAACTAGGTCTTTACACATAGGTGGACCTTATATGCATGTGGTTGTTAGAACAGGTGGCATCAGTTTCCCTGAGGAAGAAGAGAATTGTTTCTAAAGAACCAGCATATAACCAGCTGACTAAACATTGTCCTGCAACAACGACATACCGTCCGTAGCTAGGAAGCTCCAAATTTCAATAAGTTGCGAAGACGTGCGTAAAAATGCGATATAATATTTTCACTTCACGACAGCCTGAATGATTTATGGGTAAGAGGCAGTGACACTTCAAGCCAAGAATTTTTATGTCTTTCTAACGCCACATTTCTACTTATATTGATTGCCAAAACTATCACATTAAATTGCAAACGAGAGATGCAGAAATACGTAAATGTGTTATCATTTTACGGCATCGGAGTTGTGGTTTCTCCGCAGATAGCCCGTGTTATGGAATTCATCATCTCTCTCGGCATCCCCCCCACCTCCATTTCCACTTCACTCTCCCACCGCAATTGTGCTTCGAAGAATGGAAAATAAAATAAACTAGCTACAGTGCCTTTCCGGCTTGAGGTCGAAAGTTCTTCTTTAGAAATTACTGCGTAAAGTCACGTCGTGGAGACTTGATTGAAAAGAAAAGTCAATATTTTGCGTAAAGTTACGTCGTGGAGACTTGATTGAATATTTTGCGAGAGATTAAATTCTTAGGTGGAATCTTCTTGCGACTTCTACTCTCCTGTTCCTTTGTACAAGCAACTGTTCGTTACGCTTCTTCATACAAAATAGTTATCGCCATTGGTATGGAACTATCGACAGCTATGCGTTTCGGTTAAACTTTAAGAAGTGTACTCATGCCCCAGAGATTTGTTGAACATGTATGGTCAAAAACTGACTCAAATGTCATTGCGTGCGAAACTCCTTATCGACTGCATTCTTATCATCTGTGTAAGATGGAATGGCGGGCACGTAGCTCTGTACGGACTTAACCTAAAATCGGCCTTGTGAATGGAAGTAACTTCTGAACTTTGTTGATATGCCGAGGGATCTGTATCGGTTGGTTCCGTTTTAATTCTTCTGATAAGAAAATGTCTTACCGCAAGTCTTGACCGTCAGGTAGAATAAGAAACCATGTCACAACTGCCAGAAGCTCGTCCTACACACCACACAAGTACCATTTGTTTGGTTCATGTAGGTACATTTTCCTTGATTTCTGGAAAAGGGACAAATAATGTATCGAATTAAAATGAATCATGAATTAAATATGCAATATGTAACCATATTTTTTTTGGCCAGGTGAAGACATTTGTTTTTTGATTATAAAGCTCAGTTGTCATAGAGTGAAAACCATGCATGGATGGGCGCCATTTTCTACAAGTCATTGTGGGTAGTTTCTGCAAGTCTTGGGTATGACCTGTACACTGTTTATTTTGGACGTCTTTAAAGTAAAGAAAAAAATTCTAAGATGAGAACACGATGAGTGAGTCGCGGAGCCTTGAGCATTCAGAATTTAGAGTGGAAATTTATCTCATGTGACAAGTCTTCCCTTAACCAATATGGCTGACTATCCTATGGTTGAAACTGTCAGGGTATGTGTTCGAAGAACTGGTTCTAATAACTGATTAATAGTAATATTTATAATGTTTCGATTACATTGCTACACTGTATGAAGGACCGTTCATTTCTTCCTATGAGGCAGACTATATTGCTTTTACGTACAGGTGACACTGATTTTAAAATATTAGAAAAATCATTCCCTAATATTAGAAAATAATTTTGTTAATATTATAACATGATTTGTAAACACTGGACATTTATTTTTTAATAGTAAAAATTGATTTTCTAATACTATAAATAATTTATAATATTAGAAGAAAAAATACTACTTTTTCGCCACAACGGCTTGCCATAAAGTGTAAGGTACAAAGTCGCAGTTACCCATAGGAACGTCGTAATTGTGAAATACGGCGATGTATGATCACGACACATCATCCATTCTATAGGACCTAGAAATATTCAGGTGAGCTAATAATCGGCTTCCCAGTATATTTTAAATTCTTTGTTTATATGCATGTTTGTTGACCCATGAGAGAGGAAGTGTGATTTTCCTTTGAGAAAAGCACATCTATCATGAATATTATGTCATGTTTGAGTTATAAATCGTCAGCAAAACGGCAAATGTCCTTTCTCCGTCATATAAATATCCCATCTCCTGCGCTCTCTCCCAGGAGTCGCCAAAACCCTGGGACATGCGAATGTTCCGTCGCCGGACTCAAATCACTGTATGATGATATTGCGGAACCACACTTTGTTTTAATACTCCCATCCCCACCCCATCGTAAATTGGGGTTAGCAAAATATACTAAAATGTATTTTATTACCAACTTCTCTTTCGGGGATAGCATGTTTTCCTCAGCTATAATATGTTGTTTGCATATGTGTCATCAACCGAATCGTGATCACTCTCAATCTTTTGAAACCTAGGAGTGACCTGTGACTTATCTATTCTAGAATTTTACATGTATTTGTTCCATGTCCAGTTTATTGTCATTATTTTATACTTAATCTGAACGTGCGCTCTTTTATCTTGCTGTTTTATTTATACATTCCTTTACGAGTGTAATTCCTCGTGCTCAGTCGAGGGTAGAAGAGGGATTGAACCTTTGCTAGAAAATAGACGGCGTTCTTCTAGAATTTGTATTTTATTGTTATTTGTCAATCGAACTAATCTCTCTCTCTCTCTCTCTCTCAGACTTGTTATATCGGCAAATACACAAAGAAGGGACAAGATAAGGTTTGTGATTGTTGTATTTCTTCTTGTGTGTTTGCAAAACGTATTCTCACAGAAATAGGATCCAGTTGCCAAGGTTAGAACTAACTCAACGAATCACAATTAGGCCCTGGTTACAGTTTGGCCACCAGCAACGATTCGGACACTCGATAAACTTAGGCCTGTAACTTTTCGGCCATGCGTTATACACATGCCCGTTTTCTCTTCGGCCACGTGTTAGAATTAGGCCTGTACCTCTTCGTCTAAAACGTGGGCCAATCACACTACTACTACTAAGAACGGTCCAGTCATTCGCACTGTTACCGCAAACAACGCCCAGGCTACTAAACAATTTCTGAAAAATCACAACTCTGAACCTCCTCACCGTCCCGACACCTCGAGTGAGGATACCACCTATAGCGACAGTACGACCGTGGATGTCAATTCGGGACCAGCTCGTATTGACAGGTAAGGTATTATTTACCTGCATCCATCTATCTATCTATCATGCATATGTAATATCAACAGTCAGAGATGCACAAGAAGCCACTTAAATCAAACTACCATCCTGCATAAAAATTACTTTCTTAACATCTCTGATACTATATTCTGATCAATGGTGACTTCAATCAGTTCTATGTTTACTTTGGTTACAAGTGTACCACATACAAGAGCCTCATGACGACAATTTTGGAAAATAAGTCTTGCTTTAGTTTCTAAACAAGCAGTTGATGCAGAGTAAAACACTTGTGTTTTCTTTGTTTATAATTTTCTCTCCTGAATTAAATTATCATCTTACATTAACTTATTGTTATTTTTATAGTTTGATTAAATAAGTTATCTTTATATATTTCTAAAGTTAGAATTCATCGGAGGTAATTAAGAAATCTGCTTTTAAAATGAATCTAACATTAGTAATATACAAAGATAACTTATTTATTCAAGCTATAAAATTATAAATGATAAAAATATAAATCATCGCAAGATGAATTTAATCAGATCATGCAATCATGAGATATATAACATCGCAATATGTAAGGCCGCTCTTTCATCATATGACGATAAGAGATATTGAATTGATAACATAAATAATTTGCCTTATGATCACTATTCTCCAGTAAAATAGTCAGAAATAGTCCTTTTTTATAAAATTTTCATAATTTCATTAGTATCCACTAATAAAATCATGGATACTAGGGTACGCATTGTTGTTATTATGACTGGATAATTCGAGGTGAAAGGGATATGACCTAGTGTCTTTGATCAAAACGTTCCAAAAAGTGCTCAAAAACCAAAAATGGGTCAAAAATTAGACTTTTAATTTGAAAAGTGTATTAAAACACTTTTAAACTAAATCTATTTCAAATGGATCATAAACCAAAATATAAAGGGTAAAAAAGTAGGATTTCAGTGTAGTGATTAAATAGAATTTAGTCAAAAATTGTTTGAAAACAGTGTTTTCGACTAAATTTGTTTCAAATGGACCCTAAAATCCCAAAATGAGATTTCAAATCTATCAAGTGAGCCACGACATAAGCTTTCTAAACTACCTGCATTCACCTGTACATTGGTCAATCCCATTCTGTTTATATATATATATATATATATATATATATATATATATATTATCATAACATGAGGCAAGGACAAACTCTTTAATGAAATGTCAATATGCTAATCCTATTAGACAATCACTTAAATGGCAATATTCTAAGTTTCAAAAAGCCACAAAATTATTTTTAAAAAATTTCTTGAGCTTGTTTTTCTACTTCTACCAGATGGCTGTCTAACACAGTTTTGACTCTAGAGTTATTAAGAATTGCAGGAGTGATAGCTTGTGAAATATCAAATTTATCTTATAACACTTACTTTTATTAGCATTATGAATCCACATTATAAATATTGAAAAAGCACCCGGTGATGTCACATATTTTTTGCAACATCATTTAGTAACGTAAAGTCCATAATGTTATGTGATAGACAGAAAACTTGTGTTCATGTAGTGGCATATATTATTATTCAACTATTTTCATAAATGTCATATCAATAAATTATGCAAGATCCTCTGTATAACTAAATGCATCTCAGAATCACAAGACAATTCCACAAATTATCAATATACAGTGAAACCTATGTATAAAGAACACTCGTGGGACCACCAAATTATAAATATACCATGAAACCTGTCTATACAAGACACTTGTGGAACCAAATAGCTATCAATGTGCAGTGAAACCTCTCTACATAAGCCATGGAACTAATGTTATTGTGCAGAAACAATTTTGCATAGTTTCAATCACAGTGACCTTGACTTTTGCTCTTTTGACACATTGACTTTCAACCCAGAAATTGATAGGCTTTGTTTACTCATGAAACAGACAAGGCTGTTGGCTTTACCAGTCATCGAAATAAAACAATTGTTTTCTGTTTATCTATTGACATGAATATTACTAGTTACATATGCTCCCAGTCAACCCCCCAAAAAATCAAGAATCCAAAATGTCCCCCTCCAAAAACTGATAAAATTAATGAAAATTTGTTGAATTGTACAAATATTTAATTAGGTCATCTACATTGTATATAAATAAGCCTACCAAATTTCACTAGTGTGTAGGTCAAGCAGTTTCTGAGTAACTGTGCTACAAATGTTTGTTCTAAAAACAAAAAGCCCACAATAAAGGAAAATACTAAATAAATTGCTTGAATGGCATCAAGATCTAATCAGGTCACTAACATATGTGTTTAAAACGCATACAAAATTTCATTTTTCTAAACCAAGCAGTTTCTGCATAACTGTGCTTGGAAGGTTTTGATTGAAAAATTTTACATCCAAAATATGCAAACAAAAAAAACAATAACAAATAATTTTGTCATACAAATATTTATTAAAACATCATGAATGTAATCTACTTTCTTACTGGCTGGATGACAAAATTTGTGGCAATAAAATCTACGATATACTAAAAAATATTTTGATGCCGTTGTAACATTCCTGTGACACAGTGCCATGGAGAATTAGGTATTCATCAATTTTTGACAAATTCATAAAAAAATGTGTTAGAATGATGATTTCAGAATGTTATTGTATGTTTTACTTTTGTAAATATCTGTTGTACAAGAACTGCTGAAGTATCGCTGTTAAAACTAAATTTGCAACAGTAAAATCACATTTAAAGTCCTGAATTCCTCACAAATATTGCTGCTATTTCCTAATTTAAACAAATTAACAAATTAACAAATTTAAATTAAATTTAATTAAATTAACAAATTTCAGTGGTCTAAGTCAATTAGATTCTTCATAATTCTGCTAACAAGGTTTTCAATGAAAAATGTCAAAGTTCGAAGAAAAGCAAAAGTTAGTAAACAATATAAAACTAACCTGATAACCTAAATACTTCATCTACATATGTATATAAAATATGCTTACCAAATTTCCTTTCTCTGCCTCAAGTGGTTTCTTAGTAATGGAACTCACTCATCTTTTTTGTATGTTCCTAGATGGCGTGAGTGAACTTTTGGAATTTCTAGACTGATTCTCTATTTCAGAAGGTTATGCTCATGAGAGAAATATATGAACAGTGAACCACAGGTTCATAGTGCATCTACACCTTCAAAAGGAGTAATGAACGGGTAAGTTCCATTGCACTAAAACAAACTTGAGACAGATGGACAGGTTCACTGATGCAAGGATGGACAGCTGCAAAACAACATGACTGCCTCTTCTACTGCAGCGGGGAAATAATGACTTGGATAACACAAGTGTGTTAACTTTGATAGATTTTTGTACAAAACAGAAGAAACAAAAACAATTTTGTATCTGCTCAGTAAATTTCATATTCATGATGATAAGAGTTTTATGGAATGCTGATGCATGACAAACATACATACATACATACATACATACATACATACATACATACATACATACATACATACAAGTAAATACATCTTGTCAATATTTAATTATTTCATTGTAAGATATATATATTGCACTGAAAGTGTGTATACATTTCCTCTGAAAGGAATATATATATATATATATATATATATACACACATACAAAGAGAGTCAAACCTGTCAATTTCAGCTACCGATGGAAAAAACAAAACTGGCTTTTGTACATAGATGTCCTCTGTACATTATGAAGGTTCACATTTCAAACTTGGTTTTTTAACAAATACCATGTACTGAATACCAGCATGATTATTATTATTATTATTATTATTATTATTATTATTATTATTATCAACAGATTTTATTTATTGCACTATTCAACAAAATAATATACCTGTATATGTTGTTCTCTCCCAAAGGTATGTTCTACACAAGATTACTGTATTCTGCCCACTTTAATCCATCCTATAAATGAAATAATCACTGACACTTACCAAAAATAAAACCACTGATCTTTGTTTTGTACTCCATAACAAAACACTAATTTCACTATTAATTGACAGCTTGCATATGATTGTGAAACTAAGGATGGGCTCTTTGTTTGACCAGCTTGCATAATAAGGCTTAGAAACAGGTCCTCACACTTCAAAATGATATCTGGATTAATCTGTTGCTCAGCTCCCAAGATCGAAAGAGTCAACTTATGTGAGAGCCCTCTGATGAATGGGGAATTAAAAGAAGCTTAAGGAACTGACCATTTAATTTTGGGGTGGGTGGGTGGGGATTTCCTTTTGAACCAGGTTATTTTTTCTTATTTTTTGGCTAATTTACTTTTTCAACTAATATAATGGATATAATAGGTTCTCTTTTTCTATAAATCAGAGCAACCATATTTTTTTCAGGCTATTTATGGGCCCGAAATTTCTTTTAAAAAAGTCCAACTCCCCCCTGAAAATTAAATCATCTGCCTTTATAGAGAAGTTTTGTAATACTGAATGACTCCTGAACCTAATGAAATGGGATGAATTTGTATCTCTCCACACAGATTAACTTTTTCATCAGATATAAAAAATTAAGATTTCAAACAATACCTGTCACAAAAGATGGCTCACTTGTGCTTTGACTAAACAACTACTTTCCCCACCATCCAGCTAACAAATTGCTTTGAACTTCTTTCTCTCTAAAGACAAAAACTGCCTCACTTTAGAATTATTTGACATATGGACACTTTTGAGTTACACCAACAGTGTGACTGGAGTACAGTGAGTACAAACAAGATGAGAAATGTTTACACATTGATTCATATGCTACTCCTTCTTCTAAACAATGCTTTCCTCATCATACAAATGTTTAAATTTGCATGCATAGAGCAATCACTGTTGATATGCTCCAGTGACCACTTATAGCAGGGGGAAATCATTATCTGGCTAGGAAACACCTGGTTGCTGACCACGCAAAGCAGGTGACAATTATATACATGTCTTTCATACAGGAAATTCACGGGGGGGGGGGGGGGGAAGGGGGAATAGAATAGTCATTTTGACCAGGTGACTACTGTATAAAGATGACTGTTGGAACAGGTTTGACTGTATATATATATATATATATATATATATATATATATATATATATATATATATATATATATATATAATGACAAATACAATAAAACTTTTTTGAGAGTTATAATTCATTCCAAGCAAGAATCAAATCTGTGCACTTGCCCTGCAAGTAATAGCAACCATCGCTCTCATGTATAAGTGCTCTAATTCATTTGGTCATGTGCTTATTCCCTACAAAGACTGGAACAAAATTGATGGTAAGGGCTCAAAGTGCATCGGAAACAACTCACTAGGCAAGTGGAAATTAACATTCAGCTGAATGCACAATCCCACTAGATTTCCATTTAGAAATACATGAAATTATAATGACCAACTGACACCTGTATACCAGCATACAGGAAAGGACTTTTCCCTGGATCCCACGGTGTAAGGATATATGACTATATGAAAGAAATTTATATAGAATGATACAAATAAATTCAAACAGGTTAGAGAGTTATAATTTGTTCTATAGGTAAATAATATATATATATATATATATATAATTATCTTACAATTGTGCGCTTTCTTCAAGAAATATGTAACAAAAATAAAATAATTAACAACAATTTTCCACACGAAAGAACAAAATAAACATATTAATCTATCTGACAAGCATATTTTGAACAAAATGTCATTAAAATTGTTTTGACAAAATGATCTAAAAAAATATATTGTATAAGCACTCACGAATATACTGTAAAAGCATAAGTTACATTGGACATGTAGTCGATTACAAGTATATAATATTTCATTCTCATTCTTAAATTAGTGAAAATGGGTTAAATTTGATACACAGCATTTTGGCAAGTCATTAATTTATCTTTCTTGATTGACTGGCTATGATTATTTGGATTAAATTGGTAGGTTGTCTTCATGGCAGAATTTCTCTGACATGGTACATATCTATGGATAATAACAACTCAAGTCCATTTCGCCAGTCTAATACATATACATTTCCAATTTTCTGACACAAATACTAAACCAAGTTAAAAATGAAA
This sequence comes from Margaritifera margaritifera, assembly GCA_029931535.1. NCBI lineage: Eukaryota > Metazoa > Mollusca > Bivalvia > Unionida > Margaritiferidae > Margaritifera > Margaritifera margaritifera. Next base: position 703,111 of record JAQPZY010001028.1, read on the forward strand.
ACTACAAACCTTCACAACATGACAGAGATCAGTTATTTTGAGCAGGAAAATTAATGTAAATTTCAGTTATAAGTATAATTTATAGACAACAATGGTAGATGAGGGAATTCTTCTATAAATAAACCATTTTTGCAACTCATTGTGGGTAAATTTGTGCAAGGTATTATGGGTTCGACTGGTATTAGTTCTCCTTTGCAAAAGCTTTCACTGATGTAGGGTGTGAACTTGAAAAAGTATAATATTGTACCAGTTTTGCCCACAATGTCTTGCAGAAAATTACCCAAAAGGAGTATTTTAATGAGTATTTTGACAGGAGTTGATTGTATCAGGACAGACATCTGACCTAGAGGGAATCTATTAAATTAAAGTGATCAATGTGTAAGCTTTGAAGGTGAAGTATGTAAAAACATGAAGACTTAGCAAGTCATTCCTGAAATATAGCTCCCAGATTTATCATTATAGCTACCCGAGTTATCACAGCTGCCTGGGTTATCACAGCTATCTGAGTTATCACATCTATCTGAGTTATCATAAGCAGAGCTATAACAGCTATCTGACTTATCACCAACTATCAGAGTTATCATAAGTTATCATAGCTGTCTGAGTTATAACAGCTATCTGAGTTATCATTGATATGAGTTTTCCATGCTCAGAAGATAAATAATTCCTGAACTTATTATCTGCATGTCTCAAAGACTGGCACTATAACATAATGTTTAAGAATACATTTTAAATATGAGTGAAAAAAAATAATGCCCCATATCTGGAAATTAATTACAATGAAACTTCCCTGATCTGGCCTTGCTGTAACCTAACCTCCTCAGCAGATCAGCTACATAATACTTTGGTTCCAATAAGGCCATTATAATAATAATAATCAAAGATCCTTACACTGTCCACTTCAATACAATAGGCAACACTTTTGGTGCCAACAGTGTTTGGTTTAAGAAAGTTTGACTGTAGTTAAGAGTTATACAGTCTATACAGTCAAAACTAGTTTATCTGACTATTGCTTTCGTATAATATAAGAAATGAACAGAATGTTTGACAAATTGTTCAAACTTAAATGCATTTATCCAGTAATAAGGTTCATTTACACTTTTATTGGCAATGGTTTTCTCAGATTAATGAGATCAGGCTTAATTTATACAACTAAAACTATTAGCAATGGGTGCATTGCAAAGGGTTCTGCTCACTTCAATTTGCTTGCCAGGATGATGAACAGAGAAACTTGTGTGGGCAAAGCAAAGTTAGGAGAAAGTGGGCATTCAGAATCCGTAACTCCTCGAAATGATGACATGGAATATTTCAAATCCAACTATTTCAAGGTCTCATCACTACCAGCTACACCTCATGCAATGATATGAAGCTGATCAACGTGGGCCATAACTGTGTCCAAATGGAGTAGACAAGACAAAACCCATAAAAAGTACATCTAGGTCTATGAATAGTTCTTAAGTAATGCTGATTACAAGCAACATCCCATGAAAGATATGAAGCTGATCAACATGGGCCATAACTCTGTCCAAATGCAGTAGACAAAACAAAACCCATGAAAGGCACATCTAGGTCTAAGAGACAAAAGTTCTTACCTAATTCCATCAGAATATGCTGAATGGTTCTTGAGCTATGCTGCTTACAAGCAACACCCCATGTGAAGATATAATGTTAAGTGTCAAGGGCCATAACTCGATCCAAAATAGAGTAATTAGACAAAACCCATAAATGATACATCTAGTTCTATGAGATAATGTACAGCAAATTGTATCAGAATTGAATTGCTCCTGAGATATGCTGGTTACAAGGATCTGCTGTACTGGAAATTAAAAAGTGATGGAAAAATGACAATAACTCCATCAAAATTGAACTTTAAAAGACAAAACCTTTAAAAGGCACATATACATGGAATAGGCAATTCACGTATCAAATGGAATCCAATTATGTGTAAGGGTTGTAGAGCTATGGTGATTACAAAAGGTATGAATGAAAGGAACAGACTGACAGATGTACAGATAAAAAAGGTAATTACCATAGGGCTCCTGCATCTCCCCACATATGACCCTTCTGTGCAATCATTTACATACTACTATAAATGCTACAGCAAACTTAACTATTTAACTGCCAGGAAGTAATAATGAGGGCCTTCCTTTACCTGTATTCTCATCCACAGATTTTGAATTTCTGGGAGGAAAGGAGGGTGCATATACTTGGCCAGGTTATTGTTCATATCGCTTAGAAGTCTCTTTGCAAACTAGTCTCCTTAATCTCATTACTGTCTATAAGTCTCCTAAATCAGTTTACCATCAGTCTCCTGATGGTAAACTGTACTGTATAGTCTCCTTATTTGTTTTACCATCTAGTCTCCTTAATCTCATTACTGTCTATAAGTCTCCTAAATCAGTTTACCATCAGTCTCCTGAATAACTTCACTGTCAAGTCTCCTTATTTGTTTTACCATCTAGTCTCCATAATAACTTCACTATATAGTCTTCTTAATCTCTTTATCATCTTGTCTCCTTAATATCATTGCAGTCTACATAAATCTCCTAAATCACTTTACCATCAGTTTCCTCAATGACTTCACTGTCTAGTCTCCTTATTTACATTGTGATCTAGTCCTCCTAATCTCTTTATCATCTTGTCTCCTTAATCTCATTACTGTTTATATAACTCTCCTAAATCACTTAACCATCTAGTCTCCTTAATCACTTTGCTATGTAGAGTTCTTAGTTTCTTTATTGTCAATTCACCTAGCCTAAAGGCAAGGTGAGTGAACAACTGAAATGTGTAGAATTCCTTACCTAAAACACAAAGACATATTAGGTAAAGCAGATGATGTAATGGTATGAAATAAATCAATCACATATGAAAGATTCCCTAAATGAGGCATGCGTCAATGATATATCCCTATATATCATATCTGCACTCAACAATAAAGAAAAAATACAAATGCGATTAATTATTATTATTCTGAGGAACAAATTAAAATAAACTCAAATTCTAAACATTGTCCAATAACTCCAAGAATTAATTTAAGTTGAACTACGCCATTTCTTGATAAGTGCATTGCAAAGGGCACCACTAACTACAATTTGGTCAACAGGGCCTTAAGCAGAGGATCTAGTGTTGGAAAACAAAGTTAAAATAATGGGCATTCAGGGGCCATAACTCCTCTAAATGATGATGTGGAATGCTTTAAATCCAACTCATTCATGGTATCATCAATATGAAACTGCAGATTAAATTTGGCTGACATTAAAAAATCCTTGGTAAAGTAATGCTAAAGAAACCAATGTCAGGAGGTCAGCCAATCAAGGGCCATAACTCTTCCAAATAATAATAATAATTTATAATGCTGGAAATGAAATTCACTTCAAAGACTCATCAATATAAAGCTGCATATTTGACCATCCTTTATATACAGGTTTTACTGTTGTGAACCTTTATGCAATATTACCTGTTGTGCTTAGCTTGTCAAAGAGTATGCATGTCACCCTAATGGTTAGAAAGCTGGATAGTTTCGACTTTAAAATATGCATAAATTTAATTTGAAATAACATCATTTCTTTTCATTCAATCTGTGTGAAATTTTAAATATCAATCAAAAGACACCTTCATAACATGTTAAAATTTTCTAAAATAAAGCATCAGTTTTACAAATAAATCTATATTTATGAGGCGTGATTTTCTTGGTTTTGTCAATTTGTCAATTCTGTTTCAGTACACAATGTGGACTGGTTCCTCTTGGGTCCATTATGAGCCAGTCAAACTGTTTTGGAAAGCAATACCCTAATCACTAGGTAAACTGGAGTTGAGAATATATTTCTTGGTTTGCACTTTTCCTGTCTTCTCATGGCTAAATGAGACAATATCATCTTCCTGTGGCTTGTTCCATGGCTGCTCTGTACCCTTGCCAAAAATTAGGTAGAATAAGGCACCACATATGTTTACCCCTGCTGCTATGTAAAATACAAGCTGCCATCTTGCTCTGGTTTGCTGGAAAATAAATCATTTTAGATAACCATTTATTATCTAAATCATGACATCTGATAAAAGGAATTATTTTCACACATTTGTGACAACATTTTTTAACTATCTTGCAGTTTTAATAATCATGTGCTCATAGTTACGCGTATTGTGATTAGACAAAGAAACTTTGCATTTAGAATTGTCTATTCCTTTACCAAGTAATTTAGAAATCCATCACAATTTACAAAAAAAAAACAAAGCACAGATCTATCTGCTATACAAATGGGAAACAAATGTGATTGTAAATGCCTTGCTTTTGCATGCAGAGCAACTCCTGCAAGTTTTGTATAAGGTGTATACTCTCTATATGAAAATATGACATCAAAAACCAATGTGTCATGAATGCCAAGGTCTTTAATAAGAATTTACATATTTTACTGAATTTTGATATAGAAAACTAGATGGAATACGACCTATATTGTAATATATCATATATAGCTATAGCTTTTGTGTTAATTACACACTTGTAAAGGTGAACTGTAGCAAAGTTCTAGTGCATAAATGATATGAAAAATGGAATATATGTCTGTCCTGACTTATGACAAATATAAATGTTGGTGCACTCGCAATTGCCTCAGGCACAGTTGGAGAGAAATCAACAAACCAGAACATCTATCCATGAAAACAAACAATGGACGAGTCGACTCTATGGTTGGATCATGTAATCAGAAGTATATGAACAGATGTTATTACAGACCTTGAAATAATTAATGTAACCAAATCTGCATTTCATTTGTGCTTCATTGGCATTTCATTTGCATTCATTCTACATTTCATCTGCATTCCACACGTGTTTGTATTTATGCTACCATCTCATTGTTTTTCATTTTTGCTCTCAGAATTGCTTTCTGATTTTGCATTTGCATATTGCTTCCATTCATTGCTTCCTTTCATTTTCATTCGTTTGAAATGCACCAAAGCCTGGATTTCACTTTCAAAAGTATTAAATGGAAAAAAAAAGCTTTTGTATCTTTCAATAGTATCTAATTCATTATATTCAGTGTTATTTGCAACATAATATTTTTGTTATATGCTTATGCATATTATATACTTTTGTTGTTATCAACATGTCATATTTTCACAAAATAATTCTCAGTTTTTGTTCAGAAATGTGAGAAAAAGAATCCTTCATTATGCTTCAGTGTAGGATAGGAAAATTCCACCCTCAGGATTACAATTTTGTGTCAGACACTCAGCAAAGCCTTGTCTGATGCAAAATTCTGACCCTCGGGTGGAATTTTCCTATCCTACATCAATGCACATAAAGGATTCTATTAATCCAGCTGCATTATCAACACCCCTGTTTTGAGGGAAAATAACAATTTCTTTTTACTGTTTCTGCTGTATTACTTACATGATGGTTGGTAAGGATTCCCACAATCTGTGGTGCAACAAATCCAGGTATTGTAGCCATGGAGTTTGATATACCCATCAAGACACCTGAAAAGTGGAAACAAAACAAAAATTGGGGAAAAAAATCTGAAAAATGTCACTCAAGCGGGTTTTGCTTAATCGTGCTACATGTAACAAGGTTACCATCCATAAAGTTCAAAAATGTGTAATAAATTGAAAAACTGATGTGATGACCTGAAAATTTAATTTAGTGATCTTCATATAAATACAAATATGCCTACCATATTTCATTTTTCTGTACCTCAAGTGATTTTTGCCTAATCATGCTAATGAGGTTTTTGGCAAAAAAGTTTAGCAACATTTCATTGTCTACACTGAGTGGATTTTGTACAGTCTTGTTAACAAGCTTAAAATAATTTAAATCAAACTGTCCAAATGTCTAAAAGGAAAACTACTATCTTGTTCTATTCTTGTTATCAATTGTGTATGTTAATTTATAATTTTCTAACCTTGTTCACATGCTGACCTGTGCACATTGTTATTGTTTGCTTTTATAATAAACTCCATTTATAAACTAGTGTAAGTTTGAAGATCCAAATATAAAATGACTGATTATTTTAACTCAAATAGATGGCTGGATTTTGGTAAGAAAACTTATTTCAGTGATAAAACCCATAGTGGATACATGATATTGATAAAACCTATACTGGATACGTGGCTATGATAAAACCCATACTGGATACATGGCTAAGGTAAAACCCATACTGGATACATGGCTATGATAAAACCCATATTGGATACATGGCTAAGGTAAAACCCATACTGGATACATGGCTATGATAAAACCCATACTGGATACATGGCTAAGGTAAAACCCATACTGGATACGTGGCTATGATAAAACCCATACTGGATACATGGCTAAGGTAAAACCCATATTGGATACATGGCCATGATAAAACCCATATTGGATACCTGGCTATGATAAAACCCATATTGGATACATGGCTATGATAAAACCCATATTGGATACGTGGCTATAATAAAACCCATATTGGATACATGGCTAAGGTAAAACCCATACTTAATACATGGCTATGATAAAACCCATATTGGATACATGGCTATGATAAAACCCATATTGGATACATGGCTATGATAAAACCCATATTAGATACATGGCTATGATAAAACCCATACTGGATACATGGCTATGATAAAACCCATACTGGATACATGGCTATGATAAAACCCATATTGGATACATGGCTATGATAAAACCTATATTGGATACGTGGCTATGATAAAACCCATACTGGATACATGGCTATGATAAAACCCATACTGGATACGTGGCTATGATAAAACCCATATTGGATACATGGCTATGATAAAACCCATATTGGATACGTGGCTATGATAAAACCCATATTGGATACGTGGCTATGATAAAACCCATATTGGATACGTGGCTATGATAAAACCCATATTGGATACATGGCTATGATAAAACCCATATTGGATACATGGCTATGATAAAACCCATATTGGATACGAGGCTATGATAAAACCCATATTGGATACATGGCTATGATAAAACCCATATTGGATACATGGCTATGATAAAACCCATATTGGATACGTGGCTATGATAAAACCCATACTGGATACATGGCTATGATAAAACCCATATTGGATACATGGCTATGATAAAACCCATATTGGATACATGGCTATGATAAAACCCATATTGGATACGTGGCTATGATAAAACCCATACTGGATACATGGCTATGATAAAACCCATATTGGATACATGGCTAAGGTAAAATTTGAGTCACTATTATATCAGATTTGTAAATTTTGTAGAACTGTAAAGAAAGATATTTTAATGTCATTGCATCTAATTCATTATATTCAGTGTTATTTGCAACATAATATTTTTCTTATATGCTTATGCATATTATATAGGTTTGTTGTTATTAACATGTCATATTTTCACAAAATAATGAAGTTTCTTGCTAGCTTTGCAATATTGTTTGTGCTATTGCAAAAGGTTTTGATTTACAGCAAATTGTTACCTTCTTACCTGCAAAGTTTGGTGAAAGGTCAATGTGATTAACCTGGAAACCTCCCATGGTAAATCCAAGCACTCCAAGTGACATGGTTAACATTGTTAACAAGGAAACATGATCGCAACCAGCAAACTGCAGACAGATTAGTATTACTGCTGTACCAACCAAACCTGAAATTACAGCCATGTTACAGAAATAAATATCTTAAAATCATGCAACAGAGTTGGGTATGTTGGATTTCAAGTAAGAAAAACATGAATATCTAAAAATTTCCTGTGTGATGATTCAGCAAAATTAATGTCGACAGAACCTCATTAACTGTGCTAACACTAAGATATTTCCACTCAAAATATTGCCAACATCATTACAATTTTAGAAAATTCTAAACGAGTGTAAAATTTCCACATATATTAAGTCAAAAAGTAATTCAATTTTTGTTCTAGTAGCATGCAGAAAGTGAAAATTACATGTTGTTTACAAACACAACATGAGAACTAACCTGGGAAAGAAGATACGTATGATACAGATGGCCACCATCAATATGCAGTTGCGATTGACAGGCAATGTGTGAAGTCAAACAGGGGCCATAACTCAGTTAAATTTTGTTAGAAGTTGTGAAAATAGAACTTGACCTATGTCCTCTTAATGTAAAACATTATACCAAATTTAGTTTCAATTCAATTAGTTCTTTAAAAGTTACTGAACAGAATTAAATTTGTGATGGACTAAACATAACATGACTGGACATGCTGACATGGGTAACATTATATGCCCACATCACAGAGATGGCAAGGACATAATTAAGATATAACACAATATTCATTGGAATACTGTCCTGTGGGCCAAGAAGTTACAATACGAGTCAGGAAAATGGTAAGAAATGTTTGCTTTAATTCCAATGTACAGCTCTCCCCAATTATAATGCATCTCAATATAATGTGATTCCAGATATAACACAGTACTACTATGGACCCCATGGCCAAAATCACACCCATGTATAACAATATGGGTTGAAAGAAAACCAGGTGAAATTTGGTCTTATATCTTCATTTCCTTTTTAAAACACCATTATTTAGCAAATTTAGATAGTGCCTGCTATACCACTGTTCGGGATATAACTCTATTCTTGATATACTGTGGTTCTGTACACATTACAGTTCTCAATATAATGCGGTTCTGTACATGATGCAGTGGGAGGGACAGCTGTATATGTGATATTGTTTTGTCCAAGTACAAAAAGCAATGTGGGTTAAATAGAATCCTTCATATGCATTGACTGAGACAAGGAAAATTCCACTTAAGGGTCAGAATTTGTAGGTACGAATGAGACTTTGCCAAGTTCTGGCCCATAAATTCTGATTCTGAGTTGGGAGATCCCTGTCCCACATCAACACATATGATGGATTATATTTCTCATATTTCTCTGTAAGAAGTAGAATTGGGAAAAAAAGGTGGAATATCATCAGTTTTTAAATACCTCAAGAAATACAGAATATCTTTTACAAATTTATATATCATTAGAGACAGCATAAACATTTAGTTACAACAAAATCTGTTGTAAACAATAGTTAATGTTTACAGGCTTGATATTACATTTTGTCCTTTCTATGCTAAACAGCATGAAAGCTTGCAAATAAACATAATGACATCAACTGCAATGTAAATAAGAGTCCTCGTGTGGAACAAGCATGTCCCACATGACTTTCTCACATGGCCATACTCTATAACACATATATAGGAATAAAGGATATTAACTATCTGATATAAGTTCACTTGATGAGACTTTATGTCATCATGCTCATGACTGAATTAGGTCTGCTGTTTCTAATGGGTTTTTTTTATCAGTGGAACATGCACATTTTACTTGCCACATATATAACAATTCTGCTGTACAAGAATGCATCCAATACTTTTTACATTCTTTCTAATAACAAAATCAACACTACTATTCATAGAGTGTCAATAAAAGAATTCATAGTGTTTTCTGTTGCTTATGTCACATCTACCTTGGGTCCAACCTCCATTAGTCATCTATTGTGACATGCAGTAGGGTGCATCGGACCTCTTCTATATCCCCCAGCCTGCAGGGGCTCATACCAGGGTTATGACTGAAGGGGTGCAGGTTCAAATCCTATGATTAGATTAGCCCAGGTTGGCTGCCATGGTGTACCCTTGGGCAAGGCACTTTACTCCAATTGCCTTGGCACTAAATAAACTAACTGTGTTGCTGTGCAATAAAACATCAAACCAAAACATTTTTACATTATCCACCATTTGTTTGCCACTATTGCCCGACATAATATGGCATACAAATAACCTACATATAGCTTAAAGGTTAAACATGGAGGTTTCTGTTTAAACTTATTTTTTAATCTTCCACCTGAAAACACGAATTCATTTTTATTATAAATTTACACTGCATTGTTTATTAATAATTTCATTAAAAAATATGATCCTCAATAAAGTTGGTGCAGGTATTACCTCCCGCTGATATGTGTGTGGAAATGACATAACAAGAACAAAGAACTTGCTAACATAGAGGTGATATTGTAGGGAATCTGTGATAGGTTACAAAATGAACTGTGATCCTGTAGAATTTTAAGAATCTGACAGGACTAATGCTACATCTATGGTCAATATGGTCATCAATAGATCAAGAAAAAAAAAGAAAACATATGACAACAATTATTGGACAGAATGACACACTGCTATGCATTCAAACGTCGAAGCGTGATCTCTGCATATTTAATATCTTTTATATTATATAAGCCACAGTGAGAAAATAAATACATCAGATCCCTACTTCTTGAAAAAATTATGAACAATAACTCTTCAAAACTAAACTCAGTTCTTTGAAATGGTAAATGGGGGAACCTGTCCTTATCTCCTAACATAATATTTTGTAGGTTTTACCTCGCATTTGCTGCTCTTATATCTCTATCATAAATCTATAAAGCAAAGGTTTAATGAAGAAATGTGTTTTTAACTGAAATTTCTTTACCCTATGAATGGGATGACTAATTTTTCAATGTTCTGTTTCAATCTTCTTCCTTCTCTCTATCTCACTTGCTAGCTTGCTCATTTTTCCCTCATAATTGCCCAAATGATATGTCTAAGTTCTTTGCTCAACATTTGGAAGGATTAGTGATGATTTACTCGCTTGCAATATACTTGGGAAAGAATTAGAACAGTGAGGCCTACTCAGAAAGCTCTTTATAATACATGTACATTTGGGTTTGACACAGTTTAATTGGTAGATTCCTTTTTTCTGCATCTTTCTTCTTTAGAAATTGAAAAGGAAACAACAGCCCTTTTCTGGTTCTGATCATAATTTGTGACAATATACTGCACAAAATCCATTATGCTTACTTAAAATAACCATGCAATCTATACACTTCTACATTTGTGGCTGGTTGGCTTGTTCTAGAATTAAATCACACACAACCGAAAACTATGCCTTAGTCAAGGGAGGTAATGCAGTCATAAATTTTAGACAATCTTACTCTTCATTATTTTCAACTGTAAATTTCGGGATTTTGGTTGGAGTAAATTTTACTCGAGAAACGGATTTTTAACCTACACATATGTTCTACAAAAGCCATGAAAATTTTCCATTTTTGAAAATTTTTCTCTATATCTGATCTTTAAGTGTAGGATAAGAAAATCCACATCATTCTATGCATATAACTGATTCTATTAGTCTGTTATGCAACAATTACCCCATTCCCTGAAATAAAAAAAATCATTGATCTTCTGGCCTGACCAATAAACTCAGATCTATCTACCGTTATTTGCTGGCCTATAAGTCAATGTGGAGGATAAGTCAAATTTGCTAATTTCATAAATTTTAAATTCTTCATTCCTATATAAGTCGATGTGGAGTAAAAGACAAAGCCAGATAACACCTTGGCTTCGTCTTTTTCACTAGTAACTTCCAGTTTCATGAATATTAATGGTATCACTATGCTATTCCAGATTAATTGGAAAAATGATTAAGATGGTCTATACATGTATTATTTATAGATATTATTTATTGGTACATTGTACCCAAAGGTATGAACCCCTGTTGTCAAAAAGTTAATTGCAACTTGTATTCTTACAGCAACAGTAACCTCATTATAAAATTATATGTACAATAAAATATAAAAGAACTTGATGAAGACTTGTTGTTTTTAGTGAATGCGTGTATATATGTGCGTGTGTGAGAGAGAGAGAGAGAGAGAGAGAGAGAGGTTACAGGGCGATTGTAATATGTATTGTTGAGTTACCTGATGATTGTGATCTTACTCAAGTACAGGGGCATTACTATATTCCATTATCAATTAATACCTCTGAATAAACAGTTCATTCTTGTTTTAACTACAATATCCATTCTAAGAAGAACCACATGGCTTTGCAGTGTTATTTACATGCTAATTAGATATGCCTACAACTTTGGGCAGGTCATTGCTCATGTAAGTTTCTCAACCAGTGACATCTTTTGTTCTCACCGACAGAAGTGTCGGAGCTTTGAATTCATAAGCAAAGGTCAAACCAAAATGCCCCCTAACTACAGGAAGTGTACATGCACTTACTGATAAAGGGTAATCTTATTTCGTGGGAATATAGAAGTCATTGTACTTGCAAAGAAAACAACACAGCATGCTAAATGGTCGTCTTGGGATTTAAACTAAATGGAGTCTATATGGATATAAATATTGCTAACATTGAAATATAAATTATATATCCTTGAAACTGAAGGAGTATATTATGTGTTTTTTAAAATTTCCATTGACTATTTTATTATTGTTTTCTCTCTTTGACAAAAGCTTCAGCTAAACAGGGTCATCTCTCTCATATTGGGGCATATTTAATTTCGATTACGAGGTGCAAGAAGAAAAATGTGTGATGGAATACCGTCATGGTTATTTATTTTATAACTTGTCTATTCGAATACACACATATGTAAGCAAATATACACAACATATATTACTAGTGCATGCTGCTCATTTACATCTGATGCACGTGAATTTAATACTGACGATCATGTAAATATTTTGGAATCCTTCTCAATGTCAGGTCCTATATTTTTTCGCACAATATATTTTTTTTTCATATTCGAAAAATTACATTAAATATGGTAAAGCAATTTCAATGACATAATCCATATATAAGTCAATTCAAAGTATAAGACGAAGCTCAGGCTTTCAGGTCAAAAAGTATCGACTTATAGGCCGGCATTTATGTTAGTCTTTTTGCTAAAATATCTGCAAAATCAGATGGCGAATTGGTCATGAATGAAATGACAACCAAAAGAAAATACAACTGGTGATAAAAACTGGTGCTAAACAGTTGAAAGGAGGCTGATGACAGTTTTGCTATGTTTTTTCAAATTTATCTCAGACTAGAAATATGTCAATACAACATGGATGCCCCTGCCAAGATGATGCAATTTACAGACAAAGTTCTATGTATAACAGAGGCCATAATTCAATTACATTAGCCACAAGACTGCGAAAACTGAATTCAGTCTAGGTCTTCTCAATGTAGAGCCTTATACCAAAATTGGTTTCAGTCCATGAAATTCTTAAAAAGTTAGTGAGTGGTAATTAAATTCACTATGGATGGGACATGATTTGATGTAACAGATGTAATGTGACATGACAGACATGGATAACATTGCCCATTGCATGTGCCCCCCCTCCCCCCAATTGATATGGTACAGGACGTAAAAACCTTAAACTGGATAAAGAAAATGGATAAATACAATGGAATCGGTTTATAAAGGAGCCCATGAGTTCAGTATAACTTGTTTATTCTTAAAGCTAGTTATGCACACAAAAAGTGCATTCTAAAATCATTTGGATTTACATTAGAACTTTTATTCATCTGCAGATTGATTCAATCCAAATTTGTTCTAGACAAGTTTAACTTTATTTCAATTCATAATAACCTTAAACAGCATACTCACCAAATGTTGTTAGTATTTTTCTGACCGTCATGGTTTGAAAGACTGATCTACTTCGGAGAAAGTCAGCTGTTTGCCCTGACATGTTCTGACACACCCAACAAGCAAAATATGGAAGGGCAGACAAGAGTCCATTCTGAAATGAATAGTACAACTTTCAAATTGTAATTACCTTTACTTGTTTCTTTTTTGTCTCATGGCACATAGCTCTTTACCACTCAATCAACTACACGGAGAAAATATTATGAATTCCATATTTTTCATTGGGTACCAATTTATGTGGGTTGCATCACTGGTACAAAACCAAGAATTTAAAGACCACAAGAAACAATAATCCTTCTGTGGAAACAATAGGACCCATTCTGTGGAAACAATGAGACCCATTCTGTGGAAACACTAAGACCCATTCACCAATCCCTCTGTGGAAACAATAGGACCCATTCACCAATCTATCTGTGGAAACAATTTGACCTATTCTGTGGGAAAAAAATGACACATTCACCAATCCCTTTGTGGAAACAATAGGACCCATTCTGTGGAAACAATAAGACCCATTCACCAATCTATCTGTGGAAACAACATAACCTATTCAGTGGAAACAAAACAACCTATTCACCAATCCCTCTGTGGAAACAATTGGATCCATTCTATGGAAACAATGTGACCCATTCACCAATCCCTCTCTCGAAACAACAGGGCCAATTATGTGAAAACAATACGATCCGATCACCATTCCCTCTGTGGAAATAACAGGATAATAGGACCATTCTGTGGAAACAATAGGACCCATTCAACAATTCCTCAGTGGAAACAATAAAACACCCATTATATGGAAACAATAGAACACATTCATCAATCCATGAATTTATGTACCAATGAAAATGTTATTTTATTCACAACTATGTAAATTGGTACCATGAAAATAAATAAATTCACAATATAAAATGTTGGTATAATTGCTTGTTTGTAACTGACAAAATGAAAATTAAAGTATATCCTTGTTACATATAGCAGGGAAATTTCATTGCCTGGCAACCCAGAACAAGCTGAAAAATTTGGATTAATATCTCATTAATTGTTTCCATTAACTCAAAAGTTTACATGATATATAGTCAAAACAAATTCAACAAAGGAGAAACAAATTAATATCTAAAAGCTTCTATTTCAGAGAAAAATAAGTTTCTAATTTTTTCAGCATTTCTGTTTTGAGATTTCAGTATGTTTACACTAAATTTTGGGTTTTATTACATAAATACACATAGTACTATCAAGTCCAAGAAATTCCTGACTGAAGGTTAAATAATCAATATCTTCCTAAACCTGAAACAAAGACCAACTTCTGTTGAGGTTCAAATCTTACTAAAGAAAAACTCTAAAAGTCTTTCAGGAAACTCTCAGAAAGAAATAATTTTCATATTTGTTAATTAACTATTATTTATCAAATAAAGAGATGTAGAACCTTTTAAAACATGATACAGATTTACCTTAAGTATTGTCATTTAGTAAAATTGTATGTATTGAAAATCTTCTAATATATATCTACTCTAAATGCTACAACCAGGACAAGGACGAGAATACTATTAATCTCTGCATCTCACTTCTACTAAACTTACTGTCTGTATGTTAAACTTGAGGATATTCTTCATGTAGGAGGGAAGACAGGTCAGCATTGTATAAAAGCCCCAGTTGTTGGAGAAATGGGCAATGTTGATTGCCCACACTGCTGGTGTCAACAGAATTTCCTTCCATGGTGTAGATAAACGCTGCAATTAAAATAATTGTCTTAATTAACTGATACATAAAAAGTATCTATTAGTAGAAAATTATTTATGGATCAATTAGTAAAAACAATTTAAGTACTGTGGGCTCAAATTTTGTGTTTCAGATTTCAGTTGTTTGAGTTTTTGAGATCAATGAAAGAAAAGGCTTTCCTCCAGATCCCGCAGTGATGTAACTATATGGACCAAATAAAACCAAAACTCTAAAATACAAGATCATACTTATAGTCTTTTAATGTAACTCAAATCTGACATGTATAGATTATAGATATGCAAACAATAAAATAATTCTGAAATTTTAATGATTCTAATTTCACTCTGAGAAAAGTTACATAAGATCAAACATGTTTAAAATCTGAGCATGCGTGCTGTTTTATGCTTAGACAACTATCTGACTATGGGTCCAGGACTGAGTTGTGCTTAGACAGCTATCTAACTATGGGTCCAGGACTGAGTTGTGCTTAGACAGCTATCTAACTATGGGCCCAGGACTGAGCTGAGTCAGTTAGAAGCTTTGACAGCTATCTGACTATGGGTCCAGGACTGAGTTGTGCTTAGACAGCTATCTGACTATGGGTCCAGGACTCAGTTGTGTTTAGACAGCTTCTGACTATAGGTCCAGGACTGAGTTGTGTTTGAACAGCTATCTGACTATGGGTCCAGGACTGGGTTGTGCTTAAACAGTTATCTGACTATGGGTCCAGGACTGAGTTTAGTCAGTTAGGTGCTTAGATAGCTATCTAACTATGGGTCCAGGACTGAGTTGTGCTTAGACAGCTACATGACTATGGGTCCAGGACTGAATTGAGTCAGTTAGGAGCTTAGGCAGCTATCTAAATATGAGTCCAGGACTGAGTTGTGTTAAGATAGCTATCTGGCTATGGGTTCATGACTCAGTTGTGTTTAGACAGCTATTTGGCTATGGGTCCAGGACTAAGTTGTGCTTAGACAGCTACCTGGCTATTGGTCCAGGACTGAGTTGTATTTAGACAACTATCCGACTATGGGTCCAAGACTAAATTGTGCTTAGACTGCTATCTGGCTATGGGTCCAGGACTGAGTTGAGTCAGTTAGGTGCTTAGACGGCTACTTGACTATGGGACCAGGACTGAGTTGAGTCAGTTAGGTGCTTAAACAGCTATCTGACAATGGGTCCTGGACTGAGGTGTGCTTAGACAGCTATCTAGGTGTCAAGGACTGAGTTGAGTCAGTTAGGTGTTTGGCAGCTACCTGACAATGGGTCCAGGACTGAGTTGAGTCAGTTAGGTACTTAGACAGCTATCTGACAATGGGTCCAGGACTAAGGTGTGCTTAGACGGCTACCTGACTATGGGTACAGGAGTTGAGTCAGTCAGGTGATTCCAAGTATTTGAGTGACCCATGTTTACAGTATTGTTAAAACAGGATATTAGACACAGATGAAAGAATAAGCACAAACTGAAACAAGTGAACATTCTGCCTTTCACTTTTGTTGAGTTAAAAGTTTTCACAAACACAGGAATCACCTGCTATACACAATGTCATACATTTTGAACCCAAGTTACCCAAAGAAACTGCTACATCTTTTGGTACAGTATTATAAGTAAGTTTTTATACCTTCTAATTTGTTTGCACACCACTAATTCATACCATTTATTGTTTGTCCTCTAACTTCTTGTATTGAAATTTTGCTCTTATTAAAAATGTGGAATTTTAAAGAAAATTATAATTAAAGTTTTTACTTGTAACTTGTACACCCAGAAAAATAACTGATATAATTTGAATGATAAATTACAGATAGTACAGTATTAAGGTTTTTCTTCCTTGCTCTTCTTAACATTGTATAAATATCTGTTTAAAGCTAGATATAATTTGGAATGTATCTTCTTTATGTAATATTGCTTTAGGCAAGAAGGGAGACAAATCTGGTGAAAAATATCAATATTTTTGTTATTTCATATAATGATACTTTAAAATATGCTCTTTCAAATTTGGCTTCAACTGAGCCAATAATTTTTATAATACAGCAATGAAAGGATTAAACTAGAAAGAAACAATCATTTCTCAAAGAGTGCACTGCCATGCGACTAAAATTAAAAGATAAAGGTGAGGTCATCCCATGGGAGCTATATTTTAGTGCATCAGCAATGCACATATGGCTTTGTATGCTACTATACTATAAATGTTTTGGAAATGGCCATGTGATTTGAATTACCATTTTTGTGTATGTGTGTCTGTGTGTGTGTAAGTATGTGAGAAAGAGTGAGCTTCTCAACACTGATGCAATTAAGCAATTTCTAAGACCAATCAAATGCTGTAAAATATAAAAACTGCCATCATCAATTTTAATAATTTTCTTGTATCTTGTAATGGAGTAAAATGAAAATGGTAAGTACTGCAATAGTAATATATAAATAATGCACTCTTTTATTTTAAAAAAAGAATGTAATTTTACTTGTAACTGTCTTCTTCATGCAAGAATCATGAAAGATGTCTCAGATTTAGGCAATTATTAGTTAAAAAATCAGAACATGTATACAAAAACATATCTTTCAAGATTTCCTGATCAGAAAAAATGCTATAAAGTTTTGTTTTCAGTCTTTCCTTAGAGCAGTCTTGAATCTTGAAAACCTAATCATATCTATATAAAAAAAACTAAACAAAAAGCAAAAATGTTGAAAGTTTTGGGTCAATATATACGTTTTTTTTATTGTGCATGTTGAATCTCAATGTAAAATAACCACTTTTAAGATAATATAAAATATTGTTTCTGTCTTTCTTTCATGCAAAATATTCAGTTATTACCATATATACTTGCTTATAAGTCAAGTCCAACTGCAGACAGCATGGATCCTTATCTGCGGGCGCATTGTGTGCCAGCAGAACAGGGTCTATGTTGTTTGTTCTACTGATTACTCCGAACAAACTGCATAGATCCATGTTTGTCAGCACATTATCTGATGGCAGATCTGTGTGTATGCAGTTTGCAGTTGGGCTTGACTTATAAATGAGTATATATGGTATTATGTTTAGGTAATTTTAAAAGTAAATGTATGATACTTTAAACTCTAGTTCACATCAAGAAGGTCAAATAGGTCTGCAAATTACCCGTGCCCAACAAATATTACTGCATGGGCAATACAAATGACATGCCAGCTAACTGGATATTTGTAACATCTATGCATTATTTCCTGTTTATTTCACACATCTGAAGCTTCAATTAAAAGCTGAAGCATAAAACTGGTATGTTGAAGATGAATATGTATGTATGTAGTTTACTGTAACTTTTTATGGCACCTATGCACAATAGTGGCTATACACCGTGCCAACTAAAGGTAAAGTTTCAAATATGTAAAATGAATTGCACACAAATTCAGGAAGATAAACCCTTCCAAATAAAGTAAAATGAAGTACAACAACATAAAATAAAAGATGTAAAGATGTTCAAATTCTGTAAAATGTACAGAAAATAAAAGATAAAAGTAACACATGTAGAATCCTTAAAACATATGGTCATTAAAGACAAGATAGGGATAGAGAGGTGTTTCAATAAATCATACAGTTTATCTTTTTTCATAAATTCTGCTACTACTGAGAAAAAATAATTGTAAATTAGATTTTCACAAGCATAAAATGAGTTTGTTAAAATGAGTTCAGCACAAAATTTAGAATGCAAAAATATTTTGCCCCAAGGAAATAATTTGTTATCTCTCAACTTTTACAAACTTAATCATCACCTAAAATAAAATTGCTTTTTTGAAAACTTAATAAAATTTTTAATTCTAACTGAATAAAAGGAACGGGAAAGAAAACAGGATCAATAACTCTTAAATTTAAGGCATCATTTATACTACGGTTCATTTGATAACTAAGCACACAGGAAGATTGAAGATACATAGGTTAGTGCTGTGACAACAACAATAACAATAACCACCATCATTATTATTAATTATTATTATGGAATGAAGTAAGAACTTAACGAAATTGAAACCCTCCCCTTGTTAACTTTCCACCATCACTTCTATCCTATGCAACAATCCCAACAATGGGCCTCTCATTGGGCCAGGTAATGGTCAGTTAGTTGTGTGATCTATTGGACATAGAAAACCAAATGAAACAATCTCTTTCTTAACTAATAAGATCTTTTCAAAACCAAGCTGATTGATGGGTTGTCTACATGCGGGTGGATCCTTTAGTAAAAAAACTCTGAACCAATCAGATGACAGATATTAGTGAAATTGTAACTGAATGGAGTATAACAGCTTTTAGGCGGAAGCCTGAAATAGACTAGTGGAAATGTTTAACATACACAGTTTTGTTATTTACTGTAATTGATCTAAATAATCAGACCCTCCAATATCCTATACACCATATTTTCAAATTTTTAAAAACAATTTTGAAAATGACAAAAAATGTGCACACATCAAGCAAGTTTGTTTAAAACCAATGAAAAATAAAAAATTTCCGGTTCGAACATAAATAAAGGAATGTTTTATCTATTTTCAAAAACTGGTGATTGAGTGGTAAACTATCAGGCTGTAAAACTGTTAGATTAGCCTAATTTTCTTATTGATTAACTGCAATAAAAACAACTGATATGCTCCACAACTCGTTATGAAGCATTTTCCAAAACAAAGCGAGTTGCAAGCTTGTTAAAGGTAATGAAAAAAACCACCTTTCATCTTAAGACAGTTGGTGGAATTAATGAATGAATCATTTTCATAACAGTAAAATCAATGGTCATCAGCAATACATTGAGTCAACATGTGATTGCAGGCTTCTTTTACTTTTACTGCTGGGAAGCATATAATGGAAGACAAAAGCAGTTATGCAAATCAAATCACAACTATTTTGTATAATGTAAATTGAAACCATTAACAAGTGTTGCTAATCAATTAATCAATTAATTAATTTATTTTATCATTTAATGAATGAAAGTTGAGTTAAATAAGCAACACATGAGTTTCACAGGTTCTTTAAGTCTTTGTTCTATATAATGGTATATTTTCCCTTGATAACCTCATTTTGAAGATAGTTGGTTTGGTCTATATACCTTTAATAGTAGTACAAATAATGGTATTCCAAATTCCACAATTAAATTTCTGAACCAGTCTAAATGATTCAGCTCATTTACATATTTAGGGCAACCATTGCCATATTTGGAAGTGAAGTGTTGAGATCACTTCAAGCATTTTTTTAAAAAGAAAATATGGATTATCTTTGAGATTTTCATGGGCAAAATAACATGAATAGATGTATATTATTTCATAGATACATTATGTTATCTAAGATAATCTTTATGTTATGAAACAATATTGATATTAGAACAGGGTCACATTTGTAGATAAGTTTCCAGCGATGATTGAGTCTTATCACCAATGACAGTATATATATATATATATATATATATATATATATATATATATATACGATAAACAGACTGTCACAGTTTTACAAACAAAGGGAAAAGTACAAAATTCAACCAGAATTCTTTATTTGTAAAAAGAAAATACTGAAACATTATCATGAAAGTGTTCTTTTTTGACAAGAAAGGATATAATACAACCTAGTTTACCTACCTAGACCACTACATACCAGCACTAAACTTGGCTGGGCTCACTGATACACAATCTTGACAATAAAGATATAAATTTTTGGGACAAAATATTTTGGAAAATTGATAATTTTCATTAGTACATGAATTATGCAGACAGAGAGAACAGTCACTATTTTTCAAGGTCCAAATATCTGGTTAATGACCACATACATGGATTTTACTCAAACAAACAACCTTTAATAGTAGCTTTTTATCTAAGGACCGGTGTTACATTATGTTGATAAGAGGTGTCAATATTTTCACATAAATTTAAATACTACTGGGTCGGTCAAAAAGCAACATATCACAGTGTGTTTTCAGTTTCCTGTGTAATTAGCAAACAAGACAAAAGATAATAAGAACTATGATACAGATCCTTAAATGAAATTTTACAATACAGTAATATATTGACATTTATAAAAATGGTAATTATATGACTGAGATAACAATGTTTTCTGAAAACAAATGTTAATCTTAAATTTGAATTGCACTGAAAATGGGAGAATCAATTTCTGTCAATCTTGTGAAATAAAATCTATATTATAATAACTTTTAAAAGAAACAGACGTTTTTTAAATTCTATTTTCCTATATTTGTAAAAGATTAAAGGGTTTAATTAATCACCCTTCTTACCCTAACCTGAACATGCTGAATCAATACACATCTGGAAGTCAACAAATTACCTCTCACTGTAATATACTGACTATATTGATTTGAAACAAAAAATGCGTGTCAGAAAATTAAATTAGATTTAATAAATAAATTCATAATCTAGACCAAAGAAAAAAAGCAAATCCTTTATCAACAAAATTATACGTTAAGAAATAAAAAATTTAAAAGAGCTTGCTCCCTATCAGAGGAATACCTCATGACATAATTCACTATAGGTCCATAACATAGCAGCTGGCTGAGAGGTCATGTATAGCCATGTATAAACCGTAACCAAAATGACAGGATACCCAGCTAGAAGAAGAACAAGTTGTACAGAGATATGACTTGTACACCTCGTATGCTAAACTTACTTTTCTGACCCCTACGGATTCCTCTATATATGCTCTCTCCTCTGATGAGATACGGGGATGATCAGCTGGAGTGTCATGTACAAGAAGGTACCACGCTACAAACCACAAACAGCCAAGGACTCCTGAAATCAAATTTGTCATGAGTTATAAATTTTTGCATATTTTTCTTAAATTACAGCACTTGATTTAATGCTTACATACTCAAAAAATGCAATTTAATTGTGGAAAATATGAGTTGAGATTTCAAGCTCTTGCATTTTGTTGCACATACTAAATTTTCCAATTATTTACAGCAAATCATTAGCAAAAATTCCTTAAAGTATGTAAATTCAGCAAAATATACATGCATAATTTACGAATACAAATTGAAATTTGTTTTGGCATCAATTCCTTTACTGTGAAATATAGTGTGTAGTTTAATAGTGTGGCCATACATGTACTTACTTAGCACTGATAATACACAGTATTTCTCTGGTGTAATCTTTACAAATATGTTACTATATCTTCTTTGATGACTTGCTCTGCTATAATTTGCTTTTCTAGAACAATTATATCCCATAAAAAGAAATGGTTGTCCCTAATACGCTTTTCTTCAATTTGGTGAAGCTGATTGTTCATGAACCTTTCATAGTCCAAAAATACTTAGATGCGTGTATAAATCACACTTTAGTTATAAAGAAGAAAATCAATTTAGCTGTATAATTATGTAGTTTTTCTTTTATTAAAACTGATGATAAAAAGTATGATTGAAATCATTAATAAGACCATTTGCTTTTAATAATTAGAGCCCTTTTAATTGTTTCATAAATTTAATATGAAATGTTCAGTCATGTAACAGCTTCTGTATAACTGGTTTGGCTTGGTTTGGTCTGGTGTTTTGGTTCGGTTTGGTCTGGTGTTTTGGCTTGGTTTGTTCTGGTGTTTTGTCTTGGTTTGATCTTCACCCTGAATTTTTTAGCCTCTTGGGTAGGTCTCTCAGGGTAAGGGCAGCCCCAGCAGCTAATGCCAGTTGGGTATGTGCATTCTTCTATTCATTCTCAGTAAGTATGTACATGTACACAGTTTGTGTGTGTGTGTGTGGGGGGGGGGGGTCTCAATAGTTTCCAAGTTATGACCAGGAGTCAAATACCCTGAGGGTAGGGATGGCCCCTAGGGTCAATATAAATTACATGTATACATTTTTTTCATGCCTATTAGGTGATTATTTGGTTATAGGTTGGGGAGCTCAACAATTTTCAAGTTATGACCCAGATGCCAAGTCTCTGGTGATGGGAGTGGACCATGGGGTCAATGTCAGTTACATGTGTAAATTTGTCTTTTTATCTATGATTATAAGGTGGGGATTTCAATACTTTCTATGTTATGACCCAGGAAGGGTGTGACTAAGTTGCTGGGGGTAGGACAAAACACAGGGCATAACCATGGGATCCCAGTCTGATGTGTTGACATTTGGATCACTGATCATACATGCCAATTTTCTAACATGTGAGATGAACAACTCAGAAGTTATCTTAAATTTATGTAAAATTACCCCAACCCTTAAATCCTACCTCCTGGGAAGAGAACAAAATTCCAACTATGAAGGCACAACTTAAACCCATAGGGCTACCACAGAGTTTTATGTGTTGAGCTTTAATTGTGTATGAGAAGTTCAAGGACATTACAAAATTATGTATGTACACTGTACGCATGGACTGAATGTATCACAGTATCTGCATGGATCTTTGAAAGCACAGAGATAACAACAGAACAGTCCAAAACCTAATTCCAGTTAATTTAATATACATGTGCTGGCACATAACAGCATCTACAATACTTCCAATCTATCCTTAATTTAAGCTTGGCTGCTAAAGCCCAAATGCTATGGGTGCATGTCACACTTTCATGTAAGGAACGACCCCCACATATATATTTTCATCTTAATGTTTGACTTTTATGTCTACTTTGCTCAGACAGATGGGGAAATTATTGGTGTAACACAAGATTTTCCACTTTGATAATGAAACATAAAAGAAACCTTCTATTTTATAACTACCATTCTATATCAGATAACTGGGTAAGGTTTGGATCACACCCATACTGAATCATACCATCTATACTCGCTTGTAAGTTGAGTCCAACTGTAAACAACACAGACCCTGATCTGCCGTTGCATAATGTGTTGGCAGATCAGGGTCTATGTTGTTTGTTCTACTGATTACTTCTAACAAACTGCATAGATCCACATCTGCTGCCACATTATGTGATGGCAGATCTGGGTCTGTGCAGTTTGCATTTTAACTCACCATAAGTGAGTATATATGGTACTCAATGCTGACCCTTGGAAGGATTTAAACTACAATACTACCAACTAAAGAAAAATATGAAAGTGCTATTTACTCTAATTTTAGGACTTGTAAAACATTTTTTATTCATGGACATGTTCCATTTTAATTAACTATAGATATTTAAATTACATAGTTTATGACAAGAGTTACCTCTCCCAGCAAACTGAGACTTAAAAGGTTTTTATTGTTCAGCACTTACCCTTTCATCACATTAGAATCTTTTGGATGGCACATTGTTTTCAAAGTTACATAATAAGTGCCTTCCTGAGTTCACAATGTCTAATACTACAAGATATTTCTGAGTTCACTGTTTTTATTACTACAAGACATTCCAGAGTTCACAGTGTTTGAATTCAAGAAGAGACAAGAAAACCACCATATAACAGTATGGCTGGATTGTAAAACCATAAATACTTTCAATTGGTTTTTTTTATCGGGTATCAATCTTTGTAGATTTCTTAAATTCTTTTGAATCACTGACTGACACCTCTAAATATCAACTTATTTGACTCCACAAGCAATAGTGACTGAGAAAATGACCTAAATGCAAACCCTAACCTATAGAAACAGTTTAATGCGAAGGTAAGCACAAATCACTGAAATATGATATATTGGTCAAAATGACCTAGTTTTTCACTAATGGCTGTAATACTCCCCATGATTCAATTACAGTGTTATGTGACTCCATAGGCAATAGTGCCTGGGAATATCAGTAAACACAAAGGTGAACCCAAATCACTGCTCTGTGAAAAATAGGTCAGTTGCCTAATTTTCACTGAAAGGTGTACTCCACATGATGCATCTAAACACCAACATATGTGACTCTACAAGTAACAGTGTCTGAGAAAATGACCTAAACACAAACTCTAATCTACAGAAAATAAGCTAAATGCACAGGTTAACCAAAATTACTGGACCATGAAATATAGGTCACAGTGATGTAAGTTTCAGTGAAAGGTATAATACTCTACATGATGCATCTAAATACCAACTTATTTTACTCTGTAATAGTATTTGAGAAAATTACCTAAATACAAAACCAAAGCAAGTAAGAAATTGAGCTGAATGCAAGGGTTAACAAAAATGACTGGACCCTGAAATGTAAGTTACAGTGACCTTGATTTCACTGATTGATGTAGTTCTCCTTATAATGAAAATTATATACCATGATGTGTGACTTTATAGCCAATAGTATCAAAGAATAACCAAAAAGCAAACCTTAAACCAAATGTTGATGCTAGGCAGACAGATGGACAGACGGGGATAACAACATCAATCCATAGTCAGGAATTTCTTTGCATGATAAATTCATGTTTTTACCACACAACATGAGATGAAGAAATGAATTCATTGTTATGTCAGTATTATGATGTCATTCATTAAAGCAAGATAGTGTAACACTGGGAACTATTGGAGATATTGAACATAATAAGGATGTAATCACAACATTATTCTGCTATTTAATAATGAAAAGGAAATAAATAAATACAGTAATCACATTTATGACAACCCCCGCTGGACCCCCTATATTATTTTCTAGTATCCATAATTCTTTATAGCCCTAGTATAACAATGTATATATTATGCATCATTATCCATGCAAATTCACGTTGTACTTACCATAAATTTGTGCTATCATGGTTAGCACTAACCATGTTTTACTGTATCACTATATTGTAGGAAACATTTATGTAAAAGTGAACCGATCAGAGAAACAAAACTATTTTAAATTTGTGAAATGCTCATAAATTGATGACATGCCATTAATGGGCATTACTATCTTCCAGTTTCACAGTATGGTTATGACCCTAACAACAAGTGATACAGCAAATGGGCATCACTGTTTTCCAGCTTCACAGTACAGCTGTGAACCCAATAGCAAGTGATACAGCAGATGGGCCTCACTGTCTTCCAGCTTCACAGTACGGTCATGACCCCAATAATATGTGATATAGCAGATGGGTATCACTGTCTTCCAGCTTCATGTAATGGTCATGACCCCAATAACTACTAACAAAGCAGATGGGTATCATGACACTAATAACAAGTTATACAACTGATTGCTATCACTATCCCACTTCACAGTATGATCATGACCCTAATAACAAGTGATACAGCAGATGGACATCACTCTCTTTCAGGTTCACAGACAGTTATGACCCTAATAATAATCACTGTCTTCCAGTTTCACAGTACAGTCAAAACCCTAATAACAAATCATACAGTTGATGGACATCACTGTCTTCCAGCTTCACAGCAGAGTCATGACCCTAATAACAAATCACTGTCTTCCACCTTCACAGCAGAGTCATGACCCCCATAACAATCAATGTCTCACAGCTTCACAATACAGTCATGATCCTGATAACAATCACTGTCTTCCAGCTTCACATTACAATCATGATCCCAATAACAATCACTGTCTTCCAGCTTCACAATACAATCATGACCCTGATAATAATCAGTCTTCCAGCTTAACAGTACAGTCATGACCCTAATAACAATCAGTCTTCCAGCTTCACAGTACAGTCATGACCCCAATAACAATCAGTCTTCCAGCTTCACAGTACAGTCATGACCCCAATAACAATCAGTCTTCCAGCTTCACAGTACAGTCATGTCCGCAATAACAATCACTGTCTTCCAGCTCCACAGAAGTCATGTCCCCAACAACAAACAGTCTTCCAGCTTCACAGTACAGTCATGTCCCCAATAACAAACACTGTCTTCCAGCTTCACAGTACAGTCATGTTCCCAATAACACACACTGTCTTCCAGCTCCACAGTACAGTAATGTCCCCAATAACAAACACTGTCTTCCAGCTTCACAGTACAGTCATGTCCCCAATAAAAAACACTGTCTTCCAGCTCCACAGTACAGTAATGTCCCCAATAACAAACACTGTCTTCCAGCTTCACAGTACAGTCATGTCCCCAATAATAAGTACAGCTGAAGTATTGATTCAGCAGCCTGTACTTTTCTTGATGTACAAGATAACAGAAATATATGACCAATGAAAATTTCATGGATTTGTAAATGTTCCTAATTAAATCATTTTAAAGACATATGGTGACAAAATATTATTTCCTGTACTTTTCTATGTAATTATTCTTTCCTGGCATAACTTTTGCAATAAAATTAAAGTGCAACCAAATGCATAATAACCTAATGAATTTCTTCATATTTTCAGCCTGTTGTGACTCTTAGTAATACAAAAATATTTTTTTTGCAAACAAGTTAAGCACTCTCACATGTTACCAGTAATCATCCATGATAATTCATTTTGCAAAGAATTAGGCACTCACAAATATTACCAGTAATCATCCTTAATTCATTTTGCAAACAAGTTAAGCACTCTCACATGTTACCAGTAATCATCCTTAATTCATTCTGCAAACAATTAGGAACTCCCACATGTTACCAGTATTCACCCTTAATTCATTTTGCAAACAAGTTAAACACTCTCACACAGTGTTACACCTAGGATCCCAGGGGTAATGGACATTGTGTCCCCCACCATCCAGATTTGGGGGACACACAACATTTTAAAGGGACAAAGTAAAATTGTAGTACATAATGGACTAGTAGTGCTAGAAAAAAACTTATCTTATTTGCTTCGAGAGTTTTGCCACCTTAACTTTATCATCTGCACTGTAGTATCACGTTTTTCATGGACAATTAGATTATTGACATAAATGTTCTATCATGTGCTCAAGTAACTCATGAAAATATTAACATTTTTGAATATCTGATTTAACCTGAAATGAGCTGCACCATGAAGTTTTCAATTCCAGATCCTGCTCTTGTTTGACTTTAATGTTCACTCAATATCAACCTGCATTTACTATAATAAATACCCAATTTTCTTAATTAGATTTCTTTTCAAAGTAACAAATCAATAATTAAAAAACTGATTGTCTATTTGCATCATAGTCAACAAAGGTATGTCTGTTTTGCCATTAATTCAGCCTCAAAGTGAATTAAAACTTCCTTGCCATAGGTGTGACTTTAATCTCGAAAATACGTTATACTAGCAACCATCAAATATTTTACATTTCAACCTGGCCAACTACCACAAATAATGAATGTTTTCATTGCCAGATAGGTTGTTTTAAAATGAATATTCATAGCCATCTTACAGTTTTAATCACCTTAAGTGACTTTGGCCATTGCTAACATCAATGGACATCCACTAAAGAAAAGTTGTAGGCATATTTTTTGTATATTCTTCCTAACGATAAAGCACTGGGTCAAGATTTGAGGGATACAGGAAAAAAAAACTGCGGGAAACTTGTGAGCCCGCACTCAATGTACAACACTGCTCTCACATATTACCAGTAATCATCCTTATCTCATTTTGAACTACATTTCTGAGATTCAACATCAGGTGCAATTTCTAGATGAAACAGGTCCAAACTTCCTGATTATAAGTACATGTATGTCAAATTTTAAAAAGATTACCTACCAAATACATAAAACACTGATGGCCAGCCTCCAAGGAATTCAGAATCACATAGAAGGCCTGAAATTGGTTCTGCGAACACTGTTCCAAGCTGGGCACCTGCAGAAAAGCAATCATCTTCTGGTTATGAGTAAACTTAAGTGAATATCAATAAAAGACAAAAACACACAAATCTCTTTAGACTTCTTTACTAATTGCCATGCACTTTTACTATAATCTTTGCTTAATATTCATCAAACTTTCTACTTTTTAAAATAAACATTATTTCATCATAAAATGTCATCAATATGATGTTTCATTAACCTTTATTAGTTATATGATGAATAATCATTAGCCTTTAATAGTTACATGTTTTACACAACCATGATGAATAATCATTAACCTTTATTAGTTACATGTAATACACAGCCATAATGAATAATCATTAACTTTTATTAGTTACTTGTAATATATAACCATGATGAATAATCATTAACCTTTATTAGTTATATGTAATACACAGCCATAATGAATAATCAATAACCTTTATTAGTTACATGTAATACACAGTCATGTTGAATAAGCATTGAGCTTATTTACACGTAATACACAGCTATAATGAATAATCGTTAACCTTTATTAGTTACATGTAATACACAGCCATGTTGAATAGGCATTAATCTTACTTACATGTAATACACAGCCATGATGAATAATCATTACCCTTTATTAGTTACTTGTAATACACAGCCATGATGAATAAAAAAGCACAGTGCCAAGACATTGGAATATACTTAAAAGTTATTTTTTGTTATAACATTTTGCAATTTATTGCATAAAATCAGTGATTTTTGTATTATAATAATATGTTTGTGCCCAAATAATACTCTCATTTAATAATTTCAATTGTTTCCTCACCAAGGCTTGTAAAAGGTAGAAAAGTATTTAACTCATTAGAACACAGAATCAGTCAGCACTCAGGAAGATACTGAATAGAGACAGACCCAGAATTATTTTCTACAAGAGTTAGATTTTTTGAAGTGAGGGATTTACTTTTGCTAAAAATGGGTTTCTATTTTTGTTGGTAAAGTGCACTATTTTTAAAGAAAATGGGGGTGGGGTGGAGGTGGGTAGGAAGCTTCAACTGATTCCTCCCTGCTCTCTTCTATACATCTACTCCTGTTCTATAATCTTCAAAGATCACATATAGTATGCAAACCTTTATTATTTAAATATATTTTTCTTTTTCTTATTGTGAGTTTGGTCCTTTTTTTCCACAAGCCAAAGACATATATTTTCTCATAGACTGAAAGAATACATAGATAGATAAACAAAAAAATTTGAACTATATAGTACTTTCTATATACAGTTAACTGTAATAAAGTAATCTGTGTCTTGTTTAACAGTGCAATAAAACAGAAAATGTCCTCATGGACATTCGTCATAAAGCCTGCAAGGTTGCCAAACTTTGTGTAGATTTGCAATACCATTTTGTTTTACTGCATGACACCATTATTTCTATAATCTTTTTTGATATATACTGAAAATAACAAATACATTTTTATATTATTCATTATATATCAATTTCTGAAAACTTTTGTTAGACACCTAACTTCCCATTGAAAGGGGAGGATGGCATACTCCTACAATTTGTTGATACTTTACTTTGGCTTGTCAGAGGCCAACATTTTCCTCAGAGAAATATCCCACAATAAGCATAAACCTCCCTAAAAATACCAAAAAAATGTGCACCCCAAACAAATACCAAGAGAAATGTGCACCCCAAACAAATACCAAGAGAAATGTGCACCCTAAACAAATACCAAGAGAAATGTGCACCCCAAACAAATACCAAGAGAAATGTGCACCTAAAAATACCATATAAGAGTTTTAATCTCAAATACACTACTATGAGCTTAATAAGCATAAATTATGCAAATTAAGTATTGATATCTCATGCTGAATCCCTTCCTTTGCCAGGATGTTATTATTACATTAATGTAATTAGAGTTGTTTCTAATGCTATCAATACATAGGCGTTAAGAGGCTTTATTGTATGACTGCTCATTTTGCTATGTTCAGATAAGTCAAATCATGAGACACTGTCTTTCATCAAACATTAGTACCAACATCACGTGAACATGCAAGGGTGATATAAGATTCAAAAGGTTCACCTCACAGTTTAATCAGAATCTCTGACATCACTCTATCTATGATGTCACAGTCAGGGTGATGTTAGAGTCCCTGACATCACTCTACCTATCATGTCATAGCTGGGGTGATGTCAGAGTCTCTGATGTCACTCTACGTATGATGCCATAGTTGAGGTGATGCCAGAGTCTATGTGATGTCACTTTACCTAAGATGCCATAGTCACAGTGACACTGAAGTCTCTGATGTCTCTACACTTATTACATCATAGCCATGGTGATGTCTGAGTTTCTGATGTTACTCTACCTATGATGTCAAAGCCAGAGTGATGTCAGAAACTCTGACATCAATCTACCTATGATGTCAAAGCCAGAGTGATGTCAGAAACTCTGACATCAATCTACCTATGATGTCAAAGCCAGGGTGACATCAGAGACTTACACTACTGATAACAAACTACAAGAGTTCTTATTAACTAAAGCTGGAAATTTATTTTATGAAATTAGAAGTCAACAATAAGAGACTTTTTATTTCAGCTGACACAAGGTTTTATTAAAATTAAAAAAAGTGATATTCACCTCAACCAACAAGGTACATGTATTTGTAGAGGTTAATTCACAAAATTAAATATTTATAGATATGCAAGCTTCGAAAGATGAAAACATATGAATAAGTATCAAAAAAAAAAATTTTTTTTAAATATAAAAAACATGAAAACTGATAACCATGAAAATAAAAGAAACCACAGTAAATGGAAATCACATTAATTATCACTTGGCATTGAATTACAGTAGATACAGGGTTCATACAGATCAAGAGAACTGAAATTCAATGACTTTTCAATGACCAGTTTTCAGTTTTCAAGGACTACTATCGGTATCAAGTGTTCTACTTCCAGTTACTAATTTAAATACATGAAACAAAAACAATAAAGAAATAATAAATGAAATATGCAAGTCAAATGATAATTAAGTCATTGTAATTAGACCCAAATATTAAGCACCTCTCTTCAGCTGCTGTACTTTCTCCTCTAGCTGCAAGTCCAGTGCTTTCACTTGCTCTTCTTTTTCTTTTCCTTTTTTTTTGAGTCCATTGTACTGTGACATTCGTGTGATTGACCCTTTCGCTTCTGCTTCATCTGCCAGTTTGCCTCATGCCTGGAAAAGGTTGCTGACATCTTCTTCCAGTCTGCATTTCTTACACTTTAAGTTATAAATTTCCTCCATCATCATCAGTCACTGAATTTGTAGAACCCACTGATGAAGCTGAAACCGACTTTTCTGATGCAGACAACAGCAATGATAAAGAATTAGATGACATTTTTTGCACTGACCCTATGAACACTTACAACAAAACAGCAGGCTTGTGTTTTTTCATTAGTTCCAAGTGTCTTTCCTTTTGTGTGGCTTCTTTGGGCAGCAATGCCCATTCCTACAATAACAATGTTTTTCTTGCACACTACACAAAGTGCTTTGTGTTTCAAAGTCGATCTTTTCTCAGTCACTTAATGAATTTGTACTTTCCAGGCATTTTGCAATGAGCACTCAGTAAAAAGACTATGTCAAAAATGAACTGTCCTTGCTGTGGTGAAGTAAAAAATGTGCATGTGTTAGTGACATCATGTGAAAGGGATGCTATGCACAATGTCTGATTACTTCACGTGGATTCTGATAATGGCGGAATGACTATCAGATGACGGAAAAATCAAACTGTACTTTCAATCCTCACACAACATACAAAAAAAATTGACTTGAAAGCAAAATTCCCCATGAGCAGGAGCCTATTCTTGCCAATGAAAGTAGGGGCCATCAAAATAGAAATTGAACCATCATAGCAGAACTGCAGATAGTTTGGGTTGCCCAATAAGACGTGGATCTCACTGATTCTGCCTGATGTAGCTGAAGTTACTAGGAACCAGGTCTTGTACTAAATGTGAATCATGGATGCTCTGGACAGTGGTTCAAAGATTGTCTTGTTCAGCCACATGAGAACTCATGGAAAATTCCATTTCTGACAAAGGGTCAAGGCCTTCAGTCATGACTAGCTGAATCTGCACAAAAGTCACAGAGGTCTATATTTTGGCTTATATACTCCTTCCATGATGGCAAAGTGTATCTGAGAATGAGGAACAGCAGCACTTGATTGTGAAGGACACTAACTTCCTCTCCTCTAAGAGCCATATAAAAAAATTAGCTATTTAATACCCAACAGGCAAAGAGATTCTGAGCTTAAGATTCGACTATCTAAGTGGAGGGTGGATACTACCAAGGAGAAACTTAAGGGACATCCATTTGTAGTCAAACTCAAAACTAGGGGTTTGTAAGCCCATGTCCAGATGAATTAAGAGCTGCTACAGTGGTGGATCCAGAATTATCATTGGGGGCTTGGTGTAAACAAGTAGATGAGGGGTCTGTTGGATAAAACCCCTGGCAGTTGCTCAGGGGGTGTAGCCCCTGGCAGCTCCTGCATTTTAAGCCTTTCCAGGGCATAATTTTAACCATCTAACTGTAAAGAAAACTTACTCTAGGAAATGTTCCTGTTGTTTCGCACTCATTTTTAGGGTGGTTGGGGGGGAGGGTACCAGTACTGCACCCACTGCTGGGATACTGATATAAAGGGTTTGTCTTTGTTAACAAGGAATCAGAGCTTAAGCCAGGGCTTGAAATTAACTTTTTCAGTATTAGCAGCATTTTGATAGTTGCAATATTTTCATCTAGCAAAACTCATGCTATTTTCAATATCCACTAGCAAATTTCATATTGAATATAAAATATCACCAGCGAAAAACTTCTAGTTCATATTTTTCAGCTAGCAATTTTACTGGCAGAGCAGAATTATAACTAGCAAAATGCTAGCTTGCAAGCATCTATTTCAAACTCTGGAAGCAAGAGCAAACCAAGAGCTTTTATCTCTTGCAACAAAGAGTTGATTACATTGTTCTTTTGACCTGTAAGGCCTCCTTCCTAATTGGTGTTAGAGATGAATCTCAGGGTATCTAAGCTAACTCAGGTGCCAGTAGGAGTGAGTTGAGAGATCTTTGCTCTTGAAAAGATCTGGAGTAAGATCTCCATGGGGTTGTACTGTGAAGGATCTCAACAACTCTTTTCATGAGAAACAGGTTTATTTCTAGCAAGAGCCGTGGGTCACTGGAGCAGGGTCTCTCCCATTCTGAGGTTAAGTATTTAAAGTTTCATCACACCAGGGTATCACAAAAGGGCAGTAATGGCATTTTTTTCCATGAGAAGGTTGTCAGAAAGAAAAGCCAGACTAAAACTGAATGTTCTCCTCCCCTTGTATTATGCACTGGGTTACTAGGCCAGTGTGAGATTTCCCTCTTTGGTGGTCCATATTCTGACATCTATCTGGCCTTGAAAAAAAAGGCTGGAAGATAGAGGTTGCGATCTGAGGATAGGAATACATCTCTTTCCATGATCTAGCAATTAATGGATGCAGCTATGGTATTAGAGTGTTGAGCTTCCCTGTTGAATACATGAGCCACATGTGAGATTGACCTTGAACATGTATGTCAACGGGGTTCTCAATAAAGGTGTGCATGAAGAATGTTTTGACATTCCCAGGCCTGCTATGTTTTTGTTGACAGCTGGGACTTCAGTGCAGAAGACACATATGTGTCTTGTAAAAAGCTGGATTAAAGTTTGATGGGAGGCGTTGCTGCGCAAAAGAAAGGCCTGTTGACACTTAGGTCTTGAAGTTGCCTTTTGAAGCAGTGCAAGATGTCAGCAACAAAACCAGAGTGTAGAAGTTGTTTCAAAGAAGACTGGTCTTTTTTTTTTCATTAAAGAGATTGACATGCAGGAATTCTGAGAGAGGCCATTAATGGAGAATGAGGTAGAGGCCACCAGCCTACTTCAATTGACACATGGAAGATTGGGTCTTCCCTGGACAGTTCTGGATTAAGGAAAAAAGATGGAGTTCGTGAGCATGAGTCTTCGAACTTGTAAGAGTGGGGTGGCAA
The DNA here is from genome assembly GCA_029931535.1 of Margaritifera margaritifera. Classification (NCBI taxonomy): domain Eukaryota; kingdom Metazoa; phylum Mollusca; class Bivalvia; order Unionida; family Margaritiferidae; genus Margaritifera; species Margaritifera margaritifera. The sequence goes on from JAQPZY010001028.1 coordinate 737,786, forward strand.
AGAAACCTGTTGTGAAGGTGACAACAACTAAGCAAGCTAGTAAATCAGGGCGTTGGGGACAGTGAATGAAGCTGGAAGTCTGTCCATGCTGGAACATGGTGATTGTAAGGTGTTCATATTCAATACCACCCAAGATCTGAGGCAGGTACTGAGTGTCGGGGAATGGAGAGTCACCAATAATCAGTACTTGGTCATGATGGGAGATGGGCCTGGTGATGGACCTGTATGCTGGCAGTCAGCTATATTTCCATTGCAGAAATCATTTGATTACATGGAATAAATGATCATTTACTTCACATTTACTGATATAACTTACAAAAGGATCGAGTACTGAGTTTAACTGTAAGTACTAAAGACCAATTAAGATGGCATCAATTTGCTTATAGTAAGATGAAGTTAGATAACTGGAGTGCAAATTATTCACCTATGACAAAGAACAATATTTTGACAGATAATTAGATGCAGTATACTTCACTTGAGGCAAGAAATATCAAGGAATCACTAAAGCACACTAAGCAGATTGGTATTTGTTGGGCCTAGTAAAGAGTGTGCTGACCAGACATGAGCAGAAGTACTTACAGGATTTGGCACTAATCATTCCATCCAATGGGAGACCATTTTAGTCTGACTTCTGGCAAGGCAACAGATGACAATTTAGCACTTTTGTTGCAAAAACAAGGCAAAAGATGAGTGAATTTCTTTTTTTTTTTTAGCTTGGAATGGCTGGATTTGTGAGATGGGGGGGGGGGGGGGGTATTCCTGATGTATTATGATTAGTTAATGTATTTAAAAAAGAACAGAACCTTCTCAAAAAGAAATTTACCCAAATCAAGTAAAAGTGGTTAAATGTATTTTCTGTTCATTTTAACAACCATGTAATATTAATCAAGGTATTATTTATCCAACTCAGAAACATACAAAATAAGAGTCCTTCTAAGCGACTGATGTTCTACTGGTTGAAAAGAATTTCCAAGAATCCAGGATAAGATCATTTATTCTTTCTAACTGCTGAGTACTGAAACCATCTCTGGTATTCATGACAAAATTCAACAAACCAAATTTGGTAAAATATTTTCTTATATGTCTGAGTTAACATGTTCACCAGATACCTGTAAGTGCAGGGTAAACTCCTTTTTCATAGCCATTGACCTTGAACCTGATATCATAGCCACTGACCTTGAGATTGATATCATAGACTGAAAATTTTTCAACTTGTCTCAGACAATGTCAAGATATACCCATGTGCTAAGTTTGGTTAATTCTATAATTAATTATAATTCTGAAAAACACAAAGTTATTTAAGTAGCATCATTCAAGGTATACATCAGATATATCCACAAAATGGATTTGATAAAATCCATTCATATTTGTTTGCGTTATCATGCTCACAAGCGAGTGCAGCGACAAACCCGAGTCAAGGCTGTTGACTTTAAAATCAATGTCCAAGTTATGACAATGAACCTATTCATTGGAATGCAACTAAATACAAAGTCTGGTAAACATTTATTAGTACATGTGCAAGTCATTGTATTCATAAGCTTAATGAAGTACAAAAATGCAAGCAATGACCTTTGATTTGACTCAAGGTCAATTAGATCCAAATTTCATATATTACATATTTCAACGTAAAAGGAGATATTCCAAAGTTATTCCCCATGTACGATTTAAGTACTTTACACATATCATTTAATAGTAACTTTTGTGTGAAGTTTCTATGTTGCTTTGTATCTATTTGGATAGAGTTTTGGATGCCAATATTTCTGGTATATCACGCAGTGAACACGCTACAGTTAGTTATGATTGGTGGTTATTGTTTTACCCTGGACTTGAATAAACAATAACCACTAATCAGAATTGCATGTAACACTGCATGACACACTGGATGTGTAGCCTTCAATTCGATCCAAGTAGACAAGATGCGATGCAACAGATAAATTTCGCGCAAAAGTGGTTATCAAATGATCAGTAAAGTACTTAAATCATACATAGGGAAGAAATCTGCAACATCCTCTTTCCGTTGATACATGTTGTCAGTGGCTGAAGATGCAGACGAGATAAACTAATTAGCATGGATTTGGGGCGGGAGAAGGGGGCAGATTTCAAACCACAAGAGTTAGTCACCTTGTGTTAATTTGTAGAAGGCGAGTGGGTGTTGTCAATTGCTTTTATTTTTTACTGACAGAAATGAGTGCATGTAACTACTAAGGCTGTCTCAGATGAATTCTCAATTTAAAGAATGAAAAGGCAAATGACTAATAATTATTCACGACTGCTGAAGATTAAAGTAACCTGCATAGAGTAAGTATCGTTTTGGATCGATTCTTCCCCACTTGTATCAATATGGGTATCGATATAGAAAAAGTATCGATATATCGATTAATCGTTTCACCCCTAATATATTACTATTATAGTGTTTTAGTGAAAACTTCATGTCAAAAAGACCATCAGTTCAGGAGAAGTAGGCATAAAAAGATTTTCAGGATGGCTGTCAAGGCAGCCATTTTGAAGGTAAGATCAGCATCGTTTTAATATGGGAATAACTATATATTGCAAGAAAGAAGGGTTGCTTCTTTAAATGTTGGTATGGTCATCTGTTTAGGACAAGCAGCTGTTATAAGACTTTTTCAAATTTTGGGAGGTCACATTATCATCACTTTCACTTGGGACCAACTACATATAGTTAGAAAAGTTGGAGTGAAAACCTGATGATGATACGACCAACCCTTCAAGAGGAATAGTGATAACAAGATTTTCAAAATGGTCAAATTGATCAGCACCATTTTTATATAGGACCAACTAGACATCATAAAGTCTTTTAGTGAAAACCCCATGTTGATATGACCATTGGCTCAGAAAGAGTAGTAAAAACAAGACTGCTACTATTGATACCATACTGGATATCTAAAGGGCACTATTTTCATTTAGGACCATCTAGCTATCATAAGAAATCCTTTAGTGAAAACTCCATGTCAATATGACCATCAATTCAAGAGGAGTAGTGATAATAAGATTTTCAAGATGTTTGACATGGCAGCCATACTGTCAGACTGGCACCATTTTCCTTTAGGACCAACCGGATATCATAAGAAATCTTTTAGTGATATGACCATCTGTCCAGGAGGAGTAGCAAAAACAAGATTTTCAAGATGGTCAATGAGGCAACCATAGTGGATGTCTATGTGGCACCATTTACATTTAGGGCCAACTAGAAGTTTAAGAGAAGTGATAACAAACTTGTGTCAGTAAGATGGCTGATGGATTGATGAACAATGGATAACAGGCCATCCCACAAGTTCTTCTGGTTGAGCTAAAAACTTACGGATGTTTCTTCCAATGTGAACATGACTAACATAAAATATATACTTTTCAGTTCTTCTACGAACACATACATTTCATGACCTACTTATTGTTCATACCTTTATCTACAATAAATTTTAATTCAAAGCATTAAAATATCTTTTCATTAACAACACAAACCTGCATAGGTGAAGGCTGTCAGCTTGCTTCTTTCCCACAGTGGCGCCCACTTACCCCACATGGCATGCATGGCTGGAAATGTCACACCCTGAAATCATGTGCAATTGTCATACTTAACATGTTGAAAAGAATTGCTTACTGTTAATACCTGCCTCAACAAAGTATGCTTTGCATACCCTCTTTATGGTAAAATTAGGAGATAACAACCTTGTACCGTATATACTCGCTTATAAGTCACGTCAAATGCAAACAACACAGACCCTGATCTGCCATTGCATAATGCACCGGCAAATCTGGGTCTATGTTGTTTGTTCTACTGATTGCTCCTAACATATTGCATTGACCCAGATCTGCCTGCACTTTATGTGATGGCAGATATAGGTCTGTGCAGTTTGCGAATATATACAGTATTTGAGGACTGTGACAAATGAGCTTTACCCGTTATGCTTAAGTGGAGACTGTAAATTGGATATTTACGACAGTAACATCCTGAAATCCTCAAATACAAGCCTGCTATCCACATTTGAACACACTTCGACAAAACATGGGGGAAAGCTGATGAAAACATAATTCTCCATGGCACTACATTACAGTAGAGTCATGATGTTATGACATAAAAAGTTCAGACAGTTCGGACAGTATATGGTAAATTTTATTGCCACAAATTTTGAAAGTCAACCAATTCAACTGTGCACTGCACTCATGGATGCGTTAGAAACTGATTTCTACATTTATTTTTCATAAATTCATTTTTTTTAAAATCATAGTGAACTAATTTTTGAAGTAGACATAAACTAGAAGAATGGTGACCAATTTGCTCCCATAAATATACCCCTGCCTCTCCTACCCCCCACCCCTACCCAATGATGGAGACGAGTATATATTAACGAGAAAAGTGCATAACTTTTGCAAAAATAGTGCAAGTACAATGATTGGTCAACATGCATATGTTCTGATAACGACCATAATATATGCTAAGTTTCACAGCAATCCACTAAAAAGTGCAAGAGTAGCTGCATAAACAAACTTCTGTCATACACTGCATAAATCTGCAAGTCAAATAGGGCAGTAACTTTTACAAAAATCAAGGGCGCATAAAGATTTGTCAATATGTGCATCTTTAAATGATGAACATAATATTTACCAAGTTTCACAGCAATCCATAAAAACTGCAAAATTTAAATAAGTGCCTTCACTAGATTCTGTCATATTGCTCAAGAACAAAAAGGACACTAACTCTAACACAAATTGCGGTAGATAAGTAATTTGTCGATATGTGCATCTTCAAGTGATGACCATAATATTTACCATAATATTTAAAAAAAGTATGCCAAACCATCAAAAACTGCGGGATTGGTTGTACTAACAAAATTGGGTCATACAATACATTAAGCTTCAAGACAAAATGGGAAATAACTCCCATATAAAAATCGTGGAAGCAAAGTGATTTGTTGATATGCACATTTTAAGGTAATGATCATAGTATTTACCAACTTTCATGGCAATCCATCAAAAACTGTGAGTCTAGTTGTACTAGAAAGATTCTGCTGGGTGGCCAGATGGACACACAGATGGACACAAGGAATACTATATACTCCCACATTCAGCGGTGTGGGTATAAAAAGTGGTGGCACAAGAGGGGTTGGGGGGGGGGGAGAAATTGCCCCCGGGAGCCAGTTGAAGGGAGGCACCATCATTTTTTTTTCTACCACCTCACCTTAGTGTAACAGGGGCAATTATTGACAAAACATATTTGGTGTGTGTGTGTGTGTGTGTGGAGGAGGGAGGTTGGCAACTGACATAAAAACTGTTCTCTGTGGCCAAGTAGAAGTGCCACTAAATTACACTGCCCCCAGGCGCCTCGGTAGGGGTGCCATTAAAGAACATTTCCCACAAGCACCTTGAACCCTCGTACCGCCAGTGGGTATAAAAAGACTAGAAATCTGCAGAAATGAAATCAGTCATCAGATCCCCATTACCCTCCAATTGCAAACCTTAGATAAAAACCTAAGTCTGATGTGCATGATTGAAAAAAGCCTTAATTCTATCGTGAAATCTGATGTCTCTATCTGAATTAGATTTGTATTTTTATAACATATATACCCCCCATTGCACACTGAATTAGATTTATATTTTCATAACATATATACCCCCACCCCCCAATGCATACCAAAAAGTCTGAGTCCAACAAGTTCAAATTTTTTTTCAAAAAAAATATCACATTGGCATGAAAATCTAATCAAGACATTTACATGTGCATACAAATAAGGCCAATCACTTGGCCTTATGTCCAGATTAGCTAATAAATGCATAAATTAACAAATAAATAGACGAACAAATAAGTAAATAAACAAATAATTTTTGCAAAGTAGTTATGAATATGCTGCCAATAAACACTCTCCACAAGTGTAAATATTGGTATGATTACCTCAATTTTTCACCAGTATCATGAACCAATGTTTTCAAAAGACTGTCATTCTTTGAAAGATACATAATTTATAATAGGACTGCAGCATTGTAATTCTAAAATTTCAAGACATGAATAAAGCATTCTGTTTGTACTATGCAAAAACATTTATGTTAACCACAGTTAAGACTAATAATTGATAATTTCAATCAATAAAATAATATATTTGTGAATTAAATTATATTTAATTTCTCCCTAATTTTTTCCTCAGGTTTTCTTGCTTCTCCCTTTCTATCTGGAGGAAGATGCTTCTCCCAATTTTCGGACTCTAGTTTGAGCCATGCTTAATACTTTTCATGCAATATTATGTGCAAATTTGTAAATGTCATGCATGTGATAGAAGTATTATTTTCAACATTACTTAATAAATGTGTGCTCTTCAGCTATGTGAGTAAATCAAAAAGACAGTAAATTATCTGTAAGTGAATGTGTATGTATTTGTTTATATGACTTTTCTTGCTGGCCAGAATTGGGCAAATCATTATGGAAAAATAAGGAAAAGTACTGGAAAGTACTGGAGTCATGATTGTCAATATTTAAAACTTTTAAAAAAAATTGTATAACTGCATATAGCTGACATTTCAGTTACTCTTTGAATTCAATGAAAATGAAACAAAACAAATACACATAAACTTTATGAAAATATTAAATTCTTTTTATTTTGAATCTACCAAATTGTTGTGTAACTTTGTAACTGTCTTAGAAGCTAACCTCAAAAATAGGTGACTGATACTCATTATGGAAGCCCCATTCGTCCATTAATAAGATGAAATGCTGGACACATTTATTCACCCCTATTATTATTAAACCCAAAAAACTCCATGGAGATAAATAAGCTTGTGCTTTAGTTCCAAAATTGTGGAATTTCTCTCTCTTTTTGGAGGTTCATGTGTTAATTTTCAACATAATTCTACATAAATGCAGATGTAACTTGCATAAAATCAACAGAAAAATTGATAACAAAGCATGTAACAATTGTCTAAAAACCTGCCATAAAATTAGCACAAAAACTGATTACAAAGCATGTAACTATTGTGTAATAACTTTTTTATACTGCTTTTTTTAACTTTTAAGTGACCAACTTGACTTTATATGCATAATATTATAGCACTGAATGGGAGGAGGTGTTAGTTGTTATCTTGAGGCAAAGTAATTATAGTTAAGTTTGGATTCTCAACAATACTGAAGAGAAGTGACAGGACTGTTAGTAAATATTTAACCTTTAATTTAATTTATTGGTTGGTTGATTGGGGCTGCAGATTTATACATTTTCAACATACTCAACTGTATTTGATTGTCTCCACAGAGACAGGAATTTTCTATGTATCGGATCAAATTTGAGGCACATCACTGGGGTCACCACATTGAAATAAGCACATCAGCAGTATTCCCTACTGGACAAATAATCATCAAACTTGAATTTCATGTGTACATGATCCACTCGCACTTTATTGAGAGCATGGCCAGGATCCAAAACTGTTATTACCATCTAATATTTCTTCTGAAACATCGACCAAATATAATTACCTTCCCTCAAAATGGTGTAGGCAGGGTTTCTGTTGTTTTTTTTTATAGGTGGAACACATTTTGTTGGAACTTTTGATTTCTGTTTTGCAGCACCCACAAAATCCATAAAAACTGTTACATCATGAATAAAAGTGAAATCTGAGAAGTTGATAAGAAACTATTATGTACGTATGTTTTAAAATGATCCCAACAAGTCTTGTAGGGCCACCTCATATGCAGTATAAAGGTGCTATCATAAGGGTACTCTAACTTGTGATTGGAACAAACTGGTTAAAATGCACTGTTTAGGTGTCGACTTAAGCATATATATAGGTGCATACATAAGTGTATATTTAGGTGAAGACTTATGTATATACTTAGATGCAGATTCAAGTGTATATTTAGGTGCAGACTTAAGTGTATATCTAGGTGAAGACTTAAGTATATACTTAGGTGCAGATTCAAGTGTATATTTAGGTGCAGACTTAAGTGTATATCTAGGTGAAGACTTAAGTATATACTTAGGTGCAGATTCAAGTGTATATTCAGATGCAGACTTAAGTGTATATTTAGGTGCAGACTTAAATGTATATTTAGGTGCATATTAAGGTTCAGGCTTAAGTGTATACTTAGGTGCATACTTAAGTGTATATATAAGTGCAGACTTAAGTGTATATTTAGATGCAGACTTAAGTGCATCTTTAGGTGCAGACCTAAGTGCATATTTAGGTGTAGATGTAAGCTGCAGACTTAAGTGTATATTTAGGTGCAGACTTAAGTGTATACCTAGGTGCAGACTTAAGAGTATACTTAGGTGCAGACTGAAGTGTATATTTAAGTGCAGACTTAGGTGTATATTTAGGTACAGACTTAAGTGTATATTTAGGTGCAGACCTGAGTATATTTAGGTGCAGACCTAAGTATATATTTAGGTGCAGACTTAAGTGTATATTTAGGTGCAGACTTAAGTGTATATTTAGGTACATATTTAAGTGTCTATTTAGGTGCAGACTTAAGTGTCTATTTAGGTACAGACTTGAGTGTATATTTAGGTGCAGACCTAAGTGTATATTTAGGTGCAGACCTAAGTATATATTTAGGTGCAGACTTAAGTGTATATTTAGGTGCAGACTTAAGTGTATATTTAGGTACAGATTTAAGTGTATATTTATAACAAGATGACTCATCTTATAAGGGGTTTCAAAAAGAAAATACAGCAGCCAAAGCATTTTGCTAGAAGTTGAATTAAAGAGAAAAATAAATTTTAATCAATTCATTGAGTTGAATCTAATTTTCATAATGAAACCAAAGATTTCACTTGTAATTTAGTACCTCTCCAATTCCCTCTAGAACACGAACAACTATCAGTGTTCCAAGGTTGAGTCTTGCTGCAACTGGTGTTAATAATGTCAGAATGGCTGTACCCAGGACTCCAAAACCAAAGAGTTTCTTGCCACCAAATCGCTCAGCGAGCCAACCTCCTGGAATCTGTGTGATGATATATCCATAGAAGAAAGATCCCAGAATGATCCCTTGTGTATTTTCATCCCAGTTGAATTCTCCTGACTGAAACATAAAACAAATCCTAGAATGATACCTTGTGTATTCTTATCCCAGCTGAACTCTCCTGACTGAAACATATAACAAACTTTACTGAATATTACTTACAAATATATTATATTCAATTCCAAATGTAGTACAAAATGTATTGCCCCCACCCCCCACAAAAAAACACATCTGCATCTAAAAGCATAAGAGTTACCTTTAGTATATACTCACTTACAAGTCAGATCCAACTGCAAACTGCACAGACCCAGATCTGCCATTGCATAATGCACAGGCAGATCTGGGTCTATGCAGTTTGTTACAACTAATCAGTAGAACAAACAACATAGACCCTGATCTGCTGATGCATTATGCGATGACTGATCTGGGTCTATGTTGTCTGCAATTGGACTTGACTTATAAGCGAGTATAGATGGTATGTCAACCTTTTAGAACTATTCAGGATCTTTTGTAATTTACAGAAAAGCATCTTCTCCTCTGCCCAATTGCAGAATTTAATCCCTAAAGTAGTTTTCATACCATTAAATTTTTCACAAAAGTGCCTTTTCATGTAAATAAAAATACCAGCCAGTACAGAAGACATGATAGAATACAAAGAAGTGGTTATTTAAAAGTATAACACTTTCTTCATCTGCTGGATTAAGTACTCTTGCATAAAATTTCAAAGATTTGAAATGATTTCATCCCTTTCCTGTCAGCATCTAACATCATTTTCATCACCAACATTTGTTCCAGGAATCCTTACTTTTGCTATGAGCAATGTAAGCTGTGAAAGTTTAACAATGGAGAAAAATCCAGGTTTTTTCATCCGTGTGGAAGAATTTCTTTCACTATTGGTTTCAGACTGAGGATGAAAAAGACTGGCAGAATGCCAGGAGAATCAAAGACATAGAGAATTCAAATTGATGACAGCTCTCTATCGATCCAACGTAGTGATTAGGGTCTATTATTCTCTGAAGGAACTATTTACATAAGTGTGCTGTAATCAAGAAATTCAAATTTAGGGTAAATGGGTGAGTGAAGTGTATAGGAGTTTTGGTGCTAAAGAAAATATCTCCAAGCAAATGTTTCATAAAGTATTCTATATTATTATATCAAACAAATGTCTTCTTTGACTTAAATTCTAAACATGATGCTACATATTGAAAATTTCTATAAAAAATAATAAATGAAGGAAAATAACATATATATATATATATATATATACAAAGTAAGAGTGTTATGACACAAATGAAAACCATTTCCTGGTAACAAGAGACATGTGTTATAACATCCCAGGGGTCACGCTACCAGGTGAAGTGGGCGACTAAGTCGCCAAAAAAATTTAAACTTCGCCTTCCTGTCAATTTTTTTTTATACATCTACACAAATAATTAGATTGTAGTTATGGCTTTTGAGATGCCCCCTCAACCCAGCCAAGTAGTTGTTAAGCCCCAGGCGAAATGGATCGCATGTTGCCTTGGCAGGTGTTCACATCAATTGCATCAACAAAACAAACTCTTGCACATTCACAGGCATGTTTTAATACCTGATTCACCAATTAACTCTTTCCCCCAGCAAGATATCACTACCTTACTTCCACAAGTCATCATCTGATGATGAAAACTTAACTTGTGTTTCGAAACTAAATCAACTATATGTAAATAACAATTTGTGTTTTGAGAATAGAATTGGTGAAAGCACTTTCTAAATGTATATTTTAAAGATTTTAACTGCTATGCTTGCATTATTTTCTTTATAGAATCAGTTTGAAACTGTAAGTGAACCTGCTAAGGGGTAATAATGGCACACATCGCTGTGTCTTGGAAGTATGTCTTCATTAGACTGTCTGTTTTCGTAATTCACTGGGCACATAAATTAAAAAAAATTATACAATTCATAGAAAGCAAAGTGTAACTATTATGTGATAAAAGATTTAGCCTAAAAATAACAGTTTGTTGGTCAGAAACATATGGGACAATGCTTGTGGAATCGATAAGCTCTGTAACTTAAGGTCAAGGTTGTTTTCTTACATCATTCATTTTTATGAAAATACAAGAAAAAGTAGCAAAGAAAAAAAATATTCAACCAATACAGTGTTATTAAGAGTACGTAAACAAATATTTAAACTATACATTTTCAATCCTATCTAGGGATTGTTGTAATGAAGCTAGAAAGTGAGCGGTCATATGAAGAAAACCGGTTTAAAACCGGTTTATAAAAATTGATGCATCTACTTTTAAAAACTTCATAAAAAAATAACAGTCAAAAGATTCACATTTAATTTAGAATCAGTTCCCTCAAAATGCAGTTGTAAAGTTGAGATTACTCATCAGTGACCACTGTGGTTTGAAGGGATGAACACTATGATGTTGAAGACACGTGTACATGTGCTCTCATGTGCGTGTTATGGCCTAATGTAGAGGTTGTTTCAAACTAGTTTAGAAATGTATTCGACTGCCATTTTCTAACGAAGAAACTATAAAAAAAAATTGTTCTTTAAGTGGCAGTTGCTTAAGTATTTTTACCTATTTGTAATTACAATCCTGAAATCTAGATACTCCATCAGTTAAAATTTATTACAATATATAGTTTCTGCTATGCTTTTTTGAAGTCATATGGCCAAAATACATTGCATATTTCTCTCCATCTAAACATACACACTGTCAAATATGAATACACTGCATACGAGTATGATACATTCATACACTTACAAAATGTGTTTATAATATACATACAATACAGGGCTCGAATTTAACACAAATTTCTTTGTAACCAGAAGGACTAGTATACTGAGAAATTTACTAGTCCTGCCAAATCTTTACTAGTCCTGTCCACAAAACAATGTCACACACTCGTATTGAGATTAACAACAATTTTATTTCATAAATAGCTTTATCATATGAAATGCAGAAGTACAGAAGTATAAATCTTGCTTTTTGTGTTGCCCGCAGCTTTCATGTGCGTTTACCGATTCAATATTAAAGTTCGAACAACCCGCAACAAAACTGGATGTTTTCTCTGTGTTTGTCTTTGCGAATTCCGTACACCAATTACACCGCATAACGTTCTTCTCATCATAATTGAGCCATTCCCTGTCTTTTGTCCATGTCTTCTGAAACGTTCGATTACGCTTTTCCCTATCATAAGAATTATTCCTCTCTTTAATGTCATTTTCATTCAACTTTTGCTTTTTTTCCGGTGGCTGAACACCTTCTATAAAACGCCACATTTTGCCTGTTTTGCAAGGAGGGAATTACACCTCGTTTTGAAATACGAGATGTTACAGTATAGCTGACGCTGATTATTTAAAGTAAGAAAAGGAATGGCACAGTGTCCATTATATAACAAAATCAGAGCAAGAAACATATTTCAAAGCATGTGCCTCTTCCCCCCCCCCCTTAAAATTAAATGGCCTCTTCCTAATAAAGACTTGACTTCAGCGGATGTTCTGCAGGATCAAAGCAGTGGCTATTGTAAACACTGTTATAAAATATTAGCATCAGAAGATAATGTTAGTTTCAGCTTGGAAAAGGTGCGTTTCTATCAAATGAAGCCATCTGACTAGGCGCATTGTACATAACAGCTCCAATTATGGTCTCATCATTAACAGCAGAAGTTTGGTAATTGTTCCTAATTAATCGAACCTCAATGCATTGTTGAAATTTATAATAAAGTGGAAAATTTTCAAATCTTAGATGCTCAGAGATTTGAATTCCCAACAAATGTACGGCATTCTGCTTGGATATCTCCACGTGTATTCAATTATTTGTTCATCTTGTAAGGGAAAAATATAAAAACTATTTTTATCATCATAGAAAAAAGTAGTTATATGGAAATGATGTGTCAATAACATAATCGTAACATTGATCTAATTCTTATAATTATTTCGATGCAAATGTAAAATATGCAGTTTCCGGTTTGTGACTGTGTGGTATACCACTTTGTAGTTTGTTACTGTGGTCGAGTGGATAAAGTGTGATACCAGCACGCACACACATGCAAATGCACACGTACTTGACTTTGGAACACGAGGTCGGGAGTTCGCGCCCAATGGTGGGAATATTCGTTCGTGCTTTTTGCTCCATGACGCTATGTCTAATACAGATTCAGTATTAATTTTCTTACTTATATGAACTTTTCCAAATTTATGTATGTGTAGATTTATCAATGATCAAATTTTTTAATATTTTCTGAATATTTCCTAAAAATGTCATCATTTCATGCATTGAAAAAGTAAAATTTGGTTATAATTAATAAGCATTCTAGCATTACTTTTTAAATGTTAACTTTGGTGAAAATTTCTTCTAAACATTATCAGAATCATTAAAAAATCTTTCATGGAAGACACATCTTTATGGCTTGGTGTGAACGATGAGGTCGCTAACTGCAGAAAGCTTGGCAATCAGGGAAAATGTAATCTCTTACCGAACAATATGATGATTTGGATTCCATGTTGTATGCGTGTGTGTGTGAGTGTGTGTGTGTGTGTGTGTGTGTGTGAGAGAGAGAGAGAAAGAGATGCTTTAAAACAGGTTAATCTCAATTTTATATATTATATATAATATGCAACAGAAAAATGAAGAGAAAAAGAAAAAAGTAAAACATAAGTACGATCTCTTCACTATCTATGTCTAATATAGTGAAGTTCAGCCCCTCTATAACAGCGTGCGTTGCAATCAGATGATCCAAAAGAAACAAAATTGTTTTTATTTATGGTTGAGGGGAGAGATCTTAAATCTGATTAACTTTCCGCATAAAAAGTTGTAGAATGCCATAAATTTGTTGGAAATAAAAATCTCTTAACAACTAACATTTGACTATTTCCATGTCATTTTTCATTTCATACGTTATCAGATTAATTAGGATCAATTACCAAACTTCCGCTGTTAATGACGAGATCATAATTGGCACCTTTAAGTGAAATGCGCAAAATCGGATGGCTTCTTGTTATAGAAACGCACCTTTCCGAGGCAGAAATTGACTTCATCTTCTGATGCTAATATTTTATGACTGTGTTTACAATGGTCACTGCCTAGATTCTACAGAACATCTGCTGAGGCCAAGTCTTTATTAGGGAAAGGTGTAAACAAACGCTGACTGTTGATAACCGAAACTTACTAGCCCATCGGACTATTAACATTATGAAAGTTACTAGTCCGACAGGAAATCTACTAGCCTCGGGCTAGCGGACTACCGCTAATTTCGAGCCCTGCAATATAGAGAATTTTCTACTTGAAGTTAAGGTATTGCTTAAAACCAATGTTAAATGCAAATATGCATAATTAGAAATAGAGGACACAGTTCAGATAAGAGAACCAGAGCACACACACACACACACATACACACACACACACAATATATATATTTATTTATTTATATATTGCATTTCTTGCTATGCTGCCACTTCTCCCTGTTCTGCTCTCACTTCTCCCTATTATGTACAAAAGGAGTAGTCACTTCTCCCTAAAATTCAAGTCTAGCTTGACCCCTGAATCCATTAATATAACAGGGTTACGATTACAAGTGACCTGTGTTATAACATCCATTAATATAACAGGGTTATGAATAAAAGTGACCCATGTTATAACATCCATTAACATAACAGGATTCTGGATACAAGTGGCCAGTGTTAAAGCAACTTTCAGTATAACATGGTTCTGGATACAAGTGACTAGTGTTATAACATCCTTCATTATAACATGGTTCTGGATACAAGCGACTAGTGTTAAAACTTTCATTATAACAAGGTTCTAAACACAAGTGATAAGTATTACAACACCCTTCATTATAACAGGGTTTTGGATACAAAACAATTTTCTGCATACAAGTGACCTGTGTTATAACACCCATTAATATATCAGGTTTATGGTTACAATTGACCTGTGTTACGACATGTTATTATAACAGGATTCTGGATTCAAGTGACCAGTGTTATAACACCCTTCATTATAACAGGGTGTTAGATACAACTGACCAGTGTTATAACATCATTCATTATAAAATATTCTGAATACAAGTGACCAATGTTATAACACCCTTCATTATAACTGGATTCTGGATATCATAAAGTGATATCATGGAACCCATTTAAGACATCAAAAAATTATAAAGAAGTTGGTGTTTCTGCACATGATTCATGATGAATTATCTTCTCTGAAGTAAATATGGTTTTATATGTAACACAACAGGAGAACTCTGTAATAATGACAGATGTTAAAACACTGACCACCTGTATCCAGAACTTTTTTATAATGATCTTGTAACACTTGTCACTTGTGTCCAGAACCTTGTTATAATAATGAAGGATATTTTATTTATAACACTGGTGACCTTTATCTGGGACCCTATTATAATGAAAGATGTTATAACACTGGTGACCTTTATCTGGGACCCTATTATAATGAAAGATGTTATAACACTGGTCACCTGTACAATTGCATTTACTTGTGTATAATGTAAATCCAACTGGAAACTGCACAGAACTAGGTGTGCCATCACAAAATGCATAGTGGATTTATGCTGTTTACTTGAAATTGCATGCAAAATAAACAGCATAGATCTTTATGTGCCAATAGATGTGGGTCTATGCTGCAAAAACTTTGATGTGCTGGCAAATGTGTCTATGCTGTTTGCCTAAAATCATATGTAAAACAAACACATAGACATTAATGTGCGAGCAGATGTGGGCATATTCTGCAAGAATTTTTATGTATCCAGCCAATGTATGTCTATTCTGCATAGACCCTGATGTTCTGGCAGATGTGGGTCTATGCTGTATGAACCTTAATGTTCTGGCAGATGTGGGTCTATGCTGCATAGACCTTGATGTGCTGGCAGATGTGGGTCTATGCTATATGAACCTTGATGTGCTGGCAGATGTGTGTCTATGCTGCATAGACCTTGATGTTCTAGCAGATGTGTGTCTATGCTGCATAGACCTTGATGTGGTGGCAGATGTGGGTCTATACATTTTGTTTGAAATGATATGTAAAACAAACATCATAGACCTTGATGTGGTGGCAGATGTGGGTCTATGCTGCACAGACATTGATGTCCTGGCAGAAGTATGTCCATGCTGCATAGACCTTGATGTGCCAACAGATGTGGATCTATGGTGCATATACCTTAATATACTGGCAGATATGGGTACATGCAGTTTGCTTTAAATGATATGTAAAACAAACTGCATAGACCTTGATGCGGTGGCAGAAGTTGGTCTATGCTGCAAGAACCTTGATGTGCTGGCAGATGTGGGTCTATACTGTTTGCTTGAAATTATGTAAAACAAACAGCATGAACCTTGCTTTGCTGGCAGCAGATGTGGGTCTATGTTGTTTGCTTTAAAAATTATATGTTAAACAGCATAGACCTTGATGTGCTGGCAGATGTGTGTCTATGCTGTTTGCAGGTGGATGTGCATCATACATGAGTAGAGACAGTACCTTAGAAGATGTAGAGTTGTTATCCAAAGTTCCTGGACACTCATCACTACTATTGCTTGCTGAAGAGGAGTTGTTGTTGATAACCATGTCCACCAGGGCTACACTGAGGTTCACTCGCAAGCAGTACACATTGAAGAACCCCAAAAAGGCCATAAAGGCCAAAACATGCCGCTGACCACAACATTGACCTGAAAAAATAATGTGGCTCGGTTGGTTGGTTGTTTTTTGACAGCCTTAAGTTTTTTTAATGTCACTAAGTGTTCTGACTCATATGCAACTACAAAAGCATAGGACAGCTCAAGGAAACAAGAGGTCCAAGTAGGCCTATTTATGGATTATTGTAATGAAGGAAGAAAGTGAGTGGTCATATTAAGAAAATCCCTTTTTCTAAAAACAGACGCACATACATGGCATGCATATAGCCATATTTGTCCATGGTTGTGTGCCAATTTGTTTGGAAAGAAGGATCTAGTTCATTCATATATTGACTTTAATGTCTCAGTTTGTTTTCAATGAATTGTTAAGGTAATGTTTTATTGGCAACAATGAAATTAAACATTAAAATTTTGATGTTATTATGTTCCCTTATCTCCATGTTAAGGCTGCGACATCGTAGCTACTTATAAACTATATAACAATTTAACTTTTCTATTTTCTTAAACTTCACCAAAAACCGAGAGTCCAAAAGATTAACATTTAATTCTGAATTAACACCTTAAACATGTTGTAAAGTAAAGGGTACTCGTCCGTAACATCAGTGACCGCTATGCTTTGAAGGGACGAACATGATGGTGTGAAGAAACATGTTATAGCGGTTGTTTCAAAACCATTTAGAAATGTTTTCGACTGCCATTTTCTCTTGAAGTTTTAGAAATTAAAGAAAAATAAAATTTCTTATTTTATTGGATATATATATATATATATATATATATATATATATGTATATATTGCGTTTTTTGCTTTGCTCCCACTTCTCCCTATTCAGCTCTCACTTCTCCTATTGTGTCCAAAAGGAGAAGTCACTTCTCCCTAAAATTCAAGTCTAGCTTGACCCCTGATATCCTGACAAAAACTTGTTCTAAAGATAATGGCATAATTAATATGCACAGTCTCTTGTTCAGAACTGAAGTCATCCAAGATCTTGATGATATAAACCATTTTAGCAAGTTTTATAGAAATTGGATGGAAATATAGTCTCTAAATCTAGATAGATAACAAGCTCAGCCAGTCAGATGCAAGGTATCTCATTAATATAGCCTACAGTGTTGCACACTTAGCGCAGGTTCATAGGTTTCCCACAATTTTTTGTCCTGTGTCCCCCAAATCTTTACCCTGTGCTTTTTCATTAGGAAAAATTTAAAAATATGCCTACAACATTTCTTTAGTGGATGTCCATCCACGTCTATGTTGGCGCTAGCAATGGCCAGAGCTGCTTAAGGTGATAAAAACTGTAAGATTGCAATGAACATTCATTTTAAAACAATGTATCTGGCAATGAAAACATTCATTGTTTGTGGTAGTTGGCCGAGTTGCAATGTAAAGTCTTTGATGGCCGCTAGTATAATGTATTTTCGAGGTTAAAGTCACAGCTATGACAAGGAAGATTTAATTTATTTTGAGGCTGAATTATGGACGAAAGAGACTAAGTTTATGCAAATACACAACTTGTCTTTTAATTAATGATTTATTAATTTGAAAAGACAAGTAATTAAGAAAAAATGGGTATTTATTATAATAAATGCTAGTAGATAACGAGTGAACACTAAAGTCAAATGATCCAGAACAGAAAATTTCATGGTGCAGCTCATTTCAGGTTAACCAGATATTCAAACATGTTAATATTTTCATGAGTTACTTGAGCACATTGTAAAATGTTTATTGTAATAATGTATGTGTCAAAGGAAAATATGATAGTACAGTGCAGACGACAAAGTTAAGGTGGCAAAAGTGTCAAAGCAAATATGATTATGGTTTTTTTAGCACTACTAGTGCATTATGTACTACAATTTTCCTTTGTTCCTTTAAAATGTTGTGTGTCCCCCAAATTTAGCAAGTGGGGGACACAGTGTTCCTACCCTTGGGATCCTAGGTGCAACACTGGCCTATATTTGAAATCTGATCAAAATCAGATCAAAAATATGGCTTCAAGAGAGGCAACAAGTTCAGCCAATCAGATACAAGATCACCTCAATAATATGCATGAGTCCTGTTCACTTTCGGTATTGTCCATGATCTTAATGATATAAGCCATTATTCCAATTTTTATCAAAATCAGGTCAGAATTACAGCTTCTAGAATGGCAATAAGCTCAGTCAATCAGATGCAATATCACCTCATTAATATGCATGGATCTTGCTCATGATCGAAATTGTCCATGATCTTGATGACATAAACCTATATTCCATGTTTGATTTAAATTGGATCAGAAATATGGACTACAGATTGGTAACAAGAAATTGTTGATGGATGAACGCATGACGGATGACAGGCGACGGATGCAGGGCCCATACCATACGCTTACTTAGCCTGCCAAGTGGGCTAAAAATGGAACTTATCATATCTGCAAGTTTAATGTACACTCAACTGCAAACAGCTTAACAGTTTAATCATGCTATGGCAGATCATAGTCTACTCCATGGGTTCTCAAACTTTCTGCACCCACGACCCACTTGAGAGGACCGAAAATTAATTTGGCACACCATTAAAGAATAAACACCTGGAATAAAGTTTATATTTACCAAATACAAAAGAAAAATCACCTTTCTTGTGACCCACCTGCAGCAAGCTGCAGCCCACAAGTGGGAAATGACCTCTAGCTTGAGTTTGGTTTGGTGCTTTATGGCACAACAACACAAGTAGGTTACTTAGTGCCGAGGCAATTGGAGTAAAGTGCCTTGCCCAAGGACTCACCACGGTAGCTGACCCAGGCTGGTCACGTGGTAGGATTCAAACCCTCACCCTTTCGGTCACGAGTCTGGCACGCTAACCACCGAGTCACTGCAGCTCCCCCCACAGTTTGAGAACTAATGGTCTACTCTGCATTGTGTGTGTGCATATACAAGGAAAATCTTGAAATTTGATATAACAAATAATTTTATCACTTCTTTTCAACCAATTTTATTGCCACAATTCAAGATCTATGCATTTGTGCATCTGTGCATGCAGAAGAATCTGATGATAGGGAACAAAATACATTCATAGTACATAAATAAATAATAAATTGCATTTTGGGGGAGGGGGGAAGGTTGCAGTTTTCGAGCTTTACAAAAACAACTGCAACAATATAGTTTCTGCCAAAGATAGTACTTAACATTTTGATTGAAAACTCCACAGAGCTGCCTAATATCACCTGTTTCTTACTGATATGCAAATAAGATTCCCACTGCCAGTGGTCCATTGAGCAGCAAGATGAAAGGAACAGCATGGGTAAATTTGCCCTCAAGTTGAAAACTAAGTTGTGTTCACCTAGGTGACAGGTTGAAGTTAGTAGTAACTGTGTAAAGTGGTTAAAAAAAACACGATGCAAATTTTCTATGCCAATTCCAAATTCATCTTTTACCTCAAATTTTTTCCCACAAATTTTGCCTAAATGTTCAAATAAATTACACAAATGCACTCTCACATTTTTGGCCAATAAAAGGATACCTTTATTTCTTGTGTCAGTGATGATCTAGGAGCAGTGTGGTTAAAAAAATATGTACCATGAATGAGCTTCTCTGGTCCCTTCAACAGAATCCACCTGATGATCTTACAGTGCTGAGGGAATCTCTTTTTCAAAGGGTTTTCATGCATATGTAAATTGGTCACTTGATGGATCATTTGCAACAATTTCTGGATGGCAGAAATACAGACAGTGTGTGGACAGGGGAGACATTTTTCTCAGCTTTAGCAAAACTAATGGGTTGAAATAAAGCTAAAGCATCCTTATTTTGCAATTTGCTGCAAGATGTGAGAAATTTTGACTCATTTTATAAACTTGGGGCTTGATTAATCACTGCCATTTACTGCTTCCATATCTTTTTCCACCCAGTGTGGTAACATTGTTATGTCATCTAGGTCAGTCATGAATCCCCTAAAAACAAAACGGAATGGGTGAAATTTGATCAGCTATAGGTACAAGTTTCCAATCACCCCGTATGTTAATCTCAGTTTCGTTGTAAAGTCAACAAAAAAGGAAAACTCGGCAGTGTACATGGAAAAAAAATAGAGATTGACATGCATGTAATAAAGGATGAAAGCCTTCCTCTCTTAAGGCATGGTCTAAATGTAGATGGGCAGTCATAATAGACCAGTGGGCATTACCTAAGCCCATTAAACCTAAGGCATAGTCTAAAGGTAAATGGGCAGTCAAAATAGATCACTGGGCATTACCTAAACCCCTTAAAACTCAATTACAAGAGTGTAAGTGTAGAAACTTGCATAATAAGCCTAATAATAGTCTCTAAGGGACCAACCATTTAATTTTCGGGGAGGGGGGGGGGGACTGGACTTTTCTGTCGAGCTGGGATGATTTTTTTCTTTTACTTCAAGATAATTACTTTTTTTTCAACTAATATAATGGATAAAATAGGGCTTTTTCTGCTCTAAATCAGAACAAGAATATTTTTTCACGCTATTTGAGATGTTAATTTTTTTTTTTAAATTATTATTTTAAAAATACAAACCACCCCCCCCCCCCCCCCAAAAAAAAAAAAAAATAAATTAAATGGTCGGTCCCTAATCAGATCCATCGACAGCAATTAAGACCGAATGAATAAACGTAAGCCGGTGGCTCGTGGAACTGCCTACTGTGTATCTAAATAATAAGTTGAAAACCTTGAGCCTTTGACGAAATCAAGTCGTTTGAATCAAATTGTATCATCGAATTATCCGATACTCTAGCCATTCGTCAATTATTTTAAAATGATGTCAATGATCGTATTGTAAATTAACTAGCCATTGAGAAACTGTTTAACCTGACTGCGTCTGTCCGACCGTCTTAGACTTTGAACCGTAGTTATCGAGCAAAGGTTTGTTTTCTTCTGCATCACGTGGATTTCTTCTTCCCGACATTTTGAAATCTACGACTCCTCTCTTTCACGCTAATTTCAATAGAAATCACCTGCTTTTATACATTTTTTATTATATCATGTGTACACCTACTGCACATGACACATTCAGAGTGCTAAACATAACCCCTGACCTCCTCTTTCATCTCCATCGTGAAGAACCTGTAAGAGTTATCTCAACTGGATAAATAACAACAGTTTCTAACTTATCGTCAACGTCCTTTTCATTGCTGTCATTGCCATCGTGGTGATCATTATCACTGACATCAGCAATAATAATAATAATAATAATAATAATAATAATAATAATAATGTGGACATAACGTTAACAATCTTTTACGTAATATTTGTACTATTGAAATCAAGGTTTTTTTCTTTTTCGAAATCGAGTTGATGCTAGCGAAAATGTGGAGAAAATACAATGTTGAAACCTGTATATTTTATGCATATAGTCTAATCGATCGATTGTTGGAACAAATTGTTGTATAATTAATTCACTTCTTCCTTAACTAGTTTACTTCTTATGTAATTGTATATGTCTATATATTGTGGTCTGAAATAACGTTAGTAGAAGTAGTAGTAATAGTAGAAGTAGTATTGTTGTTGTTGTTTTTTGTTGCTGGACAGAGTTGTTTTATGTGAGGAGTTATTTGGCTGATGCTAAGTGAAAAGAAAAAAAGAAGAAAAGAAAGAAGAGTGTAACCTTGGTTGTTCAAACTTAAGACATTAATGAAGTGCAAAAAACGTCTATTATAATCACTCCTAAATGTAATTGTAACGAAAATAATATATAAGTAAATGAGTTTTAATATAAAACTCCTTTCTTAATACAAACACACACACACGCACACACACATACACACACACACACACACACACACACATATATATATATATATATATATATATATATATATATATATATATATATATATTCTAAAAACAATCAGATTACAATAGAAATATCAGACATATCTTATTCAGATTCAGTCTAAAAATAATGGTAACTTCCATTAACTCCTCTACGGCAACTAAATTAGCATTACAAAATATTTCATAAACAATATGAACAATTTATGCAGGAATTTTGCACAGACTGACAAAAAGGTTCTTGGTACGAAATAGTATGCCATTCACAAATTTGCGTTAAAGATGCAAGCTCACGATTGTCCTGTTCTATTCTAACGTACAACATTAGTACGCTTAAATTATGGACAAAGCAAACGTAATAATGTTATTATTATTTAATCATTTTATTATTATTATTATTTAACTTTTCAATTCTGATTCAATTTTAATCTGTCGAAAGACCCGCGCTGAATAAAACAAACAATTATAATATTTACGTTTCATAATTATATTTATCTTTGGTCTTTTACTATTTTCCGCTCTGCAGAGTTATTTTGTTTCCTTTTTATTTAAATATCGTTAGGTCTTTTCGATCTGCGGAATTTACAATGTATTTAAAAGCTGTCGAGGCAAGTCAAACTTCGATAAGGATAAATGTTGGTGCAAACGGGTTTGATAATTCGGAACTGGTTATCAGTAATTAATTCATTGTAAAGTAAACAAGATTAGTTTCGAATTTAGTATTAACAGTAAACAGCTGGCTTTATGTTTGGTTCAGCCTCCAGATGGTTTCTAGAAACCCGTTGAAACATCTGGATGCGCATCATGTTTCATTAGGAGTCCTTATATGGCCATGCTATACATGCAGACGAATTTACCAGCATGATTGTTTCTCCTGGTGGGCATCTGTCATGTAGATGTGCAGGATATTTGGGGGGATTATATGTCTATATTTTACGAACATTATTACGCTAAGTCTGTCTTCAGAGATTATTGTTGTTGTGCAGTATCCATTTTTATCACACTATATTGATACTTATTGAAGTGGAGGTATATATTTAAAGTTTGTTTTGTAGCAGCCGACAACTCTTCTCAGGTGAAGGTATAAAACTGATTACTTCCGTCTTTTTATTTTCAGGCGTGTTTCAAAATATTTTAGAGGTAACTTTCATTTATTTTCACCTCATATTCACGTGACTTACAACATATTGCTGCTCTATGTATAGAAGATTACTAAAATTATGATTATTTCGTCTCCAAATCGTGATAAACTAGCTTGCAGTTAGTGAGAACCCTGCCGGTTGATCAGTTGTTCTCTGCCACTTTTATTGCATGACATTCCTTTCTTGCGCTCACACATCTTCTGTTTTCCTTTTAAATGTTATATTTTCCTGTACCTTATTATTTCATTATATTGTTCTTCGTGTATCTTTTGTTGGTTTTATTATCTATATTTAAGGTGCCAATTAGGGTCTGGGGATGGAAGATGCTGCAGCCCTCAAAGAAGAGGGCAATAACTTCTTTAAGGAAGGGAAATATGAGGAGGCACTATCCAGATACATGAGGGCCATGCAAGTGTCTGATTTAAAGGACTCCGAGAAAGCCGTCCTATTTAAAAATATGGCACAGTGCCATCTGAAGCAAAAGAGCTACGAAGAGGCAGTTAAAGATGCCTCTCAAGGTGAAAATGAATTTCTTAACTTTTGCTATTCTCCTTCATGCCTCTCTCTCTCTCTCTCTCTCTCTCTCTCTCTCTCTCTCTCTCTCTCTCTCTCTCTCTCTCTCTGTGGTGTCTTATAATAATAAAACATCCTCTATACATGTGACATTTTCAGTGTACTAGATTGAGATTTGATACAATATTCTGTGAGATCTGAGTACATCCTGTGGAATCTGATTTTTTTCCAAGATCATCCACTGAAACCATTGTGTCAGATTAAGATTATGTGCAATATGCACTGAAATGATACTAAATATATTCCATGATTACTCAAACATGCATCTCTTAGCTGCTTTAGGGAAAGATGGGTATGATGTAATGTTCTACATCTGGGCCATTGTCAGTAGGAGTGAAATGATATGCCTGTGTCACATATTGATGTGTATTACAATACACAATCTACAATACAATACATTATAGATACACATATCAACTTAAAGGTTTTATTATCTTTAGAAGGATTGTCACTGGTAGGGTGGTGCAATTTCAGATGTGTCAACATATTGGTAGTATTTCCAGTATACAGATTGCAGACAAACCTGTACATATGCCATTCTTATCCTTGACAAGATAACAGAAATACTTTCAAACATACTACCTGCTAGTCATTGGTGATTCAAATTTAACTTTTGCTGCATTTTCAGGCTGCTCTATTTCATCAGATGCACGACTTGTCATGGTCACCATGCCCTTTGTTTTGCATTGCATAAATGTTTTAAAAACATTTTATTACTAATTTCATGTCTTTGCTTAAATTTGGAAGGCATTATGGTATTATCTTAAAAATAAGAAATAGTGCAATTTCCTCGTACAAGGAAAATCTTATCTAGAAAATGGTCAGAGTGTGGGAGTGGAGATGAGTAACAATACACTGGAGTTCTTGCAGATGTGAAACAACTGCCACAAGCACAGGCACTCATCTCTGTCACTTAAAAAGAACAACTATTGACAACACCCACTCCCCATATACAAATTGACAGAATTTGACCAACTTTTGTGGTTCAAAATACACCCCCTCGCCGATTCTGTGCTCATTTTTTATTCCATTGGCATGTTTAGTCACTAATAACATATATCAATGTAAAGGAGACATTCCAAACTTGTTCCCCATGTACAATTTAGGTACTTTACTGATCATTTAATAACCACTTTTATGCATAGTTTCTCTGTTGCTTTGCATCTACTTGGATCGAGTTTGGATGCCTACACTTCCAGTTTGTCATGCAGTGCATAAGCTACATTCATTTCTGATTAGTGAATATTGTTTACCCTGGTCTGGAGGAAACAATAACTACTAATCAGAATTGAATCTAGCATATTTCACTGCGTGACACACCAGAAGTGTAAGGCTCCAAATTCGATCCAAATAGACAAGATACGGTGCAACGGAGAAACTTCACATAAAAATGTTCGTTAAATGATTAGTACAGTACTTAAATCATACATGTGGAACAAGTTTGGAATGTCTCCTTTACATTTGATATATGTGATCAGAGGCTAAACAAGCTGAAGGCATATACAAATTAGCATGGAATCAGAGGTGGGACGGGGGCTAATTTAGAACAATGTGAATTGGTCACCTTACATTAATTTGTAGAAGGGTAGCGGTTGTTGTCAGTAGTTTTTCTTTCTACTAATAGAAATGAGTGCCTGTGCCAGTGATGGCTGTCTGTGATGAATTCTTAATTTAAAGAATAAAAAGGCAAACGACCAAGAATTATTTATGATGGCTAAAGATTAAAGTAACTTGTATAGGGTAAGTATCATTTTGTATCAATTCTTCACCTTTTGTATTGATATGTGTATCACTATGGCAAAATTATTGATGCATTCATGAATTGTTTCAACCCTAATTGCCAGATGTACAAAAAAATGTTGGTCTTGATATAGAGTAGAGAATATATAACTGACATTGTTGCCTTAAAGATGTAAATGAAAATATACAAAGTTAGTCAGTGTTATGGGTGCATATCCAGTTATCCATTACAAAGCACAGATGAACTGAGAGTCTTAAATTTAATTAAATTAAAGAAAATTACCAATGAAGAGACATGAAGTCAACTTTGCTCTTGTACCTTTGTAAGATACCTAGATGCAAGAGAATGAGTTAATGCAGGGCTTGAAATTGGTGCCATGCATCAAAACAATCATTGACAACTCAACTTTTCAGCGATGGAAAGTTCTGCATAATTCAGAGCCTCCTCACAAACTGCACGTGACTAGGTTAGGACTTAAAAGTTGGCGAATCCTATATATTTACAATTATTATGATTAAATGTAACTGATAAGTTAAAATATAAATCTTTATTCCTTTTTTGTAAAAACTTGCTTAAAATTGTAAACATTCACATTATCATGTCTGTATGAGAAAATGCAAGACTGACAGTGACTACAAGATGGAAGTGACAGACTTTGATAGTGTATTGTGTAAAATAAAGGATCGATAAGATGAATGAAACTGCAAGCATTTGTGTAACAGAAGCATGCAGTACATATAGATGCTAAATAAAGGTGCTGATATGCAAACTGTGGCAAGATCGCAGAGTATAAAACTTACACAACATAAAGCATCATGAACTAGACATGACCTCTCTCTCTCTCTCTCTCTCTCTCTCTCTCTCTCTCTCTCTCTCTCAATTTGTTGGACTTGTCCATGAGTAAGTACCTTGCAAAGTTCATTGCAACTTGAACTTGCCCAAGCAAAATTTGAGCTTTCCCAGGCATCAGGCAAGTGGATTTGTCATTCTCTGTAATGATGTAAAGACATCTTTTATTATTTTTAAAACACTTAAAAGTTATGGTATGGTTTTTTGCTTAATAATATTAGAAGAAAAAAATCTTAGCATAACAAATCTCTTATTTTGTGAGAGATTTATTTGAAGGATTTTGACTGTGAGATGGTGCAGAATTCTGTGAAATTATTTCTCACATTGGTACAATCTTAATCCATGACATTATCTTACAATGATATGCCTTCTAATGAATTTGGGCTACATCCATCAGGTTCTGTAACTCTAGCCTGATTTTCTACCAAAATAAACTATAAACACCAGCAGCAATGCATTTGTGAATTATTCTGCTTTATTAGATATAGCAGAATATTACCACTAACAGTGTAGATTTCATAAGACTTAATTGCTACACCTTTGCTTACCTGCAAGTTGAGGGAGGGTGGGAGTAAATCATATTTGGCATATATTAGTCAAATTCTATTATTGGAAAACTGCTTTTGAAGGTTTGAGTACTTGAAAGTAGGGCCTATAAGATACCTCTAATTATCATCATGTTGTTTTTTATTTGAGGTAATATGTGGTTGGGTAAGCCATACTCAAATCTCTTTGCATGATATCAGGTTGTATTTCTGTTCATACCAAACTAAAACTTTGTGCCAGTATATGAGATCCAGGGATAGGCACTTTCATCTGTGTTTGGTATATATTGTCATTGATAATTATAATTTCTGATCCTGCTTGGAACTAATCATAATTCTCAAACCTGTTTCGATATACATGTGGAAGAAAAGCCAAAGGTTGTGAAGGGATTAAAAAGAGAGTTCCATTCTGTCATTGACATTTATTGTTATTAAATGATTATAATATATTTAATAACTTGTTCCTTTTTAGCCCTCGAACTGTTTTCCAATGATCCCAAAGCTCTGTACCGTCGCTGTCAGGCGTATGAACAACTAGGTCAAGTTGAAGAAGCTTACAAAGATGCAGCAGCTATGTTGAAAGCAGATCCAAAGAATACAGCAGTCCGATCTGTTATAGAGAGATTGACTCCCATTATACAGGAGAAGGTAAAAATACTTTTATTTTCATAGTACCAGGTGAACATTTACATTTAATTCTGAGGGTGATTTCTGAAAATTTGGGATATGTTTAAGGTTTAGTATGCACCCATTGTGTTACATTACTTCTTTTTACTGAATATTCAAGTGGACATTCAAAATAGTAATTTTTGAGAATTTGTAACAAAATAAGTTTATTTTGCACCAATTGTATGTATGTATGTTGATTTTAATGATGATAATGATGTTTAATAAAGCCAATGATGAAAGTAACTTTTTGTTATTTACAATTATTTTCTATATATTGTGTTGGTAAGACAATTGCAAAGTTTTTTAAGTGTTTAGGTTTTGTGACTTTGTGAATATACACATTAAACTTTGGTTGATGAAGGTCCTGAATTTAACAGATATCCACATACTATTAGATAAATTCTTTTAACAACAGTTGCTTTCTTTGTATCAGATTTTGCAATCATCTAAACATGAGAAAAATCCTCTCATTTAATAATGATAAAAAATATATGATTTAATGCAGTATATTTGCACCAGCTGTCACAGACAAAGATCCCAAGTATTATTTGTCAACTCCGAGGAATTGCCATATATACTTGCTTATAAGTGGAGTCCAACTGCAGACAACATAGCTGGCAGATCAGGGTCTGTGCTGTTCTACTGATTACTCATAACAAACTGCATAGACCCAGATATGTTAGCACATTATGTGATGGCAGACCTGGGTCTATGCAGTTTGCAGTTGGACTTAACATATAAGCAAGTATATATGGAAAACTGTATTATCTGTAAATGTCCACACCCTCTCATGTTTCGTATATCATCAGTCCATATAAATCACATTTAATTTTTGTTGTCTGTATTTTTGTACTTTGTCTGTTTGTTAGGAATTTGGTTTCTGCAAGATAAATTTACTGGAAATTATTGGATTTTAACCAAATTTGGTATGCTGCTT
The DNA here is from genome assembly GCA_029931535.1 of Margaritifera margaritifera. Lineage (NCBI taxonomy): Eukaryota > Metazoa > Mollusca > Bivalvia > Unionida > Margaritiferidae > Margaritifera > Margaritifera margaritifera. The sequence goes on from JAQPZY010001028.1 coordinate 766,600, forward strand.
ATATTGATAAGACCTCAAAAGAGTTTGATTTTGAGACTCTGTTTGTTCATTTAGAGGAGTTGTAGCCCCTGATTGTCCATCTTCCTAACTTTCATTTCTGCAGCTTAACTTTACCAAGGATTGTTGGAATTTTACTAAATTTCTTATGCAGCTCTGTATTGATGAGACATTGAATGAGTTCAATTTAGAGCATTTTATGACATCATTTACAGAAGTTATACAGCCTGATTGACTATCCTCGTGACTGGTTTCTACTACATAACTTTACGAAGTTTTGTTGGATTTTAACCAAATTTGGCATGCGGAATGAGTTCAGTTTCCATGATGACATCTATAGGAGTTATATCCGCTGGTTTCTCATCCTCCTAACTTTGGTTTCCGCAGCATAACTCTTGCAGAGTTATTGGATTTCAACCAAATTTTGCTTGTTGCTTTGTATTGATCAGACATTGAATCAGATTAATTTCCAGCATTTTTAACAACATCATTGACGGGAGTATGCTCCATCTTGTCTGTTCTCCTGACTTTTAGTTTCTGCAGCATAATTTTACCAAGAATTGTTAAATTTAAAAAAAAATTTATATGCAGCTTTGTATTGAGGAGACCTTGTATTAATTTGATTTTGCAGCATTCGATGACTTTATGGACAAGAATTATGTCCCCTGATTGCCATTTCATAAGATTTTGGTTTCTGCAGCATTACTTTACAAAGGGTTGTTGGATTTCAGTAAAACTTAGCATGTAGCTTCATATTATTGCGAGCTTGAATGAGTTTAATTTTCATTGTTCCACATCATTTGGAGCAGTTATATTCCCTGGTTTTCCATCCTCCTAACTTTGGTTTCGGCAGCATTACTTAACTAATGATCTTCGTATTTGAACCAAATTTGGTATGTACCATTTTGTTTAGAAGACCTTGAATTAGCTTGGTTTCTAGCATTCCATAACATATACAGGAGTTATCTCCCCCCCTTGTCTTTCCCCCTGACTTTGGTTTATACAGCATTTCTTTACCATGGATTGTTGGATTTCAACTGAATTCATTTCCAGCATTGTACATTATCATTTAAATGAGTTTTTATAGCTCTAATTGTCCTCCTGACTTTGTTTTCTGAAACATTACTTTACCAAGGATTGCTGGATTTAAACCAGATTTGACCTGCAGTTTTATATTGAAGAGATTTTGCATGAAATTGATTTCCAGCATTCCTCATCATCATTCAGATCAGTTATGGTCACTGAATAGCCATTCTTATAACATCGTTTCCCAACACAAGGTCCAAATAAACTGCTGAAAGTGCCATAAAACACAAACCAACACAAGTTCCTCTGTTCAAGGCCCAGCAGAGTAAATTGTAGTTAACAGGGCCCTTTACAATTCATCCATCACCAATAGCTATATTTAATGTTAATATTGTTACCTATTGTTTGTTATTCATCCACACAAACTAATTAATAAAGTAAGAACTTAGACTATATATATGTGTGCGTGTGTGTGTGTGTGTGTGTGAAAACTAGCCCCACTCCTACAGTTTTCTTTAGCAGCAAGATGAAAGTCAAAACACTTTCATAGCAATATTGATTATAAAAAATAGTATAAAGAAAAGACTTGGAGGTATTGCTGTTGTGCACAGATGTACATGTACTGATATGTTATGTAAGATATTGATCGATTTAACAGATTTCTTTGTTGTTTGATAAAAAGATTGTGTTGTACCTCCAAAAATAGTTTTTCATAATATGATGGAGTTTACATTTTCCTTTCAGACACCTTTGAATTCTACATTAGTTTTGGAATCATTTTAGATGCAGTAGGGAATTAGTGATCTCTTTTGAATTTGTTCTAAAAGATGATTCTTTTTTTATCATGTGCAGGCAAAACAACAGAGCAGCACTCAGTCCAAAGTGTCACAGATGTTCAACATAGCCTTTGATCCAAATGGTGCAGTGGACAAACGGATACAGGTGAATTTTTAAAAAGACTGTTGAAGATATCATATATAGGGGGATATAGGGTAAAATTTGTGCTTAATGACTGTAGTCGATATCATGTAAATGCGAATATCGGGTAAAGACTGTAGAAGATATTATGTATAGGGGGATATAGGGTAGAGACTGTAGAAGATATTATGTATAGTGGGATATAGGGTACAGACTGTAGAAGATATTATGTATAGGGGAATATAGGGTACAGACTGTAGAAGATATTATTTATAGGGGGATATAGGGTACAGACTGTAGAAGATATTATGTATAGTGGGATATAGGGTACAGACTAGAAGATATTATGTATAGTGGGATATAGGGTACAGACTGTAGAAGATATTATGTATAGTGGGATATAGGGTACAGACTGTAGAAGATATTATGTATAGTGGGATATAGGGTACAGACTAGAAGATATTATGTATAGTGGGATATAGGGTACAGACTGTAGAAGATATTATGTATAGTGGGATATAGGGTAGAGACTGTAGAAGGTATTATGTATAGTGGGATATAGGATACAGACTGTAGAAGATATTATGTATAGTGGGATATAGGGTAGAGACTGTAGAAGGTATTATGTATAGTGGGATATAGGATACAGACTAGAAGATATTATGTATAGTGGGATATAGGGTAGAGACTGTAGAAGGTATTATGTATAGTGGGATATAGGGTACAGACTGTAGAAGATATCATGTACAGGGGAATAAAGGGTAAAGACTAGAATATATTTTGTATAGTGGGATATAGGGTAGAGACTGTAGATACCTACCTACCTACCTGCATATGTATATGGTACAATGCAGTACATCTATTTCTCCATTGTAGGATAATGTTTCCTCAGGTATAAAAACTTTGATTGTTGTTGAATAGGATCATGCTATTAATCTAAAAAAATTGTTCCAGCTTTCTTTCAAAGAAAATGCTGGGACTGTCCAAAAGTTCTGCCTGTCCATGCATATACAATGTAACACAAGTTCTCGTAAGAGTCTTCATACCTAGGGACACATTTAGAAGTGAATTTTATCATATGCTCACCAGTATTATAATTTGGATTCACCCTCTGGAAGGGGGAGACAAAGAGTTTGGACAAAGGGATTAAAGTGGAGGGGAATTGAAAAATGAGATGAGTGCATACCTGCCAAGCATTACACTTTTGGCATAATCAATATGCCTTTTTTCACCTAATTACGTCTTACACTTGCCTGTATAGGGATTACTCTTTTCTGGAAAAATAAAAAAATAAAAATAAAGCTTTAAAAAATTTGTTTTTCTTGTTTTTATTATTATGTCTTTAATCCCACACATTATGTAAATTTGAGAATATTCTAAAGTAAAACAAGTAGACTGCTGCGTAAAAATAGCATAAGAATATGTTTGACCATCATAGACCTACATCTACTTTCCTTATTTTCTATTTATAGCAGCTGTATATGACACAATTCCAAGAGAACAGACGTGTTTCTTGAATATGAACCTTACCGCACAGATTCATTATAGTAACAAATATAGTTGAGTAGTGGACCAGTCTATACTTTTAAAAAAATGGTGCCAGATGTTAAGCGAAACAGGCTTTATCAATGTGACTCATGGATACTGTATGACTGAAAAATGTTGGAGGAGCAGGATCTTTTTAAACTTAAAACTATGTCGGATAAGAAAAAGGACAAATCAATAGTGCTTTACAAATTTGAAAAGAAGAATATTAGAGTGATGTAATACAGCACTCCGGTTGGGCACATCATCATTTTCATTGCAGAATTTGTGGACTTGACTTTACAAATATTCATCGAAAGTTAGACATGTAGACTAGTTAAAGTGAGTGTTGTATATAAATAATTTAACAATATGTTTCGTGTTTCAATTCTGGTACTAATCCACATGGATTTGGTCATTTGTGGCAAGAAGTATAACCACCTGCAGATTCAGGTTAGTAGCAAAACTAAATGTATATTTTACATACAGTTTATTGTAATTGTGACATGCAATATATAGATCAGACTTTTTATGCTCAGATTACGCTTTTCTGCCACTTTGGTTATGCTTATACCTCTCTAGGGGTTGGCAGGTATGTGAGTGTAGGAAAAAATGCTTTCCTTACAGGGTGTATTTCACCATAAATATGTATTTGTATCCTTCATAAAAGGCTATGAACAACTTGCTGGTCTTGACGAGAGAAGAAGCAGGAGCAAAAGTAATAATTCAGCAAAATGGCATCACACATCTGAGGGACATATTTGATAAATCGAAGAATGATGAGCTGATGCAGGCAGCAGCTCGAGTTCTGGCGGGGCTCTGTGATAGTAACAAAGATAGGGTAAGTACAGTTGTTCACTCATCTTAGAAGATTCTGAGTTACAGGTCTTACTTTCTGACAGCAGTGGTGGTGATGGCTGTGACAGATTCTTCCAGTAATGCAAACATTTTTTATTAGAGCTTTTGTCTCACCTGTGAAGGCTGAGACATGTCACTTTTCTGCGATGGTAGCATATCAGTGTTAAGGTGCTTTTCAAGTTTATGAAAGTCACATATTTTCTACTGCATTTGTTATATTCAACTGAAACTGGTAAAATATTATTATAAGTATCAAAGGCAAGACATTCTGCAAAACACAGGCCAGACTCAATGTTCCACAGGCAAGACATTCTGCAGAACTCATTCCAGAATCAGTGTTCCACGAGTAAGACATTCAGCAGAACACAGGCCTGATTCAATGTTTCACAGGCAGGACATTCTGCAGAACACGGACCAGACTCAATGTTCCAAAGGTGAGACATTCTACAGAACATGGGTGAGACCCAATGTTCTACAGGTGAGACATTCTGCAGAACATGGGACAGACTCAGTTTTCCACAGGTGAGACATTCTGTAAAAGACAGACCAGACTTAATGTTCCACAGGTGAGACATCTCAGTTTTCCACAGGTGAGACATTCTGAAAAACACAGACCAGACTTAATGTTCCACAGGTGAGACATTCTGCAGAACAAAGGGCAGACTTAATGTTCCACATTCAAGATTCTGTAGAATACAGGCCAGACTCAGTGTTCCACAGGCAAGACATTCTGCAGAACATGGTCCAGACTCGGTGTTCCAAAGGTTAGACATTATGCAGAACATGGGTCAGACTCAGTTTTTTACAGGTGAGACATTCTGCATAATACAGACTAGACTGTGTTCCACAGGTGAAAGCATTCTCGAGAATTGAAGGCAGACTCGGTGTTCCAAAGGTGAGACATTCTGTGGAAAACAGGCCAGGTCTAATGTTCCACAGTATCCTTGTTATGTTGTTATCAATATGGAGCTTATTTTCAGTTTCCATCCATTCATTAGTCTGACCATCCAGCAATCCATGCACAAACTTTTGAAGGATCTAGCATCCACATTTTCTCTTTGATTTCAACCAGATTGTTCCTGTGAAGCTTTATTCCAACTAGAATTTGTGTGATTTTGATGATAATTAGTGTAGGCAATCAAATGGCTTATGAACCCTCTAGAATTTATATATTTTGATTTTTGTAAAGCTTTATTTTAACTATCGAAAATTATGTATTCATCAATTTGGACTGAATCTTAGAGTTAAGTCTTGAATATTTTCCTCCCCATATGTGAAATAGAGGCTTTTCCCTACTCGGGAATTTTTTTAAAAATATTGTTTCATTAGTGTTCATATAGAATGCTTGTAAGCCTATAGATTTGGGTATATACAGCTATAGATGAAGGTTCCATTAGTATTTGCTTTAATTTTCAGGCATATAATGTGTTTGAAGAGATTGGAATGGGCCGCATACGACTTCTGATGAGCAAGCATTCAGAAGGAGTAGCCACATCTGTTGCCCATGTAATCCAGAATATTTTGACGATGGTATCAGATGTTGAGGCTTATAAGGAAGAGGTCAGAAAGTTTGAGGAGGCAAGGAAAAAGGGAGACTATAAGCTGCGTCCTCAGTTCCAATTAAGTGAGTGTTCTTCCTCAGATCCTTGTTTCTGCAAAAACATAACTGTCAGAAAGATAAAGTGCTGGTGTTTTTTATGGTTGATAATGCCAAAATTATGATTTTTCACTCTGTATCATGTCTTACATACAGTTATTTGGCTACTAAATATTCTTGTGTAAGATCCATATCTCGGATACTTTTGCATAATAAATTAGGAAAGAAGGTGGAATGATTTGTCCGAAAAATTAGTCATATTCCTTTTGAAAATAGGTTAAAATGAGTCACTTCTTCACTACAAACACTGTTTTGGGATAATGCAGTGCTTAAGCAGGGGAGACATCACATTCTGTCAGACTCTAGACTTGTAAAGTGATATTTTTATATCATTTAGTATACATGCTCTTGTAATCACCCTTAACCTCTTCCCTGTCCATCTTGTAATCACCCTTAACCTCTTCCCTGTCCATCTCATATTAGCTAACAATACACCATATTAAGAAATTTGCACATTTTCCACTCCTATCATGAGTACTTACATATAACAACCAACAGATGGTATAGATATGAAGCGTTTTATATTTCCTACAGTACTTATGAATCTGATAAGATTAGCTTTTGTTACAGTGGGCTGTTGGTCAAAACGGAACGTTGCATGTAAGAATGTGTTCATTTCTTTTGGCCATGAAGGGTGCATGCTATGTTTGGAAGTCACAATTGTGAGATAAGATTTAATTATTTGGTCTTTAAGCTTCCACATTTTCATGCCAAATGTAATGGCAACTCCTCCTGTATTCACGGATTTGTCTACCATTTTCATGTCAAATGTAATAGCAACTTCTCCTATAATTAGGGATTTTTCTACCATTTTCAAAACAGGGCTTGCAGTCCATGGATTTGTAAGTTTGTATAAGTAAAATGGTCAAATTGGGAATTTTTGAATTTGTTTACACAGTTAATTTACACAAACTTTGCAAAGAAAATATTCTTGAACATTTAAATGATTCAGTAGCCTAGGTTTTATTTTATTCTTAGATCCTTTTCTATATCCATTAGAGTAATTTTCTCAGCAAATTGCATCAGATTTTTTGAAAAGTTCTGAGTGGGATTTTTTACACTCAGATTTAGGCATTGGAAATCAATCTGAATTTTGGCCTGAACACAGGTCCAAAAAAATCCCTGATATCGCTAAAGATAAAGGATGTGATAGGGATAAGTATGCTTTATAATTTTGGGCTGGCTTCGAGCCAAAGGGTTAGTTGCCATGTATAATTGAGATATGTCTCGCTCTGCATCAGATTCAGTCTTCACATTTTGAACAATTGTGGCCCACATTGTTCTAATATTCTTTATTTCCTTTGTTGTACCTACATTTCTTAAGAAATCCTGACCATCTGTGTATGAATGTTCTATATTGCACAATTCTCACACCTTTTATGATAGAATATTCAAACTTTAGGTTATTTAATGTGGTTTATAGATGTACATGGTAAGGTTTGAATTTGTATCCTACTGTGGGACAGGGCTAATAGGGTTTTAGTTTTTAAGTCATGGATAGGGTACAGAAAATACAGTCTCATCCTTATAAATATAAAGAGAATTTTAGGGACATTGATTTGCAGCAGAGCTAGAGTTTCTTTCTTTAATACTGTTGTTTTCTCCATTCTTGTTGTTTTGTTTTTTTAATTAATTTATATATTTATTCATATCTTCAGCTGAGGCTGCTGAACATCTAGTAGATGAGGTATTCCATGTTCTGATTGCCATGTTGGAGAGTAACAAGGTTTCAGTATATGGGCGTGATTCAGCCATGGAGCTCATCATTAAAAATGTCACCCGTAAAGATGGACTACACTGGACCAGAAAATTCCTTGACACTCAGGGTATCCTAATTATGTTAAAGATTTCTTATCTACAAATATTAACAAGGCAATTAAAATTTTACAAACTGTAAAGTCTTGTCCTGTAACCACCTCCAGTAAGAGACTACACCTCTGGGACAGCCATGTTTGGTCTTTCACATTCAGAATGTAATACTGCAACCTTGCCATCTGAAATTAGACCATTTAGACATATCAATCCAGGCAGCTTTGGTCTTTTGGGAGAATTAGCTTACATTATTTCATATACTTGGTTTAATTTATCTCTATTCATACCCAGTTGTAACAAAGTTTCTTGCATGGAAATTTTGATGCTTATATTGTCCAGCTCGATGTTTACTCTTCCCAGCTGTTGCATAGGTTTGGATTATGACAGACAATGTGGACTTCATTGTACGAGTACATTTTGCAACAGATCTTTGATAAGTTTGCTTTTCCATATAATATTATAAATGTAACAAATTGAAATGCTGCTTGTAGATTTAAATGAAAAAAGGAAAAATTAGGAAAGCCATTATGAACTTAGGTCCTCTTTGGTGTTTTCTAGCTGAATTTCTTTGTTAAAAAAATAGTTATTCCTTTCATCATAGATAAAGTACCTGGGAAAATTCAATCTTGATTCAGTTAATTTGAAAACACATGTCAATATATTTAGTATATCATGCCTGTGGATGATAGAAATTGAAACCAATAAAAAACCAGATTCAAAGAACGTTTTTCCCATCAGAAATTGCTTAGGTTTTCAGTGATCAGGTAAAACCTGACATATACAGTATATTAGAGTATATTTTTCTGCCTTGTTATAATTGATATTTATCCTGAAAGTAAAAAGAAAGATGGAATTTTAAGGAAGTTAAGATTAACAAATTTTATTTTGGCACTATGACATTAAATGAACTATGGCTGAAGGAATTCTGTCACAGATTTACTGTCATTCTTTCATGATATGCACATACATGATGACAAGTTCATCTCCCACTTCTAGAAAATTTTGGATAAAGTTTATTTAGAGAAATCCTTTCCAATGATAAGCCCACACCTCACTTTTAAACAAAGAACACAGTGGTTACCTTTGGGATTATCATTGGACGAATGAGTAATGCTACTTTTGAATGTAATATCAGGCATTTGGTGAGTTAAGTATGAGTGTGGGATAAAAAGGTTAAATTTTTAATGATGTTTATGTACTTGTTCAGGCAATAATTAGATAAAGGAACTCAGAGAAAACAAGATCAGACTGTATTTGCCATTCTTAAGACTTTGAAGAAATATTTTTGGATCATAAAAGTTTTGAGGGTTAAAATTTTTGTGAATTTAGCAAATTCAGCACAACTAAAACGTAAAAGAATTTTGCAGTGTACTCTCACAATATACATTGTACACGGCTTTGATAATATTATCGTCAATACAATTTTTGCTAACATGGTCGCCAAACCAAATTCACAAAAGGTCTGTACTTGTCAAAATATTTAAATTAGCAATATCCCATAGGTAATGAATTTGTTTTCAGGTATTGAGGGTTTACTTCTGATTGCTGGGGCTGTAAAACAACATGAAACACTCCAGATTACAGATCTATCTAAGATGCATGCCTCTGTTGCCTTGAGCAAGGTCTGGGATGACACAATCAGTGATAAGGAGAGAGACATCTTCAAGGAGAAATGCAGTGCATTTTTCAAGTGAGTGCATTATATATACATAGATTTCAGTTGAAGTAAGTCCTGCTATAGCAACCACCTGTGTTGAAAGACTATGTACCATATGTCCTATTAAGACCCGCTATAGCAACCACCTGTGTTGAAAGACCATGTACCATATGTCCTGTTTCTACATGAATCTATACACATCTACCTATGCACAGATACTATCTGGTCAGTAAGACCACCATCAATGGTCCTTGAGTACCCTCCATTTCTTTTAGATGCCAGAAAGATAATTATCTGTATGGATATCCATAAACTTAAGACAGAGAAGATAATTCCTAGTAAATTTGTTCAAATACTTGGGGTTGGGGTTAAGCCACTGCTGTTGTTGTTTCATAAGTTGGCTGACTTACCTTTGTGTTTGCAATGTAGATAGGACAAAATTGGAATCTTTGTAGTCTGTACAGTGGTACCCCTCTTGAGAGGCTCCTCTAAAGAGTTCATCCCTGATCAGAGTCCACCTTGCCCGATACCAGTATATTTTTGTACCATTTTGTTCCCCATCAAAAGAGGCCACCCTATTAGAAGACCAGCTTATCAGCACAGAAGGGGTGGCTTTATAAGAAGGGGACTGCTTCATATATCCAATGCTTTTGACTGCTGTCATGTAATTACTGATGTTTCCAAAGTAGAGTATACCGACGTCAAAACAGCGGCTAATATCAGTGTGCTTTAGCTGTCAGACCTGTTAACACATAATTTTTGGTCTAATCAGTAGCGTGAAAGAAAACTATCAAAGACTACTTGAGCCTTCATGCAAAATTGTTTTAGATATATTGTTTACTTTATTTAAAAAAATTCTGTAATAGTTCTGAGTAAGGTCTGCTGTGAAGTGTGCTGGCTTTTCCATACCAACTGAACAATTAGCGAATGAGCACTTGTATTATAATAGACCATCAATTTAGTAAAGTAGCATGCTGTGTCAAAATGAGGTGTGAATATTAATGAAGTGTGTTATTATTCCAATTTAGACTTCATGCTGACACCTGAATAAGTTGCTTTGTAGAAGTGTTTCAGCAAGGTGAACATTAGGCATGTTTGAGCATAATGGTCAGCAGGTCTTTCTCTCTCTCTCAAAAGCACAAGTGTTAGGCATATGTAAATGTAATTGTTATGTGAATTTGGTAATCTAATAAACCATGATTGTTTTCATTGGTTAATTCATGATATCTATTAGATACAGGGGCAGTTACTTACAATGTATATTTTTAGGACCCCGCGTCATACATGTGATTCTGCATTAGGACAGCAATGCCTTTTTAAAGGCCATCTATCACACATACCAGTATTGTTTTATATCTGAAATCTATCACTTTTGAAAATTAAAAGATTGAAAAATATTATTAAAATAAACAAATGGTATATTTACGTGTTTTATCCAGATATTACAGAAACCAGTCACAACCAGTCTACTGGGGACTGGAACTGTTCGACCAATGTAATGATGCGTGCTGAGTATCTGATTAAAAATCATTACACAATGGGCTGATGTGAACACAGCAAGTTATAAAGTGATTACCTTACTGTTGTAGTTTGGAGAGTTTAAGGCCAAAGATGGGATATTTATTGTGGTGTTATTAGCAACAAAGGGATCAAAGGTGGTTCATGATGACTTGTGACTCTTTGATTAAAAATTTGCTGACCATTGTCTGAGGTCAGATATACAGGAGAGACCAACAAAAAATGATTTTTGGCAGAAACACTTGTGGACACCAGGTAGTAAACTTGTGGATTTTGTAAAAAAAAAAATCTTTGCAGGGAACTATGAGATATACAACTCTTCCTTCTTCATTTAATTGACAATACCCTGAATCATATTTATTAATTATTATTGTAACATTGCTGTCAGAATCTAAATCATGTTCAAAACTTGCTGTTTTATAATAATAAGAAGCAAATGCATATTATGGCAAAAACATGTTTTCAGTCCCCTTGAAACGTGTACAATTTATGTCGATAAGAAGCCAATCTACTGATCAAAATTTTGAAATCTACTGATATGATGTCCTGGTTCTGTTACATATATGCTGCATTGAGATGCAGGAGCCCTATAGCAGTCACCATTTCTTGTGGTCCATCTCTCTGTCTGCCCATTCACATTTCTTGTAACCACACAAGCTCTGCAATCCTTGCACATAATTGGATGCCATTTGGCAGGTGAATTACTAATTACACATAGATATGTCTTTTTAAGGTTTGTCTGTTCAGGTCCAATTTTGATGGAGTTATTGCCCTTCTTCCATCAATTTTAAATCTCCACTATAGCAGATCTTTATCACCAGCATTGCCCAAGAACCGTGCAACATATTCTGATACAATACGGTGTGTACATCATCTCATTGATGAGATGTGCCTTGTATGGGTTTTTTCTCATCTACTCCATTTTGAATAGAGTTATGGCTTTTTGACAATTTAGTTCATATCTCCACATGGGATGTTGAACGTAACCAGCATAGCTCAAGAACACTTTTGCACATTCTGATGCATTTGATATGAACATTGTCTCAATGACCTATATGTGTCTTTATGCGTTTTGTGTCATCAACTCCATTTTGGATGGAGTTATGGTTTTTGATAATTAACTTTGTATTTTCACATGGGATGTTGCTTGTAGCCAGCATAGCTCAAGAACATTTCAAAATATTCTGATGCATTTAGGTCTGAACATTGTCTCATAGACTTTGATGTGCCTTTTAAATTAATTTTCTAATCACTGCCACTTTTGTTAGAGTTATGACCCTTGACAGTTAACATCATATCTTCATATGAAGTGTTGCTTGCAAGTAGTATAATTCAAGAACCATTCAACATATTCTGATGCAGTTTGGTAAGAACACAGCCTCATAGACTTTGATGTGCCTTTTAAATTAATTTTCTAATCACTGCCACTTTTGTTAGAGTTATGACCCTTGACAGTTAACATCATATCTTCATATGAAGTGTTGCTTGCAAGTAGTATAATTCAAGAACCATTCAACATATTCTGATGCAGTTTGGTAAGAACACAGCCTCATAGACTTACATATGCCTTTTTGGGGTTTAGTTTCATCAGTTCCAGATGGAGAGAGTTGTGCCCCTTGTCCAGCAAATTCTTGTTTTCACATGGAAACTTGGAATATTGCTTGCAGTCAGCATAGCTTAGGAATCATTCAACATATTATGATGGAATTTGGTGAGAACATTGTCTCATAAATCGAGATGTGTAGATATAGATGTGCCTTTTACAAGTTTTTTCTTGTCTACACCATTTTGGACAGGGTTATGGCCCTTGTCAGTCAACTTCTTGTCTTCACATGGGATGTTGCTTTTAATCAGCATAGCTCAAGAACCATTCAGCATATTCTGAATCAATTTTATATGAACATTTAAAGACCTAGATGGGTCTTTTATGTGTTTTGTCTCATCAACTCAGTTTGGATAGAGTTATGGTCTTTGTTAATCACCTTCATATCTTTTGCATGGGATGTTGCTTGTATTGAGGAGTCCTTGAAGGCATATCATTCCATGTCATCATTTGGAGGAAACATGTCCCTTGAATGCCTGTCTTCAACTAACTTTGGTTTCCCAACACAAGTTCCTCTGTTTAAGGCCATAATGAGCAAATTGTAGTGAGCGGGGTCCTTTGCAATGCATCTATCACTAATAACTTTTGTTTATGATGGTAGTCATTGCATACAGGTTTAACTTTATTAAATTTTAATCACTTAATATCAGACATACAACATGTTGCACTAATTTAGATCAAGTACTGCTGATGGCACAGGTGATAGGGTTATGTGGGCCTGAAGATGGTGCAGATGAAAGAGCCAGTGAGAAACCGTTGACCATTATCCTGTTACTGCTGATGGCCCAGGTGATAGGGTTAGGTGGGATTCAAGATGGTGCAAATGAAAGAGCCACTTAGAAACCATTGACCATTATCCATGCTTAAGACATTTTAGCACTTAACACATTCTTGGACCCCTTGAGTTTGACACTTAGTTTAAGCAATAAGGGCCATGTTATAAAACCTTACAGGTTCTCAGATCACTTAAAAAGTTTTAGATATTATATCGGTACATACAGAGTGTGAGGATCCGGCTGGGATGCGGAGTCAGATATCCTCCCCAGACTTTTGAAGATGTTTGGAATATACCAATGGTGGCACTAAGTAATATTTTAACCTGCATCCACCAAAACCTTTTGGGCCAATGTAACTTTTATTTCAGGAATAATTGATTGGTCCTTTACCAGGTTTTCAGGGTCCATGAAAACATGTTATTCTGACATTTTGGGTGTTTGATTTGATGGGTACTAATCACATTACATTCAGTATTAGAAGTTGACAGTCCTAATTGGGCTGAGATAGACACATCATCTTCCATCATCAGTACTGTCCATCTTTTGGTTCACTTGCCCTTTTAAGGAAACTAAATAAAGTTTTATTTCATTTTGTAATATTTTCATTTTGCATGTAATGCTTTATGTATCTCATTCTCAAAGCAGCTGATCACACTGCAAAATGAATATGGAGTAGATTTTTGACACAGATCTTATGATTGCATTCTTCATTACCTGTGTAAGCTTCTAGTAAAGTGACTGGTTTTCATTTCTCTTGACAAACTGCCAAAGAGTGAATGCATTCAAGTGTGAACTAGTCTGACCACAGGAAAAGTCAAGTTCAACCACTGCCTGTGTAAAAAATTAACTATGGAATTTATAATGGACAGCTGATGAGCACAAACTCATGTGTCCACTCAGACTGAAAATTGGCCATTATGGATGCATTTACAGTATATGTTGAGCAAATTAATGTGTCGCAATGGAGTGAAAGAGCACCTAAGACATGGATGCATGGCTTAATGTCACCCCTGAGATACAAATACACAATTAGCCTCGCATAGTAAACAAAGTATGAATTGCAGGTTTATTTAGCTGCTGCAGTGCCAGTAAACGAGAAATCATGATGTCATCATAATGCAGATATGCAGAAAAATGATTTGCAAACATGGCTGTGGATTTTCTTGGTCATAGCTGTTTGTTTGACAATTCTACTGGACAAGAAACTTCCAGATCTTAGCAACTCTGTGACATTTTGTACCATCATGGTTGACTTTAACTCTGATGCTGAGCATCCAAACCAAGGGGTCCAAAATTGGGATTAAGCACTAAGGTGTCCTCTGTTAATCAGACACTAAATCTTGTACATGCTGAGGATTGAACACAAAACTGTCCAGGGGAAGTACAAGTATTATACAACTAGGCTATCTTGGACCCTTACATTCCTAGATGCTTGAAACTTTGCATGTTCTGATGTTTATTTTCACAATCAACTGTTGTAATGTGCAAATATGAGAGGCAAAGGCATATTGAGATATATGTAAAATGATGTTTCACCAGTTTGATACTTTAATCACATTTATTGATATGCATTTCACAAGATGAAAGAATAAAGTATATAGTATTTGAGTTTTTTTGTGTAAAAGTGATTTGTTTTAGAAGTTAAATCACTATATTGTAAGTGTGTAGTGAAATGTATTTTTAATTTAACATTAAAAATCTACTGTAATAATGGTAGTTTCCTCCCATTGCCACCTTAAATGAAAAGTTTGAATATAAAATAGCAAAAATGTTCATGATCTTCATTTTCCTGTATAGCATATAAACTGGACATTTATTTGTATATTTTTTTTTTGAGTCATAATGACTACAAGTTTCATCTGAAAAGAAAAACTACATGGAAATAAAAGTGAAGTAGGAAGTGCAATTAAGTCCAGTTTGGTACTGACTCTGAAAATTCTAACTAATGTGTTCTGGTAAACTTTCGCAATTAACACATCCTGATTTCCATCACTTACTCGTTCTTTGTCACATAGATATATATGCCATATCATAGCTAATGTCTTTATGTATAGACATTAGTTTTAGTTCTGATTTTATGAGTAGGTTTTCATTGCAGGGAACTGTTTGGAGATGCCAACCTGGACTCTAAGGTTGAAGCTGTCAAGGCTATATCTACTTTGCTACAGGTAAATTAGAGAGAATTTATTATTTATGTAGAGTCAATTTACCAGAAATTTACTCATACATACTATTATTTTTAAAACATTTTACTTCATCAATCACAGAAAATTCACTATTCAATTATTTGTCACATGACTACTTTCATAACTCTGTACATTTGGGCAGGTATTTTCTTCTAGCATTTTCACAAGTTCCCAAGACCTTGAGTGATTGTTATTTTTTGCTTCTGGATTGTGGAATTAATGCTATTTTGTTTACAGTGACACAAAGTGCAATACTTATGCCATTATTATGGTGCAAGCATTCAAATCTAGATGTGAACAGGCTTTAAGATATAGAAAAGGAATACATTTTAAAAAAGGACATCATATTCCAAATTTGTAATATCTGAGTACTTTGGATGTATATCAAGCTTGCATTGCTCAGGGATGTAGAATAGGTCATGCATGTTGTAGGAGGTGACTAATGGAGGCAGAAACCATGGTGACTTAGTGGTATGTATGCTGGACTTGCGACCAAAACAGAGCTGATTAGAATCCTACCATCAGATAAGTCCGGGTTGGCTACCTTGGTGCATCCCTGAGCATAGCACTTTACTCAATTGCCTCGGCACTAAATAACCTACCATATATACTCGCTTATAAGATGACTCGACTTTAAGTTGACCACCACCCCACCCCACCCAACCCATTTTAGGGCTGCAAAAAGCAAATTTCTCTCTGACCACTCCCCCCAATAAATCAAGGTGTATTTTGCAAGTCAGATCCATCTGTAAGACGTGACTTGTCATTGGTAAGACAGAGTTGCACTTTGCAAGAAAAAAAAACAAGCCAAACTGGATGGATATAAAGATAGGAAAAATAAAGACAAAACCAGTGTAAAATAAATATAATTATATTATTGAGTGGAATGTCACAAATAAATTGACAACTTACCTTTTGTCCATCTTCATGTAATAAAATACATAGAAATCCAATAAAATGCTTGACATTTCAAATCCATTTGTATGATAAATCTGTGAATTCTATTATAGGTTGCATACCAGTATAATAATAGAAGTCCTGAATGATCTGAATCGCAATTTTCCATAATATGTTAATTCCATATGTCTTACAAATAAATAATGAACGTAAAGTCCACACTTTTGTGATTCACAGTCTCCTATAAATGTCACTGTCTAATGTCAGCTGGTTCAAAGCCAAAGAATTCATCCTCATCGTCTGAGTCACGAAATAAAGTTCTGAAATTCTCCATTTTTGACTGGTCATCGTAAACATCATCCAACTCTGATTCCACGTCTTTACTGTCATCTGTGGGTGTTTATGCGGAGACTGAGCTTGGGCTTTGTAAGTGATACTTTGATCATACAGTCTGTGAAATCTATTAAAGGATATGCTGCAACTGAACAGGTATCAATTGTGCGGCATGATCACAGAAATTTTCAAATAAAAAAATTGACTTGATCAAAGGATTGTTAACTGGAAAACAAAGCAGGTGTTGGTTTTACAAGCTCAGGAATTAATGTCAGACATGCACAGGGAATTCTAGGACTCTACTTGGCACTAAACAAGTATCAAATTCATGGCTCGATCACAGGATTGTCAGCTGGGGGAAACAAAGTGGGTGCTGCCTTTACATGCTAAGGGCTTATCGGCCCACATGCAGTGGCAGATAACTTTAGAAATATTACTTGGGAATTAGATCTGGCTTATGAAAAAGGCAAATACAAATCAAATCAAAACTTTTATTGCATCAAACACAAACAGTGTTTATACAGCAAAACAGATAATACAAATACAGGTTGTTCTGACTTACACAAAAATGAAAGCAAAATACTTGATAGTTAACACCCATGGTAAACAATATTCATGGACACTTCACTTTGTGGTGAGTAATATTTTCTAATTATTAAAGTCCAAATAAATGTAGATGCAAGTATTGTGCAATGAATACTATGATGAACACAGTGCATACCATATATGCATTTCTGGATGGAAATAATGGCATGAAAACATAAAAATATTGGAATTGACATTATTTTGTACATACTGCAAACATCCAGTGCGTCCAATATTACCCCTAGATTTATAAAAAAAAATTTTATATCGTGTGTAGAAGATGAGCCCTACTCTGCATTAATCAGATTTTCAGTAAAATAAATGTTGACTTATCAACAAACATATATGGTACTTGTATTGATGTGCCATAAAACACCAAACCAGATATATGTGTATATAAAATAGTAGAATTTTGAAAACACCTTGCTGCAAGCCCCAAATTGATGGCTCGAGTTTTGATTGTTTCAAATTTTTTGAGGTCACATACAGGAAAATGTTTTACAGTGGGATGAACAAGCCAATAAGGTTTGAAAATGCCTTGCAGTGGGATGAGCAAGTCCAATAAGTTTTGAAGAGTGTCTGAGTGGTTGATGTTTGAGTTATCAAAGTGTTACTGTAGTAGAAAGATTTGTTTCACACATGTTTTTTACAAGATAAACTAGTAAAAGTTTGAGAATTTCTTTCTCATGTAGGGTCCATTTGAGGTTGGAAACATGATATTGGGCTTTGAAGGAGTGACACAACTAATGTTGGTCCTTGCAAATAGTGATGTATCCATTCATCAGGTAAGATATAGAGGATATCAACATTTTTTAGCAGAGATAAGGAAATGTTTCATGAGTGAAGTGGAAACGTATTGTTACAAGTGGCAAAACTGCCAATGGAATTAATGACTGTAATTTACTGCATTGATAAATATAAGTTACAAAATTTTAAGAGACTTAATACTAATTATATATTTATCTAAGGGCATCATTGGAAGGATTTTAAAGCCACTGTCTTCACTCTGAACATATTATTCTCGTGATTTTGATCCATTTTAGTATCAAGCTTGTGTAGGGTACCTGTGGTCAGATCTGACATACTTTAGAGTGTAACATCTTTTGACCTAAAGATTTTAATGATTGTGTGTTTACTTTTTAGTTGTCTGTTTATTTATTTTGTTTATTTCTGCATTCAGTGGTGTTGGCAAATTTGTGGTCTAGTTTGATAAGAGACACTGCATCAGGTTTCAGTAGTCACTTAAGTTTGGTTTGCAAACAACACTTTGACAATTTTCACGATTCATGTGAAAACTATTTTAAATAAGCTAATACTTGAAACCTTCTTGTAGTTGTTTGGAGTTAGTTTGTTTTTAGGTGTTTTTGATGGCACCTCCTCATTACTTATATAAATGTAAAGTGTTGGCATATTTTAAGATCTATTCTTCCTGATGGAGAGAGAGAGAAGAAGAAGAAAAATGAATTTGGCCTGAATATTAAAATATAGCTTCTTTATTGGGAAAAGAAAGTAGTTTCATAGGTGATATCACCTCATTGGCAATATTCTTACATTGTTACATTTCAGTATCTCATTATGAAATATATATAAGTAAAATGACTCACAAACATTTTTAGAAAATTAGTGAAATAATAGCAGTGATGGTTCCACACACTGCATGCCCATAGCTGCAGTTTCAACCTTTTCATAAACAAAGAGCGGTAGCTGCAGTTTGCTATGAAATATGAAATAAAAGTTGTAGAAAAACCTTTCTGTACTGAAGAATTTTGTTTCAAGTGGGCAGGATTATTGAATCAAGATTTATATTCCTGCAGGTACCTTTTATTGAAAGTGAAAAATACGTTTTAAATAAGCACACATCAACCTCACAACATAAAATTCTTGCACATTACTATCCCTTCCAATTATTTTCAGCAAGTGGCTGTAGAGGCCATTGTCCACTCTGCCTCCAAGAAAGAGAGATGTACAGGTCTGTTGACAGATGCTGTACCAATTCTGAAGAAGCTGTACCAAAGTGTGGATGATCATGTGAAAGTTCGTGCTTTGGTGGTAAGGATGTATCATAGTTGAATAATAATACACAGGGATCTTTTCTTGTGATAAATACAGTCAAACTGGTCAAATGTACTTACCATGTTTCTGTTTTGGTGACCTTTCTGTAAGGAGTAATGTAGACTTGTACAGTCAACATCCGTTGATCTGACTAAGTCTGTTGCATTATGATTCATTGGATTAACCCCACTGTCCAATAAACAAATATTACTTAAATACCTTGCAATGCAAATTCAGGTAAATATGTGTGCATGTACAACAGAAATGTGCAAGTGCATTTGGGTTCCATTCTGGGATTTTGGAGCACTGCTGAAAGTGGGGAAGAAACAGGATAAAGTTGTTTGCTCTACAAGTCTCACAGTAAAGAGAAAGTTAACTTACACTGACCTGTCTTTCACCTACTGTGATTCACATTTTCTTTTTTTAACTGTTAGGAAAACCATTGTCATATTGTCATATGAATTTTAAAAAATCAACGAAAAATAAAGCAAAACTTGTTTTTTTGGTCTGTTTTTAGTAAAATTAAATAACAAATGATGAAAAAGCAGCTTGACAGGCTTTCATATACTGGTATTAGCAGAATGCTTGCAATTTCAATTCTTCAGCTATAGTACAAACATTAAATCATACATTAAATAACATCTATTTAGTCCTTAAGGTTTTGCTTCAGAGTTTTTGAGCTGAAAGTGGGGAAGGCACAAGGCAAGGTTGTGTTCTACAATTCTCAAAGTGTAAAGTCAATATACACCTGCATGTCTTTCATCAACTTGGATTGACATATATTTTTTGTCACTGTTAGGAAAACCATATGTTGTCTGAAGTTGACAGCTGATAAAAAGGACTGCTTCTGTGTGCTTGGGAAATGTCCTTAAAATAGCATAAAGTACACTCACTTTAATACAAAAATGAATTTTCACAGTGTAAGCATTAATATTTTCTAAAGTGCACTTACAAAGTTTTAAAATATAAAAATAGTAGATAAATTATATCAGCGTGTTTTCTTTAATAATTTACCTCATAATGTCGAGAGTGAAAATAACCATGTGGAGCTAGAGGTCTTCTATGAAATGCACATCAGAAGTAAAGCCTTGGTATGTACTCTTAAACCCAAATCAACCCCCATCATTCAGATATCAAAATAAAGAAAATTGTAGGTTCTTTAAACCTCCTTTAGGATATACACATTTATTTTATTTTTTATAACAAGGATTAACATTGTGGAAAATCCGGTAATAGCTTTTCTTTAAATTTTGAACCCTGTACAGAAATGTGAAATTCAAGAGTGGAACCAAGAGAGTCCTCTAATCTTGAGTTAAAAGTGCAAAGATTAGTATATCAGTTTCTAAACTTTATGCAGAGTACATGTCAAGCTATTCATTATGTCTACCCCTCCAGGGAGGAAGACATATTGGTTTTGTGATGTCTGCCTGGCCAGCCAGCTTGCAGACTTTCTCTGTAAGCAAGAGAGTTTAGAAAACTATTGAGCCAAACCAGACCAAATTCGGTATTAGATTCTGGTGAATGTGAACTTTTTTTTCTCAAGTTTTCGCACATTTTTTAACTATCTGGATGTGGGACATTTTTGACAAAAACCTTGTAAATACGATTACGCAAATACCACCTGCAGTAGACAAATGTATTTTGGTAAACATGTTTGTATTCATATGTATATATCCTGATAAGATTTGCAGGCCATTACAGCAATTATTCCATTGTTTACACATTTTTGAATTGTTTGAATTTAGACTTTTTTGACAAAAATCTTGTTAGCATAATTTAACAAAACACTGTGTAAGGTAGACAAATGAAATGTGGCAATTATGTTCATTGGCACATGTAGATGACTTGATTACATTTTTATGCCATTATAGCAATTTTTCGACATTTTTTAACTTTTTGACTTTTTTGGTCTGCAGTTTTTTTTACAAGCACAAAATCTTAGGGGGAGGGGGGACCAAGATTAGCCTCCTAGTCCCTCTTTTGGATACAATTTCAGATTTATTCCAATTTTTGCAAAGCTGAAGCTTTTTATTTTGTACTTGAATTGACCAAACTGTTTAAATCTTATTAGAAGAGGACTAAAATCTAGACCTTAAAAATCAAGGTCTTCATTTAGCACACTCTTAAAAAAATATAATTTTATTCACCTTGTTCAGAGATGCTGCCAGGTTGCAGGATCACGGGTTTATTGCAAAAATGATAGAGTCACACAACTTTTAAACCCCAATGGGGGAAAGATTGCACAAGTTACCTGTGGTTTCTGTGATTTCTCATACGCAATGCATGATTTTTTTTAATTAGGTTGATCAGATCATTAGCTATTTTGCCTTTTCTCCATGATCTCAATTAATCCTATATATATGGAGAATATTGTTTGAATATAAACACCTTTATGATGAAGATCTGTTGGAGTATTGCATAAACTATGGAGGTATTCCAATTAAATTGTTTCCTGGAGTGGTATAGTAAATTAATCCATTGATCTGCCATTAGGGAAAAGTGTAAAGCGCAAAAGCAGTGTGTCATGTTGAAACAAAGATAACTGATTTCTTTAGGAAATTCAGCGAGACGGAAAGATCATCTGTCAAGGACAAAACTAGGGAGGATGAAATATCTGATCGTTTGCTGCTAACTGAACATAACGCAGAAAGCGGTGATACAGAAATAACTGGCATGATGTTGTTTACTACAGTTTAGGCCTTGCAGAAAATCTGATACATCAACAGAAATATCCAAGGAACAACAAGCGTGAATTGTGTTTTGGATATATATCCTGAAAACCCGTATCCAAATCTATTCAGACTGACCATAATTGAAGCGGTACTGACTTTATAAAAAGCTAATTGTGAAAGGGGATTCAGTTCGCAAAGCAAAATTCACACTACTTTGAGGAATAGGCTAACCACAGACCTTTAAAACTCTATCACTATAGTAAAAAAAATGTCAGAATATATGAGAAAAAAACAAAACAAAATCCTGTACAGATATATAATTCGGATTATATATATATAAATATGGAAAGGATTTTTTTTTCTCCATTTTTTTCTAAGATATAGAAAATAAGAAACAGTATATAAACTGATGACTATACAGATGTGTGTGTGTGTGTGTGTGGTCCAATAAATGATTTTCAGTTTGCAAAGGCTTTTTTGAAGGGGAGTGATAAGAAACAAAGAAGAATATTTACCAGCTGTGCAACAATTAGGTATGCAGATACCTTATACATTTATTGTCAAAGAAGTGATACAAAATCATTAAATGCTTGTTTTAAATGAGGTATTTATGAACCTTATAATAATGTTGTCACCCATCAGCTACCATTCGGCACAGCTCCCCCCCCCCCCCAATGATTCCCTCCCTCTGGAGGTGGTGTGGGGGTCCTCCCCCTCTTAAGAAAATTTTTGGCAACATCTCTACTTGTTAGAATTTTCCTTTCCTTCTGTCAAGTACCAGTGTCACAGAATGACATTACTGTATATACTTGCTTGTAAGTTGGGTCCAATTGCAAGCAACATAGACCCTGATCTGCTGTCACAAAATTTGTTGGCAGATTGGGGATGTTGTTGTTTATTCTACTGATTACTCCTTAAATGATGCCATATGCATTTTCTTAGTAGGAAGTAATTGGGATAAAAACAAAAAACTGTCAAAATTGACAGGCACATGTGTGTTTGTAATTTTTCCTAAAGTATTGATGTGACATATACACACTAGAATGGCAGCATTTTCCCTGGAATGATTGACCAATGTAACATAGTGTTCAAACCTGTTTTATTAACAAGGGATTATTTCTTCTTGCAGGGGCTGTGTAAACTTGGGTCTTATGGAGGCTCAGATGCCAGTATAAAGCCAATGGCTGAAGGATCGACTGTTTCTTTGGCTAAAGCTTGTCGAAAGTAAGATTTATAAGCAGATTAATTACCTTCGTTAGTGTACAGTCTAGTATTGATAATCTAACAGCTGTTTACCCAGCAATTGTTTGTAAAGGAAGCCATGATGGGAATGATTTATAGTAAATCATTTAAAATCTTAAATAGTAATGAACATGCAATTCTCACATATGCAGGTGTAGTTGTGCTTCAGTTAATGTAGGGAATAAATTAACAACAACAATACATGTAATCATGATTAACAGAAAACCAAACTTTTACCCAATTTAGATAGAAACGCTTGAAAATCGATAGTAAAGTATATTGAAATTAGTAAGGTGGCAAATGTTTAGCACAGAGTTGATCTATGTGGCCAGTTTGTGCTGGCAAGAGTAGCAGCATGAAAATCAGACGATGAAGATCTCAAAGTATGGATTGGTATGTTTATCAGACATTTGGTGTAATTTGATAATGATTTGAGCTGGACTTTTGGCATTGGTAAATATTATGGTCATCACCTGCCCATTTGGACTTGCAGCTCAATGCAGTATATAACAAAATCATGTGAACATAGCTAGTCTCACATTTTTATGGATTGCCATGAAACTTGGTAAATATTATGGTCATTATCTGAAGATGCACACATTGACATAACTTTCCTCCAACATGTTTTGTTAAGGAGTTATTGCCTATTTTGTATTGTAGCTTAATGCAGTGTATAACACAATCTCATTAGGGCAACTAGGTCTACAGTTTTGAGCTCACCGGCAGTATTTAGCTGCAAGGTCAAGTGAGCTTATGCTATGGCTCTTTGTCCATTGTGCATCATCTGTCATTTGTCCAACCTCCATCAACAATTGCTATTTTGAAATTCTTTTCAGAAACTGCTAGACCAATTTCAGCCAAACATGACACAGATCATCTTGGCATAAAGGCCTTTCAGAATGGGACAAATTATGCCATTCTGTCATCAGATATGGCCACCATTACTAAAAATAGAAAAACCATTCAATGACTTTTATCTCAAAACCAGCTGAACAGGATTT
The DNA here is from genome assembly GCA_029931535.1 of Margaritifera margaritifera. NCBI lineage: Eukaryota > Metazoa > Mollusca > Bivalvia > Unionida > Margaritiferidae > Margaritifera > Margaritifera margaritifera. The sequence goes on from JAQPZY010001028.1 coordinate 790,914, forward strand.
TATTCAATTTAAAGCATTCCGGTATTAAGGGCTTTAAAATTTATTACCAATGTTGATTCAGCACCAAGTATAGTTACCATTACTAAAAATGAAAAATCCTTTAAACAACTTCTCAAAACCACTCAACAGAATTGGACCGAAATTTACAGAAAGCATAATGGCATGTTAGGCTTTTATGTTTAAACAAATGATTCCAATCTGCTATCAAATATGGCTGTTGTTACTACAAATATAAAATCTTTAATAACTGCTTAACAGAATTTGACCAAATTTGACAGAATGTGTCCAAGCTTGAACACCTTTCAAATTTGTACAAATGATGTTGTTCTGCCATCAAATATGACTGCCAGTACTAAAAGTAGAAAACATGTACACAACATTATCTCAAAAAAACACTGAACAGAATTTCACCAAATTTGAAACAGAGCATAAGGACTTTTCAGTATTAAACAAATTATGCTGATGTGCAAGCAAATATGGTTGAAATTACAAAAACCATATAAATCTTGCAACAGTTGATATATAAATGTGCAATCAACAGTAGTGGACAAATTTCTACAGAAAACATCCTACTGACCCAGATTTCCTGGCCAGCTGCTCATGTATTTGGCTATTAAACAGATATCAGTCAGGTGAGAGATCTTGTTGATGGATTCACATGAAACTTGAGTAATGTTATGGTCATGACCAGAAGATGTGCATATTGACAAATAACTGTGCTCCTGCAGGATTTTACCCTTTTTAACTTGCAGCTGAATGCAGTTTATGACAGAATCTTGTGAACACAACTATTCACACAGTTCTGATGAATCACTGTGAATGTTGGTACATATTATGGTCAACATCTGAAGATGAATCACTGTGAATCTTGGTACATATTAGGATCAACATCACAGAGCTCCTGCAAGTTATTGCTCCTTTTAACTTGGAGCTTGGTAAAGTGTATGACAGCAAATAGTGAATGCAACTAGGCTCACGGTTTTCAATGGATCCCCTGAAACTTTGTAATGTTATCCATCATCTGAAGATGTGCATATAGTGGGTCTCCCTCTTGAATGGCCCCCCTTACCAATGGCCATCTGCTTTTTATGGTCAGACTCCCTTGGCACTGATGAGTTTGTGTTAAAAAGTACCCCTCTAGGACGTCCACCCCTCCAACACAGCAACCAGCATAATATTGCAAAAACTGTCAAATTTACCCCTCATGAGGGGCCACGTAATAGGGTTTACAGATGGAATTCTCAGAAATATTTGTTGATTTCTAAATTCAACACATTGACATTTGTCCCAACATGCCAGTAAAGTACCTAACTTTAATCCATACAAAGAGGTAAGTAATCCGATTATCCTTACTGCCGTGTGTTCCTTAGAAGTTAGGTTTTGTCACTTTGATAATTACTGGCCGTTATTACTACCAATAATTGTCAAGATGACAAAATCTAATTGCTGAGAAACACAGTATTGTTCAGCTCAAGTCAACGGGATATCCAGTTGCCATAAAGTAGAAATGGTATGTTTGCCATCATGGCTTCTTTCTCATAAATTATGAAATGGATTTGAAAGGGTACCAGACTTAAACCAGTTGATCATGTGACAAGCTCACTTCCTTTGTAAACACTAAGCAAATCATGTAGTAACTACAAATTGCCAATGAAGGAATAAATTACTGGAAAAAGTGCAAAATGTCGTTCGACATTCTCAGTTTAAAAGGAAAAGTGAAAACAAGTCAACTAAACAAAAAGAGGGAGAGTCCTTTGATCACTGCTGAAAAATTTATGTAAGAAAGATTCAAATAAATATCATCAGTTATATATTCTACAGCAGTGGGAAAATTAAATGGATGGACAATGATAGTTACAGCCAAATGTTTGTACCCTGATTTTATTGACAAGGTGGGTTTGTACCACAATTGATGATTATTAATTATAATTATTTCAAGCATTAATAATTTAAATAACATTAATATAAGTTTTATCACATTGATTCCATAACATGCCTGTTATTTTTAAATGAAACTATTAAATATTAGACAATTAGTCATGCCTTTCATACTGTATATGTAATTATTACTCACATCCATGTTTGATGTTTATTGTTCATCCATTTAGATTTCTGAAAAACTCCAACAATGACGTCGACTTAAAACAGTGGGGGGCAGAAGGGTTAGCATACCTGACTCTTGATGCAGATGTTAAGGAAGATCTTATTACAGATGAAGAAGCATTAAAATCTCTTGTCTTTGTGGCAATGGTATGTATTTCTCTATTTAGAAAAAGACAGGTAGATTCTTATTAGCCACACTCTGAACACCCTCGAGGACATATATCCAATCAGATTTGGATCAGACCTGTTATGTAAACTTGTATCATTAAGATTTTGGATGAGTTTGATTATGAGCGACAGCCATACATATTAATGAGGTGATATTGCAGTTGATATACTGAACTTGTGAACACTCTTGAGATCATATCTGTGAATAGATTTTGATCATACTTGCTATGTTGGCTTATATTATAAAGATCTCAGATGAATTTGATTATGAGTGACATCCACTCATATTAATGAGGCAATATTGCAGCAGATTCATTTAGCTTATGAACACTGCAGAGACCATATTTCTGAAAAGATTTTGTCAGACTTACTATGTTAGTTTATATGATCAAAATCTTGGATGCTGTGTTAGCTTATATGATCAAAATCTCGGATGCTGTGTTAGCTTATATGATCAAAATCTCGGATCATGACTGAAATTGGAAGTGAGCAACATCTACTCATATTAATAAGGTGATCTTGCATCTCTTTGGCTGTGCATGTTGTTACTCTAGAGGCATTATTTCTGATCAAATACTTATCAGATCTGGTATGTTAGCTTATAATTGTCAAGATCTCTCATGAGTTAGACTGTTGTTTTATATTGTGGAGTTTCAATTGATTCGGTTCTATTAATTTTATGGGAGCCGCAGTAGCTCAGTTGGTGGAGTGTCAGACTCATAATCAGAGAGTTGCGGTTCAGTACCCACCCAGGCCAGCATGGGTCAGATGCCTTTGTATGCCCTTGGGAAAGGGACTTAGCTCCCATTTCCTCAGCATGATATTGCCAATAATGTGTTAAAAGTGTCATCAAAACCAACAAAACAATAATGCAAACCAATAATATTTTTGTATGTGCCCACCATAAGGTAGAGCATATTATGTTACAATGTCCACCCATCTGTACATCCATCTGTTACCAATTTCAGTTGTGCACAGTTACTCTAGTTGTTCACCATCTACAGTTACCAAACTTTGTGAATGGCTTGGCACTTGGTGTAAGAAGAACCCTTCAATTTTGGGATTAAAAGGTCTACAATTACCAAATTTTGTGAATAGCTTGCACTTAGTGTAAGGAAGAACCCTATCGGTGTCGGGGTTAAAAGGTCAAAGGTTATGGTCACAGTGACTGAAAGAAAAAATGTTTTCTGCAGTGTATCCCAAATTCTTCATGATCTACAGTTACCAGACTGTGGATGGCTTGGACCTTGGTTATTAACAAGTCTATAGATTTGGAGGTTAGACAATTAAAGGTCATGGTCTCTGACTTAAAAAAGAAAAATGGTTTCCACACAATAATTCAAGTTCTTCACCACCGACCATTACCAGCCATTGTAGCTGGCTTGCATGTGGGATAAAGAAGAAGCCTATCGATATTTATTTTGGTACAAAATTCAAAGGTCAAGATGACTGTGACTGAAACAAGACATAGTTTCTACACAATAACATTAGTTCTACTTAATATTCCTGAACCACACATTGTGAATTGCTTGCACTTTGGGTAATGAAGGAGCCGATTGATATCAGAATCAAAAGGTCAAATGACAAGGTCACTGAAAGAAGAAATAAAAATGGTTTCTGCATTGAAATTTGTTATCAACAATGGTACCGTCACCATAGTTTGTGGATGATTTACCCATTTGATAAAAGAAAAGCCTAATGATTTTCAGGTTAAAATTTCAAAGGTCGCTTTGACTGAAAGAAAAATGTTTTTTGAATAATAACTGAAGTACATTGACCAAAGTTTGCGGAGGGCTTACACTTAAGGTATGGAAGTGGTCTGTTAATTTTGGGGTCCAAAGGTTGAGATCATTGTGGATTTTGCAGAATAACATTTTTTCTAGAGTAATATCCATGACCAAACTTTGCGGATGGCTTGCACTTAAGGTAATAAAGAAATCTATAGATTCTGGGGTCTAAATGTCAGACCTTATGGTCATGATAAGTCTAATAAGAAAATAATGGTTTCTGCACATAAAATTTAGTTCAAGACCATATTCTGAGCCAAAGGTCAAGGTCATCAAGAATCCTTATTCATTAATCTCTAAATTCCATCATACTGTACTTGTGTCTTCATGGAGGACTATTAAACATGGGATGGGCTTATACTGTGTCATTCGCTGTACTTTTGTTTTTTTTTTCAAGGAAAGTAGCTGTGTGGGAGTTTACTAATTATGCAATATACCCTCTATGCTGAACAACTAAAAATGTCTCTGATGAAAACTAATCAAAGCATATTGGCAAAATGCCTTACAGTGGGATTAGCCAAACCAAACCAAAATATTGTTGTGCATCTCTGTTGCAATATAGCCTTTATGTTGAACAACTAAGAGCGTCTCTCATGAACAGCAATAAACCAATCTTAGTATCAGAATTTCTTTACAATTATGTGCAGGATAAAAAATTTGTATTAAGAAGAACATATTTCTTGTAAAAAACTATGTCCAAGCTAATAAATTTATTTGCAGAGAATTGTTGCTAAAACTTGACCACATTTAAAATTCTTGAATATTTTGAAGCAAATTTGATATGTTTGGTTAAACAGAGTGTTATAGTTGCTAGTATTGCCATATTTAAAAGTGCCTGAAACCTTTGTCATTTTTAAGTTATCACACTATTTGTGCATTATTTTAAGTCATTTCATATATTCAGTGCCATTACTCACAAATTATTTTAAATGTATATTTTGTATTGCCAGCTTTCAATAAGAAAAAATAAAAATAACCCAACTTGCTTTCCTCCTGAAATGTTTCCAGATTTAATTACTAAGAGCAAAGAAACCCATGACCTTAAACAAAATTCCAAGAAGTTCATTAGTCGATCCAGGCTGATCAGATTGTGGGAATCAAACCTGCAACCTCTGGTCACGAGTCCAGTGCCATAGCCACTGAGACACCACAGCTTCCTTGGGATGGGATGCGAGTGGGTTCCAATTTATAACTTAAGAGGCATGGCCACAGGAGGGTAAGCACAGACCCAGAAAACCATGATGACTGCACAGATTAACTCACTTTATAATGTCAAGTAAGGGTATATATTTCTTATGGTGGGGTTACGAACAGTTTCTAAGTTATGAATCAGGGTCTGGACCCCAGTGGCAAGGCGAAATCATGGTGTCAATGCAGGTGGTATAAATTACTTTTTTTTTTTTTATGATGCAGAGAATGTGATCATATATATATATATATATATATATATATATATATATATATATATATATATATATATATATATATATATATATATATATATATGTATATATACAGGGCTGGATTAAGACCTTTAGAGGCCCTAAGCTCTGAAAAAATTATGGTGCCCCCCTATATGTAATTCAAAATAAAAACAATACTAAACCATAATTTCTGATTTTAGTTGGGTGTATTGGTTGGTACTACTCACTACAAACATAAGTATGTCACAGTGACCTACTTTTCTTGCTCTAGCAACTTTGCAGGGTTTCTAGATTATGCCACAATGGAGCAGGTGAGAAATGACACTCTGCATAATATCTAATGAATGTCCATGTTAGATCCTCAATGTATGTAACATAGAACATCTTTAATTTTATTACAGAATCCCAGCAAAAACACAGCGTATGCCACTGCCACTGTATTTGTGAACCTGACCAACAGTTATGATAAGCAGGAGTTAGTTCCAGAAATGGTGGAGCTGGCAAAATTTACCAAGCAACATGTCCCTGAAGAACATGAAAAGGTTATAATTTAAAATAATGATGTGTTAGTTTTTGATGCCCTGTCATAATTGTACAAGTGGCATACAGTGTTACTGATATCTATCTGTTCTGTCTGTTCACCCTTCCATATGCTTGGCCATCACATCTTGTATCACCTCACATTTATGTCTGTCTACCTGTCCATCCATCCATTACCAGATCTCCTAAAGCATGAAACTTTGTGGTTACAGTGTCCCTTTGGTAACTATCTGGAAGGGGGGGGGGGGTCTTCCATGACTTTAGACCAAGTGGGCCCTGGGAGGGGTGGTGGTGGATGGTTTAATGTCACATTGTCACATTTACAGAAATTTAACTTGCAATATTTTCAAGCATTTTTAAAATCAAACTTCGAAATTTTAATCAAACTGCAGTCATAACAAGAAGTCACAATATGGTGTGGGGGTAAGTACAGGATTAAGAATATGCAGTCAGAAGCATGGGAATTTGTGATTGCAAACTGTTGCAATTGCTTTTGCAGAGCACATGTATTCCATAAATACGCTTATGGTGAAAATTGTTTTTCATTGTACATCATTCTGTAAACTTAAGCCATGTATTCTTATGGCACAGGTTGTGGTCTGAGGTGGTCTATGTGGGGGAAAACACCAGCTTGGATGGGTGACCATTGTGTGATGGTTCTGGGTTTTGAACCATGATAAAAATTTTCATGCATTTTATGGTTTGTACAAACCATGATTTACAGGGTTTCCACACTACTGGGAAATGGGGGAAAAAAATTGGGAGAAAGAATAGGATTGTTCTCAACTGGGAAAAGCCCTTTAAATTCGCAAATATTGATCAAATTTGGGGAAAAACAGGAATTTTCAGCTGCCATATGATCACAGAAAAAATACGTAATTGAGTTATATTTGAACTGATCATGGGTTAAATTGATTGAGTTCTTACTGGAATTTTCGTTAGTTGAGGTACAATTGCTCTATGGATCATTAGTCAATCCAAGCACTTAGGCAATTGAATAGGTTAAGTGGACTTGTTACCTCAAAGTCAGCTCCATATCAGTATCTCTTCTTTGTAGACAGTATGAAGACCAGTCTAGCATCACATTGTGTAAACATGTCTGCAACATGTGATCATGATGAGTTTAAGAGAAAAATAATAAAGCTTATCTCCTTTTAATATGTAAAGTTGAATAAATTGTATTGTGATAAATCTTTGCTTATTATTTGGTAGTTTGCAATGGGTATCATCTATAGTAACCTTCGCCACCACTCCAACCCTGAACTCACATTTGTGGTGAATTTTACTATCAGACCTTGCTAAATGCATAGAAGTCTACCAAATGTTGGAGCAATTTTCAGTGCCAAATCCCACATTCTGGGCATACTTGACAATGATTGCATTAAATATACAGTCCATTTATACAAAGGTATTTAATGTTTAAGGGCTTTTTGTCAAAACTTAAAACAACCCTTTTCTACGAAAAACTTACATCATATGGTTTTTAGTAGATGGTCATATGTCTGATTCAGATGTCATGTGAGAGTCTAAAAAAAGAAACAGCTTTTGATTTTAAAAATAAATTTTTTCAAAGCCAAAATATTGTTGCTTCTGTTCAATAAGGGTCATAAGTGAAACTTGAAAAAACAAATTTTATCCAGAGAAAAAAACAGGACATTTTCGTTTCAAAAAGAGTAGGAACCCTAGAGTTAGAAGACCTGAGTCATTTATAAAAGTAAGAAGTTTTCTTTCACAGCCCACAAATTCATTTGTCACAGAACAATGAAAATGGATGCCCACAAAATTAAATGAATTCATAGTATTAAAGGATATTACTGATGCACTGTCTATTAATCTCTTTCGATAGGTTAACATATTAACTACATCTTTTCAACAATACTCACTAGTCAGTCAGCATGTAGCTATTTGTTGAATGTGCATTTCCTACTGTCAGTCATCAGTAATGGTATAATTCTGTGAGTATTTAAAACCACAGGCCCTATAAGATCATATTTTGTTCAAGTACAAATGGCCTTGTAAGATCAAATTTTGTTTCCAATATGTTTTGTATATAATGGTACTATTGCCATTTTTTGGGCCCATATGCCAACCATTCAGTGCCTGTGAGGATGATAATTAAATCCCATTTTCTATTTTAACTTAAGAATTGCTTTTAATTGCAAATTATGGTACGTTACTGTGTTCAATGAATAACCATATAATCAACTTTGGCATTTATTATAGCCACTCATCAAGATCTGGTAACCCTATAATAATCAACTTTTCCATCTGTCCATAAGTCTATCTCTCTGTTTCTCCATCCATTTTCACTTGTTTAACCAGCATAGCTCTGCAACCATTACACATAATTGGATGCCATTTGATAGATGAATTGGCTATTACATTGACATGTGTGTTTTAAAGATTTTGTTTTTATTCCATTAATGTTAGGTAGCATTAAACATTTGTTATAGGTGGCGCTCTAGCTAGGACTAACTTTGCACGGGCACTTGCTTGGCAATTGTTGAAGTAATCATTTGTTATGGGTGGCTCTCTAGCTAGGACTAACTTTGCATGGGCACTTGCTTGGTAGTTCTTAAAGTAATCTTATTATAGTCCACTTTTCTGTTTATTTTTTTGCATAATCGGGTCTCGCTTGATAAAGATTTACTACTGTCATTTCCATGATTTTGTTTGTATTTATTTGTAATGGGGTTGAAAATGTAGAGTTTTATTGATTTTCATTCCATGTTGGAGGGTGTGTGGGTGTGAAAATAAACAAGTGAAATAACCTGACTAAATGTTTGTCATGCAGATATTTTATTTGCATGGTTTCTCTGTCCTCTTATGAGCATAAAAATATGTACATGTTGACGATTGCATTGTAATGTATTGCAGTGGGTAGATCCAACATGGTGCATGCAGGCATGTGGACCTGGCCTGATACTATTTAGTGATACCTTGCATTTCCACTACAGTAGATCCTTGTAACCAGCATAGGTCAGAAACCATTCAACATATTCTGATGCAATTTGGTGTGTACATTGTCTCATAACCCTTAGCGTGCCTTTTATTGGTTTTGGTCAAGTACATGTTGGAGAGAGTTATGGCCCTTGGCAATTAACTTCATATATTTATGTGGGATGTTGCTTGTAACTGTCATAGCTCAACAAAAAAAAAACAACATTCCACATAATCTGATGCAATTTGGTATGAACATCATCTAATAGACTTATGTGTGCCTTATATGGGGATAGCCCCATATCTAAGAGTTATGGTCCCCTGATTGACTTTGGTTTCTGTAAGATAACTTAACCAAACTTTGTTGGATTTCTACCAAATTTGGCACATGACTTCAGGTTGATGAGACCTTGAGTGAGTTTGAATTTCCAGCATTCCATGATATCATTTACAGAAGTAATGTTCCCTGATTGCCATCCTCCTGAATTTTACTTCCACAGGATAACTTTATGAAACTTTGTTGCATTTCAACCAAATTTATCAGGCAGCTTTATATTGATGAGACCTTGAATGAGTTTAATTTAAAGTGTTTTACTGTTTCATTTAGAAGAGTTATGGTCCTTAATTACCCATTGTCCTAACTTTGCTCTCTGCTGCATAACTTTTTGAAGGAATATTGTATTTCAGCCAAAGTTATCATGCACCTGTGTAATGATGAGACATTGAATACATTGAATTTCCAGCATTCCACATCATCATTTAGAAGAGTTATTGCCCCTTAGTGCCTGTCTCCAAGCTTTGGTTTCCCAGCTGAGGTTCATCTGTTTAAGGCCCTTCCAAGTCAATCTGAGTGGGGCAGGTCCTTTGTGATGCACCAATCACTACTAGCTATAGTTTTAATATTATTATTTTCTGTATATATATAGTTTTGTAATAAATTATATGTTACCCTCAATCAAACATTGTGCCCTTATGACTTATTAAAATCTCTAACATCACTTGACTTATTAAGCAATTTGTTTTTATACAAATCTAATGAGCCATAAAGTTAATTTAATTAGTTTCTCTTTTATTATGACTCTTTGTAAAAGCATCATTTTTTGTGGTATTTTCAGCAACCATTTTGGTTAAGACATTCAGAAGTGAAATCTAAAATTAGGACAGTGAGCTCTATATCACATGTCATGCAAGTCATTTTGTATGTATTTGCCTATTTTGTGCAGGACAAACCAGATCATGTGAAGAACCGGGTTCACAAGCTTGCTGCAGTTGGAGTTGTCAATGCTTTAGTGGCCCTTAGCAACACCGAGAGTGGAAACAGCAGAGAACTACTGTCAAGGTAAGATAATGTAAACCTTAGCAACACTGAGAGTGGAAACAGCAGAGAACTAGTGTCAAGGTAGGGTAATGTAAACCTTAGCAACATGGAGAGTGGAAACAGCAGAGACCTAGTGTCAAGGTAAGGTAATGTAAACCTTAGCAACATGGAGAGTAGTGTCTAGGTAAGGTAATGTAAACCTTAGCAACATGCAGAGTGGAAACAGCAGAGAACTAGTATCAAGGTAAGGTAATGTAAAGCACCAGAGTTTAAAAAATTACTATTTTTGTGGATAGAAAAGTTACATAAAAAGTTGCAAGCTTCCAACCACCCTTCTGTCAGTATTCTGTTTCAGTAAGCAACTATGCCTTTGTTCTCTCCTGCTAACACCATCAATTTACCACATTTTTTATGAAACTCAAAAGAATAACCAGCTCTTATTGGTGGCAGCAATTAATCTAGAATTTCAATTCAAAAATATGCTGCTGCAAATTTCGAACTCTGGTCTAGATTGACCTAAGGCTTGTAAATTAGCTGCTTTTTGAAATTTTATTAATTGTATATTCTTTTTTCTGTTGCAAATCACCAAATTAATATAATAATGTAATCCAAATAATTGTGTTTGCTATTTTTATACCCATGCCTCTATGGAGCAAGAGTTTATAGTAATCCTTCTGTCAATCTGTCAATCCATCCTTTCATCCAGCACTTGTTTGCACAACTAGTCCCAGTTTTTTAGTGAATGCCATTAAACTCTGTAAATATCATGGTCATCACCTGAAGATGTGCATCACTTTGTCCCTGCACATTTTGTTAGTGCCCTCCTTGACTTATTGCATTGTATGACAAAATCTTGTTAATGCAACTAGTTCTGCATAATAACACTTTGCTCCTGCAATTTTCATTAGCTCTACTGGTCATAGACCACAAGAGCTTATGGGATGGCCTGTTGTCATTCAGCACAAGTTTGTTATCGCTACTCCTTGTAAATTACCTAGAGGATTGCCATGAAACTTTACACAGCATTCATCCCAAGGTCTAGTTGGTCCTAAATTAAAATAATGCCAGTTTGACATCCAGTATGGACACCACAGTGGCCATCTTGAAAATCTTATCACTACTCCTCCTGAACGGATGGTCATATCAACATGGGGTTTTCACTGAGAGACTTCTTATAATGTCTAATTGGTCCTAAATGAAAATGGTGCCGATCTGAACTCCAATATGGCTACTTTGTTGGCCATCTTGAAATCTTGGTATGGATGCTCCTTCTGGATGGATGGTCATATCGACTTGGGGTTGTCACCAGAAGACTTCTTATGATGTCTAGTTCATTATAAATGTAAATGGTTCTGAATTTTCGTTTGACATCTTGGTGTCAAATCTGACCTCCAGTATAGCTACCTTGAGGGCCATCTTGAAATTTTTGTTATCTCTTCTCCTCAGTGGATGGCCATATGGACATAGGGTTGTCATCAAAAGATTACACATGATGCCTAGTTGGTCCTAAATAAAAATGTTGCTGACCTTACATCTGGCCACCATGGTTGTCATCTTATCACTGCTACTTATCATGACTGGATGGTCACATCAGCATGGAATTTTCACGAAAAGACTTTTTATAATGTCTAGTTTGTTCTAAATGAAAATGGTGCAAAGCTGAAATCCAATGTGTCTGTCATGACAGCCATCTTGAAAATCTTGTAATTTATACTTCTAATGGTTGGACATATTAATATGGGGTTTTCACTTAAAGACTTCTTACGATGTCCAGTTGATCCTAAATGAAAATGGTGACCCTTGGACATCCAATATGGCCACTTTGTTGGTCATTTTGAAAATATTATCACTACTCATCCTGAGTGGATGGTTATGTTGACATGGGTTTTACTAAAAGACTTCTTACAATGTCTAGTTGGTCCTAAATGACTAAAATACTATTATCACAATAGTAGCTGATTCTGAATAAAAATAGTGTTCATCTTACCTCCAACATGGCACCATAGTGGCCATCTTGAAAATCTTGTTATCACTACTCATCTGGTATGAATGATGGCACTGACATGTTTTTTTTACTAAAACACTTCTTGCAGTATTTAATTGGTTCTGAATCAAAATGGTGCAGATCTGACCTTCAACTTATCTGCACTGTTGTGAAGAAGTTTTGAAAACCAGACCTAATTGACCATGGAGTCAAGTCAACTGGCATTGTTTGCATTTTTGTCCCTCAATGAGCTTATCAACACAATGACTTAAACATGTCAAATTTGACCTGACTTTGTATTTAGTTGCATTCCAGTGATTATCAGTACTCTGGCTTTGATGTTAGGGTCAAAGGTCTTTAATCAGGTTTTTAGCTGTACTGACTTGTGAGCATGATAACACAGACAAGTTTTAATGAATTTTTATCAAATCTAGTTTGTAGATAATCTGGTAAATATCTTGAATGATGCCACTTAAATAACCAGAGTTGGGGTGCAATGGGGTGAAGGTTCCCCCCCCCCCCCAAAAAAAAAATATTAAGATTTAACCAAACTTATCACATGAGTTATCTTGATCTTGTCAGAGATTAGATTAATAATTTTCTCTCTGTGATACCAGGTTCAGGGTCAGTGGTTATGACTAAAAATTTTGTCCTGCACTTACAGGTCTCTTATGAAAGTGTCGACTCAGACATGTAAGAAATTGTTGTTTTAGTGGTCCGCAGTTATAAAGAAGAAACAGTCTTTTCTTGGATTCCTGGGAATTCTCTTTGGCCAGTAGAATGTCAGTCCCTTCAATGGAATCTTGTTAGAGTTATTGCCCTTTTTGTCTTGTAGCTTAATGCAGTGTATGAAATTACCTTGTTAGTGCAACTAGTCTTGCAAGTTACCTTGGCATATCTTTTTAAAAAACTGCTTTCCCAGGGCACCATGTATGTTTAAATGGAACAGTCCTAAACATTATGGTCATCATCTGAAGATTTGCATGTCAACAAATCAATCAAAATGCTTGCATTTTTTTTTATAGATTACTCTGAAAATTTGGTTTATATTATGATCATCAGCTATAGATGCACATATTGACTAATCTTTGTGCATCCTAGGGTTTTGTCTGCGTTATTTCCCTTATGACCTACAGCCGGATGCAGTGTATGACAGAACTTTGATATATATTATTAATAAGTCATTGTACTCACACTATTTTCAGAAGAGTTGTGCATTTTTTTTTTGTTTTACTATAGACTCATCTCTGTTATGGGATATGGGTGGGATGTGGGAGAGGTGGGGTTATATTGACATGAGCAAAATGCTTACCATTCATCTAGTTCCACACACAATATACATCATGGAACCCAAATATACCTTTTCTGTTTTGGTTTGCTACCAGTGTATACTTTAACTTCAGAAATTCTTTCCTGTTTTTACTCACTAAATGTACCGCATATAACTCTGTTAATCTTCTTTTCTTATGACCATATATTTAAAGGATTTTACATGTGTTATGTTTTATATTTTATAATGTTCTTCTTCATGTTTACATTCATTTGGAAGGGTTAATCTTCCTAAATTTTTGTACAATTCATTTTACATTTTTCAAACTTTACCTTTAGTTGGCACCAATTAGCCACTGTTGTGCTGAGGTACCATAAAATGCTTCTACAGTCATACGTACATCTTTTCTTATGACTTGCCAAACAAAACATCCAAATAATCCTTTCATTTTGACATACTATTTTACATCATGCTGCCCAAATGATCTTTTTAACTTTATATTACCAAATCAACAAATTTAGTACTATTCTAAAAATAAAACTTTCAGGAAGGTGCTTTTGTAAAAACTCGACAACATTTAAACTTTGTGAGAATACCATGAAACTATATGGCCCTTAACCCACTAATATATAATTGAAGTAAGTTCCTCATGTTACCCCCAACTTACTGTTTAATTTGGGAGCCATGGTGTTTAAGTGGTTAAGGCATCAGACTTGTCACCAGAATTGTGCAGGTTTGATTTCCTGTATTGTATCAGCCTGGATCAGCTACCATGGTGTATCCTTGGGCAAGGCACTTAATTCCACTTGCCTTGACACGATATAACCTTCAAGTCCTGCTGTGCCATAAAACACTCAACCAAACCAAACTTGTCTAATTATGCCATTGCTTTAAGTAAGACAGATGAATGAGGAGAAGTAAGTAGTATGTATTGTAAAATATGCATACAAATTTGTATGTTGCATAAAATAGGGGTCTATTCCATTGTGTTCCATTCAAGTAGGGGTCTGTTCCATTTAAATACAGGTCTATTCCATTTAAATAGTGGTCTGTTCCATTTAAATACAGGTCTATTCCATTTAAATAGGGGTCTATTCCATTTAAATACAGGTCTATTCCATTTAAATAGGGGTCTGTTCCATTTAAATACAGGTCTGTTACATTTAAATACAGGTCTATTCCATTTAAATAGGGGTCTGTTCCATTTAAATAGGGGTCTGTTCTATTTAAATAGGGGTCTGTTCCATTTAAATACAGGTCTATTCCATTTAAATAGGGGTCTGTTTTATTTAAATAGGGGTCTGTTCCATTTAAATAGGGTATGTTCCATTTAAATAGGGGTCTGTTCCATTTAAATAGGGGTCTGTTCCATTTAAATACAGGTCTATTCCATTTAAATAGGGGTCTGTTCTATTTAAATAGGGGGTCTGTTCCATTTAAATAAGGGGTCTGTTCCATTTAAATAGGGGTCTGTTCCATTTAAATACAGGTCTATTCCATTTAAATAGGGGTCTATTCCATTCAAATAGGGGTCTGTTCTATTTAAATACAGGTCTATTCCATTTAAATAGGGGTATGTTCTATTTAAATAGGGGTCTGTTCCATTTAAATACAGGTCTATTCCATTTAAATAGAGGTCTGTTCCATTTAAATAGGGGTCTGTTCTATTTAAATAAGGGTCTGTTCCATTTAAATACAGGTCTATTCGATTTAAATAGGGGTCTGTTCTATTTAAATACAGGTCTATTCCATTTAAATAGGGGTCTGTTCTTTTTAAATACAGGTCTATTCCATTTAAATAGGGGTCTGTTCTATTTAAATACAGGTCTATTCCATTTAAATAGGTGTCTGTTCTATTTAAATAGGGGTCTGTTCTATTTAAATACAGGTCTATTCCATGTAAATAGGGTTCTGTTCCATTTAAAATACAGGTCTATTCCATTTAAATAGGGGTCTGTTCTATTTAAATACAGGTCTATTCCATTTAAATAGGGTTCTGTTCCATTTAAATACAGGTCTATTCCATTTAAATAGGGGTCTGTTCCATTTAAATACAGGTCTATTCCATTTAAAAAGGGTTCTGTTCCATTTAAATACAGGTCTATTCCATTTAAATAGGGGTCTGTTCCATTTAAATACAGGTCTATTCCATTTAAATAGGGGTCTGTTCCATTTAAATCTAATTAAGTTGGGTGGGTATGAATACCCCTTGTATAGGGGCACCACCAATAGTAAATAATGAATATTTTGTTGACAGAAACAGAAAAAAACATGTTTTGACCCTACCAGTACAGAACAAAGAGTTTGTTCCCCCTCCCCCAGGCATATTAAAACAGAGTAGCCTTGAGTTATGCAAAAGTAGCACACATGTTTCTGCCCATTCTCTTGTCATAAAACCTCCATGTTTGCAGGAATTACATACAGTAAAGAAGTACAAGTCTCGTCTTTTTATATTTTTAAGTTGGCTGGTACAGTAGTCCCTCCTAAAGCACTACAAAGCTTTTATTCACTTATAATGGAATCGGAGCAAAAATATCAAATTATTTGATAAATATAATTTCCAGCTATTATAATTATTGTTTCAGTATTTTAAATCACTCTGAAAGTGGATAGAGTAAAATGTGAAAGACTGGTGTGTGACAAATGTACAATAATTGGAAATTTTACTGTAATGGCCTTCAACAATTCAAAATATATGTGTAAACATAAATGCTTACTATCCATGTTTGTACAATATAACAGGAAAGAACACAGTTATCAGACCGATCCTCATAGTGAATGATGCTGCTGTGTTATTTGTCTTTTTGCAACCTTACATTATATTACATGTTTACATAGTAAATAAGCCTGTCAACGGTCTCTTATGATAGGATACCATTACATATAGACTAACTTTTATACACTCTTATCCTGATTTACAGAGTGTTCCTGACATTAGCTGTAGAGGAAGATCTCAGAGGGCTTATTGTACAACAAGGGGGAGTCAAGGTAACAAGGAATACATGAAATTAGCTTTAAAAAAATTGTGTTTGTTTTTTTTGTTTTTTTTGTCAAACATGTGAGGTGCAGACAATGCATTTACAGTCAAGGTATCACTGTTCAGCAGCATCAGGCAGCCAAATGACAATAAATATATCATTATACAGTATTAATTAAATTATTTGCCATCAATTGATAGTTCTTTTTAATTTTTCTGAAATAACACAATTTCATGTAATTTGAAACTTTGTAATAACTTAATCCGTCTTTTAACACTGTTAACTTTTTCCATCAAAGATATAGTTACATGCGGGTTGTTGCAAATGCAACCTACATGTGTGGAACCCTTCAGGAATGAAATTTGTCTTTTAACTCCATGAGCTAAACCTGTTTTTAGCCAAAGGTGTTTTTAGTTCCATAGAGAAATGCCTATGTTGGAAATTTGTTGTAGCAGCAGGATGGACAAATATTCATATAATATTCATCATTTGTAGCTGAAAGATTGCCAAGATGGATTTGATGATATCATTCAAATTTAGAAGCATTTCCTTCCATCAGCCTACTTGTATCCCTTCTAACTTGGAAAATAACCAATTTTAGCATTATATTATATCAATAAATATTAACTTTAATGAATAATGCTAGTTTATTTTTTGTCTTGAGCCTAGTCTGCTTTCCTGTACATAGTAAATTGTAGTCTGTCAAGAATAAAAGGGGGAATGTGAAAAAAGAGAGAGGTGAGGGGCATTTCCTTATAAATAGAAGTACTTTTGACACCAAAGCAAAGTATGCTTACTGTATATAGTCCGAGTCCAATTGCAAATAACGTAGACCTTGATCTGCCATCACATAATGCGCCAGCAGATCAAGGTCTATGTTGTTTCTTCTACTGATTAGTCCTAACAAACTGCATACACCCAGATCAACCGGTGCATTATGCACTGGCAGATCTGGGTCTGTGCAGTTTGCGGTTGGACTCAACTTATAAGTGAGTATAGATGGTATATATGAAAATTCAGTGTACAGAAGGGATATATGGTATAATCTCAATACTCGGGTGCAGATATCACTATTAAAACTCGGGATAAACTTAATTTTAAGCTAAGTGGGTTAAGTTTGAACGACTTTGAAATAATTGTTCACATTCTTAGTTAAACACAAGGTATATAAATGAGACTAGATTGTAAACAACACAGCTGAATGTATTTTTCATATCTTTTTACAAAAGTCATCATGATACAGTTTCCATTTACTACCTTTTGGAAAATTATATTTTCATTCTTCATCATAATTTCTTGTTTTAATAAGTTTATCAATATTGTGAGATCCAAAATCTAAACTTGATTCTACATTTATTCTCACAGAGTTTTTGTGCTTGCAGAATATAAAATAAAATGTATTGGAATTTGTCTGATTTTATTTAGAAATCTCTGCTTTTTAATTTTTATATTATTATTTTGTTTTTACCAGGTTCTCATGAGTCTTGCGCTTGACAAGAACACAGATAATGGGAAGCACATAGCAGCACAAGCCTTGGCTAAGATTGCAATTACATTAGATCCAAATCTTGCCTTTCCAGGACAGAGAGTAAGTTAAAACAGAGCTGCCGTGGCTTAGGAGGCTGCCATTTTTTTGTAATACAGTGGCCCCTCATTATAATGCCACTCAGAATAATGCAGATTTTTGTATAATGCATTTATTGTCATGGATCGCATTCAATTTACTAAACCTCTTCCAACATACAAGCACATCTGGATGCCCAGACATAATTTATGTGCAAGCTGTTTTGACACCACCATATTTCAGTGAAAGTGCATTTCAAAACCCCTGCCATATTTCCATACAAGCACTTCCTGATGACCCTTGTAAACAACTGCCATTTGCCTCGTCAATTCATAGCACAACCTGATGGGAATATCACCTCGAGTAAAATGTGCTTTAGCATATATATTTGTATTAGAGGAGTCCTAAATAGCCAATCACAATCAGCGATAAAATGCAAGTAGCTGCCACTGTTTTTGCCCGACTTTCAGATCAATTTTTGAGGATTAAATTTAGCACAAGATGTTGTTAGTACTGTATTTTCACGAATATACGCCACCCATGAGTGTAACATGCCCATTCATATACCCTGCAGAAATTCACTAATTGTGTAAAACATATTTAGTATACCCTCTCTGTGCTTATACCCTGCACAAACCCTAACATAATCTCACATGAACCGACCACGTTCCAGCCGGCATTATCATCCACTGCAACAAAAAGGGATGGATGAATACCGATGTGATGAAAATCTGGATAGATAAATGCTAGAGAACACGTCCAGGTGGGCTTTTTTCACCAAAGTCACTATTGGTTTTTGATGCCAAGGCTGCAGACAAAGAGCTAATGATGCAAGCAACGGTTAATGCTTCTGGCGGCCATATTGCTGTTATTCCACACAGAATGGGACAAATGGATGACGAGTGTTGAGCACACTTTCACACCATGAATTCTTTTAATTTTGTATTTTAATTGGTGTTACTTTTAATTATGTGAAAAAACAGTGCTATAGAAGCTCTCGCATTGATCTATTCCCTTACAAGACAATTGCAATTCATTCGTATTTCAATATGTGTCGCTAGAATTAACTTCCTGGCCCCCATTTTTTTCATGCTAGTCTTACTTCTGCTGTCATTCTGTTTAACATAAACAAACTTTTAAAAATCATCATTACACAATTAATAAAAATTATATCTGTATAAATTTAAAAATATGCTGATGACTACTGGCTGTGTGAAAAAGAACATATAGCCCGCCCACCAAGATAACCTGCATGGGGGGGGGGGAGGGGGTATGTAAAATCCTATATAGCCTATGGGATATATGCATGAGAATATGGTAATTATGAAAAACTGAGAAAAAAAAGAACAAAACAAGCCAAATATAGCCATCAGAGCAATGATATGCATCGACTACCATATGTACTTGCTAATATGTCAAGTCCAACTGCAAACTGCACAGACCCAGATCTGCTGTCACATAATGTGCCAGTAGATCTGGCTCTATGCAGTTTGTTAGGAGTAATCAGTAGAACAAACAGCATGGACCCTGATCTGCCAGCACTTTATGTGATGGCAGATCAGGGTCTATATTGTTTACAGTTGGTCTTGTAAGTGATTATATACAATATTTTGAATCCCAACATTGAGTGGAAGATACTTATAGAACACTAATTTGACACTCATTGCTTGATGTACAAGTAAGCAAAAATGTTGATGTTTATCATTTTATACTTTGATAGAAACAACGAGCACTAAATATTGAATTTGACAGCTTTAAAAATGCATAGAATAATATGCAGTGTTCCCCAGCAAGGGCGTATTGGGATACTATCAGCTGGTGGCATACTGTTCTCGTCATTGCATATTGTATAGTGTAGCAACAGACATATACTGAGCTATAGAGGAGTAGGTGCTATAAGGAAAAAGGTTAATTTAAACATTGCTGCTTATTTTTCATGTAATATATCGATTTTAGTTCCTGGTCGATAGAAGTCAATTATTATATGGTTTCACATCATTTAGTATTCTATTTTTGTGATTCTATGTACAGCTGTGTGGTTGTGTTAATGCATGTAATGCATTCAACTTTTATGGCTCCTTTGAATGGCATTATAATGAGAAGTGCTGTACCCAGGAATGAAGATTATCTGTTTGAAGGCATCCATTATGATCATGTATTCACTAATAAGATCACTCTTAGAAAACCTTATTATTACAAATACAAGTTAACTGCCCACTTATTACCCTAAAATCCCATAACTGTTATCCATTAAAAGGAGAAATGGAATTGATAACTTAAAAATTATGCTCATCTTGTTTTCTGCAATATTTTTTCATTCTGCATACCATGATGGCATCAGTTTTATATGATTTGATTTGGTCGTGTTTGGCTGTCCTGAGAAGTTTGTTTCGAAGATTGCCGAAAACCACTCAACATAGACAAATAACATTTGGCTAGCTTGTTTGTCTGCATATGAAAATAACCTAATTAGATTTTCAGGTCATGATAGCAAGTTTTCAATTTTTACACATTTTTGAACTTTTGTGAATCAGGCCTTTTCGATAAAAGACTTGGCAGCATGGTGAAGCGAAAGCCTCTTAAGATAGATGAATGAAATTTAGTAGGCACATTTGTATTCATATGTAGATAACCTAGTTAGATTTTAAAACCATTACACACATTTGTAAATTTTTACACATTGTTTTTAAAGGTATTGAACTTTGACCTTTTTTAATACAGAAACCTTGCTAGCATAATTATGTAAAAACCACTTAAGGTATAAAAATGAAATTTTATTGTCATATTTGTATTTATATGTAGATAACACAACTAAGCAAAAACCACTTGAGGTAAATGGCGAAATTTGGTATGCGTGTTTGTACATGATGCAGGTAGATTTTCATGCCATTATAGTAATTTTTAAAATTGTTCTAAATTTTTTAATGTTTGGACTTGGATAGTGTGGTCTACAATTGGAGTATAATATTTTGATGTGTTTTACAAACACAAATCAAGTTCTGCACATCATCATCAAGGGTCACTGGTACAGACTTTTATTATGTAATAAAAGTAAAATCTCAAACTAATTTTCATTAAACATTCAATTTTTGTTAAATTCAGTTATAAAACACAAAATGTTGCCACAATCAGATCCTTGTGTATAATGTCATTAAATTTGTGTAATAAATTTCAAACCTAATGAACATTCATTCAAATCCACTATATACATGATTATGATTTTACCTGTCATTTCAGATATATGAAGTGGTACGTCCATTGTTGCAGCTACTGCACATAGAGAGAACAGGGCTGCAGAACTTTGAGTGTTTACTGGCACTCACCAACCTGTCGTCTATATCAGATTCTGTCAGGTAGGTCATATTATATTCTTTTTTTTTCTTTCTCTTCAAGATGCATTTTTTTTCTATACCCTCACTGCATGCACCATGGGCATCTTGATTTTGATCATATCCATCCATCCCACCATCTGTTCATCTGACCCAAGAAGCACATTTGTAGGATTTTGCAAAAACCACTCAAGATTTTCAGGCCATAATAACCAGTTTTAAATCGTTTGGTTTTGCTTGTCATAGACCTGAAGAGCTTATGGGATGACCTGTCATCCATCCATCCATTAGCACAAGTTTGTTATCACTACTCATCTTTAATTACTTTGAGGATTGCCATGAAACTTTATACAGCATTCATCCCATGGTCTAGTTGGTCAAAAATGAAAATGGTGGTGCTCGACATCCAGTATGACCACCATTGTTGCCATCTCCAAAATCTTGTTGTTGTTGTTTCTCTTGAATGGATGGTTGTATCAACATGGGATTTGCAATAATAGTCTTATTATTATGTTTAGTTGGTCCTAAATAAAAATGGTGCTGATCTGACATCCAATATGGTTGCCATGACAGCCAACTTGAAAATCTTATTATAGCTGCTACTCCTGAACGGAAAGTCATATCAACGTGAGGTTTCACCAGAAGACTTCTTATGATGTCCAGTTGGTCATAAATTAAAATAATGCCAATCTGACATCCAATATGGCCATCACAGCAGCCATTAAGAAAATCTTGTCACTACTCCTAAATAGAAAGTCATATCAACATGGGGTTTTCACCAGAAGACTTATTATGGTGTCTAGTGGTCCTGAATCAAAATGATGCCAATCTGACATCCAATATGGCTACCACAATGGCTATCTTGAAAATCTTGTTATTGTTACTTCTCCTAAATGGATGGTCATATCAACATGGGGTTTCAAAAAGACTTTTTATGATGTATAGTTGGTCCTAAATGAAAATGGTGATAATCTTACATCCAATATGGCTGCCATGGTGGCCACCTTGAAAATCTTGTTATCACTCAAGAATATCAGAGATGGTTTCAGTATTTGGCAGTTAAAAAGAAGAAACTGTCTTATTTTGGATTCCTGAAAATTCTTTTAGGTCAATAGAGCATCAGTCCATTCATGGGACTCTTGTTTACACAATCTTGATCATTTTTTTGAATTAGACTTTTTTTATAATGAAAACCTGGTTAGCATGATTAAGCAAAAGCTACTTGAGGTTGACAAATGAAATTTTTTAGGCATTTTTGTATGCATATGTAGATGACCTGATGAGATTTTGAGGCTATGATAGCAATTTTTCAAGATTTTAAAAATTTTCAGCCTTTTGTGCTTGGACTTTTTTGGGTCTGCAGTTGGGACATAAGAGTTTTATAAAAATAATCTTATCTTTCATGCAGGGATACAATTTCCTTGGTCAAAACAGAAACTTCCTAATACAGTCTGCCAAATTATGCTAAATTTGATGGTTGTCCACAGAATATTTATAGCATTTTGTAAGTATTGCACACTACTGACTGGAAGCTGTGTTTGTGGGTAGCTTGGTCTTGGGGTAAGGAAGAAACATCTCAATTTGGGGGCAAAAGGTCAAAGGTCAAGGTCACTGTCTGAAAGAAGAAAAATCATTTCCATGCAATATCAGTAGTTTTACATCACAGACCTGGACCAAACATTGTGAATGTCTTGTGGAAGAACCCTATTGATTTTGGGTCAAAAGGTCAGAGGTTAATGTTACTGTGATTGAAAGAAGAAAAATTGTTTCTGCACAAAAATTTCAGTTATCAACTATGTATGGTGGTCTTCATCTTATAAGGCCACCCCTTCAGCAGAAGGATATTGGCTTTATAAGAGGGGTGGCCTTTTAAGAGGGGGATCACTAATATGCGAGTAATAATTACATATGAGTAAGGACGTCACAACAAATTCTTAAACATTTATTATTTTCATATAAAAATCACATGTATGTTCTGTAATCAATGTGATACAAACTATTATTCATGTCATTTTAAAAAGTATGAATAAATATCAATATGTTCTTGCAATTGTCTTGATAATAATATTTAAGTTCATATCATCTATCAATGGTGAACAATTGAAACATAGTACAGTAGTTTTTAAGAATCCTTAGGCATGAAAAATTTATTCAATTTTGTTGGCCTCGTGCTTTCCACAGCTTTTTTGGGAGTCATTTTTTTGAGAATGTCTTGAGTATTTTTAATATGTCCACAAGTTCATTTTTATTAGTAGCAAGGTCAATATTCCTTAATTCTGTTGAATGCAGCCACACAGTTTGTAATGTAATGCACTGTTTAACTGGTTGTTCATCATCACAAGTTGTGTCCCTCTCATAGTTACTTTCTTCATCCAAGCATATTTCATTTGAAGTCCACACACAATGTAACACTAATGTGTCCCAATCATCACCGATTGTGCTCTCTGTGACTAAGATGTCATCACACAGACATAATTCTTGAGGGTTGTCCCAGGTGGTAGAAGGGGAAGAAAGTCCTCTTCATCCCAGCTTTTCTCCTCTTTCTCTGGTACTCCTGAAATCTCTTGGAAGAAACCACACTTATAAAAGCTCTTTTGGATAGTCTCAACCGTCACCACATCCCTTGCAAAAGTCAGATATTGGATGGCATCCGGCAGTCACCTATCAAGCTACATGTGTCTCCGATGGCAATCTATCCCGCATCCAGCAAGAACAACACGTGTATCAGCAGCTTTTTCCTGTACATGACTTCAATTCTTTGGGTTATCCCTGAATCCGTGGGCTGAAATTTTGAAGTTATATTTGGGGGAAGTGAGAAAGCTTCACATTTGACTAATCTAGTTTCGGGTGTGCAGAACAGTTATTGAGGAAAAGCAGGATTATTCTGTTCTGCACTTTCATCTGCTGATTTAGTATTTTCATCCATGACTCAAACATATTTTTTCCATCATCCATGCTTTTCTCTTTGCCTAGTATGTCATTCTCAAATTTGATTTGCTATATCCCTTGAAGCTCCATGGATTTTGTGATGTTCCAGTCACCAATGGCCTTAAGAACTTGGACAGAACAAAACTGTGAATCTCTCATTTGCAGCCCAGTCTCATCACAATTAAAGATATCCTGGTTGTCATATCCCCTGCATATATCATCCAGTCTTTTACTCCAATCCTCTACAACTTCATTATTGACTTCAGCAGATTCTCCACTAAGGACGGAACACTTGACATTGTGTCACACTTGAGATCTGTGTAACCACCTCTAGTCTGCTACCTTGTGTAGTACATTTCTTTTCTGTGTCAGAAGCCAAACCGGCTATTATACCAGTTTTACCTCGTGCTACTTTCTGCTGAACAATATGGCACTTCTCAGCTGTTAGCTTTTGTAATCTTGATAATTAATGTTAGTAATAATAGCCTCTAATTATCAAAGAGAAAAAAATTTAACATCTTGGGGAAGTCAAAAAGGCTATCACACCATTTTTACACTAACTTGTGTTCATCATTACTGCACTTATCAGGTGCTAGCTATTGTAATCTTGACAATTATTGGCAGTAATAATAGCCAGCAATTATCAAAGTGACAAAACCTGAAATCTGATGATTACACGGCAGTAAGGATAATCAGATTACTTACCTCTTTCTATGGATTAAAGTTAGTTACTTTGTCGCCATGTTGGACAAAATGTGGCCACTCATGAGATACATTTGACATTTTTTGCACTGTTATGCTGGCCACAAGTCACATTAGAGGGGTGGCTGTCCTAGAGGGATATTTTTGAACATAAACTCGTTGGTGCCAAGGAATTCTGGCTGTTAAAAAGTGAGTAGCTGCTGGTCGGGGGGGGGGGGGGTGCATTCAAGAGGAGGATCATTGTGCCTTCACCAAAGTTTGTGGACAACTTTCACATTTGGTGAGAAAGATGTCTATTGATTTTTGGGTCAAAAGATCAAAAGTTAAGGTCAGTTTGAAAGGAGAAGAATGTTTTTTTTTCATATCAATTTTAGTACCTTGACCAGAATTCATGGAGGGTTTGCACATGAGGTATGAAAGAAGCCTATTGATTTGGGGGTCCAAAAGTCAAAGGTCAAGGTTCACTATGGCTCAGCAAAAAATGGGTTTTGCAGAATAACATTTGTTCTAGAGTAAGTTCCTTGCACCTATAGCAATAAAGAAACCTGTAGATTCTGGGGCTAAAGGTCTAAGGTCACGGTCATGGTAAGTCTAATAAGAAAATTATAGTTTCTGCACATTAAGCTTCATTGAGACCCCATGGTTGGTAATCTCTCAAGTAAATCATACTGTACTACTGCCTACATAGAGAAATATTACACATGGGGCAGGCCTATAATGTTCATGGTACTCTTGTTTGTGGGTATGTAATATTGTAAATCATACCATATTTTAGAATCATTAAAAATGCCAAATTATGTCTCCCCACTAAGAATGGGAGACATTATGGTTTTGTGCTGTCCATCTGTCCATTTTCTATCCATCTGTCACTCTGTCTTGTAAGCAAGATAACTGAAAAATATTTGAGCCAAACCAGACCAAATTTGATATTTAGCTTCCTTGAATGGGTCCCAATACTTGATAATATTCTAGTTACCAAGGTCTTTTTTCTCTTAATTATTTTACAAATTATTAAAAAATTTTGAACTTTAACTTGTTGGGAAAAAAAACTTGTATGCACATTTTAGACAAAATTACTTGAGGTAGGCAATGGAATTTGTGTGTTTATTTGTATTACAGTACTACCTCATTATAACACTGTCCATGGAAGCCATATGGCAGACTTTCTTAGAGTGAGACTGCCTTATAATGAAGTACATGATTCAGCACTCCCTCATGATAATGCTGTCAATGGGAGCCATTGAGTATAGAATCTTATAGTGAGACTGCTTTATAATGAAGTACATTATACATATAATTTCACTACTACATAATGAAATGGGATCCATCACCATATGCACCTTATAATAGGAATGGTGTTATAATGAAGTGCCTTATATTGAGGAAGTATTGTATTATGTAGTTGATCTGATTAGATTTTCAGGCCATTATAACAATATTTCTATTAAAAAAATGTATAGATTTTTAAAAAACCTTTCGACTTTTTTGATGAAATCTTGTAAACACAATTTAATAATAACCATTTAATGTAGACAAATGAATGCACGTTTGTAGGGATATGTAGATGACTTGATTTAATTTGTATGTCATTGTAGTAAATTTTTTAAGTTTTCTTTATTTTTGAATATTTTTTTGTACAAACAAAAATCTTTTTTATTTTTCCTTTTTGGCCCAAGATTTTAGCTTCCTGGCCACTCTTTTGAACAAATGTCAAACTTATCCTAATTTTTGTTGAGCTGAAGTCTTTTGTATGCTGTTTAAATTGACCAAACTGTTTCGATCATATGACAGGAAGGCTAAAATCTGGACTTTAAAAGTTAGAGACTATCATATCACACTCTTAGCCTAATTACACTTTATTCACATTGCTAGATGTTTTCATTCCTTCAGTCAAATACCAGTGTCACAGAATGACATTAATTGCCATGGTTGGGGGTGTAGGTGGGGGTGGGAGACATGTTTTTTCCTTGTGAAAACAAATCTTTTGTATTTCAATAAATGTGGCATTTTAATTGTTGCAATTTTCTTAGCTGCATTGTACATATTGTCTATATTTTTTCTATTAAATTTTTTTTAAACTTTTGCATTATTGTTCATGCATTGAGGGCTTTCATTCATGCAGTGTTTAAGCCATAAATGGCACTTCATGAACCGATTGACTCTCTAGATAAAATTCACTGTGTTAGTCGTATACAACTCTGTTCTATATTCTGACCCTCTATTTAAATTGGCTCTTTTGATCACTGCCTGGGATCAAATTGAGGCTTATCTTCCCCTAGGTGCCACTTCTGTCAACAAATTATATCCTAATTAAGTGTAATTAGGACAATATTGGCTCTCAGATAGACCAGGTGTGCAGATTAAATACACATGTTGACCTCTGACATTGCTTTAAAAGATCCATTTTCATTGGCTAAATACAAATTCAGCCCTGATTGATTTTGCTGAAAATAGACAACACTTCCATTGCCAGTCAGAATCTCTTTAAAATAAACAACTACACATGAAAATTAGCTGTAAAGAAAGTTTTATGTGGATTTGCAATGCATGTCATGAAAACTTAATTCAAAATCTATCTACTTAAGGACAGTGAAAGAGAGTTATGCACTTGAGTATTGAGTTTTGTGAATTTCAGACACAGGCCTATGCTCTGTTGGCACTAACTAATTTCAGACACAGGCCTATGCTCTGTTGGCACAAAATAATTTCAGAGACAGACCTATGCTCTATTGGCACTAACAAATTTCAGAGACAGGCCTATGCTCTGTTGACACTAACAAATTTCAGAGACAGGTCTATGCTCTGTAGATACCAGTGAATTTCAGAGACATGCCTATTCTCAGTTGACACTAATGAATTTCAGAGACAGGCCTATGCTCAGTTGACACTAATGAATTTCAGAGACATGCCTATTCTCAGTTGACACTAATGAATTTCAGAGACAGGCCTATGCTCTGTTGACACTAACAAATTTCAGAGACAGGGCTGTGCTCTGTTGACACTGATAAAATTTTAGAAACAGGCCTATGCTCTGTTGACACCAATAAATTTCAGAGACAGGCCTATGCTCTGTTGACACTAATAAATTTCAGAGACAGGCCCATGCTCTGTTGACACTAATAAATTTCAGAGACAGGCCTATGCTCTGTTGACATTAATAACTTTCAGAGACAGGCCTATGCTCTGTTGACACTAACAAATTTCAGAGACATGCCTATGCTCTATAGGCACTAATGAATTTCAGAGACACATCTATGCTCTGTTGACACTAATGAATTTCAGAGACATGCCTATGCTCTGTTGACACTAATGAATTTCAGAGACATGCCTATGCTCTGTTGACACTAATGACTTTCAGAGACATGCCTATGCTCTATTGGCACTAATGAATTTCAGAGACACGTCTATGCTCTGTTGACACTAATGAATTTCAGAGACATGCCTATGCTCTATTGGCACTAATGAATTTCAGAGACATGTCTATGCTCTGTTGACACTAATGAATTTCAGAGACATGCCTATGCTCTAATGACACTAATGAATTTCAGAGACACGTCTATGCTCTATTGACACTAATGAATTTCAGAGACATGCCTATGCTCTATTGGCACTAATACATTTCAGAGACATGCCTATGCTCTGTGGGTACCAGCAAATTTCAGAGACAGGCGTATGTTCTGTTGGCACTAACAAATTTCAGAGACATGCCTATGCTCTGTTGGCACTAATGAATTTCAGAGACAGGCCTATGCTTAGTTAGCACTAACAATTGCTAACATCACCAAATTTGATCAAATTTTCAAGTGCCATTTTCATCGAAAGCAACAAATTTATCAATTTAATTGTTTTAGTCCTCTCCTG
Organism: Margaritifera margaritifera; assembly: GCA_029931535.1. NCBI lineage: Eukaryota > Metazoa > Mollusca > Bivalvia > Unionida > Margaritiferidae > Margaritifera > Margaritifera margaritifera. The sequence goes on from JAQPZY010001028.1 coordinate 819,810, forward strand.
TTGTTAGCAGATTCTAACATTCAACCACTAAAAGTCACAGATGGCCATCATAATAATGTATTTTTGAGGATGTATTGCTGATTAGGAGACTCGCTTCCTGAAAAAAAGCAATTTCCACAACTCACAAGTTAGCAATAATTCAAACAACAACTACATGCTTTTTGAAAAGGAAAATGAAGAAATAGGGGGTGGGGCACATTATAAAGAAAATAGTAAATACAATTTATAAAATCCATTTAAATGTGAGCAAGATCTGGAACAGAAATTTATTTTTTGGTAAACTGAATAAGACAAAATCATTAATGTATTGTCATTTTTTGCTGATGTTATTATATAAGGATATGTTTTGTATCCAAGTTGCTTTATTGACTGACTTTCTATCTATAATATCTGACCTGCTACATACTATTCCACTTTTACCCTCTGTTTTCCCTCTCTAACCCTTTGAAAAATATACAGTGAGTCACTCTGACCCACTGGGAAAATATCCTAGTGGAAGTTCTGGTGTATAACAGACAGACAACAAAGAGCATTGATTAGATATAGATGTTAGTTGTCTTTATGCCATTGAATATTTTGTTATTGACATTAAAAATGTAGTGTTTTACTTTTCAGACAGCATATTGTGACAGACAAAGGCATTCATCTGATAGAACATCACATGTATGAGGAGCATGAGATGATAAGACGGGCAGCTACAGAGTGTATGTGTAATATGGTGATGAATGAGGAGGTAAATAACATGTTGCATGACAACAAAACAAAACCATGCTGTTTATACAAGTAAATCTACTATGATAAATCATGCTTGGTGATTTGATTAGAATGAATCCTGGACATATTGATACAGCAGTGTATCAGTTATTAGGAAGTATGTTGCATAGTCCCATGTGTCTCGTACATTATTTTGTGTTACAACAATATTTGGATATATCAGTTTAATTTTAGGATTCCTTTTAAAACACTGAACTTTGGATATGACATTATAAGATTGAACAATGTATCAATTATTCGAATACACATTGCATGGTCTCATGTGGTCTCTTACATGACATATTCATTACAGCACTCCTTTATAGCGCCCTTCATTATAATGCAGTTCTGGATATAATCCAGTAAGGCTATTAACCACCTGACCAGATTTATAAGAATTAAAAAAATAAAAATAAAAATTGAGAATTTTCAACATTCATAAGCTCAAAATGTGTGTCAGAATGATTGTACTTAAATTGGACATTGCCAAAACATGTTTTTACAATCAGCCTTTTTACCTATGTCTCTCATAAGCCACTATTGTATTTGGTAACAGTTCACAGTACAGCTGAAATTGCCCGAAATTGTCTTTAGTTACTCCAACAGGTCGACCACTTAAGCACTGTAGACACACATTGCTGATCATGAGGGTACATTAAAGATCTGTAGCCACTAATCCTTTCTGTGATCAGTTGCCATTCATGTGTCAATAAACAATTGTCTATGATAAGCTTGTATTTGTCATGCAAAGCTAGTGACTGAAGTGCCCCAATTCAGACCAGGTGCATTATCCAAACAACAGACAAAAAGTGATTGTCACTGATAGATGCCCACTTACATCATGTACCTGCTGATAAAGTCCATTACAACATTTATATGTCACGTTATTGTGAATGAGTTAGATTTAAGATTTAATTCAGATAGTGGGAGCTTGTTTTTTTTTAAATTTTAAATGTATTACCTAATAGCGATATCATATGGATTTATGAATGAACCAGAGTATGGAAGCCAGGAATACATTGTGCTAAATTAGCACTGTGCTTATTCTGTTTGGATTAGTACTTTTTGTAAATAATGGTGCTTGTTTGTTTTGCATCATTGGATTTATAATGGATTACATACATTCTTGTAAGTTTGTGATTTCTGTTGTATGTTTCGAATTTGCTAAATTGGTGATCTACATTGTGTGACATCATTCAGTTGCTAATCATCATAATGCTTTGAACTGGAGATTAGATTTTTAAATGACAAAAATAGCTTGTACTTTAACCAATTATTAGATATTCATTTATTTCATTGAAAAATGTAAAGTGGTAGATGTGTGATTTTGAGTTCCTAATTCAAAGAAAAATCATGTTCTTAAAGTGCATTAGCGAGGAATTTCTTTCTTTGCAAAAATATATAAATATCATATGCTTAAACTATGTACAAAATACTGAAAATATCAGCAACTTGTTAAATTGTGGTGTCTGGACATAAATAGCAGTCAAAGTTTACAAAATTGACAGCCTATAATCAGTTCAGGCTACATTACGAATGTTAATTAGATAGTTATGTCACATGGTCATGTTACATCATACTTGCTGTAGGCTACATGCTAATGTAGTAGGAATGGTACTTGTGAAACTTTTCATCTCTGTTTAGTCTTAGTTAGATGGTATTTAGATTTACATGTAACAAATGTAATTTTTGAATTCACTTTAAAATCAGTGAACAGATTATTTGAATATATATCACAGCCCCATGTGACCTCTATCATAGCATATTTTATCTCTTAGACAAAGGGTCACAGGTTTGATACCCACCCAAGCCAACCTGGGTTGGTTGCTTCGGTGTGTCTTTGGGAAGGGCACTTGACTCCCCTTTCCTTGACATGTTATAGCCATTAATGTGATAAAAATGCCATTAAAAGCAAAAAATTAATTGTTACAGTGTATAATAAGATTTGGATATAATAATTTTAGGAATCATTGTATGTAGAGTTTACTGTGTGCTTGCTTGTACTTCAAGTGTTATGAACATTGTACAGTTGATGGCATAAAATGATCATTAGTGTAGCTAAAATGTGTACACGGCAGAATATGTGGTCTGTCACTGCTATTTGCTTTTGAGAACCCTGGGAATCAAACCTGGAACCTCTAAGAATTGATATACCAATGTAGTATCCAGAAAATTGTGTCTTACTGTCAGCATTAAATTATAATAATAAACATTTGTATGATTTGAAGACATCAGCCAACCTTGTTTTATTGTCTTATATATATGTGTGTGTTACTGGTGACTCAGATTTATATGTGTTACTGACTCAAATTTAGATATGTTACGGGCAACTCAAAATTAGACGTGTTTCTAATCACTCAAATTTAGATATGTTACGGGCAACTCAAAATTAGATGTGTTTCTGATCACTCAAATTTAAATATGTTACGGGCAACTCAAAATTAGATGTGTTTCTGATCACTCAAATTTAGATATGTTACGGGCAACTCAAAATTAGATGTGTTTCTGATCACTCAAATTTAGATATGTTACGGGCAACTCAAAATTAGATGTGTTTCTGATCACTCAAATTTAGATATGTTACTGACAGCTCAGATTTAGATATGTTACTGAGGACTCAAATTTAGATATGTTAATGGCGACTCAAAGTTAGATATGTTACTGATGACTCAAATTTAGATGTTACTGACAGCTCAGATTTAGATGTGTTACTGGCAAGTTTGAACTCAGATTTAGATAGGAAAATCATGGTAATCCAAGGGTCATGGGTTTGATATTCACCCAGGTCAGCCTGGGGTGGCTGCCTCGGTGTGTCCTTGGGAAAGGCACTTAGCCCCCATTTCCATGGCAAAACAAACAAATTAAATTTAGATGTGTTACTGGCAACTCAGATTTAGATGTGTTACCAGCACAACAAATTTATCCACCTAAATTCTCAAATAGGAGATTTTGGTAATCTCATTTTAGCACATCTTTGAGAATTCTCTGAACATCGTCAACAAAAATGACATTTTGTTCCGAGCCCACATTGGTTGAAGCTTGACATACTTATCATTTTGGTGTCCATATGTGTGTATATCTGTCTGTCTAGCCACATCCTAGATTATTGTCAGTGTTAAATTTTTCAGATTAAGATGAATGTTAAAGTTTTTTTACTGTCCAGCTAAATAAAAAAGGTGGACTCCACAAAAAGGTGGTCTCTTGTTTTGTATCTACATCACAAGGAGCCTTGTGACCTCACAATGTTATCTCTTGTTTTGTACCTATATCACAAGGAACCTTGTGGCCTCACAATGTTATCTCATGTTTTGTACCTATATCACAAGGAATTTTGTGGCCTCTTAATGTTATCTCATGTTTTGTATCTATATCACAAGGAACCTTGTGGCCTCACAATGTTATCTCATGTTTTGTACCTATATCATAAGGAACCTTGGGTCCTCACAATGTTATCTCATGTTTTTTTACCTATATTACAAGGAACCTTGTGGCCTCACAATGTTATCTCTTGTTTTGTATCTACACCACAAGGAGTCTTGTGGCCTCAGAATGTTATCTCTTGTTTTGTACCTATGTCACAAGGTACTTTGTGGCCTCACACTGTTATCTGTTGCTTTGTAATCTACACCACAAGGAGTCTTGTGACCTCACAATGTTATCAAAATTCCAACAGTTTATTGTTGACTAAACTGACATAAATTTGCCTCCTGACCATTTAGAGAGCAATTTACAGTTCCAGGTCTGTTATGATGCACCACTTTTGATCAACATTAGCAAAAGTAAATTCAAATCAACCCACTCATGTCTGATGTAAGGAATCATTGTTGCTGGCCATCTTGTAACTACATACATTTGCAATTTGACCACAATGCTGACTCGGTTTTTATTGTTGTTGTAGGTGGCAAAATTATTTGAGGGTGAGAATGAAAGGGTGAAGCTGTGGACCCTGTATTGTGGAGAGGAAGATCAGTTTTTGGTGAGAGCCGCAGCTGGGGGGTTGGCCATACTAACATCAAGCCTGGAAGTTTGTAGAAAAGTTGTAGAGGTAAGACATAAAGAGGGATCTTTGACACATTCAAAGTTGTACAGATAAGACATAAAGAGGGATCTTTGACACATTCAAAGTTGTACAGATAAGACATAAAGAGGGATCTTGGACACATTCAAAGTTGTACAGATAAGACATAAAGAGGGATCTTTGACACATTCAAAGTTGTACAGATAAGACATAAAGAAGGATCTTGGACACATTCAAAGTTGTACAGATAAGACATAAAGAGGGATCTTGGACACATTCAAAGTTGTACAGATAAGACAAAGAGGGATCTTGGACACATTCAAAGTTGTACAGATAAGACATAAAGAGGGATCTTTGACACATTCAAAGTTGTACAGATAAGACATAAAGAAGGATCTTTGACACATTCAAAGTTGTACAGATAAGACATAAAGAGGGATCTTTGACACATTCAAAGTTGTACAGATAAGACATAAAGAAGGATCTTTGACACATTCAAAGTTGTACAGATAAGACATAAAGAGGGATCTTTGACAGATTCAAAGGATATTTGCCCTCATTAATTAAAGTTTGTCAATATGAACTTATACCTAGAAATATAATGCTGCATTTGTATTTGAAATGCATTCAAAATTCATTTCATTTGCATTCATTTGTATTTGAAATGCATTCAAAATTCATTTCATTTGCATTCATTTGTATTTGAAATGCATTCAAAACTCATTTCATTTGCATTCATTTGTGCTGCATTTGTATTTGAAATGCATTCAAAACTCATTTCATTTGCATTCATTTGTGCTTCAATTTCATTTGCATTCATTTGTGCTTCGTTTGTATTTAAAATGCATTCAAAATTCATTTCATTTGCATTCATTTGTGCTGCATTTGTATTTGAAATGCATTCAAAATTCATTTCATTTGCATTCATTTGTGCTGCATTTGTATTTGAAATGCATTCAAAACTCATTTCATTTGCATTCATTTGTGCTGCATTTGTATTTGAAATGCATTCAAAATTCATTTCATTTGCATTCATTTGTGCTTCGTTTGTATTTAAAATGCATTCAAAACTCATTTCATTTGCATTCATTTGTGCTGCATTTGTATTTGAAATGCATTCAAATTTCATTTCATTTGCATTCATTTGTGCTTCATTTGTATTTGAAATGCATTCAAAATTCATTTCATTTGCATTCATTTGTATTTGAAATGCATTCAGAAAATTAATTTCAGTTGTGCTTCATTTGTATTTGAAATGCATTCAAAATTCATTTTATTTGCATTCATTTGTATTTGAAATGCATTAAAAAATTAATTTCAGTTGTACTTCATTTGTATTTGAAATGCATTCAAAATTCATTTCATTTTGCATTCATTTGTATTTGAAATGCATTCAAAATTTGTTTCAGTTGCGTTCATTCCTATTTGAAATGCATTCAAAATTCATTTCATTTGCATTCATTTGTATTTGAAATGCATTCAAAATTCATTTCATTTGCATTCATTCCTATTTGAAATGCATTCAAAATTCATTTCATTTGCATTCATTTGTATTTGAAATGCATTCAAAATTCATTTCATTTGCATTCATTCCTGTTTGAAATGCATTCAAAATTCATTTCATTTGCATTCATTCCTATTTGAAATGCATTCAAAATTTATTTAATTTGCATTCATTCATCTTTTAAATGCATTCACAATTCATTTGGTTTTAGTTATCATTTCATCATTTTTCATTTACAGTCTCAGAAATGCATTCTGATTTTGTGTTTATCACTTCCATTCAGCATTGCTTTTATTTTTGTTTCTTTGGAACAAAATGGAAATACATTTATTGAAGACAGGTTTTCTGTTTTCAAGAGTGTAAATGGAGAGAACTATTGCTATCATATCTAGTCTTATTTAAAATATTCTTTATTAAAATAGCAAATGCATAAAATGCAAAAGATGGCATTTGGTAAATAAAAATATAACTGCAACTGAAATAAATGTAAAAATATAGTTGTAGAGTATTTGTCAGCAAATTTTGTTTGTTCAAATGAATATTATATAGATAAAACAACTCATGATGGCTTATTGGTTGTTATGTCTACCTCAACAAGAACAATGTCATGGAAATTTAGTGACAGCTGGAAAAGAATTGATTTTCTAATCCATTCATAAAATACATTGCATTTCATTCCAGTTTTGTTTATCATTCACCATTATGCATCTTGCATTTGCAATCTCCATTTTCTGAAAATTCATTGATCATTTCATTTACATTAATTCTGCATTTCTTTTTCATTCATTCAACATTTCATTTACATTCACTCTGTATTCTGTTTTGTTTCACTGGTAAAATTACCTGCTACAGGATCTGTAAGTCAGGCATTTTATTGTATGGCATTACATTCATTATTGTATGGCATTACATACATCCATCCATCTGTCCATCATCCATCTGTTAAAATTCGCTTGTTTGGCCCATAACTTAGCAAGCCTTGGAGAGATTTGAATGAAGTATCACTTAATGGTATATCATGATTAAATGTCACTATGAACCTATTTTCATGACTGGACTGTAACTTTTCAAGGAAAAACGTAACTACAGGAGATATTATGATGAAACTTTACATAGATATACATTATGACAAGATAGAATGATTATCACATACTAGTCAGGTGCCAACCTCTGAGATCAAATCATGGCAAGGAAAATGTCACAAGAAGATCATATCATCTTTTATGTGTGGTACTCTTGTTGAAAATGTCTAAATTGTGTAATTGGGATGGCTTACCAATAAAATGTAATTTCTGACAGTAAAGCATTATGCATTAGTAACATCAAATTGTCAAATACAAAACTGCTTTCTCGTACTAGTGATTCATAAACTGTGGACTATGATGTATTTGTGGCTAATAAATACTAAGTAACACTAAATGACAGCACATATTGGATAATGATGTATTTCTTAAAAATTTGATAATTAATCAAGCTAGCCTTTCGTTAATCCTAGCTTTCAGTACAGAGCACATGTTATGCACTCAAGTAATATTAGGATTTTTGTTTACCAGTATTATGATCCGAATAGCCCAGGCCTGCATCCAGCAATTAGGTACCATTAGGCTGACAATCCTACTGTAAAGGCTGCAAGTGAATGGTTCTAGGTGGCAAAAGCTAATGGTTGAAATAGCTAACTTGCTCAGAGTAATGCATGCAAATTTTGTTTCATGCACAGAAGAGCTTGCTATTTGAGATATGTGAACAGTTGATTAATAGGGAATCTAGATACATGGTGAAAATACCTAGAATGTTGTATGTCTGATGTATATTTTAACTTTTTTTACTTGATGATATGGATGAAATGTACATTTTCTAAGGGCAAGTAATGTTTTTTTTGTTAATCTTTGATGAGCATGGTTTACAAGTCAGGAAACTAAATGCTGTGCTAACTTGTTTTGAGTATTTTTCCACAATGTTGAAAATTCACCACAGAGAACCGGTCATTCATCAGTGATAGTTAGCCTTCAGTGCTAACAGTGCCTAATGCCTTCCTTACTGAACTCGACCCTGTTGATTATCAGCACTAACAGTGCCTAACATCTTCCTTACTGAACTAGGCCCTTTTGATGACTGTTGCTAACAGTGCCTAACATCTTCCTTACTGAACTAGGCCCCTTTGATGACTGTCGCTAACAGTGCCTAATGCCTTCCTTACTGAATTCATTCCAGTTGATTATTGGTGCAAACTGTGCACAACACATTCCTAACAAAACTCAGTCCTGTTGATTACCAGTGTGAACTGTGCCTAATGCCTTCTTAACTGAACTCAGCCCTGTTTATTACTGGTGCTAACGGTGCCTAATGCCTTCTTTACTGAACTTGGCCCTGTTGATTACCAGCCCTAACAGTGCCTAATGCCTTCCTGACCTCGGCCCTGTTAGTTATCAGTGCTAACTGTGCCTAACGCCTTCCTTACTGAAATCAGGCCTGTTGATTATAACAGTAGTCTCTGATAATGGAGAGACTTTTTTCTGTGTATTGGAGGTAAAATGTTTCTTCAGATACTTCCATTACCTCACAAATCCAGCTTTCTCAAGTAAGTTTTTAGCAACAAAAGTGCTAAAAAATCACCTACCCACCTAGGTGGAAGTCAGGCAAAAGTGATCTCCCTTTGGATAGAGGGATTGGTGCCAAATCCTGTCCATACTTAAGTTACTTCTTCTGCTCATTATAGGAAGCATGCTTTTTCTTGAGATCTTGCAGAACCGATATTCACTTGTGCCTTTTCACCATCTGAGCAGTTTGATGCGCTGATACGTTTGTCCAGAGTTATGCCCCTTGTTTGTGGTAAATGTCTATACTATATATGATAATTGCTGTGTGTGCAACTATTTTCACAGCTTTTGATGAATTGCTTTGAATCTTGGCAGACATTATTGACATGAATCAACATGCACATGTCATTTTGGTGTTGTTCTTTAATGTGCTTGTCCAGTGTTATGCCCCTTTTTGGTGTTAAATGATATACTATATAAGATTCTAAATTATGTGTGGAACTAATAACATAGCTTTTGATGAATTGCATTGAAACTTGGCAGACATTATTGACATGAAAGTAAGATGTACATGTCATTCTGTTGTTATGCTTAATTGGATTTGTACAGAGTTATTCCCCTTTTTTGGTGTTTTGGGGGTGAGGGGAGGGGACTATGTATCCTATTGACAGATTTCTAGTTTTTAAACTCTTTTTCTATCCAAAATATGATCCATTGGGAACAAATTATGGAAAAGAAATAGTAATGCAAACATTTATATATATATTTCTTTTCCAGGTGAAGCAATGGTATGAAATAATGCTATCACTAATTGCTACAGAAAATCAAGAGATCATGCACAGAGGTTGTTACATCTTAAGAAATCTTATTTCTGCAGACAAGGAAATTGCTGAGAAAGTTTTGGAAGGACAACTAATGGAAGCCCTGATGGCTGTGTCAATTCTTAAAGACAAGGCTAAGGAGTCTGTAGTACAGTGTGCCAAAGAGGCTTTGGAGAAAGGTGTAGAATATGGATTCATTAAACATGCAAACAAATCTTTGGAGTCTGTCTCAGAATGATATTTTATTCTGAGCCTTGATGCATGCCTTGAGATCATTCGCTGCTACAGTGCATGTAATTTGTACCATTAATGATGCTCATAAAATCATTCACTGCTACAGTGTATGCAATTATACCATTATTGATGGTCATAAAATCATTTTACTGTGAAACATCAGTTGCATTTGATTCAGCTGAGTGACTGAACTAAGTTGTCAAATTTTGCAATACCATATATGGGTGAAAAACAAATGCCCTTTTTTCTCATTGGCCAAGTATATGATGTAAGGAAGATGCCTGAATATAAGGTGGGAGAAATCTGACCTATTACTGATACTTTATATGTATTCATTGTTCATTTGCAAACTAAGTTGACTCTACCCACAAGTTCTAGAACCAAATGTAGCCCACATTGGTCTGAATTTACTTGAAGCTCTCAATGCTTTTGCATGCAATGAGCAGGCAATCAAATATTTCAAATTGTGGATAGTCAAAAGATTCAGATAATCAGTGAGATATGAATGATGTTTCACTGTACAGTATTTTTAATTCAGACAAGAGTTATTTCCCCTTACCTGACATTTGCATGCAATGAAACATACTCTTGTGTTCTCTTGTACAGCGATTATCAAAATATACAAAAGAACAATAGTGGCAGAAGTGTAATAGCTTTGAAAATAAACATTATTCCTTAAAGTCAAAATGTAAAGTACACAATGAGTGAGAGACTGAAGTCCAGCATACCAACACCCTTTTCATAATTTGCTGTGAGTGACAGTTGTGTGATAATTAGATCACATAGTAAGCAAGCTTGAAGGGTCAGTTGGTGCATTTAAAGCATATAGGAAAAGTCCTTTTCAGATTAGATTTAACGTGTACATATGTTTCATACACAGGAAATATAATTATGTTTCTTGCAAAAGATTTCCTTTTTGATCCATATAAATTTATGTTGTCAGATTTTAATTGTGATATTCAAGACAAGCATGAATTTAAGTTTTGCACATGTACAAAAATTGTAGGTTTAATGCATGGGCACACAAAATATTTGGAAAAAATATTGTTAAAGATTATTCTGAAAAAGGGGAAGAAATTTTCCAAATTTGAATATTTTTTCATAGATTGTCAACACATAATATGTATTCTTAAAAAGAAAAAAAGATTTAAAACATACAGCTCTGTTTATATATGCTTTGGATTTTTGATTTTAAGAAAGGATATCTAGCAATCAGCTTTAATATTTTGCATCAAACATTTTAGCACTGTGGTGAAAATCTTCTATTTAAATATGAATGGTATTTAAAAATATGTTTTTCCCAAGAGAAAATGTCCTGAAAGATCTTGTGTTAATAGTATTTTTCATTTTCTTTACTTTTAAAGTAAATGGCAGTTTGCTCATACCAGTGATATGTATAGGTTGTCAAAATTTCTGTTCACTATTTTGTTCTCACCGTGAAATTCCTACATATTCCTTGGTGCTACTGTCATAGAAAAACCTGTTTGCCTTAGATATAAGATGCATGGATAGGACATGCTTCTGTATATACATATTTCAGTGTATGTATGGACTGATGTATTAATTAGTATATAATTTATGTATACTTGCATACTAGTCGAGTCAACTGCAAACAACATAGACCCTGTCATTGCATAATGCGCTGGCAGATCAGAGTCTTTGTTGTTTGTTTTACAGATTACTCCTAACAAACTGCATAGACCCATATCTGCCAGCACATTATGGGATGCAGATCTGCATCTGTGCAGTTTGTAGTTGGACTCGACTTATAAGTGAGTGAAGATGGTACTTAGGCTGCAACTCCATGACATTGAATAATCTATCATGAAATCAACTTTTGCCCTTTGAATCAGTACTACCTTGTAGATCTGAATATATTTTAAAATATTTATTAAATCATATTTTCCTGTACAAACATGATACAGTGTTGAATTTGTGATGAAATAAAACAGCAGAAGAAGTTGTAGGCACTGATAATGTCTGTTGTTCTTTTAATGGTGATAGTGGTGTCATGATAGTTAAAGGGTGCTGAAAAGACTGGATGCTGGTCAAGTTTGATCAGTCGCTTTCACCAGTGAAACTTAATAACCCATGCAGTTCTAGACATTAGAGGGAGAAAGAGAGGGGGTTTATTTTTAAATTAATTATTGTTGCTATGACTTAAATACATACATTTCTTGCAAAAGGTAAAATAGCCTCAAGAAAGTTAAAACTTGTAACACATTGGATTTCAGACTGTATTTTACATGTCATCATTGTAACACGTTGGATTTCAGACTGTATTTTACATGTCATCAGCCAAATGTTACCCCTGTAAAAATACTTTTGTCTGAATTGTGTAGGAATGGATGATGAGCAGGTTTCAAACTTTCTTTGTCCTGCTTTTTTCTAGATGTAAACTTGTAATGATTTGAAACTTTCCCAACAATGATGAAAGTAAACATCAACATATTGAGCTATAAACCTTTATGCACAAAGAATACAGTCATGTCATCATGGTCCAGTACAGTATTGAGTTAGTATGAATACCATTCATAAAGAATACAGTCATGTCATCATGGTCATGTACAGTATTGAGTTAGTATCAATACCATTCATAAAGAATACAGTCATGTCATCATGGTCCAGTACAGTATTGAGTTAGTATCAATACCATTCATAAAGAATACAGTCATGTCATCATGGTCATGTACAGTATTGAGTTAGTATCAATACCATTCATAAAGAATACAGTCATGTAAGCATGGTCATGTACAGTATTGAGTTTACCATTCACAAAGATTACAGTCATATCATCATGGTCATGTACAGTATTGAGTTAGTATCAATACCATTTATAAAGAATACAGTCATGTCATCATGGTCATGTACAGTATTGAGTTAGTATGAATACCATTCATAAAGAATACAGTCATGTCACCATGGTCATGTACAGTATTGAGTTAGTATGAATACCATTCATAAAGAATAGTCATGTCATCATGGTTGTGTACAGTATTTAGTTGACATGAAGACCATATATACCATTGTGGATATTTCTTTTCTTATAGCCACTGTCACTTGGGCACAGTGGCACACATCAAACGATGAGTAATCATGACATGAAAATGACATTAAATATCCACATCACATCTCTCCCTAAAATAATACAAAAGAACATTATTGTAAACTATTCTCTCTCTCTCTCTCTCTCTCTCTCTCTCTCTCTCTCATGAGTGGGTAAGAATATTGGTGAAAATTCCATACAAGATCACTTGTGAGGCTCTAAAAATATGACGTTAGCCATGGAAAGAATAACATTATGTGGTAATTTATTCACCATTTTGTCAAATGTGTGTTGTCAGACAATCTAAAATAGAGGATCTTATGTAGAACAGAAATTATGCTGGAGAGCAGTTGGAAACCTATTAAGATTTTTAAAACATTCTATCATAATTAGTATTTTCAGTACTGACAGAGTTTCTTCCTTTAATCATGTATCTTTCTCTTTTTCCATCTGATTTAGATTCTGAAGTTCTAGAACATTGCCAGTAGGCTAAATCAATGATTTGTCTGAGCAAAGATTAATTTAGAATTTTTTTAATGATATGAAGGACTGAAACTATTCATTCTAATAAATTTCTTTACATTACCATAATCAGTCATGAAACTTTAATCTCCCTTAGCCTGATCACTAGGTGGCATGAACATAAGGTAGAACTTTTGGCAATAGTTTACTATGACATGTTGATATCACTGATTTTGATGTCCTTTGTGATTCTATTTCATGAAAATTATGTAATTTGGAGATACTAGAAAATGAAGTCTCTGCCTGTAAGCAGGTGCCATAATTATTTTGTAAAATATCCTTCATGGTAAGTGTTTGTAATGGATGATAGACTGAAAATTTCATGGCATTATTTAGGTATTTAGCTCTGCTGGTCATAGAAAATGAGCTTGTGTGATGGTCCTTTGTCTGGCATCTGTCGTTCCTGGAAGTTTCAGTAGAGTACGAAATGAGGACATGCTTTTGTCCTACATTCTCATAGATGTGATTCTACTAGCGGAAAGACAAAAGTACAATTTTAAAGGCCGTCTACAAGACGTACTATTTATTGGTTTAAATATACCATTTTTGAAAATAAAAAAATGATTAAACACATTTTGAAAACAATTGGTATTTTTACATGTTCACACATTACAGAAACCAGTCAGAACCAGAGTATTGCAGACCGGTTCCATCAGTGCAATGATGCGTGCAAAGTAATCCGATCGAAACTGATGTGTGTGAACAGATAGCTGTAAATTGATTGCCTTGTTGTAATTTGGTAGGATATTTATTGATGTCTTACAAGTAATAAAGTGATCAAAGGTGGTCCATGATGGCTTCTGAGTCTTTAATGAAAAATCGGCCAACCTTTGGCAGAGGTGAGATAAAAAGAATAGACAAACACAAAAATGATTTTGGCAGAAACACTTGCATAAGTATTTTGACTTATTTGGTCTTGTTTAATAGTTACTGTGCTTTTCAAGATGTTTTAAGAGGAATATAAGGCAGCTCATATATTTCTCTGGTCAATTCATGTCAAAATGGTGAAATGTGTGCTTTCTTGCAATGGTAAAATAGCATAATCTAAGAAATATTACAAGAAGTTCAACATTGGTTGAAAATCAGAGTTTAAGTGTGTGCAGGTGAATAGCAAAGATCCCGAGTTTGCATTATATGTTTCATGCAAAGTGGATTTTAAGATAGTATATGGGGGAAGAAATGATATCACCAGGCATATGCAGACAACACTGCATAGGAGCAATGATTGTTATGTAACAAACACACCAACTTTGAAGGCCTCAGATTGAATCAGAAGTTCTGTGATTGCCACATTCCAGTGCTGATATGGAGATGACATTCCCAATTCTTTGAAGAATACTGAGTGATTCAAGGGGATATCTGGACCAGAAAACTATTGAAAGCCTCTTAAGTGTGAAACTTGATAATCACAACGAATGTCATCATTGGTCACAAGGCAGCGGTCAGATTTATGGTCAAGATGTGTATTTCTTTCCCAGCTAATCCATACAAATGTCAAGATGTGTATTTCTTTTCCCACTAATCCATACAAAAAGAAATTGCAAGAAAACAATAACAATGCTTCACTGTCATAACTGTGTGACTCTAAATATATACATACATTTTGTTACTGTTTTGCATATATATATCATGCTTAACATGATACACCAATATGCATGCTGAATTTTGTTGTTATGTATGTATAGCATATTAAATGGCATATCAGCACAATACTGGCTATATATTACTGAGGAGGTTTTGGCATCTTAAAAAACACATGCAAAACAAAGATAAAGGTAAAAAGGGGTTAAATCCGTGCAAAGTCAAAATTTTTATATAAACCTAACTCATTTGAAAAGGCAAAGACTTTCAAATCCTGAACATCATCACAGGACATATCCAAAGGCAAAGGTCGCCTCTAGTGACATGCAGGAGGGCTCATTGTGCCTATTCTACATCCTGAAACCAGGGCTGTCGCAAGTTTGCACTGAACGAAACAGCACACCGGGCGAGCATTCCATTCGGTGCCCCACACTCTAAAAAATCTAAAGTGAACTCCGTGAAATGGTGTCCTGGGCAGTCACCCACATCGCCTGCCCCTTATGATGGCCCTGCCTGAGCCTGCATAGGGGAGCTTTTGTTGTTACCAATTATACATTGACCCAAATTAAACAAGCACGTGCACATTATACGTACGACTTCCTTGTATACTTTCTAAATACAAACATCTTATTTATGAAATCGTCGACCAATCTTTATGTCTCAAATAGCCGTTTTGGCAGTGATTGGATACAGATGACTTATTGTTATCTTTTAAAATGGCAGAATAGATCTAGTTTACAATGAGAGGGAGACTGGGGATGGGGGGGATACATTTTCAATGAATAGACAGCATAAAATACCCCGGAGGAATTATATTCACAAAATAAGTCTCATGGAAATTGTATTTATATACCTGCTTGAAGATATAGTTTTATATAAGAAATTCTTTCTTGTTGCTATATCCCCAATACTGTACTGATTTATTAATATAAGTGAATTTTGATATTCATGTATTTTGCAACTTGAAAATAAAATCTTGTTTCAAGATGCAAAAAAAACCAAACAAAAGACCCAAGAAAACCATGCGTTTTCAAGTAATGTTACAAATATATTTCTTTGGAAGTTGAGGAGTTTTCTTAATGATGAAACATTAATGAAGAAGAAGAATAAGAAGGGAACCTGGGATGCAAAAGAGGCACATAAAGGAATCATTTATAACAAGGGGAAGAAAGGCAGCTTTCATACAAAAATCAGAAAGGAAGCCGAGGTCATGCAATAAATCTGTTACTCAATACCCTATCGTATGAAATCAGGTACATTGTATGGTGGGGTAGTTGAAGAGTAATGATAGAGAAAAAGCTAAAGTGCTCTCAATTTCTTTACCCAAATTCTACATTATATCTGTTTTCTCACTAGAGCACATCATCAAACTAATACAAATTTAATAAAAGAAGACCGTCTAAAAAGAAGCATATTATATCAATGTACAAAAATAGGAGGGTAAAAAGACATAAAATCCAGAGCAAGTTTTTTTTTTTTTTTTTTTTTGGTTCTTTTGATGTTTACAGGATGATTTCATTTTTGGTCTACATGATAAAGACTTTTGTTTTAATCTTGGATGCTGAATGATGCTGTCCATTGGTATTATTAAAAAAAACTAAGGTATGCATGCATACTCATTTAGAAATGTGATATGTTTCTCTGAATAATGGAATAAAACAATTAATAGAACTTTTTTTTGATGAATATGTAGATTTTTGCATCAGCAAGGCTGTCATTTGCATTCATCAGTATAAGGTTTACTAGTTCATAAAACTTTATATTCACCTCAACAAAGGTTCATAAAACTTTATATTCACCTCAACAATAATTGTACAATAATCAATGACAAAAATATAGGAGGTAGAATACCTTGAGCAGTGGTGGTGCGTGTATTAAAATGTTTTGCTTTTTCAAAAAATTTGAGGTTGATCATGGCAGTATGTGTTCTATCTTTTTTAAATTCACTTTCTTGGATTTACTGTGTACAATAGTAATACTCCATTAATTCAATGGCATGGAGGAGAAACAGATGATGATGGCATTTAAAGGTGAATGCTGGTGAGTGTTGAAAATTTTAAGATTGAAATGGTGGGGTAGAATTACAAATGAAGCAATATTTGTGAGAACATTTTAGAATGACATAAACTTGAACAAGGAGAAGAGAAGATGCCTTTGGATTTGGCAAGTACCATGAATGGATAAATGAATAAATGCCGGTCTAATCTAAGTAGTTATGAAAAGGCCACCATAAAAGAGCAAAAGAAGACCACCATTGAATAGGAACAGCAAGAAGTCAGAATAGAATATAATCCTGAGAGAGAGAGGTCGAACACAGAGCTGTGGGGACATCCCTTGTTGGAGCCTTATACGTCAAAATGAAATGAATAGTATTAAGTTAGTATCTTCACTTCTATCAATCTATCCTATCAATCTATCTATCTAATCTATCTATTATTTACAATAATGCAGACGTATTGAAATAAATATAACTAAACAATATGCCCAAATGTTGTATTCTTAGCTTAACTGGCTGCAAGGGCAAGGTAATTTATATTAGTATATCGAGCATATGTTGATGCCCAAATATAATCATTTGTAGAACTTCAGAAACCTTCATAATTTTATGTGCTTTTTAGCCCTAAATAAAGCTTTCTTTGCTAGGGGATTTACTATGAAGCGTTATAAATTTAGGATGTTTTTGTAAGTTCCAAAACCATAAAATTATGTTACAAATTTTCAGGACCATGATGACAATCGACCTCATTTGTGAATAACCATCGAATAGTCATCAAACAAAAATTAAACCATAAAAATAGTATTTATTTTCTACTCCACTACCACTGCGCTTTGCACCATAAAAAAGAAAACATAAGTAAAGACTTTCTAATCTCTATATTCGATAGACCTAATATGATCTTAGTAACGTGATTAAAATATATAGTTGAAAAAATTTAAGTAACAATTTGTGACCATTCAAAAATGGACTTAAAATCTAAGAAATTAACAAGTGCATTATTTATGTCCTGCAACTCAGTTTCATGCTCCTGTTAAAACAGACTTTGCACAATATTTAGAGAGATGAAAATTTCCAGTGATAAAGATTATTTCACAGACAGACCATTAAGCCCTTTCTATAACTACATTTTTAAAATTTGACATGATTCTGTTGACAGATAATGAGCACGGTGTGAAATGAAATTTGGCAAAATCAATTAAACTGGGCAGTATGAATGGGAACAGTTGGATGCGGAATATTTTATTGGCATTTAACAGATTAAAGTGGAGCAGAGTTAGTAAAATCGTAATACCTGTTTCATGTTTATTTCCATATGCAAATTCTTTGCTTATAAAATAACTTTATCTGATGATAACGCATTCAAATAAAAAACAAACAATCAGATCTGTATGAAATAATTTATCCTACTAAGTAATATGTTTATCATTCCACCAAATCATTATTCAAGAAGAAAAAATGGAAAAAAATCAAATGAAGTCATAATTGTGATGAAGAAATTCGTGATTGGGGATTTCAGTATAGTAAAACTAAAAAAAAAAAACATCTAATTTGTGCAATAATAATGTTGATTCAGATGAATCTATTGGCTCGATTTATCGTTTCTGCAAGATAGCAATGGATTGACAAATAAAGGTAATGCAAGATGAAATCAAAGAATCAGATTATACGTTATTTTTATATTAGGTGGTCACGTTGAAAGCAGAACATATTACATGATCGATTTAAACAATTCAAGATTGAACAAAAGTTCATTTGAGGAATTAATTTTAGGACAGCAAGGTTTACTCAGATGAAAACATTGCAACAAGATTTCAGTAATATATTTCAGAGTCAAAAGTAAAATTGAACTACGTTGTATGTGGTGATGGCATATTTTATTGCCTCGTGATATGGTTGTGAAAATTAGTATGTCATGAAAATAAATGTGTATAAATTGTGTTCTTTGTAATTTTTCTTTAGTCTAATCTGTACCTTGTGGATCAGCTCGTAAATTATTTTGTCGTAAGAAAGTATCCAGATAGTTCGTATAATTATTACATTCTATATCAAGAAGTTTCATTTCTGAAAGAAAAGAACATACAATCGTTATGCATAAACCGCACTGACAAAAGGATTCGAAAATCATGGTATGATTTTCTTGTGATGACTACATCATAGTACACAGAAACATATGTTATTTTCCAACAATATAAGAAAATGATGATAGACTACACGATCTCGCAAATTATATGTAAATGCCTATGATAATTACATACATGGATTTAACAAAGCAGTGTATGGTAACAATAGAAACCATTACTTACCTTAATTGAAAATATAATCCGAATTATTTATATCAATGGTTATTAACAAATGCAACAACCACTAGACAGTTAGGAACTTTTGCTCAAACTAACATTGGAGACAATTGCTAAACTATACCTTTTTTACAGGCAGCATATTTAGGCCAAAGAACTGTACTATATTCGAATTTGTGCACATATTAATTTTCAATTTTGCATAGCCGTATATTTTAGAACATAGAAGGCGCTCTACAAATATTATCTACTTCGGAGAGAGTGACAGGTGTAAGGTGAAGTTGTTTGAATTTGCAACACGCACAATGAAGAGAATGTTGACATACCTCTATGCTATTTTCATGCACTGTGGCTGACATTTCTTTACATATTGTACTTGTGGAAATTATACATGCTCTAAGCCCACAGCTGACAAAAATGGTCGGTCCCATGCACTCCAAAAATCAGCTCGAATTAGTCCAAAGTAGACTATCAATAGAAAACTATTCCGTAGGATAAATGCATAGCATCTGAAGAGCAGAATCGACAACATTTGGGGGGTATAATAGTTGCTTTCATGTTGTACGGGCTTTGCCAGTAGACCTTGAGTTGCCGTAGGCTCTTAAGCCGTTTTGTTTTCATGAAGTACAGTCGTTTTGGGTTTTGGCGATTACACCACTTTGTAAATTATATCACCAATACCATCCAAGCAACAGAAAGTTTGATAGTGTTCCAAACAATACCTTTCCTTGGTTTCTTATATATTTAACCCCATCGCCTTCTATTTTCTTTGTTTTCATGTCCTGCTCCATTTGTTCGAGATCCTCATCAGTTTGTTCTTTTTCTTTCTGTTTGATTCATTGCAAATAAAGAATATTTTTAGACTTGATTCTACGTCCTGTCGTTTGTCAAACATACCGCCTAATTTTTGTCTGTGCAGATAATTCGTTTTGTAATAACGCAAATGCTTTCTCTGTTATTATTATTTTGTCTGATTAAGTCAGGCTTTTTTCCTCAATTCTTTTTCACATCCTCTTTCTCTCTTTCTTTCCTTTGCTTACTGATTCATAAGAGCGCTTGCAGCTTTGAAATTAAATTCATCTGCATAGCTAATGTGTTTGCTTTTGACATGTTGTGTGAGATTCCACACGTTCCTGGATGGATGAGGAAAAGGCGGCACTGTTTAGGCAAACTATATAGTTAGGGAAACATACACTAACTGAAAGTCACTAAAAGTAACTAATTGTCACTAAATGTAACTATCTAAAAGTAACTAAATGTAAGTAACTTAAGTAAAATAAATAACTCAATGTCAGTAACTGAAAATCACATAATATTATGGTCATCATAGGCAAAGGCAAAGTGCCAGAAAACTTTATCACAAAGAGACAAGCTTGTCGCAGAACAACAATGGGGGAGTTGTACTTGCGAACAGCACATGTCTGTTAAACCTTTCCTCTACCGTTGCCTTCTTGTCCGCGTTATTTGAAAAGTACTGGATTTTTCTTTACCAAAAAGCCTTGACTCTTTTATTGTAAAACTCTTTCGTAAATTAAAATGCATCTTTCAGGCTTTCGCTGTTCGAAGATGTATTGGATAGTGATCTCCTTGTTCGTTTTTACCTGTTCGGCCCATCATCTTTTTGCTATGAAGAAAGCATCTATTGCTATCAATGTAATTTCGTTTTTTATTTCCATTGTTGTATGTTTGTTACGTTTGCTTGTGAACAATGTGTGCTTCCTACTGGTCATCCACGTGAGTAATATAAACCCTTCTTTAGCGGAAATGTTTCTACCTTCCTTGTGTAACGTGTATGTAGATTATTAGATTGACTATTGAATTCCGCATATTTTATTTTAATTCGCTCCGTTTAGTTTATTCCCACGATTGATTGATACTTGTGCAAACTTTTGAGATCGTAGTATATGTGCCTTAAATATCGCTCTCTGTCAGCCATTTTAAACGGTGTACAAATATTTATATAATAGTTTAAGCTTGACAATGATTAACAGATAACATTATATCCATCTTCAACTGGCACATTTATGTTTTAACAATTTGCAACATTTTCAAGCATTTCTAACGTATGAATTATTTCATATCGATGTCAAATTTTATCATTCCAATGGTTTATTCAAAACAGCTACTTAATACCGAATCTAACTTTATTTTTCACAAATGCTGTTCCTGTTTTTGATGCATTGTTGTATATTGACCTGGTAAAGTTCATGAGATCTTCGAGTTGTACATATGGTGAAGCCGAATGTAAATTTGTGCATTTTACCACATCAAATACGTAATTTAATCCCTCATCATAATGCACAGCTTTGATCAAGTTTCTATCATGGTTGATACTACTTGTCTTCATGTTTTCAGCATTGATTGCAATCTATAAAACAGTATCTTTCCTGAAACACTCCATGATATCTTTTTATGTTTAAAATACGCAAATCAGCATTATTGTATTATCTTAAATGTTGTTTTGTATCACAACTAACTTTGACTACACTTTCATCCCATCCAAACTTGTAAACAAATACATGTTATCTGTTGATATCAAGATTGTTGCTTTTATGTTGAACTTTCTGAATATTGTATATCCCCTCTCTGAAAACGGTTGCGTTGATCACAATGCAGCTTTGCTGCATCATTTATCTTCTGCCATGAATATCAATTTGTTTTGTTATGCATTTGAAGTACCACAATTGTGGCATTTAATCAACTTCATTTAAGGTAGTAAGGCATGTTTTAAATAACACTTTAGTATAATAGTGCTTCAGAGTTAGGTATTTGCGAGTTCATCTCTGAATATTCAGTAGTAAAAAACGTGTTCCAGTATTGAGGTCTAGTACATTGGTGGTGTTTTTGTTTTCATGCAATATTAAGAAAGTGTTTCAGCAATGTTCTCGAGATCACATACACATGCTGGTTTGTAAATTGTTTTTTGTTTTTTACTTTATTCATAAAGAGCAATATCTGAGAGTACGATAGAGCAATAATTTAAATTAATCAATGATTTTTTTTTCTTTTTCTCGTTTTGTACGCCAAAAAGACCAAACTGTTCTAAATTAAATCGTGTTTCATAAATCTTATATATTACTTAGTCTCAATTAGTTTCACTACAACCTATATATGAAATATTGCGTGGTCTACACAGCAGACTTGACATGTAAATCCGTAATAATTTAATGTGACCTACTTTTATGCTTTAAAGACTATTGATTGCCTGGATAGACAGCATCCCATTTCACTGTCACTGAAGTAAACACCTTTACACCTTCACATTAATAAACCAAAATAGGGCACTGCAACTTGCTTCTGATAAATTATTAACTTTTATCTTAAAAATTGCGTTAAGTTTATATTATATTGGTTCATATCTTAGATTATTTTTGTATTGTCATCAAGCTGTATATTTTGAAACATCCTTTACGCCATATGCAATGCCGGTAGGTCACTGCAGCGTGCTTTTAATCAATTACTTCAGTACATTTAAACTTGTTTGTGAGGTGAAAAAAAATATTTTAAACTATAAGACCAACGTTCATCAGAAGCTCAGACCACATCACTATTCTTCATAATCTATTATGTTACATGCACGCTATCCAATTAATATCTTTGCTACCCTGGCTAGAATTTACAAAGAAACGTGTGGTTGGCAAGAGCCATTGTTGTTAGGTATTGTATCGGTAATCGGTAAGCTCGTTCTGAGATCCTATTGCATAAAATATGCTACAGATTCTTTGAATAGGCTCCCGTTTATTTTATTTATTAATTTTTTTTTTTATTATTATTTTAATTTTATTTTGTTACACAACAAGAATTTCACTACGGAAACATGATAAAACAAAAGGACACCAATTACTATCTGATAATTAGACGCACACTATACAAATAAAACTTTAATTTTATCTGCAAAACAATTTACATTTGTACATGAGCATCCCTTGTGGCCTTCACATACACCTAAGTGTGAAAGTCAAGTTTTGATTGTTCAGATGCACTCTAGAAAATTTCTGCGATGAAGCT
This sequence comes from Margaritifera margaritifera, assembly GCA_029931535.1. Classification (NCBI taxonomy): domain Eukaryota; kingdom Metazoa; phylum Mollusca; class Bivalvia; order Unionida; family Margaritiferidae; genus Margaritifera; species Margaritifera margaritifera. The sequence goes on from JAQPZY010001028.1 coordinate 843,130, forward strand.
AGCGGAAAATCGCCATTAAAGTGTGATGGTAAAACAACGCAACATCCTCATGGTGAGTGTGTTTATCACAACATAAATCTTGTTTGATCATCAATGTGTCCTTAAAACTTGCGCATCCTATCTATCACTGCGTCATATTGATACATCGAAAGATAGTCCTTTGGTGTTATCATTCCGAATTACCTGCAAGACAAACACATAAGGACGAGTAAGTTTGTTTATATATATATATATATATATATATATATATATATATATATATATATATATATATATATATATATATATATATATATATATAATTTTTTTTTTTTATTTATTTATCTATTACAGCTAGGTATTGTGAGGGTAAGAACTATCCTTTGTACTGGTAATTGTTTTCTGTTCTGTGTTGGTTTGCATGCTGGACAATATTATATGGAGTGGCGGGGGGGGGGGGGTAATAAAGTGTTATCCATGCCCGACCTTTCGTCATGAATTTCGTTTGCACTTAATAACGTGTAACGGACTACATGGACTAAAACCGAATTTAGTATTATGCTTTTTATTTTTAACACCCTTGTCTAGTTATGTATTCAATGTTTTTTTGACAAATTTGATCAAGTAATGGCCCATTTTTTACCTAGATGTTTTCCTTTGAATATTGAACCCAGCATACTCTGATCGCAGCATGTTAGGGAGGGCATCCGTGTCGTATGGGCACATTTCCTGTTGCTCTTTTTGAACATCCTCCATAAAAGACATTTCCAAGCCATTTTGCATCCTCCAAAAAAATGACATTTCAGATTGGTCAAATTCATAAAAAATACCAATTGTTGATCACTTTAAAATGTTGTTTGAAAGTTTCAAAGACTGCATTGATAAGGCTATCTTTGCCATACCGTTGCGATCGCATCCACATTTAGACACTACAAAGAGATGGCATTTGTGTACAACATACAACCTGAAACTGACTATTCTATGTTTTTTTAAATTCTTTTGATGTATGTGAGAAAATGCTACAGTTATAATATATCTTTTTTTTGTCCAAATGACTTCAAATAATAAACATGTGTTCAATACGTGGAAACTCCTGTAAGGATTTTGTTGCTTTTAAAACACTTTTCTCGAACAAAAGTACAATTTCATGCAATTTACGTAAATATCGTTGGGGAGAAATGAACCATGAAAGTTTTGATAATAATAATATTAATAATAATAATGATGATATTAACAACAACAACAAAAACAACAACAACCTCGACTACAGTGTAAGGTTTACGGAAAAAATATAGGAATAAATAGCTTTGACAGACATAATAATCTTAATTTCATCAGTATGAAAGTCGTAGAAGACTCGAGGACTTATGAAACAGCAACAATAACATGTACTTGACAATGTTTGGATTACCACTTCTGTCTTTAAGTAATCTGATCTTCACAGATTCCAAGTAATCTAACATGCAAAGACGAGATAATAGTTTTCTTTTCCACACTATCCAAAGCTAGTACTAATATAGTTTTGTCACTTTCCTCTTATGCTTCGCGGACAAGAATACATTGCACACAAAATGTATTTTTTAATTTAATCTGTAAGATTTCCGAACCACCTCGATATTATTTTTTTAATTAAAATTCATACAATGATATAATTTATAATTTCTAAATTTTAAAAGAAAACGTAGGTAGGTACATTTTCTTTGTTTTTAACTAGGCAATATTGCATTTTTTAATTTGTTAAATTTGTGTGTGTGTGTGTGTGTGTGTGTGTGTTTGTTTTTGTGTCAGAATATAGTGTCAAGAGTTTTACTCGCCTTTTTGTTTATTGTGCAAACTTTGCACAAACTTCAATATTTGAACAAATATGTCGATGTAAAAATCAATTAGTCTGATTATTTTAGGGCATGCATTAGTTCTTTTACATATCTTTATCAAGAATGCCTACTTCATATTGTTTGAAGTGTGCAATCATGCCCATTTTGTACAGGAACAAATTAAAATCTAAATATTGTATAAATCATTTACATCATAACCATTTTCCTGACATTCTGTTCTCTTTAAAATGTAAATTACACTCTATTTACCCTGTATTTACATTAAAATTCTATTGTTGGAACATATTGAATACCACTTGGCCCGCTGCTGTAATCAGATAGAAACATGTTATTGTGGTGTGAGACCTTAGATAAGCTCTTTACTCCATTCTAAAATTACACTTCAGACAAACATCAATGGATCATATTGACTGGTTTACAGGAAACAGGATGTCTGATAGACTTTGCAATAGAAATATGCATCGAATGCTTATGGATTTAATAATAATAATAATAATAATTAATAATAATAATAATAATAATAATGATAATGATAATAACAATAATATTTTGAGACCTGTCTGTAAATGGACACTTAAGAGACATTTTGTCTTGTATGGGATCCTTCTTAAAGGACTCATAAATGTTGTCCTCTAGAGCAGTGTCTTTTAGATGAAGGTGTGTCCTAAGACATGTTTAATTACTGTAGTAGTAGTAGCAGTAGTAGTAGTAGCAGTAGTAGTAGTAAGAAGAAGAAGAAGAAAAACCACATCACAACAATAACAATAACAAGGAACACCAAAATGCATCAGTCACTAAATTTTAGTTTCTAGGTCGCTCAAAGATAACGGTTTAATGAACACTGTATACGTTGTTGCCCATTAAAATGTATTTCACCGATTATTGAATCTTTCCTTTGGTCATATAAAACATTTACTGAACAATAAACATTTTGGACATACAAACTGATAAAAGTTCTGCCAGATCAGGTTTTTTTTTTTTAAATTTACTATACAGCATGACTTTTAATAGATATTGGTCACGTAGTTACTAATTATTAGTACTGTATGTACTAATGATAGTAAAATGTGTACAATTATTGGCGAAACATTGATTAATCGGTGTTTAACGGCATATCAACACGTGAAAGATCATATATCCTGTCGAGATAGTCGGAGCCAAGTGACTTGCCCAAAGACTTATACAAACTTGGTCTAGGCAGGATTCGAATCCAGGTCCTAATGCCCGTTAGTCCGGCATGCTAACCACAATAAGGATACAAAACTTTGCATGTTGCTGTAGTGGATAGTGTAAATTAGAAACAGTTTAACTTTAAAAGAAAAATCCTAGTTCTATGAGCAACGTGAATCAATACGAAGTTTTCTTCGACAAAATTTATGTATGTTATGATTTTTGAGCCAACGATCAAATAGGACCAGAATGTAGTTATATAGCCTTAAGTACTGATACTTTTATTTCTAAAATCATAACTGATATTTTGATTATTTTTTTAGTCGAACATACTTATTATTAAGCGCATTTAATGCTTTTAAACCTTCCTGACTCGGATTTCACCAACATAATTTGAATTTGGATTTAAATTTAAGTTCAGGATCTGGTAATCATTCCTGGACATCGTGAAACGTATCAAATGGAGCTTGAGCTGAATACTTTGTGTCAACCAATCACTGGAGACTTTGCTTGGAAAAAATCAATTTTGATTGGCTTCAGATGCAACTCAATTTTAAACTAAAGCTCAGGCTTTCAAGTTTTCAAATAATTTTTTGATTAAATTAGAGCATAACGTTAAATTAGGTCAACCAACACTTTTTCGCGTAAATTGAAACTTTAGGACATGTTGGTGAAATTCGGGTTTGATAAGGTAACCTGAAATTTCAAAAATTATTTCAGATTGAGTGAAGAGCTTTGCAACCGTATCATACAGGATGTTCAGTAGCGCCAGTATGTACACCACAAGATCCACTGGTCCTGGTTTCCTCGCCAAACCAAAGAGCTTACTGGAACACACAGTCTTTCGGTTTCTGATATCTGTTTTCCAACACTTCTGTAGCGTCTTTTTCCTCGTCGTCTGCGTTACTGTTATGCATTACGTATTTCCCACTGGTGAAGATCAAAGTCGCATGACCCCCGTTGAATGGTACGGCTATATAGGGTGTGTCGTTTTGTATTTTCTGCGGTTCATTCCCTATTTTTCCGTGCCTTTTGCCGTTACTAATATTCTCGGACTGGTTACGATGAAACTATGGTTGTAGTGCCTAAACTTCAAGTACCTAGAACCAATATACCATTCTTCTGCTTCCGGGTAGTGACCCGTGGTCTATACCCTGAGCTAGTGAGGTACAACGTGCAAAGGAACATAGAGGTCTGTTACAAGGTTGGGCTGGATAATTTCAAGTTCGAGGTGGTTACAGACAAGCCACTAAATCTTCCGAAATCTGCACTGATACGCCAACTGATTGTGCCAACCGAATACTTTACGCACAAGAATTCATTGTTCAAAGCACGCGCACTTCATTACTGCTTAGAGAGTGACGTCAACATATTGTCAGACGATGATTGGATAGTTCACCTGGATGAAGAGACTGTTCTGACAGAAGGATCCGTAATTGGTTTGGCCAACTTCGCCGGTCAGGAGCTAGAGATGATTGGGCAAGGAGTCATTACTTATGCCAACGAGGAAATCGTGAATTGGTGGACAACTCTGGCGGACAGTGTCCGTGTATCCGTAGATCTCTGAATGATCAGATTTAGCCTGAAGAAACTAAACTGTCCGGCAATGGGATTCAAAGGATCTTACATTGTTGTCAAGCAATTGGTGGAGAAAGACATTGGTTTCGACTTTGGACCACATGGAAGCATCGCCGAAGACATTTTCTTTGCTCTGATGGCCTGGAAGAAAGGATATAAGTTTGATTTTGTGGAAGGGGAGATGTGGGAGAAAAGCCAGTTTACTCTGATGGACTATTTAAAGCAGCGAAAGCGATGGTTCCTGGAACATATGAACATGTTACTAAGCCCCGAAATCCCTCTGAGGTATAAAGTAGGAATACTACCAACAGATTTAGGATGGTTGCTTTTGTTGGGAAACATCACAAATTTTTACACTTCAGTACTGTTTCCTGTTCCTGTGCCTAAAATTCATGACTTCGTAATCGTCAGTATTGGTGGCCTGATTCTTTTTCTCTTCGTTTTTGGCTCTATCAAGTCGTTCAGCGTGCGAAAGTATGGACTGTTCCGGAAATTTCTCATCTGCCTCTGGACCGTGACCGTCATTCCTTTGGCTGCTGGTATGGATGCCATCGCACCTTTTTATGGTCTTCTCACGATTCGTTCTGATGGATTCCATGTAGTACAAAAGGAGATAGAACCACCGGCTGCTAGCAATAATGACGAGATTGTATAGAAAACTACCTCTGACAAAAGAGCGACTTTTAAGATATTTACATGCTGCTTGTGCACAAGAGTTTGTATAAATTCGATATTTGTGTGGCGAATGATTCTCGACGTGTCAAGATTATGTTTCTATATATTCAAATAATAAAATCTGTAGTGACGCCAAAATATTTGTTCACCGCCTATGAAACCTACTTATGTCATTACATATCATGACAACTCGAGTTAAAGCAATGAACATTCAACTTATTCGAACTGTCTGCTATAGAAATGTATTGAAGGAACAAAAATCTTTAAGGATGATCTGGGACCCTTTTAAGTAATCAGACCCCTAATTACCACTAATTACTAACTGAGCAGGGTACGAGTCTCGAGGTGGGGAACATTGGATACCGTACTTAACACTTGGAGATTGGACTGTAATATCAGCATCGAATTTTGTAAACATTTTCCGAGACTTGTATTGGTGCTTTCAACTTCTACATAGCTTCTGTCTGTGCATGTACACGATTTCAACATTTTGGCAGACTAAAATTAAGGTAGCTTTTATCGGTAACCCGACTTAGGTACATTTATCACGAGAAATGCCGCGAAGCACATGATTTCGATTGTTCAGAACGTTTGCGCTTACTTCAGTCAAGAATTACTAGCGGCGGATCCAGAAATATCGTCTAGTTACGTGTGGGGAGGGGGAGGGTAGATAGGCGCCTAAACAAGTAGGTGAGGTGTATGTGGAACTGCCCCCCCCCCCCTCCATGGATGTCCATGGGGCGAAGCCCTTGGCAGCTCCTGCATATTAGGCGTTTCCAGGGCATACATTAAACCATGTAACTGTAAAGAAAACATACTATAAGAAACGTTCCTGTTGTTTCGAGCTCCTTTTTTTTGGGGGGGGGGGGCGGGGGGGGGGGCGGGTCCGCTTCAGAATACATGTGTTGTGTACTGGATCATCGAGTGCACAAAATAGTTTAATTTTCTCCAAAGTTAATGAATTAGTTGTCTGATTCATATAACTGGGATGTCTAATAGTAAAAAAAGCATTGTATTGGGTGAGTTTCTGTAGAAACTTCAAAGAAAGTGTGTCTAGATGTGTCAATGTACGAATACAAAGTCAAGCGAACTTTCCTTTTATATTTCGGACTTTATTATTACGTGGAAATAATCATGGCAATCACGTTATGAACTTGGTATGTTGCCATTATCAGACACACTTTTAATCTGATATGTCTTGAAAACCTTATATTTTTATCTGAAATAAAATAAAACAAATAATTTATACTTACTTCTTTAATAAAATTCGATTCGATTTAATACCAATGCGATTGAACACTGAAAACAAAAATTTTCATACATCGTTCATTTTATTTTACCTGTATAAAGTTTTTCTCACAGAATTACATTGCATTTATTCATTTTGCATTGTCCTAGAAGTCTTGTTGAAATATGTGTGATCGTTTTTCATGCATGATGGATCTTTTTCAACTCATTTTAGCCAGAAAGAAAATTTCAGCAATGTCTAACGATTAAAGCTAACCATAATGAGCAAGGAATGTCAAAACTATCATGCAGGAAATTAACGCATTTTTCACATACGTAAACGCATCTTTGTAAAACTTGCCAACTGATGACCTCAGTAGTTGTATTTCCTTTATTACTTTATTTGTTTTCAGGTTCTCACTTGTAGGGAAAAAGCCAAGATATCCAAATAAAGGCCTGTCATTCTAACCTGATCCTTAGTGTATTCTTTGTGTTTTGTAAGAATTGATATAATGTCTGAGTCCTGGGTTGGAAGGACACACGCACACACACACACACACACACACACACACACACACACAGACACACGAAACTGGGTATTCAAAAGAGACGGATCGAAATATATTTATATTTCTCCTGACAACGTATCCTAAACGTATCATGACAACGTATCGTAAACGTATCCTGACAATGTATCCTAAAATGAGTCGTATAGGTAACAGATCTGCAGTACGGAAATACAGTTACCTGTTTTAAGGTGCATGGGGATATATGAAAAAGAATTTATATTTATTAGGTTGATGGCAATCGAATACACAAAAAGAAACCAATTATGCATTGTGTATTGCGAGAAGAATTTTTTTTAAAAATATCATGTTATTCATGTTTTTGAATCTATGAGTTTTAATTTGTGTGTGGAGAGGGGGGGGGGGGGTCAGTATCCAAATTTTCCCCCATGCTCATTTGTCCATGCCATTTAAAAAATATATATATCACCTTTCATTTTGAGATAAATAGTCTACTTCCCGAGTCAAACTGACCACCTACGCTTGCTCACATCTGGAGCAGCTGGACAATACACTTATTAGGCAGCTTGAACTTCACGTATTTTGAGTTTAAAAGTTGACAGAGGCTATCCATTGTTCTGAGTCTCTTATATAGTTTTGCATACTGGGCTGAGTGACGTCACAGCCTCAAACTACAGCATCAGAAAAATCTTTAGTATAAAATAATAATGTTTTAACAAGGGTAGCTTTAGACAATTTAACAATTCCATATGTAGAAAAATTAGAAGTTATATATTAACATTACTTCTGACCTCACCAAAATACTAACCAAATCAGCACCCAAATGATATCAAACTTACAAATAGTTCATCCCTACCTTACACCAAAGTATAGAAGTAATCTCTAATCTCCCCAGAATACCAACTAAAACTGACGTCCAAAAGATACCAAACTTAAAAATAGTTCAATCCTACACTTGGCCAAAGTATGGGAGTACCCACAACCTCCCCCAAATACCCACTAAAATCGGCACTCAAAAGATACCAACCCTGAAAATAATTCAAGCTTACATTACACCAAAGTTGAGAATTACCCCCCTCCTTCCCAAAATACCATCTAAGAACGGCATCCAAAAGATACCAAACTTCGAAATACTTCAAGCTTACATTAGCAAATATGGGATTACCCCCTAACACACCCCCACAAAAAAAAATGCTCAGTAAAATCGGCACCCAAACATTACTAAATTTAAAAATAGTTCAAGTCTAAATTACAGTATTCTATGTAGCTTTTCATAGGAGACGGATGGACGTCGCAGCCTCAGACTACAGGATCAGGAGCAATTTGAAATCTTATGGCACCATCACGTGTGGATGTGACAGTGATATAATGTTTTAGCAAAGAGAGCTTTTGGCAATTTAACCATTCAGCATGTAGGAAATTTGGAAGTTGTATAGTAATATTATCTTCTGAACTCCCCAAAATATTAACTACAATCGTCACCTAAAAGATAGCAAACCTAAATATAGTTCAATCCTACATTACACCGAAATATGAGAGTACATCCATACACCCCACCCCAAACAAACAATACCAACTAAAATCAGCACCCAAAAGATACCAAACTTGAAAATAGTTCAAGTTTACATGACACCAGAGTATGGGAGTACCCCACAACCTCCCTAAAATATGAATTAAAATCGGCACCCCGAATATACCAAATTTGAAAATAGTTAAAGCCTTAATTACACCAAAGTATGGTCGCACGCCAAACCCTCCCCAAAATACCAACTAAAATCAGCATCCCCAAAACACCAAACTTTAAAATATTTAAAACTTACATTACACCAAAGAATGGAACTATTTCCAATCTCCCCAAGAGGTATAAAAATGCAGTAGCAGTAGTGATGGAAGTTTTTTCTGCACTGTTGAACAAAATAACACCATGGAAGTATAAGTAGAGGATAAATAAAGAAATTAAGAGCTTGACATTAAATTGTATTTTAATATTCTTTCAATGACTGACTCATCTGAACAGTTATCAAGAGTCACTCATGCAAAGGTTGTGAACGCATGATTGTTAAAGATAAACTGCTAATTTGCATTAGGAGTGACTGGAATAAATTAAGAGAATTACAAAACCACACATACACACACACACACATATATATATATATATATATATATATATATATATATATATATATATATATATATACATATATATATATATATATATATATAAACAAAATATCCATGTTAATAACTTTGTTTTACTTTAAAGTTACTACCAAGAAACAGACACAGAAGTGAAATCCGAAAAAATAACACCACATAAAGTAACTACCACCTTTAGTTTGTTTCAAATGGCATTGAAACTTGTGCCCTACGTTGTATCTAAATATACATTATTGCAAATGGCCTAAAACAATGACTTGAAGGAATTCATTATATTTTGAACTTTTAACTTAGTATTGTCTTACCCTTCTTTCCTAAATGTACATAAAGTAATGCAATCAACTCACCCTTTATTTTAAAACAACTATAATGTCTTTACAAAGGCGTGTGCAAACTGACATTTCATAAAAAGAACTATAATAGTGTTTTTATAAGAGTGTGCAAACTGGCTCGACTTTGCAGAAAACAACAATAGTGTTTTTACAAGTAAGTTATTTAGTACATAGGCAATGAGAGTAGCTTGCCCAGGCTGATACGATGCTAAGATTCGAACCTGCACCCTACTCTGAACCATTGCCGCTAAGCAAGCGACTCTGCTATCTGGCGATTTACTATCCAATTTTGGATATTATCCATACGCAAAGCAGCTTCGAGTACACGTCTGTGTGTTAAGAGTAACGAAATAGTTCCAGACACTTGGCCCATTACTTTGTTTATTTTTATGACTTGCAAGGATCAGTCTAATGTATGTCTTGATTGTTATTTAAACTAAGAGAAAATTCTTAGCAAAAAAATGTTAAACATGTGTTTTTGCAAAACGTAATATTGTCTTTGCTTTTTGAAGCACTTCCGTTGTCAAATCTTTAGTCTCAGAGGTGCGTAGATTTTGTATACTGTCACGATCTTCAATTTCGGTGGTAAGTAAATCTTGCATGTAGTGTAGTTCCTTGCAACCTTTCGTTCACAAGTTCAGCATGATAACTCATGCGTAACGACAGCTCCTTAGTGTTATTCAGTACAAAAATGCTAGTGATTTTTCGTAGGAAATGTCACAATTATGAATGTAAATTTTAGTAAGATTAAGTTCTACGGACCCAGAAACTTGTATCATTATTGAAGACAGACCACCTGGGCTTGCCTGGGCAAGTATGAACAGGTAGATAAGTATCATTCATACAAACTGAAAAGCCAGCATCATTTGCATAAAATACATAGGTATTCATACCTGGACCTGAGTATGATTCAGATTTATGTGAGATCTATTTAAATAATGCCGAGTGCTGCTTGAGAAGACGTTTGTTTAATGTTTTCCTATCTTTAGTAATAGTAGCCATATTTGTTGACGGTCTAGTATCATCTGTACAAATTTGAAAGGCTTTTAGGTCATTTTTTTTCTTCTAATTCAGTCAAAATTGTTTTCTTGTGGTCTTTAAGACTGAAACAAATCACTTACATTTTATTATAATTTTAGCTATGGACCATTTGTACAAATTTAGAAGACCTTTAAACTAGGATATTTTCAGTCGAATTTAGCCAGGATGTTTCCAGTCAAATATGGTCATATTCTTCTGAGGAGTTTTTGGGAAGGCTTTTAAAGTTCTATTTTAGCAGTCATACTCATACTTGATGGTGGATCAAGATTTTGTTGCATAAAATTGAAAGGCATTTATAAAAAGAAAAAAAAACTACATATGACTATTATTGCATTACTGAATTTGCTAGTTAGGAGGGAGGCTGATGACCAAAAGAAAACACAAAACAACAACTACAATAAGTAAACATGTGCAGTTACCCTTAGTGAAGGAGTTCTGCTGTAAGTTGGTAGATGGTTTGGCCACATGTTGGACTGTCAGAATTGGACTCAAGGAATAAATAACTTCACTCTGTTGCGCCAAAGATTCAAAGTAAGAGGAAGAAAAGTTGGTGTGAGACTAACAGAAGGAGTTCATCACATCATCCAAAGAGGAGACATTCAAGTTGGCCCAAGATAGCCCGAATCTCAAGGGCTTTAAGTCTCATGGAGTAAAAGTCCGTGGCAGAGAAAGACTGATAAGCTCTCTTAACAGTGAGAACATTCCAACTGGAAATAGTGGCTGCCAAAATATCAGAAGAACCATCGAGAGGGAGAATGAGATAAGTTCAACCCATTCTTCTCCTTTCGATGAAAGCAAAATAGAACCTTAAGCCCTAATTGGGCAAAGGCGCATATCTTTATCATCCCCTGCACATATATGACTCAGATTGAAAATCTCAACAGGAATTGGAACTACAGAAAGTAGCTAATTAAAGCCAGAAAACCATTTGGTAAAATAAGAGAAACTGAATCATAGTTACCACTGAGCAGTACACAGGCCTTTTTAAATGACAGCGCATGAATCTCTCTCCATCTCCCTGCTGACGTTAAGGACAGCAGAAAAGTAGTTTGATGTGTAAGGATCTCGTAGGAAGCTTGACTTGACAGTTGTAAGGTGGTTTAGATAACGCCCAAATAACACACGAAAGGTTCCATTTTGGCGTATGGAACCCAAAATATCTGACGAGATTTGAAAGATGGGGATCCGGCCTAATGACGGAACCCTTAGAGAACTTGATAGTGTTAGAAAGGACTGCCCTATAACCCTTAATGGTAGATACAGAGCATTCTCTTTTCTTGGAAAGGAAGACAAGAAAAGCTGCAACTGCATTTAAAGGGGGACCAGCTAGGATCAATGTGTTGCATATGCTGCACAAATTTCAGGAGATTCTTCACTTGGCATCATACACTTCGTGGATTGCCTCCTAGTCTGGGCGATGCAGTTGGCAACCTTGCTTGTAAACTTGTCGTGGCAGATAGATCGCTTGAGATGAGTCAATCATAAAGGTGGAGAATCTGAGGGTTGATGTGTTAGAGAGACCTCCTATATTGCGACAGAAGGTCCCTACTCTGTGATAATCTCCTGGGCTCATCTACCAACTTGGCGAGTAGATCGCTGAACTACGATAGCTGGAGCCACACGGCTGCCAGGATGAGCTGAAACGTGGAAATCCTGACTTGGGAGAAAACCTGCAGACTTATTTTGAACAGTGAGAAGGCATAAGCAATACATATGATCCAACTTACAAACGAAAGCATGGAACGCCCACGTCCTCTGATCTGGCACGGGAGAGACACAAAGAGCGAACTTGTTGTTCAGTCTCATACCAAACATGTCCATTTATAGTTTCCTGTACAGTTGAAAGACTGCCTCTGCTATGGAATGGTGCGGAGACCATTCCATGAGGACCACATGACTTGTTTGGACAGGATGTCGGCCAGGATATTCCGTTTGCCCGGAATGTGGTGGCCCCTAAGAGTAATCTCCTCTGAAACTGCCTATCAGAGGAGGTTCCAGACTTCTACGCAAAGAGAAGGAACAGGTATATCCAAATGACACCTGAGGTATGCTACAACTGACACCTTATTTGACGCGATCGTAACACAAGGACGCTTTTTATAAGAAGTCCTTTGGTGAAAAATCCATGATAATATGTCCTTCAATCCAGAAGGAGTAGCAATAACAAGAATTTCAAAATGGCCACTGTGGCGGCCATATGGAAGGTCAGATCAGCAGCATTTTAATTTAGATCCAACTTGATATCATAAAGAGTCTTCCGGTAGAAACCCAATGTCAACATGACTTTCCGTTGAGAAGTAGCAATACCACGATTTTCAAGATGGCTGCTGTGGTGGCCATACTGGATGTCAGCGCAGCATCATTTATTTTCACGACCAACTTGTCATCATACAATATCGTCTAGTGAAAACTCCATGCTATGATTTTCTGTTCTGGTGGAATAATGATAACAAGATTTTCAAGATGGTTGCAATGGGAGCCGTATTGGACGCCGGAGATCGGCATATTTTCTTCTAGGACCAACTAGATAGTGTACGACGATGTCTTTTAGTGAAAATCCGATGTTGATATGAACATCCATCCAAGTTGAGTATAACTAACAATATTGCCAAAATTACGGCTGTTTTGGACATATTAGATATCCAAGCAGCACAATTTTCATTTGAGTCCAACTAGCCATCATAATATGTCTTCTGGTGAAAACTCCATGTCGATATGATTTTCCGTTCAGAAGGACAAGCGATAACAATATTTTCAAGATGACTGTAAATCTAGCCATATTGGACATCAAGTATGTACCATTTTTATCCTCGACAGACTAGACACCGTAACAAGTATTTTAGTGAAAACTCCATGCAATTCTGACATTCTGTTTACAAGTATTTTAGTGAAAACAATTCTGACATTCTGTTTGGGAGGAATAGCGATTAGACAGCCATATTGGCTGTCCAAGTAGCACCATCTTCATTTAGGACCAACTGTACATCATTAAAAGTTCTTTGGTAAAACCCCCATGTTAATATTGCCTTTAATCTAGAAGGAATAGCAAATAATACGATTTTCAAAACGGCCACCATGGCAACTATATGGAAGGTCAGATTGGAACTATTCTTCTGGTAGAAACCCTATGTCGATATGACTTTCCGGTGAGAAGATGCAATGACAAGATTTTCAAGATGGCTGCTGTGGTCGGCCATATTGGATATCAGGGCAGCATCAATTTTATGAAAGTAGTATTATAAGTCTTATGGCGAAAACCTAATGCTGATATGCCTTTTTTAGGAATAGCGATAGCAAGATATTCAAGATGGCTGCCAATGTCAGATCGGCACCATTTTCACTAAACACCAAGTAGATATCATCAGAAATCGTTTACTAAAAATCCATGTTGACATGACCAACCATTCAGGAGGTGTAGAATAACAAAAATCAAGATGGTCACTGTATCGGCCATACTGGATATATGAGCGGCATCAGTTATCTTAAGCTCCAGATAAACATCATAAGAGGTCTTCTGACAAAAACGCTATGTCTATATATCTTTCCTTTTAGGAGAAATAGCGATAACAAAGATTTTTAAGATGGCTACAGCTGCGGCTATAAAGGATGTCAGATTGGCACCATTTTCTTTCATGACCAACTGGACATTATATGAAGTTTTTTAGTAAAAGCCCAATGCCGATAACGACTTTTCATTCAACCGGAGTAGCGAAAACACATGATGAAATAAAGATGAATGCTATGACGGCCAAATAGGACCTAAGAACTACATGTCAAGATGACTTTCCATTCAGGAGGAGTAGCAATTATAAGACTTTTAAGATGTTTGCCGTCGTGGTAATAATGTATGTTATAGCAGCGCCATTTTGATTTAGGACTAACTAGACCATGGGATGAATGTGTGCATATTTTCATGGCAATCGCTCTAATGCTTTAGGAGTAGCAATAACAAACTTGTGCTAACGGACAGCCATACATTGGACATTGGACAACAAATAACAGGGCATCCCATCAGCTCTTCTGGTCAATTACCAGTAAAATTTAAAAGCAAAATAACCAGGAATAAAAAAGGGTAGATAATATTTACCCTGACACCTGTACTAAGAAAGATATAATTACCTCAAGCACTGCTTCACTGAGCAAGGTGCAAAATTCTTCAGAATTAGGAAGAGAAACACAAAAACACTCCAATATTGCAAGAACTGGTGAGAAAATGACTCATTAAATACAAAAAAGCGCTGATTTCCCAAACGGATGTTTAACAACGGCAACGAATGTAAAATTTGTTGAAACGCCCTAACACATTAACTGAAACTATACTCCAGGGAAAAAGAGGAAGATATTCCGTATATTTTTGTATGCGTAAGGAATCAGACTATCATCAGATTGTTTTTCAATTTGGGCTCCAAATACTCATTTGAGGAGGGAATACTTACCTTGTACTGGGGACATCGTGTCCCGAAAAAAGGAAGTAATGCAATAATAGCTGGCTATGTATTACTGCTACTAAAATAGCCTTTACATTTACAGGTGCATCCACTAAATTTGGAAGCCATCTTACACATATGGTATTTGCTTTGATGCATTGGCTTTACCAACTTAGTAGAATATGGCGGTTGAGTAAAGAAGTTAATATTTTTTTTCACCTTCTGACCCAGAGCAGGACAAAGTTTATAAAAGACAGATTACCCCAGGGCAAATTCACTGGAAAATTAAAACTTGCACTTGGGATATTTGACCTTGTGATCCCCAAATGACAACATAATATCCCAACTCCCGTTAAAAATAAGGTAAAATAAAATAAAGTATGTTTTCTTTAAACTATTATTTTTAATTTACAATATATACATAATAAGAGCGGCTTTGTAATGATTTATTTACACGCATGAGTGATTTGAGAGCACTTAGTTCTATCCATGTAATTATTTGCCAAACAGGAAGTAAGTGTTGGTGTCCGTGTAATATTTCCTGAGCAGTAAGTAAGTACTGGTCTCCATGGAATTATTTGCCAAGTAATAAGTAGGTATCGATCTCCATATAATTATTTGACAACCAGTATATAAGTATTGGTCTCCGTGTAATTATTTGACAAACAGTAAGTAGGTATTGGTCTCCATGCAATTATTTGACAAGCAGTAAATATGTATTTGTCTCCATGTAATTATTTGACACACTGTATATAAGTATTGGTCTCCATGTAATTATTTGACAAACAGTAAGTAGGTATTGGTCTCCATGTAATTATTTTACAAGCAGTAAGTAGGTATTAGTCTCCATGTAATTATTTGACACACAGTATATAAGTATTGGTCTTCATGTAATTATTTGCTAAGCAATAAATAAGTATTGGTCTTCATGTACTTATTTCCAAGCAATAAGTAGATATTGGTCCCCACGTAAACAATAGATGATAAACATCACTCATGACTGGTAGATGTTTGGATACATTGATCGCATTTAGAAAAATATATATGGTTGATCATTAGAGACTAGTACCTTTTCCATCCTAATACCTATGCAGCATAAATATAACGAATTACATCATTACAATTTATCACATTGTAACCTTGAAATTGGAAAATGTATCAAAACCATCACTAACTAGTTGACTTTTGAGAGTCAGCAATCTTGGGAGATTTCATTGGACCGGAAAGCCAGCCAGGCAGTTTTCTTGGACAGCATAATGATTATAGAAGAGCCTACTCACACACTGCCCATGTCCATGTTAGGGCTTTAAAGTTAGCAAATTCGGTATACTTACAAATATTAGTATTAAAATGTAATTGATCAATTGAAATATAAATATTTATTCCACATTTGACAAAAGTTGCTTAAAATAGTTATTATTGGCCTTTCCATATGTGTGCAAAATAATATGAGACTGACCTTGACAATGACTACAATATGGCAGTGATAGACTGACAGTACAGTGTTCCATCTAGGATTTAGTAAATTTCAGCACTGTTACCCCATCAAATTGAGAAAAGGGGGACCAATCTGGAAAAAGTGTAACTAATCGAGTCACAGTTGGATCATCTCAATAGAGCATAAAAAGTAACTAAAACTGAAAGAAGAACAAGAGTGATTGTTATAATATATCCCTTTTTCAAAATGAGGTTAATATATAAAAATGAAAATCCATATACTCTTTCTTTGGCTCATGTTTTAGCATTTTTTTTCTTTTTGTTTTCCTTTTATGCTTGCCATTAAAAGAACCGTAAACAGACTGTATTTCCACCGTATAGTTGATCGCTCATATGTCCATCTTTAAGTTTTGGAACACACGAAGAATATTTGAAGTTTGTAGTCACACGAAGGTACAACTGAAATGAAGAATCTCCAACAACACAACCAATACATACTTGTTCTTTGAAAGTATAACAAAGAATTTTGAGTCAACATACAGCTGAACATCATGCATGATGTGCCGGCATTACTATCGTTAGTGTATACGCGAATCATTCAAATTCATTAACATAACAAAATGGCATAGATTAAGATTTGCTGACACATTATGTAATGGTAGGCTGACAAGATAAGACAATAATCCGGATATTTGTTTTGAGTATGATGAGTGGGTCAACGTTTTAATGCTATAACAATTAATGATGTGGAGCTCATAATGACAGCATCGACACGAAACTGGAGGCCAAATGTTCAAGAATATCTCACATAGTCGGCAGCCCATATTGAGACTGTTGCATAGGTTAGAGTCTAATTGCTTTATTCGTACTAAATTTGCTCTGATATTTCCATATTGCGTAGATCCAGGCACTATGCAGTGATTAGGCACATTCATTTAAAGGAATTAACTGGACATTCAGTCAAATTCGGCATACCTAAGTTATCATCGCTAAACCAACCAACCGAAATGGTGGTCCACAATAGCACATTATAGGATCGAATTGGTCATTTCTATATTTCTGGGAATAAAGTGGACATGATTCATAAAACAATTGCACAAAATCTTTTTTTCGCATGATTATGCTGCACCCATTCAAAAATTGAAGCAAAAGTTTTCAGTGTTTGCAGTATTTTTACAATCATGCATTCTAAGTGCAACCCTGACTGTTAAAGAATCCGCTGATCAATGTAACTGGGCATTTCTGTAACTGCAGCATGTGGCACATATAGACACTAAATAAAGGTGCTGATATATGTACTGTGTGCTGTGATCACAGAGCATAAAACTCACAGAACATAAAGCACTGCAAATTAAACACGATTCTCTCCATTTTTCACCTTCTGTCCTCACTCTTTGTGAATATTTTTGATCTGCTTTCAGGCATGTACCATGTCAACTTGTGCTTGCCTAAGCTGACTTTGAGCTTGTAATAGGTGCCATGCAAGCAGATTTGTCCAATCGTGTGATTTACTCATATGTGCATTTTGACCATAGAAACTTTGATATGTATGAGCGCACAAGACATTTTCATGTTAACTTTCTGATAGACTTAAATAATGTATGATACTAATAAACAGTTCTCAGAGTCACATTAAAAATGATATAATGGTCGTTACGTTTCCTTCACTTGGTGGAAACAAAATGTCCATCTAATACTGGTTTGATACTTTATTTCAATCTCGTGAGTAATTCATGTCTGTTTTACTCTGAACGTATCTAACGTGATGACTTGCGTACTCTGGCACTTACATAAGTTTTCGGAACATTATACAGATATAACTGAACCATTTTCTATGCATCTAGACAACTTATCACTAGCTGATTATTTTTGGCTCAACAACAAGCACTCTTGATCTTTGAGTCTGTCATTGAGGTTGAAGCCAACTAGGACAATGGATCATATGAATTGCTTCATATGCAATTTTATCTTTTCGAAACAGTACACAAACATGAACCAGTATGGAACTAATTGTGTCTAAATATTTTGTAGGTCATAATTATGTTAAATAATTTAGTTTGAGCTGCTGATACATGTCCAGATATTATATTTTCCATACTCACACAAAACATGTTTATGTCAATTTAATGGTATACTTAAATAATGTATGATACTAATAAAAAGTACTAACAGACACATTTAATGTTGTTATAATCCTAACATTTCCTTCATTTGGTGGAAAAAAAAATGTCCATCTAATACTGGGTTGCGTTTTCACTGACAATTCCAATATTACTGGTGTTTTTGTAGTTTGCTTGTCCACAGTGGGACAACAGGTATGAGTAATGAAACATAAGGCATCTTGATTCCTTGGATCCACCATCAGTAGCAAACATATAATGTTCATTATCTGTAAAAAAAACAAACATTATCTTGAGGTCTTTTGTTGCAGAATTAAAATATATAAAAAATGTAACTGCAAACTAGATAGATTACCATCAAGTTATCTGCTAAAAAGTCACATAAACAATCAACGTATTCCTTATCTAATCTAAATTGTATATAATTTAAATAAGACGGCCGCTTTCTGTTGAGACCAGTATTTTGACCCAGAGATTAAAGTCTTTAAAACTGAGCTTAATCTAACAAACTTAGCATTGATCTTGATCTAGGGTATGGATGCACCTGGATGCAGATGAATATCTTCGAAGACACCAAAGTCATCACTATGCTGAACTTCAACCAAGGTGGGATTGACAGCAAGTATCAAGCAAGGTGGGCTTGACAATAAGAATCCAGCAAGGTGTGCTTGTCAACCAGTTTCCACCAAGGTGGGCTTGACAACAAGATTTTCTACCCAGTTGGCCTCATCAAGTATAGTGTGCAACCTACAATGTATGTTGAGCAATATACAGCAAGCTATTCGGGAATCTAACAGATTATTACACACAATTTTAAACAATGACTGATGCTTGCAGTTCTGCTTCCTATGATGGAATTGAGGTGGAAGGTAATTTGAAATGAAGCAACTTCAACTGTACTAGAATGTCTATCATTTAGTCCCACAAAAACATTAATTAATGTTGACAATAAGAACATATACATCACTTGAAAAGCCTTAGTAGCCAAGCTGCTGCCTTTAAGGTCTATAGAAAACAAATTGTTGTACCCATACAAGTAAGAACGTTACATTTACCACTGTGCCCAACAAGGAAACAAAAGTGTACAAACACTTTAAATGAAAACCTTCTCATAAGAATAATTTCTTCAGATGCTTTGATACAGGTACAATTGGCATTTATAGTTAAGACATTTCAGTTTGTAACCATGCACGATGAATGCCTTATCACTCAGTTGAATAAAAGTGAGAAGAAAACAAAACCTAGTCTTCCGACATTGTTATCATTATATACTCCCCTAGAAATGTGATGTAACTATTATGTACACATGATATGATGCCATTGTGTTTACATAGTAGAAAGAGTCTATTTAAAGGAGACAGGGATGCTCTCATACTTGACATTTTCATACATTTCAAACTAAATATTGATATCCTACTGTTACATACACTCAAACACTAGAAAGCATAAACTTAAAACTTAAGAAGCAAAACACAAAACAGATTAATGTTTGTAAAGCACATATGCCTATTGCCAAACAGCAAACCAAGAAGACTAATCAGCCCAGATCAGGTACCATTGTGTGTTCCTGGACTTGGTACTTAACTCCATTTGCCTAGGTATGATATAATCTTCAAGTGTTGCTGTGCCATAAAACACCACAACCAACACACCAACTAACCAAAAACGTTTTAACATGCATGCAAATTGGAAATATTGCTATAAAGGCATAAACATGTATTTAGGTCAGCTACATACAGATAAATATGCATACCAAATTTTAATTTGTCTCTCTCAGATTTTCTTTGGCATAATTGTGTTAACGATGCATTTGTCCAAGAAAATATAAGCCAAAATGTTATAAAAATTGATGTATATGCCTAACAAATCAAATCAGGTATATATATATATATATATATATATATAAATACAAATAGGCTTTTGAACTGGTTTTCATTCATTATCGAACTCATCAAAATGTTATTACGATATACGCATTAATGTGCGTGGATCTTGCTCTCTACTGACCCCATCCAAGATCTTATTGATGTAAGCATAAATTCCAAGTCAAATAAAAATTGGATCAGAAATTTTACTTCCAAATTGGTAATAATCTCAGCCAATCAGATGCAAGATCACCTCATTAGTATGTATGGATTGCATTCATTATCAATCCTTCCAATAGTTGATGACATAAACCCAGATTCCAAAGTTTTATTGAAATCGAGTAAGAAAGATAGACTCCAGATTGGAAACATGCGATTGTTGACAGACAGACGATGCCCAATCTCCACAATACAAGTTAAATTGTTATTATGGCCAGATGCGCTAAAAGTGCTGTCATAGCCTGAAAATCTGATCCGTTCATCTACATATGAATACATATATGCTAGCAAAATTTTATTCATCAATGTTGGGTGGTTTTTGAAAAATGTTGCTAACAAGCTTGTCCAGATGGATAGAAGTATGGACGGACATGAGCAAATCATGATGCCCCTGCTGCAAGGGCCATTAAAGTTTCACCAACCTCCCCCCTCCCTCCTCCCTTTTTGTCATAATCAGTGCTATCATATTATGTACACATGGTACTTATTTAATTTGTACCTCTTGCTCCTGCCTCATGATTTCTTTAGTAGCTACAAGGCTTCATAGATGGTGATCACTCGTCTCTTTTGCTTGTTTAATTCTAGGATGTATACCTGTGTACCAATCGCATCATCAATGTCACGAAGCACAGCATTAATCTTGTTCCAATAATCCTCAAAATCGTGTTGGCTAATCTGTCCCTGAGCGGTGGGAGCACTGATAAGATTCCTATATAAATGGATTCGCTCAACACTAGCTCCAAGAGTTATGTCCCTTGGATCATCTGATGGATGAATACCCCAGCCTAATAATGGAGCAGGGACCGAGCTGACATTTCTGATCAGAGTGTACAACAAGGAAATGTCAAACTGGTCCACCGCTGCCACATTCTGACCCCGGGGAACTGGGAAAACCGTTAGAATTTGATCCTGGTTTAGAAGAGCTGGTTTGCTTTGTCTCCTACTGGTCAAGTCAGTTCTGTTGGCCAGGATTGCCTTGTAGATGTTTTTGTGCGGTTCAGGAACATGGCTGCGGAGGATGTTCCTCATGGCATTTCCACAAACAGTTGCAAGAGCAATGCAGAGGCGCGCATAGTTCATGTGCTCATGCGCTTTGGCTGCATCAGAGTCATGTCCCTAATGAAAGAAGAAAGCCAAAATAAGAACGACAACCTTGTCACCAGTGACTTAACATAAAGATTAAATGAATGATACTAATTTACGTGGTCGACATACTAATTTAAACAGTGTCAAATATACCATTTTGCTGTGTTTTATCGGAATAGGGGAACAGAAAATACAAAGAGTCCCTACCTCACAGACTGAAATGTTTGACAATCGGGTTGGAACATTTTTCAACAATACTATATCAATAGCATTGGTACTCTTCATGGGACTTTCACTGCTTAGATCCAAAGAAAAAAAACCCTGTAAAAATGAAGATATTAATTTGACAGGAAAAAATATGGAATGGCTTTTTCCAAAAGATAATCAGATCAATAGATTCTCCCAAAGGTAACAATATAAGGTGTCTTAGAATGTATCCTCTCTTTTTCTTAGCACATTTCCAATACAACATACCAAACTTTATTTTTTTGCCGTAGCAAGAATCAGTTTTGCTTATGGTGCAAAAGAAATGGGATATTTTAGTGCCCTTTTAATTAAGTTTTGTCCGTATATAAAGTCACATTAAAATTGGAATGCTGGTATTCCAGAAACTGACAACTGAATGAACATCATGAGAGCAAACACAGAGAGAATTAATTATGAGAAAGAAACATTAAGTAATATATTTATATTTACACACATACAAACAGTGGAACCCAGTTGGTCTAACCCCAGGTGACCTGAACATGCATGTTAGCTGAATCTGACATTTGAGGTCCCAACATGATTATTTCCTATGGTACAGTATACACAAACAAGAGTCTCCAAAAACAATTGATATAAATATGTGGATATCCTGGAGAAGACCATTTGAAAGCTGTCTTTTAATGTTTTTTAAACAACTAAGAACTGAAACCATCTAAGATATTCTTGATAAAACTATAGCATACCAAATTTTATACAATACAATGGCATGTTTGAGCTAACATGTTCACTAGATATGTGCAGTGAAACACCTAAGTCATGGCATTTGCTATACCATGTCACAAGCCTTTAAATATAAAATATGAAGTCATGACCACTGATCTCTAAATCAATGTCAGAGTGCTAATCTTCAATTTGTATGCTGAAATGCAACTTAGTTCAAAAACTTAATCATTGAGTTCACCCCAAGGTCAAGAAGATCTGCATGGTTCTCAACCTCATCCAAACTGTACAGGTTATCTTGGTGATCAGATCTTCATTCCGGGTTACAGACATATCACAATAAGTGTTTTAGTAAAAACCCTATGTCTGTACAAGTACCCATTCAAAAGGGGTCAGGATAAACAAGATTTACAATATGGCATGGGTTTAACAGCACAGTAGGACAATCCTAATTATGTAGCGCCACTTAAAAGTTAAGTTTAAAACATTTAAAGGAAAACAAAACTGCAACAGAACCTTTCTATATGAGGTATGCTACTATAAAATGATGGCTTTGTGGAGCTTTCATTTAACATGTTTTGTCAAATATATGGAACATAATTCGATGTCATAAAAGATGTTATTTCAGTTTTTCCAGATATAGTTAACAAAACGTAATGCTGGTGATTAAGTCATTTAAAATCAACAGTAGAGAGATAACACCAAGATATATTTAACTGATCAAAAGTAAATAAATTTAAAAACTAAAATGTTGAAGCAAAATGTTAAGGACTTACCCAAGTGGCTCTGAGGTTAGATTAGCCTCATTTCAATACATGAATAACTATGTATTGGAAGAAAGAATTATTTTTTACATGTGATGACTATTCACTGAGAAGTAGCTGTTAAGTGATTTTTATAAATTTTGCAAGGTCAGATTAGAGTTATTTTTATATAGGACCACCTACTTCGAGTGAGAAGTGTTTAATGACCATCTATTCAGGAGAAATAGTTAAAACAAGATTTTTAATATGGCTGTCATGATGGCAATGATGGACATACTGTATTCAATGTGAGATCAGCCCCAGTTTCAATTAGAACCAGCTAGACATGGTAGGAAGCCTTGTCGATATAACCCCATGCGAAAATATGGCCATCCATTCAAGAGCAGTTAAACAATATTTTCAAGATGGCTGCCATGGCAACCATATTGAATGTCTAGCCAGTACCCTTTTCATTTAGGACCAGCTAGACCATAGTGTGTGCCTAAACTTTCATGGCAATTCTCCAAATAGTTTAGAATTAGTAGCTGATTGGTAGATGATGGACGTCAGATGACATGCCATAAAATAAGTTCTTCTGATCTATAACCAGTAGAACTAACAATGTGCACTGGACTAGTATACATTTGTGAACACTGAGTATTTCTGTGCCATTCCAAATTGGACCAAAAATATGACATCTTATTTTAAGAGTTGTTTCAAGCAATCGCTGATGGATAGACCTATGATGGAATCATGGTCATAGCATAAGCTCTCTTGGCCTTATGGCAGATGAGCTAAACATATGTGTGACAAATCTGATTAGACTAAACGTAAGCTTAGAAGAAATCAACAAAACGTTACAACATAGTTTTTTATAAAAACTGGAATGCACATGTTACTGTATATATTTTCAACTTTTTTTATTAAAATAAAACAATGACGTGATAAATGCAGGTTGCATATTAATTATATTCAAATTAAATAAATGGATAGAATTAAAGAAAGTATATGCTTTTTAAAACAATTAGAAATGCTACAATGTGGACTTTTTCCATTTTTTAGATTATTGAAAATCAATGTTACAAAATCCGGGTTACACAAAATTGTTCATGAAAATAAATTAAAGAAAGAACATGTACTTCAGTCTTTAAGAAAATGTGCAGAGAAATGTAAATGTCCTTCTCTCACGTCATAGCTAAGGTCGAATGATAAATTCTAGGATGTAGCTGGGGTTTCACATTTCTGGTTCGTTCCATTCAACGTACATTATTTTAGCAAAAACAAGCCCCAATTTGTATTGGTATCTTGAATGAATATAGTAATTGAATGGAAATATATACCAACATTTTGTTACAATTTTGGTATTTTTTTTACAGCCAATCGAAATTAAAAAAGACAGAATTTGAACATTTTATTACCGGTCCACACAGTTTTTTATATTATAAATAACTGATTTACTGCAAATTATCTTCAAAACATGGTGAATGAATTGTCTTGAAGTAGATCCTAAACTGTAAAAATATATTTTAGTCAAAATACACATGAATTAGATCATATGATAAATTCTCAAGTTCGGATTGCCAAACTACAGGTATTTATTTTAGGTCAATACACAAGTAGATCACAAGATACATTCTGGAGTTCAGATTGCCGAACTACAGGAATTTATTTAAGAACAACACACTTGATACTGGTCACATGTTTAATTCTAGAATTTGGGTTGCCAAACTACATGAATAAAGGTTATCACAATGTACTTGAAGTAGTTAACATAATAAGTCTTCAAGTTCAGATTGCCTAACAGCAGGAATTTATTTCAGGACATTACATATTTCCCCTAGACTCTGGGATCTATTCCTGACAACAGTCATTACACCTGTTCCACCTACATGCCAACATGACATAATGTCATATTACATTACATGATGCATTAAATGAATTATTGCCTTCTCCAATGGATCTGGTGGGGTAATAGCTTGGACATTTGTATACACGACCAGACAACATCACTGTAGCAAGTACATCAGTAATAGAATCATTATAATATTTCTTTTCCTTTCAGTAATGTTGATACAACTCACCTCATCTGCAAACCACATCTGAAACAGTGGTGTAAAACCAACCATGTCATCTTCAGAGATACCTTGAGATGATGGACACTGAATACGCAACTCGTATTGTAAATTCTGGCTGAGGTAAGATGTAATCTTTGCCAGATTCAGAGTAATGAACTTTCGAACTCTGGTACACACGTTTGCATCTGGAGTCTTGACTTCATCAATCACCATCCTCGTTATTCTTGCAAAAACAATATGGTTTCTACAGTGCAAGGTCAGTCTGTGGAAAAGGTCAAGGTCAAAAATACCACAGCCACAGAAAATAAGATTTTCTGATTGATCCTTCTTCTTGGCGACTGGCCAGCGAGCAACACATGCAGCAAGAAGCCTGTGGAAAATGGGAGGTGGCAGAAACTTTTCTGTAAAGACACAGCACAGAACTGATGTGCTCACCATCCGGGGATCTTGTTCAGGGGAGATAACTTCTCTGGGAGATTCTTGGCGAATCATGCAAGGGGTAAGGAAGTAGCTCTCCACCTAAAAAAAAAAAAAAAAAATATATATATATATATATATATATATATATATAACATTCAGAGAATAAGAGAGATAGTGACGTCGCCACAGCCTCCGCCTGCGTAACAAGCAAACAAATTAATACAAAACACATAAGAGCTCCTTGGAACTAATTGCATAAATTTGATAATCTACTTTTCAAACACAATAGAACACAATCTTACTGCTCTTGACTGAGTCTCAAGACATTAATAGTGCCTTACTGAATAAGTCAAAAGGTTTAGTAATCATGACTGATTCAAGTTGCGTTCAATTATATGGCTCTGTTTCAGTGAGTGTTCTCGGAGTGATAATGTACCATTATTTAAAACATGCACAAACATTAGGGTCGAAACTATTCACTGATGTATCAGCAGTTTTACCATTTCGATACAAACATGAATACTTTGGAATCGATTCAAAACTATAAAAATTGCTTTTAACCTTCAAGAGCCATAACTAATTCATAGTTGTATACCTCTTTAGTTTGTATCAATATGTATCATATAATAGGTTTTGTATCGTGATACAAATTGATATAGGGAATAGACACGTTGTTTTACGCCATAACAAACATCCATCACTTGTACCAATAGCATCGTTTATATTAATCGAACATGCCATCATAAAACATGGACTGTGCTTACAACAGGAACAATATGTGCTGAAAACATTGGACTAAGTAATAACAATTAAATTGTTTTATGTAATTTTACTGAATTTAAGAATTTTCTTATGTGTTTTTAATCGATTTGTTTGGAAAAAAGCTGTTTTTCAACAGCTATGACACAAAATTAGGTGTCTTATACCCATAGGATACCAATAAAATATTTGTAAATTAAATGTAAAAAGGATTTATATTTATATATATATATATATATATATATATATATATATATATATATATATATATATATATATATATATGTATATAAAGTCAAAATAATTATGTATATAATTTATTAAGAAACTTATTGTGCAGAAACCCTTTCTTATTACCATTACTTATCATGACCATGAATTCTGACATGTAGACCCCAAACGCATAAGCCATCTAAATGCTTGGTCAATTAACTTACTCTTGAGCAAAAGTTATTTTGCAAAACCCTTTTCATTTATGCCACAATGACCCTGACCTTTGGATCTGTCACCCCCAAATCAACATGTCCCACTTGAAAATAGCAATCTATTCAGAAGTTGTGATAACAAGATTTTAAAGCTGGCCATCATTGTGGTTATACCGGATGCTAGATCGACATTGTTTCCATTTAGGATAAACTGGATATCAGAAGATGTCTCCTGGTGAAAACTCTATGTCGATATGACTTTTTGTTTAGGAGATTCGGCAATAACAAGATTTCCAAGATTGCTGCAATGGTGGCCATAATTGATGTCTGATGAGCCCCATTGTCACTTAGTACCAACTAAACATTGTAAGACATTTTTGGAAAAAAACACATGTTGATATGACCATCCATCTAGGAGGAGTAGCGATTGCGAAATTTTCAAGATGGCCACCAGGTGCTCGATTCGTGGATTTATTAATTTCTGCAATAAAAATTATTTTTTCTAGCATTATATACCTCGAGCCAGCTGTTGTTGAGTCAGACTATAGCACACTGACCGGAACAGAGGACATGATTATTTTAGTGGACAAAAAAGTTGTAGAAAACCGTGCTGTTGTCTTATTCAACAAGGACTGATTCAAATCATATGATGTGGAAAATGGAATATTTAGTGCAGAAATTATTAGATGCACAAAACAAGTGCTAAGTGTTACAATTTCTTGAATAAACAAGATATAGGTTAGTGTTTTTGTGACCCGTTTGTGCTCTAATTGACCTCAATTTTCAATTTGGTAGAGACCACTGGGCTCCACTTTTTCCATTTCTTGACTGAATACTGACTGAGGCTTTTCTGTTTTTAGTAACACTGAAATATCTGAAGGCAGACTGGCATCCTTTCTAGAAACTTTTAAGGTCAAAGTTGATCAAATTCTGCTCAACAGTTTTTGATAAAAAGTCATATTGAGTTTTTAATACTATTTTTAGGAATGGCAGTCATATTTGATTACAGATTGACATCATTTGTATAAGTCTGAAAGCACTTCATGCCAGAGTTTGGTTTGTTATGGGTTTGTGAGTTTAATGCCATTTTTCAGCAGATGATAGGCTATATATGGTAGCCAGTACACTTTGTGCTAGGGTTATTGGTGTTAAATTTGTTGAAATTCTGTCACTCGTTTTAAGAAGGATTTATGCCAACCATATTAAATGATCAATCTGCATTGTTGATATGAATTTGAAATCCCATTCCACCTGGATGCTTTCAGTTAAATAATTTAAGCAGTTGTTGAGAAGTATCTTCCTTTTTTGTAACAGCAAACATATTTGATGGTGGATTGAAATCATTGGTGTAAAAGTGAAAACCCTTCAAGCTAGAGTGCTTTCAGTTCAATTTGATCAAATTTTTTCTGCAGTGTTTGAGAAGTCCTTTACATTTGTTTTTAGTTTTTGTAATAGCAGCTACATTTTATGGTAGATCAGTATCATTTGTGCAGATTAGAAAACTTTACATGCCTGTCTGCTTTGTGTCGAATATGGTCAGATTCTGTGGAGCAGTGTTGACGAAGAATTTATTGCCAGTTTACCCCCATTGCGTTAATGTCAGTTTTGCTCTCTGTTATTTATTTCTTGCCGGGGTGGAGGACACTGTTCCTGCTGAAATTCAGTTTGTTTCATTCCTTGCTATTGTTTGTTAATGTTACTGATTTTAAAAGTTATCTTGATGTATTCATTTCTTTATTAAACTATCATTGCCTGTAATACTGAATAGAATAAATAATGAAATAAAACCCAAAACATGTATTTTTCATAATATATGAATTTCCTGCCAAACTTAATTACTTTAACCAACACAAAACATTAAGAATACAGTTTGTCTGGAGGTTTCAGTTAATGATGTATGTGTGGTTTGATAATCATGTTCCTTTATTGATCATAAGCACAACAATTCATAAAATATTTTGAGAAAATATTTAATTAATTACCTTTGTTGTGCATTTTTATTGATGCATTGACTGAAGTGCTACATAGAAGCTATCAAACTATGTCAAGGGAGGTAACCACTGAATGTTTACTTGCAGGATCAGAATGTCAGTTATGCCCTTTTATATATCTTGTCTGGCCTTTCAAGGTCAAAATTCCAGAAGAGCTAAATATTGAAAAGGGTATTAATATTAGGAACACAAACTATTCTTAGCTACGAACATTAGAGACCATGATAAAGGCTAGGCTATGAAGTATGAAATTCCTTCAAGCCCAAAATTTAATAGGGAATGAAACAAGAGAAATAGGTCACATTAACAGACTTTTCATAGGTAAATGTTGCATTTGCCAAGATATATGTACACAAAATATTAATTGAATGTATGCATGAATGTATGTATGTATGTATATATGTATGTATGTATGTATGTATGTATGTATGTATGTATGTATGTATGTATGTATGTATGTAGGCATGTAGGCATGCATATATGTATGTATGTATGCAGGTATGTATTTATGTATGCACGTATGTATTTATGTATGTATGTATGTATGTATGTATGTATGTATGTATGTATGTATGTATGTATGTATGTATGTATGTATGTATGTATGTATGTATGTAGGTAGGTAGGTAGGTATCTATGTATGCATGCATGCATGGATGTATGTATAGGGTTTAACGTCACATCAGCACAATCCTGGCTATATAGTGCCACCTGAAAGCAAAGTTCTTAAAATGTCAATGTAAAAATTTCAAACAATTTAAGGAAGATATACCATTGTAAAAAAAAGCAAACACGTGGTCCTACAAGGTAAAAGATAAACTATAAGAATGCTATAATTCTTTATAAGCTATATAAAGTAAAACATATTCAACACTATCACCTAAGCATACCAATATAGATCATAATGAGCTATTTTAAAAAAATTAAGTGTGTTTCACTTACATAAAACTGTATGATCTGGCCATGGCAAAAAATATGCAACAGAGACTAACTGTAGCACAAAAGTTACTCTACTATGGCTGTATGGAGATACGAAATGGATAGACACCAGCATGGATAGATGGACCCAATTGGAATTAGCTATATGCCCTTTCCACATCAGAAGTAGAATTTTTGAATATGTTGAATTCTATAAAGATATTGCAGTAGATTCATCTAGTCCAGTAATGATTTTGCAGGAAATAAAATAGGGCAGTACAAATATTTACAAAGTTTCAGGATTTGTTTACACTGTATATTGTAAAAATACATTTTTCAAGCAATTCATTAAAAATTTGTTTACATGCTTCCAATTTTCAGCTAAAGTTTAAAAAGGATTGTTTAGGACATTTATTCATGCTGTGTTCTTATTAAAATGTATCTTTTTATATTTAAGACTGTGACAACAGGTAAAATTTGCAAATAAAACAAAAGGAGAAGAAAACTGAAACATTCATGTATCAATTGACCTTCTCTTCCCCAGTCTCACTGAATAGCCTTGGCTTGGCAATTATGTTTAACTGTTCCATTATCAGCAAGATGTGATCTTTGTGGGCATGTAGTTCTGGATACTTCTCCTCTATCCAGACTGCATCTGTAAAAGAAAAGAAACTGATTTTCGATCCATTGAAGAAGTTCGGCTGTGAGACACCTTTAAAAACATGTTCGTTTAAAGCACCAGATACAGATTTATTCTCATGGATTTGGAAATGCAATTGTTGCATTTAATTTCATTGTTAATAAAATTTATGTTCAGCCAACCATTTATACCAGCAAAATTGAAATAAAAGGCAAAAAAGTCAATTCATTCATGCTCATATTACTAAGTTTGCTATGTTACTGACAAGAATGACATAATTACTTTTTCATCGCTAAATCATTTCAGCAGTTCCAATGAGTTTTTAAACAGCTTGACTCTCCACCGATGGTAACCTATGCACAAACTTTATATGATTTCAGTTTAGGACTGAGGATACTTCATGTCATACTATGATACAATGAATAAATTAATGTAAATGTGTAAGAGGATTCAAACAGTATAAAATTATACATATATATATATATATATATATATATATATATATATATATATATATGAAATATAACCTTTACATTAAAGGTTACCTTTAATTTCTCCATACAAAATAAGGTAACCAGACTTCAGGTGATGACACTCTCAAATCAGTTTTAATTTCAAATCTGATTTTATGAAGCAAATTCATGTTTTGTTTTCATTTTCATGAGCCTTTGATGAGGTAAAAGGAAATGTTATGATAATATATTTGATATTAATTTGTATGGTCCATCACTGAAGTAACTATGATCAGTTTTACTAAATATGCTTACCTTCATTGAGAAAGTGATGATTTCATGTCCCAGAAAGTGTTGTTATGTAGGTTTAACTTTGTGTTATTAAGATCAGTTTATAAACTTATCCTGTGAGATTTAAATCAATGAACACGATGTCATTAGTTTACATTTATGATGCTATATATGTGTCACCTGTTGTTCTAAAATGACAGTAGCAGACTTTAGGATGGCTTATATGTGCCCAGAGTCGTTAATATTCATTCTGCTAACTAGTGCACAATGTTCATTCCATGGGTTTCAAAATTCTATCTGGCCCATTTCATAGAGTTTTGAACTTATTACATGTGTACCTATTCAAAATCAAAGGACTATATTGAATAAGGGCCGTTTTTTGCCCCCCCCCCCATCTCCAATTTTCTTCATTTGATATATATTACAAGTATGAGGTAGTTTGTTTAAGTTTCTGACATAACTTTTGTGTTCTCATGCTGGTTGCCATGGAAACCGTGTGTTAAAAAATATTAAAGAAGATAGGCAAATTTGTCATCTTCTCCATGTATTTCTCATTGATACTGTATATCCATAAACTATTCACTAAATTTAAAATAGCATTATGTATTTGTATTATTTTTCTGGTATAAAGATGCATAAAATAAAGTTATAATTTGTCAAAAATAACCGAAATAAACGCTAGTAACTCATGACGAATATATCTAACTTACAAGTCAACATGAAACTATTCTCAGCTCCGTTGCAAAAATAAGACAGTCACTGATCAAATCAAAAACTGTGCCTGTTTGAAATATTGTTTAATATTGTTGGCTGATATGATTGATAATGAGGCCTTCTATAATCTTCTGAGTTCTCTTCTTCACCGAAAATATTGGTGTTTGTTCCCTTGTCCTCCTGGAAACTAAAGATGTTCTGTTTGTAATATTTTCATTAATTTCGTGGCAATGTACTCACACACACACATGCACGCACACACATATTTTCACGAAAAACTTTCATCGTTGCTCTATCTCCTCGATCTCTTGAAAATGAATGCCAATATTCATTAGCCTGTTTCAAAGAAATCACTGTGCTGGTCTCTCCAGTATTAAAAAGTTTAAAAAACTCTTTCAAAAAAGTATTGTTGTCGGAACACGAATCTGATACCAAAACAGATGTAATATTTGTTGTTACTACACATTAGTATTTGTTGCTTAAATTAGTTTTTTTTAAAATCATATAAAGAATGCAAATTGGGTTGCAACAATCACCTTTGGTATGGCTGAGTTACTTTGTTTAGATGTATCCACATACCAAATTTCCAGAGTGTGGGTGAAATAGGGTCAGAAATATTTAAAGTATAATGAACAATAGCAGAACATGCAAAAGTCATTCAAGAGTGCAATTAGGTCACATGAATAAAATGCTATATTCCCTCCCAACTTTGTTGGCAAGGAGATAAATGGAGACACATTTGAAAACAAGCAGCACAAGGTAACAAATGTGCAAACCGACAAGTTCTGAAGTGAGGGTTCCTTTCTCCTTGAAGTCTGACCATTTATGTGTGTCACCACTGTCAGCGGGGCTGGTTGACTGAGAGCCATTGTCAGTTGTATTGCGGAAATATGGTTCAAGATATTGAAAGCATAAGATTGAAATAGTTGAAAATACACGTCATTCAAGAATGCGAATTAGGTCACAAAGATCATATCTTAGTATGGTTGAGTAACTTTTGATGTATCCACATGCCAATTTTTGCTGAGTGCATGTGAATTATGGTCCCAACTATTGATATGTGAAACAAAAGAATGAAAACTAAACAATGAACTGGCAAAATGCTATATCCCCTCCCAACTTTCTTGGTGAGGGATAAAAAAGGAGACACACATTCTGAAAACAGGCAACAAAAGTAAGAAATGTACAAACCGACAAGTTCCAAAGTAAGGATTCCTTTCTCCTTGAAGTCAGACCATTTCTGTGCGACATCACTGTCAGGATCTCTGTCAGCGGGGCTTTTGGATAGAAAACCATTGTCTGTAGGGCTTTTTAGTGGGTTAGACTGAGCATTGATGAGGGACTTCAGGGCATCACTCAACCACTTTGGGTCCAACACAATATTCTCTCTCAATGCTTCAATGCTGAAAAGTAGCAGTATTTCGCAGAATTTGGAATTAAGTAATGACTCTTGTAACATCAAAGGTTAGTACTTTAGTCACTTGATATGGTCTTATTTTTGGCCTTTGTTTCTATTTTGTATTCTCATAAGCACACACAAAAAATCCTTGCACGCACACATCTCTTTTAATTTTAGGGAAATTAAATAAATATGTAACATTTTCGTGTTTATGACAAATCAGAATAAAATAATCAATAGTGCACATGCTTTTACAACCTTATAATTAGAGTCAAAAGAATGTCAGTTGATGGCTACTTCCAAACACTTAATTCCACCATGTACTAAATTTCATGTCATGATAAACAAGAGTACCGTGAATAGCACATTATACGCTTGCCCCATGTTTAACAGTCATCAATGTGCTTAACTGAATATGTGGTCAGAAACCAGTTCTTTTCTTTGTCGCTGATCTTGACCTTTGACTTTTGACCCCAAAACTGATAGGCTGTCCCTTATCCCAAGTGCAAGCCATCCACATAGTGTAGTTTAGGTGTATGATATAGAACACGTATTATTGTGCGGAAACCAACATTATTCTTTAAACCTTTAACTTTGACCTTTTGACCCCAAAATCTATTGGCTTCTTCCTTACGCCAAGTGCAAAGTCTGGTAACTGAAGCTGATGGGGAACTGTTGTTGTTGTGTATATACTATATTTTCTCTGTCAGTCACAGTGATCTTGACCTTTGATCGTTTGACCCCAAAATTGATAGGGTTAATTCTCACCCAAAAAGCAGTCATCCACAAAGTCTGATCATAACTATAAATGTTGAGAATTCAATTTATTGTGCTGAAACCATTTTTTTTTTCTTTCAGTCGTTTACCATTAACACACCTACCCCAAAATCAATAGGACCTTTCTTGTCCCAAATGAACATAATCCAGAAAGTTTGGTAAGATGGTTGAAAACTCTAGCTATTGTACGGAAACCATTTATGTTCTTTCAATCACGGTTACCTTGACCTTCTTAACTTTTGTCCTTGAAATCAATAGGGTTCTTTTTTACCCCAAGTGTGTGCAATCCACCAAATTTGGTGACTGCAGATGGTGGACAACTTGTTGAGTTATTGTGTGGAATCAAAGTTGGTAACTGAGTGCATATAAAAAGGACTGTTTCATCATTTGTTTATTTCTTTATAGAGGTATCTAGTTTTGAGCATTCCTGCTTTAAAGTATGTATGAATCTATACACTGTATGTCAAGTATATTTACCTTCCCTTGCCCATCACTATTGAAGACACACTAAAATCCACCATCAACGTATTAATTTATGAGACAAATGCCACATGTCAATAACCAGTGCTTGGGACATGAATTCTAAATCTCCAGTGTGTCAATACAATAAACATACTTTAAACCCTCTTTGTAAAATCTGGAAACCCAAATGTTTATCAAAAACTACACACATTTTAGAACTACTATAGCTTCATATATCTTCTGCTTACCACTACATAATGAGGATGCTTTACGAATTTGCAAACCTGTTGTTGAAATGGGCTTTTTTCTGTAGGCTTTTCTTTCAAAATGCGGTCGTAATATATCTAACAAGAGGTCAAAGTGTGCCTGATATCACATAACTGGGTAGTTGTCATACAACAACTTCTGAAAGCAAATTGACAAATTTGTTCACACTTTACAGGGGAAATAAGAGTCTGGAGAACATTGTTGCTATGTTGTCTATTAGTATTCTTTCCAAGACCATATACACAGGATCTCTTGCTTGGTATAAAAAGGATATGTCATTTATAGATCCAGCATTGTCCACTGGATCTCTTCCTGCCTTATTTATAAATTAGAAACTGCTCATTAGCCACACCCTTAAAATGCCTTCAACTACCAGGCTTTATAAGGGGAGTTAATCGGCGCAGTCAGCATGGATTTCTGGATCTGTTCTTACCTACCCTGGGAGTCATAACAAGGACGCCATTGAGATCCGCACCCATGGAAGCTGCAGTGGCTCAGGGGTTAATGCATGGGGCTTTTGACCAGGGTTGGGGTTCTATTCCCAAAAGCAGCCTGGATCAATTAACACATTTCTCAAGTTTCTTTTCTCATTTTTTAAGGTCATGAATTTTCTTTCTCTTAGTAGATAAATCTGGACCTGTTTCAGGAGGAAAGTAAATTTGTTTATATTGAAAGCTAAAATTACAAAATATAAATTTAAAATAATCTGTAAATAATGGTACTGATTATATGAAATGCTTTAAAATAAAGAACAATGCATGTGAACATGTTTCAAGACAAGGATAATCTAGAAATAACGTATCGTGGTTCCCTGCTTATGTAAAGACTCCAACTGGAAGTACCCTATAGTGTCATGTCTCTGAATTTTATACTACTTATGACTAGCATCATTTGCTTATGCTACATATGCTAGTTTGTTTCCATGGTAACATAAAACAGGAGGTCCAAGTGGTCCTGATATTGCTCACTTCTAACTGACATATGCAAACTTATGAAAGCAAATGCACACATGCTGTGAAACTCTTGAAAAAAATAAGAAAAGTTTGGAGCACTAATTGCAACTTTATCTATTAGACGTTAAAAATATATATCATTCCTGTTTCTTGGTGAAAATATGTATTTGCTTGGTCATTCAAATTAGCATTGGTGTGCATCAAGGCAGACTACTCTAAATTCAATTTGAATATTGTATTTAAGAGACTGCACACAATCCATTGCTAACTTTATCCATAATGTATTTTAATCTAATAGGAGTGTTAGTTGTTATATTTTGTTATATCTTGTATTTTTCTTCAGTTTTAAATCACAGATTATTCAGTGTAATCCCTAGGCTGTATAATTTTGCTAATGTATGCTTGTTTTATTAAAATTTATGACTTATGGATTACAACACTCTTTTTTGTATTACTTTTTTCTGCAAGGTGGAGAGCTCTACATAATTCCAAACCTGTAATTCAAAATAGTCATTATCAAAGGCTACTTCTGTTGCTTTGACAGGAAATCTGGCAAGTACTGTATGCCTTTTATCAACTTTGGTCAAATTCAATTCAATGGCTTTGAAGAAAATTGATTCAAAGATTTTCTATCTTTTGTAATATTGGCCATATATGATGCCTAAGGAGCATTATGTTTTTATAAATTAAAAAGGTATTCATCCCAGGATGATTTACATTAAATATGTTCAAATTCTGGTCAGCAATTTTTCGAAAGTCGTTTAAAAGGTTTTCAATTTTTTAGCAAATAGTACCCATATTTGATGGTGGATCGGCTTCAATTATAAAGGTTATATTGGTCTTCATGCTAAGATACTGTCTATGAAGTTGGCAAAATTATATTCAGCAATTTTGCGAAGGTCTCATTTAAATGTGTTTTTCCCTTATTTTTAGTAATGGTGGCAATAAATGAAAGCGGATTAGCATAATTTGTAAAATTTTGAGAGGTCATCATGTTCGTGTGCTTACTGTCAAGTTTAATCAAATTCTCGGCAACGGTTTTTGAGACGTTTGATGGTTTGTCTTTATTGTTTGTAATGGTGACCATATTTGAAAGGTAATTGGTATCATTTATACAAAATAAAT
Organism: Margaritifera margaritifera; assembly: GCA_029931535.1. Classification (NCBI taxonomy): domain Eukaryota; kingdom Metazoa; phylum Mollusca; class Bivalvia; order Unionida; family Margaritiferidae; genus Margaritifera; species Margaritifera margaritifera. The sequence goes on from JAQPZY010001028.1 coordinate 880,143, forward strand.
TTTTTCCAGTAAATTATTTTTCTCCAATACTACTTATCTGATCACATTAACATTAGGGATATAAGCCTGATACCTCCCGAATCTAGCCCTACTAAAATACGAAAATCTGTCTGTATCTTACAGACAAAGGGCAACAACTCTTACAATTACCTTCCCTTGCTGCAACCATGTTTTAGCCCCCGTAGAAGCTGAGTTAAATAGTAACAAGGATCATTGCATGGCGGGGTGGCTGGGAGAGTATTTAACTAATGTGATCGGGTATACATTATTAGAGAAACTTAATTTATTATCAAAATTGCTTTCTCCTTCTATTATGTTTCCTAATCACATTAATCTTCATAGAATAGCAAATAGAACGAGGAAATGCTGAGCATCCTACCTAAACTCTGAGTATTCTTCTAGGCAATAAAATGGCTGGATTCCCTGAGCAAATGATAACCCGCTCACCTAATTTGATAGCAACACAGCATATGGTCACATGATCTGTGATCCCTACATCTGGTTAACAAGATGATTACTGGATTCTTCTTACCGACTGAAGTTCATTGGCATATCCAACAAAGCTAAGAGCCTGTGTTGGCTTTAATTGGGTCTGGTGTTCATCTGGGAGGCCACGACATGACCCACCATATTTACAGTTTGTCTCTGCTTAGCTAAATCTCTGATGGAAACGTTACATTCGAAAGCTAGGCTCACAAACATCGCTCTAATTGCATGAGCTGAAATCCACATGGTGCAACTCTGATCTTTTGAGACGCCAAAATACACTGAGCGTATACAGCATTTCAGCAACAAAGATAGTATCCTGCTTCCCAGCCTTTACCGGGAGAAAGAGTCATTTGCGTGTGCCACAACTTGCCTCTGTGCGCTTCAAGTAGTGCTTCAGGACCTGGACACGGTCTTGCATGGCAGCTGCTCTCGACGTGTCGATCAAAGAGAGGGAGCATATGATGACTCTCTGACTGCCCACTAACGGCAGTCTATTTTGGCTACAAAGCCTGGATGAGTTATGAGACCACTGAACCATGCAATCTGAATAAGAGATTGTTCAGGTCAACTGCAAGGGCGTGTAACTCGATTACCCGGCATGCCGAAGATAATGCTATCAGAAAACATGTTTTGTATGATGTTAGCTTCAACGAGGTTCGGGTTAAAGGCTCGAATGTATCTGAATTGAACCATGTTAAAACCAAAGAGAGATTCCATTTGGAAATAGGGTGCGAGATTTTAGTCGATCCAATCAAAATTGTCTAATAGGTCTAATAGATCTTTAACATGGCCGATATTTCTTCTGACGTGGAACATGCATGTGTCAGATATCATGGATCGGTAGCCTTTGACTGTAATTGTGGCCAAACCTTTCTCCTCGTAGCGCCAGAGAAAACAGCTACTCGGTTGATGGATCGAGGCACGCATAGGGACGAAGCTATTGACTTAGCACCAGTCCCTGAAAATATAGCACTTTCCGACATAAACCCTCGAAGAGGAGGGCCCTCTTGCTCTCGAGATTCTCTCCACAATTTAATTATTTCTTTCGCAACGCCGTCCTGACAAGAGCCAGGTATGAAAGAAAAGACGGTCCAAGCAGGGGTGGAACAACTGTGACCACGGTTGTTTGAGAAGATTCAGCTTGACTTGAATATTCCGGGGCAGAGTTATCGCTAGATCGAGTAGATCATTGACCCAGGACTTGTCCCATCTGAGGAGGTTCTATCAGTATCATCTTGCATGTCTCATTCCTCAACTTCTGTATCATTTTCGGTACCATGACAGCTGGTAGGTAGGCAAAGGCCCACAATCCTTCCAACTGATTGACAATGTGTCCACGACCCAAGCTTCTGGGTCGGGAACGGGATATACAAGGGTGGGCAGCTTGTGATTCCACCTTGTCACGTAATGATCGATCATCGGACAGACCCATTGTGCGCAAATCTGACAAGAAGACTGACTGATAGCGGGACCATTCCGTATTAATATCTTGACATTATCTGAAGAGAGCGTTGGGCAGGGCATTGAGTCTGCCAGAATGTGTCTGATTTGTACAATGATATTGAGCTGGTGCCCTGCTGTTTGAGGAGGTAGGTCACCATTGCAAAGTTGTGTGACACAATCAGGGCTGTTTTTCCTGAGCGTCAATCCTTCCGGAACTAAAAGGCATTGACAAAAGCCTTCTTTTCGTGAAGATTGATGTGGAGAGGCAGTTCCCATGGCTCCCACATGCCGCTGATAATATCGAAGCTCGGCAACATGTGGCACCTGTACATTTTGTCACTTCCGATTGGGGTTTCGCCAGAAGAATTCCTGTTCTGAGCCAACTGAAGTTGCGCCACTGAAACAGGAATTATCATACCTCATTCGTGATCATGGCTTTTTGATCGAGTGAACTAGAACATAGGCGCCATTGAGCCAGTAAGGTAATATGTAAGGATGCATAATAAAATGGCTGAGCGGGATCAAGTCCTCTGCCGCATTAAATAATGAAAGGAGTTGCAAGAACTCTCTCGCCGAAATCCAAGTCCTGTTAGAAACAGATCTGTGCAAAATATAGTAAAAATTGATTTAGTAGTTTTTGAACAATTGAAAATAGCAATTGTTGGATGTTGTCACACTGGATGATGCACAATGGATGCAGGGCATTGTCACAAATTCACTGGGCCTTATGGCCAGATGAGCTAAAGAAGGTACTGAATATGGAAAAGTTTAAGTATAAAAGAGCACATGTATGCAGCATGCTTGATGTGTGTGCCACATTTGATTGGAATACATCGAACAGTTTGAAGAGTTACACTCCATAAATAAAATATTTCTGGACAGACTGATAAAAAAAGGACAGACAGCCATAGGAGAAGCTATAACCCCTGCCCCCAACCGTCACGTATTACATACTAGTGGGATATAAAAGTGTGCACTTCTCATTAGGAAGCTGGTTTACTTTTAAATTTCAAATTACTGAATATTCCCATACCTACACCACTCCCTTGTTTTAGCGCACCCCATTAACTAGCAAACTCAGAGGTAGGTGTAGATCCTATTTTTTCTTATACAAATTGCCAAAAATAGGGTCTTATTTGCTCTACATTTAAAAATTGCAATCAAAATTCATAAATCAAATCTCCAAGTATTTCTTGTTTAATGTTGACAACGGTAGGTAATAAACATTAAATTGAAATCAACATCATGAAAATCACAAATTTTAACATAAAAAATCATATTTTATTATTGTCTTTAACAAAATTATTTTCTTAATAAATAACACAATATCCAATGAAATATTGGTCAATGGAAAAGTTTGCAAATGCCTACAGGTATAACACTTTAATTAATAAATACCAACTGAAGAAGTCTTGTTAAGTGAAATTTATATTTTGATTTTATTTTCATTTTGGTTTAATTGTAATCATTATAAATGCGACACGTGTCAATTGTCTGCCACGGCGATGCCCACGACAACCTAATTATGTGCTTACTCAGCAGCTAAGCTACTTTAGTTGTGACAACTCTTGAAAACCTAATGGTCCTTTGGCATCATAAACCAAGCTAATTAACAGATTAATTTGTCTCTGGCTGATTGCAATAAATGGAGAATTCCTACATCAAAGTAACGTATGTAGGATCAGCATAATTTTTTGTTAAATCAACACATGATAGACAACTAACTCTTAAGTTGTTGCTTTTTGTAACATTTTTGATAGAAAGATTTTGTCGCTTGTGTCTTATCTGTGGATTGTTTTGAAAAATTTGCAGTGATATATTTAAAAATAAAATGCACACATTTTTTTGTCTTCTCTCTTTTTTTTTCAGTCGCTGGTTTCGTTGTTGATCCAGATGAAGTGTTCTGGAACTTTGCAAATGCCATGTGCCAACTATTAGTATAAATGATACATGGTTATATACAGCCATGCACTAACGATGAAGTGAGATTTTAATTCCTTATCTTGAGGAGTTAACTAATGTAAATATGTTGATGAGTTAAGCTCCAGCAGCTTATGAGTTGAACGCTAACTAGAAAACTTTAATTCATTGGTGTTTGATTGCAATTAATAAATGTGTTATAACCTTACAAGGGAAGCAACTCCATCTTTACCAATCCATGAATTTGTGAGTAGTGCATATTAATTTGATCTATATTCAAATTATGTGATCAGTTATTGACTTTAAAGTCTACATGATGAATATTTTTGAAGGACATGAGAGATTATAAGTCTCATGCATGAACAATGTTAACCACAATTTCAGCCTCCCTCACTATCTCATGCCCTTCCATGCTTCAGTCAATGTTTATGTACCATGCCACTCATGAGTTATTGGGGAGGGTTGTAGTTTGGTACCATTGCCTTTAGAGTGTCTAGGATAGTTTATATACCTAAAATCAAATCCTGAAGGATCATCTTATTTCTAGCAACATTAAGACTTATAAAATATTTTGTAACAATATTCAATCATTCTCTCGTGCAGTTTTAGCAAATTGCTCAGGTTTCAGAAATTTGTTTCACCATTTTATCTAATAACGTAAAATGAAAATAAATATCACTTGTCTCAATGAATTCGCATCCCATTTGGAAATAACAATTGCTACAATTAAAGTCTTTGATGATTTGGTTGCTAGATTTCTACACCATAGTATACTGAAAATTGTCAATTTGCCATGTGAGGTGACAACTAATTTTGTTCTCCTATATAGCCGACCACTTGCATAAAACTGATTTTCTCAAACTTTTGATTGGCCGACAAGAATTTTATATTATGGAAATTTCCCTACACGAGGACTACATTAGAAAAATATGAATTAATATATAATTTAAAAGGAATTAAGTGAGAAGATTTTGACAACTTATAATTAACCATCAGGTTCTTGCATCGTCTTTGTTATTGTGAATACATATGTCACTTTCGTGAACACTATGGCCATCTTGTCAGTATAAAATATGTCAAAATGTGCAATTTTTGCTGCGCGTCCTAAGGATTATGAAACTGCTCCTTACATTTTGTACCTGCATGTCGTATTTCAAAGGTGGAGTTGAAAGTATAACGTATTATTAAAGATATTTTCTTTCTGTGAATCATGATACGTCATACCATATAGCGAGTTTTTTTAGCAAATGTAAAGTCAAGCAATTCTGTCCTGTTTATACAATTTTGCAAGTTATCTTTTGAAAATAAAGACATAAGGATATGTTTATTGTAGCAGGAGAAAGGGAGAAGTATTTTTTCCCAGAGAAAAACCGAACTTTTAGTGTATGCTGATTTACTCTCAATTATGCCACACTCTGAGGCAATATGCGAAGTATATGTTATTCACTGTATCATACAAACAATTGGGAACAACAAATTATTTTCTTAGCTAATATTATCTGATTGACACACAGGTCATGCTTTTTATTTTAAAAGAACTGTAGTACACTTCTGCTCAATTTATTTGAGCTGCTGGATGTACGAACAAAATTGGGAACCTTTCCTCACTTTTTCACTTTGATGTTTCAGTAACAAAACAATACAGGCCATATTTATTTCAGATGATATACATTTTGAGTAAATTTATATTTACGATCCGAATCCAAGATTGCTAAATCGTGGAAGTTTCCCCACTGCTAGAATAGCAATATATATTATATAATGTGATTAAACAAACCTAGATCAATATAAAGATATAAATGTTCAAACTACTTGAACCCAAAATTTGGCCTTCCCACAGTATTGTTCGTGCTCTTTAAAATACCAATGATATCCTAATTGTTAACATTCTTATGTTCAATTAAATAGATAAGTATGCTACCCTCGAAAATAAAACACACTAGTAAACATTGTTCATATTGGTCTTTGACAAACACACACACATACACACACACACATACATATATATATATATATATATATATATATATATATATATATATATATATATATATACATGAAATTATCACCTTCCCATTTAAATACAATTAGTTCTATTCGATTTCAAGTGAAATGTGTTAGAAAAATCCTTAGTACAGTATGAAATGCTGAATTATTGCAAATATGTGAATTAGTGAATTATGCAGCCAAAGCAATGCTCCTTCTCCTCCTTGCATGCTTGAGGATGTTGATTAGGCCTGATCCATCCCACCATGTCATACAGTAAGAGGTGACTAATATAGGTAACCTTTCTGCCCTGGACTGCATCCTATGAGGATGTGATTTTCCAGCTGAGGTCTTTCACTTTTTAATAGAGTGTGTTTTATGCCAACATTTGACATTGTATTTTCAGGATTTGACCCTGCTTTCCGTCATCTTTATTGTTGTATTTCTTATTTAGATCTAAACTCACTCAGCACTATATAGATAGGATGGGGCTTATGTGTTATTAGACTGTGTACCATCTCAATGGCTGAATTTTACATTTTTGTGCCGCTATAAAACTACAATATACCGCTGAAAACAATGACACAATGCACCATCTATAATACAAGACTGTTATCTCCTTAATCTTTCTAATCTCACCTGAAGTAGATGATTGTTCCTCTTTCATGCAGAAATCTAAGAAATAGATCCAGTTCGTCACTTTTTTCTATTGGGACAGCTCCTTCCTTGTTTATATTTTCCACATCTTTGCGAGAAATCACCTGCAATTACAAGTTGATAAAATTTTCAGTTTAATTGGTTTACTAAATTTAGGCCCATGCGCAGTAGCCGTCCTCTTTTTCAGGACCCAGACTAATTTTGGGACATAAGTGAGGGGTGGGAGGAGGGAATCTGGCATTATCAACAGGTATTACATATTAAATTTAGTTTTAAACCCATCTCACCGAACAAAATAAAAGACTACATTTTAATATCAGTAATACATTACAAAAACAAGCTTCCCTTGAAGGGACTGTTTGGCGGCCATATTGGATGTCATATCCACACCGTTTTCATTTAAGACTAACTGTTATAGGAAGTCTTTTAGTGGAAACCCCACGTCAATTCGACTTTATGTAAAAGCGGAGTTGAATTAACAAACATTTTAAGATGGCTGAGATATTGGATTCAGATAGGTACCATTATTTTAAGGAACAACTAGATATCATAAGAAGTCTTTCAGTGAAAATTCCATGATGATATAACCATCCATTCAAGAGGAGTAGTGATAACAAAATTTTCAAAATGGCTGCCGTGGTGGTCATATTGGTTGTTAGATCGGCACCTTGTATTCCTTCAAGTCTTTACAGTATGTTATCAAAGCTTTAGTGCCTTCATTATACAGAAGTCCTTTGTTTTCATAATAATCCTCATGACATGCTTGAATTCTAATTTAAGTAATTTAAGACATATTTAATGTGCTAAGAAAATGCAAGTCTCTTCCCCTTAATGGTCAGTCCTAACCTCATTGAAACTCTCGGTCCGTATTACATGCCTTAATTCATGTTTTACAAACTAATAGTTTTATAGTGTTTGGTTTTGTGACAGTAAGAACATTTTCATTCAGCAGTGAACATTTATTTGAAACATCGGTGCTAAAACTAACATCAGAGCTCAGCACCAAAGACGCAGACCAGTGTTGCACATACTTCTGATTGACTGTTGTTAACTTAAGGCAGGAAGGTAGCAGTTGATTTCAAAGTCAGAATGTCACTCCTTGGTTGGTGCCTGATGATATTTAACGAAAAAAGTGACAAAACGTTACTATTTTCATAAAAAATCACATTGATAATGACGCAGTCAGCCACTGACAGACTCCATATGTTAATACAATGTAAACGTAATCCACACATTAAAAAATTGTCATACTCTCAAATAATCAGTCATTTTCTGAGTCTATGGAAAATGCTACAGAAGAAGATTTTCTAGCATTGTTTCTCATATATTTCTTTATATTGTGTCAATTTACAATACCACTTTATTCTTACTGAATAAACTTTAGAAAGAATTATGACATACATGTCATTATATCCCTTGTACTTCATGATCCATGTACGCTATAAATAATATGGCGTTCATTTGTAATTGCTATTGGTCGTAATTGACTTAAAGTTTGTCTTCATTTTCAAACATTACTATTGCTGCCAGTGTCCTTGATATTTATTCCATTTGATAAAGTTTACGTAAGCTGTTTACTTGATAAAAACTTATTTTAAATCTTATCTAAAGGACGAATACAATAAATGCTGACTATATTACGTGAACGTCTTATGCACTTGTAATAACATGAGGCTTTTCGTGTTTTGCTTATATACTGTGTGCAATAATCTATTCCAAGGTGGTATGGCCTGCTAAATATTATGGAAATTAAAGGGAAACTATGACAAATTAGAAGCGAGTACAACAAGCACTTTGATGAAATATCAGTTATTGAGAAAGAACAATGAAGTTATTGTTGATGCAGAACACTACATAATTGTCTGCATGTGTATATTGTTATGTATGATGTTTATATAATGTTATAAACATTTTAAGAAATTATGAATGTTTCTTGACTTTAATATTTCCTCAAACCTTAATGTTATGTATAAGGTTTACATGTTTAACTACTGTCCTTGAATTAGGTTGTTTACTTAGTATTTGAGTTCAAGGACGGTTTGGGTAAACAAGTTATTTGTTTAATTTGAGGTCAGGGTTGATTTTGTTTACATATAAAACTAGAATTTCCTTTAGAGTTGTGTGATAAAAAAAACATACATTATATAATTTTCTAGAACATTCTGTTATGTGACCTATCATTTAGATATACTACGTGTAGTGAACAGTTTTCAGTTTCGACCTTACCATCAGTCTATCTAGAGTCATTACAGTTGTGAAAAATCATTCCAAATTCAGTGGGAGGAATTATTAGTTTCAAAAGATTAAATGGATTTATTTATAGTGCTCATTCTCTTTTTTGGATTTAGAATCGATGATTTTGGGATTTATGTGAACTTTTTCAAAAATATTCTGGAGTACTACATATTGGCACATTAGCACATTAAAGACTACTGGCACATCATGACACTCAAAGCTACTAAAATTCATTCGGAATATTCTATATTTAGGACTTCTGATATTGGATTATTTGGATTTTAATTCACGTTACTGTAAGTGCCTTTTCATTTTCAGTTTATTTATCTAGATATAAATTGCATGTTGATTTTTACTTGATTTGTTGGTTTCACTTTCTTTCTGTTAAATTTTAGTTGGACCATAGAGTCGTAACAACATGCTACGAGGCATCGGTACATATAGACAATCAACATGGACGTAAGTTCTGACTAGACATTTTACTAACATAGCTTCTGTCATGGGCCTGGATGAGAAGTTATGGAGGAATTTTAAAATATGGTATTATATCCCTCATTATGCATGTTTGTCTGTACATTTGCCTTGCTAGGTCATTGAAAAATGTTACTATTATATAGTTTGTACAGATAAACATATACAATTGACACCTGCCATGGTCAGGTTTACGGGGTCAGGGTTTTTCTCATCTGTGTGTTTAGTGGTCCTACTCACTGAACCAGTACAATAAAATCAGCGAGGGGTGCTATAAAATCCATTCCAGCTCAATAAAATCCACAACGATTCAACTAGAATGAGTGGTCATCCTCCAGAAAAGTGGACATCCACCTATATATGGTAAACACTTAAACCTTGCCCCGTGTCCACATCCACAGTACCAAGTGGGCAATCTAAACTCCACAATGCGTGTACTGTACTGAAATCACGTACCTACACACCCACCAACCTACCTATCTACTTATCTACTGTGACAGGGCATGAAAATACATAAACCAATAAAAAGAACCTTCTTTTCTTTCATATCAAAGAAGATGTACTTTAATGAGTTTATAAAACCAGAAATTCATGTTGTTCTTATATTTTTTAAAAACATAATTCTTCCTAAATTCTGCTTGAGAAACTAATATCACAACGGACCCTAGAAGTCAGATTTTACTAGGTGTAAATTACTGGCCTTGAGTAACCTTGGAGTGACAACCAGCATCACATTTCATCCATCAATAATTTGCTTGATTAATGACAACAGGGGAGACCTCACATTAAAATGAAGCAACATGCAGTCCACCCAACTAATACTATACTCATTCACATATACAATGCACACTTAACCTGCTGAGGGTAACATATCCAAATATAAAATGTATAGTCAATAATATTGAAAGCTTACCAATGTATAAACATATTTATTCCTGTTTCTAACTGTATTGGTCAGAAAGGGCCTCCTGATTAGGCTAGATGTATGTAAGTCTAGCATGGACAAATCAATGTGAAAATGAATACAAATACTCAAACTATGTTATTAGAAGACAAATGTAGGTCAGAGTGACCTGCTTTGTTTTAAGGGTATAGTACTAATAGAGATGCATCCAATTATCAAGTTTCATGATTGGAACATAAACAGCGCTCATTAAATGAGCCTGTAGCAAAAGTTCAACAAAATCACTGAATCATAAAATATAACTCTTATAGACCTCTTGTTGCAACGAGGATGTTGTACTTAATCAAGATGCATTCACTCAACATGTTTCATTATACTAGGTAGGATAGTATGAATAAAATATGCTAAAAACTCGTGCGATCATGAGCTAAATGCAAAACTTAACCAAAGCCAGTACAATATAAAATGTAGGTCACGATGAGTCTCTTTTGTTATAAGGGTATGGTAGTAACAGTGATAAATATTATCATCAATATCACGATTTCTGATATGAACAGTGCCTGAGAAATGAACATTAAGCTCAAATTTAACCCATATGAGTGAAGCATTAAAGAATATGCGTCTGGAGTAATAGAGATGCATCTCCAGGTTTCCTGTTTCAACATAGGATAACATGTATATAGCATGCCAACAACATAAGTTGCCATAATTGTTTCAATTTTCAAGATGGACTATCGTAATAAGTTCCTAATGTACACCCAAAAATAAAAAAGACACGAACTCCGTATTGCCCCCTTTCTGGAATGTCTTACACTCTGCTACATAGTGTCTATTTTTACCACATGTAGTTTCCAGAAATTAGATTGTTGTCCGCAATATGTAAATGGCTGTATAATTTCAATATGGCAGGTCACATAAATGAATTGAGTGGCAAAGATTCAGGAGGAATATAAATCTGTACAAGTTGCAAAAGTACTAGGAATTTATCCCCCGTACAATTTGCAAATTGTTAACAGGACTTTAGGAGAGAGGTAATGAGAAACATGAACATCACACCAGAAGACAGACAGTTGTAGAAGTAAACTATAGGAAGTCATTATATAAAATATCCGACTTATATAATGTGAGTATTATTTACTGATGAGATGACCATTGTTGTGAACCCTGATGTAAAGGTAAAAGTGTGGAGAATGAACAGAAATATACGGAAAGGCTACTGTCTTGCATACCTCAGCCATGGTCCTAGCAGAGTTGAAATTGATGATGTGGGACTGTTTAACATTGTATGGTGTGGATAGCCTTGCCTTTTAGATGATAATATGAACAGTGTCAGGTATATTGACACACCTTTTATTGCAAGGTATTTCCCCGACTAACAGTGGTTGTACCAAAATGACAATGCACCTGACAGACAGAAGAATGGAAAAAAAGGAATAATATTACTCAAACTAATGTGGCCTGTACAGAGTCCTGACATTGACCCAACAGCAACTGTTTGGCTAGTGTTGGAAAATTATGTAATAATTAACAAAGAAACAATCAGAACTCATCTCCTTCACACATGCGAAAAGTTTACCGATTTGTACATTCAGTGACTGTATGAGTCATTGTCAAAGAAATGTAGACAAGAACTGCTGTCAAAAGACCACATTGCAATATACTGCGGATATAAAGTCAGATTAAAATAAATGTATTCATCATTTATAATAAGTCATTCTCAGATATGCACAAAACTACGGACTTTATTCACACAGTTATCAACTTTTTCTGTATTAAACAAGACTTACTTAAAACTATATTACATATTTATTATTTATTTTTTGTCAGAGAAACATTCCTTGATACATATTAATAAACTCATACGAAAATTGGCAACTTGAGCGTTAATAGTTAGAGTACATGTACCCACCAGTCTCCAGCCAATCTGACTATATACATAATAGTTAATTCCATACCATACTCCCTCAGTTTCAAAGATATATAATGTATATGTGAATATTCATAATATTTATATCCATATGAGCTCCAGTTAGTTTAACTCCCAGGAATGATCATTTAAAATGTTGTGTTGTTTTCTCTGCAAGTTGTCTCCATTCCCACCAAAGACGATTACCCTATGTCAATAAGTGCATGTACACTTCCAGCAGTTAGGTGTCATTGCCCTAATCTTTGCTCTTGATAAGCATAGTTGTTACTTTAAATTCTAATTACGTGTAGGGGGTGGCAGCTGGTTGGAAATCGATACTGATGAGAGTCAGTTGGTTTAGAATACAGGTCAGTTTCTATGTTCCCCTCCTGGACAGTAGATTGAGTATCCAAAACCATGTTGGACCTGTTTGATGATTTGGACAGTAAATTTAATCATAGGAACGAAGTTGTTGGCGAATTCAGGAAATATTTTGAAATTGCCGCACATTTTGATCTGTTTTGATTCGCTGAGACACCAAGGCACCAGGGGTAGTAGAATAGCTTACGTCTACTTCACAGAGGTGAGTTCTAAGCAAATACTTGATAGATAATGGACAACAAGAAAATAAAATTAAACACCAAGGTTTTGAGAGTCAATAGTTGCTGTTGCAACTAAAAAAACAAACAAATACAGCTATGAATCGTGTACTGATGCTGATAAATAAATTATATGATAGAAAGAAAAGAACCTATATGCTGGACATACCTTTTCTGCAAACAATTAATGGTCTGACAGATGAAGGTATGTCATAGAGTAAGGTCTTATAAAATCTGTATTTTAGGTCTGACAGATAAAGTTATTTGAAAGGATAGGTCTTATATGATCATTATCTTAGGTCTAACACATGAAAGTATTTCAATGAATAAAAATGGTCTTATATAATCTGTGTTTTAGGACTGACATATGAATGTATTTCAGTGCATAAGATCCTATATAATCTGTAATTTAGGTCTGACAGATGAAGCCATTTCAATGCATAAGGTCGGATATAATCTGTATTTTAGGTCTGACAGATGAAGGTATTTCAAAGCATAAGGTTTTATATGATCTGTTTTTTTAGGTCTGACAGATCAAGGTACCTCGAAGCATAATGTCTTACATGATCTGTAATTTAGGTCTGACAGATGAAGGTATTTCAAAGTATAAGGTCTCACATGATCTGTATTTTAGGTCTTACAGATGAAGGTATTTCAACACATAAGGTCTTGTATAATCTATTTAGTTCTGACAGATGAATGTATTTCAAAGCATAAGGTCTTTTATAATCTGTATTTTAGGTCTGACAGATGAAGGTATTTCAATGCATTAGGATTTATATAATCTGTATTTTAAGTGCTCATATCACAACAGAACAGTATAGGTCATTGTTAAAAGGAGGTTATTAATTCCATAAAATCTATTTTATGACACATAATTGTGGAATTCATTCTAATTTCTCAAAACTCACGCAGAAAACTGAACTGAATGTGTGAAAATCGCCCATCATATTTTCAATCTATAGCTTTAATTCCTCATTAAATCCGTCCTACATTCAGAAATTCTCCCCTCCCCTGTGAAATGGAAAGAGAATTTCCCCCCTAAATTTTCAGTTTTAATATTTATCCTGATTCTATGGAGCAAAGGTTACTACACAGACGAGAACATTATATGATTATAAAACTTCACCAGTACGTAACAGATTCAACAAGACTACCTTGAATGGCACATTATTCACCCAGACCATTTTTACTAGTCCTTTATGTAGGTAACTCAAATGTTTGCAGGAAAACTTCTTAAGTCACAGTGGCCTTGACCTTTTGACCACAAAATTAGATGGCGTCTAAATTACCAAAGGTGACAGCCATGCATATAGTTTGGTCCACGTTTGTAAATTCGAAATAATGTTATCGTGCAAAAACCATTACTCTTCTTTTAGTCACAGTGACCATAACGTTTGACCTTTTGACCACACAATCAATAGGCCTCTTCCTTGCCTCAGGTGCAAGCCATCCACAAAATTGGGTACATGTGATGTAGGCTTAATGTTATTGTACACAAACCATTTTCTTCTTTCAGTCAGCGTGACTTTGGCATTGACCAAAAATCAAAAGGGTTTTTATTACACAAAGTACAAGCAATCCACAAAGCTTGGTAACTACATAAGGTTGAAAGTTCACGCTATTAAGAATATATAATTTGTATTCTGTCAGTCGCTGTGACCTTGACCTTTGATATATTTACCCTGAAATGGTTTGTTCCTTCACACAAGTGCAAGCCATCCACAAATTTTAATACCTGCAGGTGGTTGAGAATTCAAATTATTGTGGAAACAAGTTGTATTCCATGAGTCACACTGATCTTGACGTTGACATTTGAGCTTTCCTCTCTCCAATATATGTAAATCACTGAATCATGAAACATAAGCCACTATGGCATAACCATATATAGGATTGAAAGCTAGATTTGTGGGGAAAACTAACCATCCTCAGGTTAAAAAGTCCACTATAAGCAGTGCATATGAAGCCATTTTCAAAGACCAAGCTCAATAAATATTAACCTGGCATTAGGTTTATTCAAATCCTACTAAATATGTTTTAGATGAAACTGATTTAGATGGATTTATTATGCTTAACAAGAGTCTCACAAAACGAAGAAGTGAATCTATTGCAATTAAATTTAAAATGTGCCATATATGTTTTAAATTGTGTGTAAACATATACCTTTACTCCAGCAGCCTGTCGCCTCATCAGCTCCTGTTCCAGGAGAAGCCACCGTGCAGGTATCTCCTCTCCCCAATATGGCTGCTGTGATGCCACCTCTACAATTTTCCTCTTCAAATCATCCAATTTGCTGTCTATAACAGTGTTGTCAATGGCAAAGTCCTCATCTACCAAGTGAAACCTGGTAGGTTTGTCTTTTAGATAAGTGCGGATCTCTTTGAAGTATCTCTCACAGATCTCATGATGGCTGCCCTAAAAACAGAAAATAGTTTGACACAACATGAATAATGGCAAAACACGTCCATTTCATAACTGACTGCAATATTTAGAGAATGTACATATCTATTCACCAGAATGTTTGTGTTTTAATCACTGACAAGATTGTGTTTAATTGATTTTCATTTGACCTGTAAGTAGAAACAAAGGCTATTGCAAACAATCTATTTTTTCAAGCTTTCTGTATTATTAGTTTGATTTAACTTTCTGGTTTTATGTTCACTTATTCTGTATATCTAAATTTCGATGTGATTAAATTTCAAAACAAAAAGTTTTCAATTTCGTATACAGCAAATCTTTTGTAGACTGCTTTCTATGTAAACCTACCTCCACGTAGACTGGTTATATGCTTTGGTTATAAGAATGTCATTTGAATAATAATCAAACCGCTGTACCTATAAACAAAATATTAAACGACCAAATTACTGCCTTTTTTTCAAATATGCCCTTTCTCTTTAGGGGCATGAACTGGTTTTCCTTTAAATTTTAATATCTGATTTGAAGCTATTTTTCTCTTTTCATCTGGATTGCTTGTTTTGTAATCAATCATTTTGTATAACATGTATATCTTAATTAAGATGTATGCTGAAAAAATTTCGACAATAAAATTGTCTTTCATTTTTTATATTGATGTTCAAAGTGCAAACATTAATTAACTTAACCATTACTTGCAATAATACAGGAGACCCAAGTTGACATGATACCGCTTACCTTGCTTACATAGATTAACAAGTAACCATTGCACTAAGCTGACTTCTGTAGTATTGTAAGACCACGGCCCAAAACTTTGTATTATGTTGCTTTCACGTATTTTGCAACAATGTGTTTAAATTCTTCCCAAAGGAAATGGCCTAATAACATGCATACAGGGTTCAGGGAAATCATGCGTCTTCTCATCCTGACCGTGTAAAAATTCGATGGGCCAAGGAAACCTTTACTACTTATTCGGGCTGAGTAGATGCATATTTGTACCTTGAGAATATCTGTGTCAATGTTCTACCCATAACAAGTTCTGAAGCTCAGTATTGCTTAACCTATAGCGTATGTTAATTGTCAGTTCAGAACATGTCACAAAGATCCAACATGTTGTTGGGTCTTGCTCATAATAAACCCAATAAGATCCAGGGTCACTTTTTATTATGTGTGGATTTCATTTATAATTGTACTCATCTATGCTTTTGACGATTTGAGCCTATTTCCCATGTGTGGTCTAAGCTGGATTATAAATATTGTCTCCATAGTGGAAACAAGGTCAGACAATCGGATGCAAGATAACTGTATCAATAGGCATGCATCTCCTTCATTATCAAACTTGATGAGCCCCTGCTCATGAAATTTATTTGTCACGAAAGTGTGTCCATAGCATGAACGTATGTAGGAACTTGTAATAGTTATATATGTGTTCTATTTGATCTTTGCTGGTATATGCATGATATAGATTGCTTTTGTAGCTTTCAGAGTAGCAGAAGGACTTAATGAAGGTTAGATATGTACTAAATGAGATACTATCTTAAAATAAAGGATAATTATTATGATTATTATGTAGGATCATTTTAGGCGTCACAAGAACATGACTGAAGATGACATGATGACCACCATACTGGTCACATTAAACATCTAAGTGGCATCAGTTTCATTTAAGACAAAACTGGACCGCAGGATGAATGTTCCTGCCACGTTTTATGACAATTCTCCCAAATGAGTAGGATTATAAATAAGAAGATTTTCACCATAGCTCCCCTAGTGGGCATGCTAAATGGTTGAGAGAGACCATCTTAAATTCGGATCAACAATACCTCGTAATGAAAGTTCCTCCCAAAGGTTTAGGCATATCAATAGCAAACATTGTTATGAACGCTGGCCTCTAGGAAAATTGACAGACAAAAGCCATATTGCACAAGTTCTTCTTGTGTTCTACCAGTAGACCTAAAAATGGCATGGATAAGAAATTGAAGCAAACTAATGGATATATAGATTGACAGTTGAACAAGTTGATTCAAGAACCATCCCCACCCACCAACTCCATTTTCCCATCAATTGGATACTAGACTCCTAAAATAGACTGGATACTTTACTCCTTGTTGACTCAAGCTAGTATGTGTATAATTATCACAGGTACAACTTATATCTAGTTATTACAGTTACCACTTTTCTGTGAGATATGAATCATGCATGATAATCCTTTCATCCAGTTCCGGCAGAGATCCAACCATTCTGGGCTGGCTTATGCCAGATATTTCGCCTAACAGAAACCTGCTGGATTTCTGCAACAACTCAGGGGATTAGTAAACTATGATCACTCCAAGAAGAAACATCAATATTTAAACATTTTTACTTATGACACAAAGGGAAATTTTTCTGAGGAGGATAATTATTGCAGGACTTACATGCAGAAGCATCACATTTCTAATGTTGTATATTGTAAGTATAGTGATTTATTTAGAGTATTTGCCAGCTGTATTGTAAACAATTAAAACTTCATAATGATAAAACATTACCATTAACAACTACATTGCCTAGAAAATTAAAACAGACAATTCTGACAGCCAAACACATTGGAATAATAGAGCTATCAATATATATGGATCGACATTAGGAACACTAAATGGGGTTTTTTCTGCTCAGCAACCAAACGTTTAGAAACTGTTGCAGTCCGTCACAATTAATAATTCATGGAAGCAAAGTGAGATATATTTCCTCCTTTATTGAAGCCTTGACAAAATCTTTTTGTGCCGTAAATTATACCTTTTCTGCGTCCACACCCACAATCATTTCTCCAGCAGGTTTCTCGGTTGAAGAAGCAGCAATCACATCTGTTGTTACTCTCTTCTTCCCTGGCCACGTTCTCGATATGTGCTGTTCTGTGGTATCATCTTCAGCAGGGAGGGCATGGGCACCTGCAGAAGGAATTATTTACACTGCTATATTTAGGTCTTATAATTCTAATGAATCTGAACTGTGAGCTCAGATTGTGTGAAGGGGAAAAGGGAGAAATATAATGATCTTCTCCGCATTAATTTTCATCACTATAACAATTTCTCCGTGCGGACACAGTCTATGAATAGAGAGTCATTAAATGTGATTCATGGTAACTTTCTGGAATACAAGGAGCTGATCAGAGTCTCCATGACGAGCGTGCCACCAAGCTTTTGGTAAATTGGTATTGTACACATCAAGATGTATTCACATAACAAGTGACATGACTCAGGGAACAGCTGTAACTGACCACATCATTGAAGTATACAAAACTTTGACACAGACATTAATTGGTGTAAATCGACGTACAAACATGTACATGGATGCCAGAATGATCGCTATGCACATGGATGTCAGCATGATCGCAATGTCGAGCTTCTGCTAGGGGAGACCTGACAATAATCTAATGATCATTTAATAGATTATTGTCTCCTAAACATTTATTGAGAATGAATGTATCATCAATTTTACAAATCAAAATTTAACTTTTCCAATTCTTTAACTGTTTTAGACCCAAAAGTGTTCATTTCCTTTGTTGGTGGGCGTTCCTCTTGGCACAGCATGAAATCCTTCCTTCGACTCATTAAGTTTCAGAGTCAATCACTATTTTGATGAAATAACAAGCACTTTTAATTAATTAATTTATTTTGCCTAATATTTACTACTGTTCAAAATGAATATTTCAATAAGAATACCTTTTGCCGAATATTCGAATTGGAAATTGGTACTCAAACGTTCCTTGCATCATTTATTAATGTGCCTCAAGTGTAAATAAAATTTGAAGGCGGCCCCATAATATGTAGTTTGTTTAGAGACCATACTTTTAGACCAACAAATTGTTCCATGCCTCTTTTCTATTTATATTACATTACTGTAGCTAACTGTAGTTCCGCAAAGCTTGTGACCTGCTAACAGCCCTTTACTAACCACAAAAAGCTGTATGGAAACAAATTGTGTACAGAAAACCGGCTCAATACAAACTCTCTCAATTCCAAGTGTTCTACTTTGGTATGATATCATTTTAATCCAATAAATAAATTGAAACATAAATACTGTCTTCAAGAGCAATAGCGATAGCAAGATTTTCAAGATGACCGCCATGCTGGACATATTGGATATCAGATTGACACCATTTTCATCTAGCACTAACTAGACATCAGAGAGAAAGTCATTTAGTGAAAACAACACTCTGATATGACCATTCAGGCGGAGTAGTGATAACAAGATTTCAAGATGGCCACTGTCGTGGCCATACTGGATGTCTGAGCAGCACTATGTTCATTTAGGACCAACTAGACCATGTGATAAATTAGTGTGTAAAGTTTCATGGCAATCCTCCAAGTGGTTTAGGAGGAGTAGCGTCAAACTTGTGCTAACGGACGGACATACAGACGAGAGACGACAGATAAGCTCTTCTGGTTTATGACTAGTAGAGCTAATAAGCGTTGAGACAATTCTAGATTAAAGTTGAATCGAGGGCTATATGATCATTGTTTTGTCTGTCACAACTAAATCTTATGGATTATTTGCGTATCACTATTGATCTTATGGATAAGAGTCACCTTTATTTTTGACCTGTTCCTACTTGTATCATTGCACAAGCTATACACAGTCTACAGTTTGGATGCTGTGTATTACCATTACTGTAGCTGTTTCAGTCACTTTTCTTTGAGATGCTGGTATGGGTTTAAACATCATTTACAGTTTACACGGTTTACATTGAAATTTTCAATGTAAACTAAACTTCTTATGCTCTATCTTAAGACGAGGACATTTTTAAAAGGTGATTCACTGTTTGAAAGCTACATGAGAATTCACAATCGCCTTTTTGACTTAAACCCAGTTTTCCTTTCAGGAATGCAAGAAAAACATTCCTTCATTGTCTATTGCTATTGGATAAGGAAATTGGGATCAGAATTCAGGATCTGATGATAAATTCTAACCTTTGGGTGGAATTGTCCTATCTACACTGATGCATATGAAAATTTCTATTAATCCTGTCCATCCAACTGTGTGTACATTAGGCATCAAACTATTCATCTATATATTGATAATGTGACAACACGTATTATATTGTACAAATTAATACAAGATGACTAGATCACACGGTTCGAACTCTTCTTCTCCATCTCCACTCCCTCGCCAATTTAGTGCTATTTTTGTATCCTGTCGGCATTTTCAGTCACTGATTAACATATACCAACGTAAAGGAGACATTGCAAACTTGTACAGAAAGCTTCTTTACTGCTTCATATTCTGTCAACTTAGATCAAGTTTGAACACCTACACTTCCAGTGTGTCATGCAGTGAAATATGCTACAGTCAATTAGGATTGATAGTTATTGTTATTGTTTGTTCTAGTCCAGAGAAACAAAAAACCAACAATCAGAACTTAATGTAGTTTATTCACTGCATGACACACCGGAAGTGTAGGAATCCAAACTCTATCCAGGTAGATATAGAGTAACATTGACACTTGCCATAAAGGTGGCTATTAAATGATCACTAAAGTATATAAATCTTACATAGGAACAAGTTTCAAATGTCTAATATACACTGATATATGTTATTAGTGACTAAATGTGCAAAAAGGATAAAAAATAGAATGGAATCAGTAAGGGGGCAGATTTCCAAATACATGAGTTAGTCGTCTTGTGTTAATTTGTGGAACGGAAGTGGTTGTTGTCAATAGTGATTGTGGCAGTTGTTTTGCATTTGATACCCGGCATATATCTATCGTTTCAATCCTAGTGTACATGCTTGAGTAATGTCGCACATATCCTCCTACGGCATTTAAGATTATAGGTTGGGACTTCAAACTTTTGATAGTAGGCAAAATGCAGATTTATTTTGAAATAATAATCCTCATTTACCAGGCTGCAGAACTGGCAGGGTGGGGGAGGGAAATATGCACATATGTGTAATGGCTGAGGGGATAGTGACAACCAAGAAAAGTGTGGAAATAATGCTGCTTAGCTGTAGACTTTTAGTAGCAAATGTTTATTTCATCCATTTGTATTTTGTAAATATTGACAGCACAACAAATGTTATGTGTTATTCTCATGTGCCTACCTAGTCCATACTAGAATAATTGAATGACCTTTGTTAAATGGAACAAGGCTCAGGCTAGGTCAGAATAATAGGGATAGGTCACATCAGAGAGAAGTTTGAAATCACAGGGAGACTTGGCTTAGGTTGGTAAATAATTGTCTATACATGCGTTGTTGTGTAAATGTGTGTGCATGTGTGCGTGTGTGTGTGTGTGTGTTTTAAATTGATGACCGGATGGATAAATTAATCGAATCGAAAATGAATGTACAGTGCACAATGCTTGATTATTTAATTGTCTATTAAGTCAATGTGTTTTGCCTGCATCACTCAAAGTATTTAGCAAAATATGAATAATCTTTATAATTATGGTCATAAAAGAAAGTATTAAAGAAATAGCATTGCAGTAAAAAGTTTACTTTTGACTTTTGAGTGTGTACTTAAAATCCCTATTCGAAGTCAGTTAATTAGTCCTACTGCAAACCAATTATCTTGGTAACTAAATCCACATCAATCTGAACCAATCACGTAGTTCTCTGAAACAGGTAGTGGAATTAGTTACATCATCGCACGGCGAGTACATGCAGAATTTGCTCCCTTGATTTTTCAAAGTGTCAGCCAAAGGCAAGAAAACAGGGCAAAGTCAGGCACTTTAGAATGAAGTTTCACTCCTCTTCACCTAGTATTGTGTGCCCTGATGGATAACTGCAATTGATCCTAAGAATTGTGCTACTCTACTGTGTAATTATTTTCTACTGTAAATACAGTCAAACCTGTCTTATAGTTCACCTTACTAAGTGATCTCCTGCCATAAACACTCCTTCTTTTGGTCAAATAAACGTAATTGTCGGCGAAGTTATACGTGTGGTAGCGATCATCTGCCTTAAACAACCATGTTTTAGCAGTCCCTTAAACAGAATTATTGTAGACATTGCACCTGTATTAAGTGATCACCTGTCTTAAACAGTCACATTTCAATGGTCTCTCGAAGAGAATTATTGTAGAATTTATAAAAACAATTAATGTAGAAATTACACCTGCATTAAGTGATCATATGCCCAGCGCATCTCTCATACTGCAAATAATGATTTGCAGAATTCATGCATCTCCATTGACCTACCTGTCATGCTTGTGACCTCTACTATCCCTTCTGTTTTCCATGGCTGAAAAAACTCCTTTATAGTCTCAAGGAAGTTTAAGGATCTGGGCTGTTCATTATTGGCAACGGCAGCAGGTGTTGTTGTGATCGTGGTCTGTAGCTCTAACTCTATTCCTTTTGCTAGTGATTGCTTCTAATCCAAAAAGAAATTAAACAATATGGTTGAAACTCCCTTGAAAAGATATATACAACAGCCCAAAACGTAGTACGACTATACCAGTTGTATTCTGGAATGCACCCCATTTTGAAACGCTGTAATAAATCAAACAGTTTATGAATTTCATACTAGGCTTTACCATTTACATTATGGCATATACTGCACATAAAAATAAAGGCTTCACTATTTGAATACAGTGGCCACATCATATACTGACTTTATTACACGAAATGGGTAAGTGCAGCAGGGAGCAGACACCTACCTTTCAACATTTTCCCAGTGTGCTATCAAATTGTTTTGAATCATTTTTCTACAATTCTAATATTATTGGGCACTTCTAGCTGGTTTGAAGTCATGCGTTTTCGTGATATCAGCTGTATTCAAACATCGGAATTGAACGTGCTGATTGAGTATGCGGCCTTTGCATGTTTTCAAACTCTTTTATGTAAATATTTAATATATAATTTATGAACCTAGCACAGGAAGTAATTGACTGGTTCCCCTACTCAGCAAAAGAACTATCAGTCTCAGTGAGGAAATATCAAAATCATTGTTTTTGATGATATGGTAACCGTTATGTAAAATAATGAATGATTTTGAACATGAATAATTTTATTACAAATTTAGCTGTGACAATTTGTATATTTAGTGTCAATACATAAAATGTTCTGATTCCATAATGCATTGCTATAACCAAATGTATTTTCATTTTTTTGGGAGGATAAAACTAAATTTAATTATGTAGTACACACCTGCACTGCATTACATCTTTTCCTGATGTTATTCCCAAATCCAAGGATAGTATTTCCTTCTCCAATTAGTAATTGGAGGTCTAGAATAAAACAATAACATTATTCTTGTCTGATACCTTAGACTACTTCTGACAACTGGAGTATCGTCCTTCTCTGACTTGGACTGGAATACATTAGAGCAGGAAGAGAGGTGGGGGGGGGGGGAGAATAGTGCAATAATAGCTGTTAAGTGTTACATAATTAAAATTAGTACCCCCACCCATTTATTTACAATATACATTGTGATAGCAGAAATACATTAAATACATTACCTGCTTTTATTGCATTGTTGAATTCGCCAGCCTGGTGGGAGGCTGATGGCCTAATAGGTAAGCTGTCAAGTGAATTTACCAATGATGTCAGTAGATATTCTACTGCTAACTGAAGGATGGCTTGACAGCTGTGGGGCTGATATAATTCGACCCAAAATCAAAAATACCCTCACTCTGGTGCACCATTGATGGAAGGTGACTTTAATGACATCATCCAAATAGGAATTATTCAAAAAGACACCAAATGCAGGAGGAGTCATGATGGGCTTTGATTTTCATGAAAGAAACACCTGTCAGTGAGAGTAATAAGCTCATTTAATAGTCCAAACAATCCACCTTGAGATGGCAACTGCCAACATATCAGAAGAACCTTTTAGATGGAGAAAAAGACGCTTTCGACCCTTATTTTCTCTTTTGATTCAGATAAATAGAATTGTAAATCTCTAACTGGGCACAGGAGTCTTTCTTGATCATCCCCAGCACATATATCACTGAAATAGGGGATTTCAATATGAAGAAGAGCTACCAAAGGTAGCTGATTCTTGGCCATAAACCCATGTTGGCAAAGAAAAGAGACTGAATAATAGTTATCATTAAAGCATAAAAAAAACTCTTCTCTACTGACAAAGCATGATTTTCACTCCTTCTTCTCACTGATGTGAGGGAGAGGATGAAGACTGTTTAAAGGGTCACGTTCTCGAAGGAAGCTTCATTCAAAAGTTCACAAGGGAGTTAGATAAGGGCCAAAGAACACATGAGAGGTCCTCACCCTTTGAAGGACCTGAGGGATTGTTCTGAAGTATGGAAAGCATAGGTTTACAGTCCATCTCACTTCAGACTGAAGAGGTCCTCAACCCATGGCCTCTGGTCCAGCATTGTAAAGACATAAAGCGGGAGCTTGTTGATCAGCTTTGTCGCGAAACAAGTCTACCATTGGCCTTCCCAACAGATGGAAAGTGTCTATTCTCATCCCCGCCTGAACAATCTTTCTGCTATAACATTCTTCTTGTCTGGAATGTGGCAGACTCTGAGAGTAATCTACTCTAAATCTGTCCAATAGAGGAGATTCCAGACCTCCAAGCAGAGAGAAGGGGCATGAGTGCCCCCCGGATGCCTGAGGTACGTTACTACTGACGTGTTGCTTGTGGCAACTATGATTGGACATCAGATTGGCACCACTTTCATTTACAATCGACTAAACATTATAAGAAATCTGTTAGTGAAAACCCCATGTTGATATATCTATCCGATCAGGAGAAGTAGCAATTATTATAACAAGATCTTCAAATTGGCCGAGCGGCACAATTTTCCTTTGAAATCAACTAGATCATGGGATAAATATGTGCTTAAAGTTTCATGGCGATCCTCAAAGTAGTTTAGGAGGGGTTGTGATAACAAACTTATTATAGCTTATGATAACGGACAGACAGACAACATGCCATCCTATAAGCTCTAATAAGCTACATAGGTGGAATGGAAAAACTTTGTAACACCTCTGACATTAATTGCCTTAATTTGTACCTGTAAAATTTTATCCACATGTGTTCCCACCAAAATCACAGGCGGGTTGCTGGATTCAGAAGATGATGCACATGAATGTATAGTATTTAGCCAAATTTCAATCAGTTCTGAAAATAAATAATAAACAATTGTAGCATGAATGGCACATTATATACCCCACCCCCATGTAGCTCTCCATGTAGCTAAATGTTTATATTTCTGTGTAAAAGAATTCTTCTTTCAGTAACAGGTCCTTGACCTTTGATCTTGTGACCCTTATACCAATAATCTTTTTTTCTTGTCCTTAGTGCAAGGTGTCCACACAGCTTGGGCCAAGTCTGATGTAGAACATTTGTGATAGTTCGGAATCATTTTTCTTTTGTCACAGTTACCTTGACTTTTGACCTTTTGACACTAAACTCAACTGGTATTTTCCTCACCTTAGGTGCAAACCACCCACAAAGTTTGGTTGAGGTATATTAGGTATAATTATATCATTATGCAGAAATCGTTTTAGTCCTTTCAATCACATTGACCTTGACCTTTGACTTTTTTACCACAAAATCGACAGAATTCTTTCTTCTCCCATGTGGAAGCTAGCCACAAAGTTTAGTAACTGTAGATTCTGGAGAGCTTAATTTTCTGTGAGGAAAGCAAATATTTGTTACTAAATTTTATTTTTCCGATAATGATCAGATTAACATTGGAATTACTCTCTGTTACTTCCGAATCCAGCCCTCCCTGAAAGACGAAAAAACGTCTTTCTGTCTATATATCATACGGACAAAGGGAAGCAACTATTACAGGATAACTCCCCTTTCTACCCACTAGGTGGCTACTATTATACCCGTATTTAACCTGTTTTCAATTGACCAAAACCTATAATAGGATGCTCACATTACGGGGATGAGTGGGAGGGAATTTTTAGTAATGTGATCAGGTAAGTACTCAAACATTTTCTTTTTCTGTCAAATACATAACCTGAATGATGACTTTCTCTGGACATGAATAGAATTGTGGCGATTTCAACTGCTTGAGCAGAGTGGAGGTTGCTAAAACTTGTCTATGTATGTCTGTCATTCAGTCGAGCAGATCGTTGATCCATCTTAGTGAGGCAATCAGAACTATTTGCAGTCTGTGCCCCTCCTTTCTGAACTATCTTTTTTAATCATGACTGATGAAAAGAAGATGTATGTCTACAATACATCCAAGCTGATTGAAAAAGTACTGACAAGCTTTTGCTTCTGGGACAGATGTGCTGGAAGGTTCACTGATGGACAACTCTGTATGAAGCAGTTGTCTTCTTTTAGATAATGAGTCGGCCTGGAAATTGATCCAGCCATAAATGTATCGGACTTAAATATTACGTGATATTGGGAGCACCAATGAAAGTATTCCCATTTCATTAGGAAAAGGTCCGTGATTCCCCCCTTTGCCAAAGTATGTCACCACAATCGAATTGTCTAACATTATCAGGACCATGATGCGTTCCATCCAAGGAATTGAGAATGGCTTTCGTTTCCATGAGGTTCATATGAGAAGCCTTCTCTTGAAGCGTCACTTGTAGCTTGACTATTGCAAAGCTCAGTAGTAAGTTTGCTACCCAGCGACAAACTGTAACAGGTCGACCATCACATTGAGTATACTGAAGAGTAGCAAGAATCTTCCTCCTCACGTCTTGTTTGATGCTTTCTTCAGCACGAGTCATATTTCTGTGCATTAGGGAGAAATACACCAAGTTAATATATGTTAATAGTTCCATATCTAGACAGACAAAATGTTGAGAAGGGATAAGGTCCAACTTCTCTACATTGATTATCCACCACATAATGAGGGAAGTAAGATTGTTCACGTCGTGAACCAAAATCACACTTACCAAATGTTTTTGTAGTGTGTCATTCAGGAACGCTGTCATCTTTGTGGCAGACATCATGAACTCTTAGTGAAGGCCCAAGGGCTTAGACTGGGGGAGTGGGGCCGAAGGGAAGATCTACGTCAAGACTGATCATCTTAAAATCTCCATCTTAAAATGGGGCAGAATATATTGATTTAGCCTGCTTAGATGTAACACAGGTCTCAATTTGTGATTGTACTTTATAACCAGAAATGTTCTGCAGTGGAACCCTGTGTATACAGTTTTTGTACTATCTTCATCGCCGATTAGAAGAATAAACAAGATTTTCTTCTATAAAACATCTTCGTCGTGGGATCGCATGGGAGTTCCGTCATGAGTTCGGATAACAAAATCTGGAGACAGTCTGACATGGCCTGGATCACCCATCGTTTTCCGAGAATGGTTGATCCAAATCTGACAAAAAAGGCATAGTCTGGCACCCCAGGTGGGTCGCCAGAGGCTTTGGTGACAGTGCTGGTAAAAACTGGTACAAGGCCTGGTGAAGGAGAAACCGTATTTATCTCTTCCCTCCTGGCCTGCCTACAAAAGTAAGGGCACATCACTGCCTGTATTTCACTTGACCATTACTGATAAATCTCCCCTGCAATTTCTCTGGCAAAAGTCATCTTTTCTCTTGTATGTTCCCTGATAGGAATGGTCGGTCTTGTCGATCGGTCTCTGTTTGGCTTAAGACACTGTTGCTGTCGGAAGACGTGTACAGCTGGACATGTCGACAGTCGGAGAAAACATACCCTTGAGCACTGTAATAGTACATGGTTCGTTCGTATGGCTGGACTGGATGGTCGGTGGTCAGAACATTGTACAAAAGACAATATATGCCTTGCAGTCCGGCTGGCTGGTGCGGTTTTAATCGGTTTGTCCGGCCGTCTGAACTGGTCAAATTGCAAACCTTCACATCCAGCTTGTTTCTTAATATTTTCATGCACGGACGGGGTAAATTACACTAGTATGCGCTCACGCTTCACGGGCGGGGAACAAGTTTGACTGCAAACCCTCACACCTTCTTGGTGGGATGCTTTTTTACTGCAAGCCTTCACATCTCATGGGTGTGGTCCTATTTGGTTGTGAGTCCTCACTCCTCATTGGCAGGGTTCTAGGCTTATCCCCAGTGGGATTGCAATATATAATTGTTATTTCCACCTATCCACATATCGACGACAAAGCTTTGTTGTTTCTACTGTATTCACGGATACAGTATGTTCTGGCGCTGTTTCTGCATCTTCACGGGGGTGGAGAGGGCATCTTGGCATCCACCATGAGATTATTCAGCGATTCGGACTTGATGTGTATGTTTAAACTTCATGCTCAGATGTATTGGAGCCTGTTAGTTTATGTGGCACTTGAGCTGCATCTTCGAAATATTGTGTGTGCCAATGAGACATTATGCATGTAGACATAGCTCATGTCAATCCGCCCTGACATTAAATCGTTACGCTTCTTGCATTTGGTCATTATCTTTGTAATGAAGAAGATGAAGAAGAGAAACAAACAAGTACACACAACAAACATACACACGCACAACACACACACATATATATATATATATATATATATATATATATATATATATATATATATATATATATATATATATATATATATATATATATATATATATATCTTTCAAATAAATGTGAACCATGTTATGGAAGTGACTTAGAAGTGTAATAATTGATAAGCACAGCGCCATAAAATTGTCTGTACAACACTTGCAAAAATCTAAATAAATTCACTTGAAGTCTGAAAAATGATTTGTGCACCATAAAAAGCAGCATTTTGATTGAATACACCACTGAAATAAAAAAAGAGGATGGTTGAATATATATAAATAATAAATCAAATTCCTGGAGGTCCATGTTTTCAGCATTAACTGAAAGTGTAACCTGGTTACATATGGGTATAACGGTAGCTTCTTAGTACATAGAAAGGAGAGCTGACCTGCACGAGTTGCTTCCCTTTGTCTATATGATATATAGACAGAAATACAGTTTTCCGTCTTTCAGGGAGGGCTATATTTGGAGGTAGCAGAGAATAATCATAATGTTAATGTGATCAGGTAATGTATTTGACGGAGAAACCATTTGTCTTCTTTCAGTCACAGTGACAGTGAACTTTTGAGCCTTAGGCCCAAAATCAGCATGATTCTTCCTTACCCAAATGAAAGCCATCTGCAAAGTTAGGTAACTACAGCTGGTGAAGAACTCGAACTAATGTGTAGAAACCACGTTAGTAACAGAAAGATGGTTGGACAGATGGACATAATACAAGAATACACTTCATGTTATGGCAGGTATGTAAAAAGCTTTCTAAAGGATAAAAATTTCCATAATAGAACAAATAGGTGAACACTATTTTAACACAACATATCCCTTTGAAAAATATCAATATGAGATTTCAAGATCCTATCTGTCAAAAATTTCAAATACTGTAGTGTAAAAATTAGTGATACAAAAGGACAGCCGTAGCACATACTTAGCTTATTATGTACAAATGACTATAAGATTATTATTTATCTTCATATATGTATATATATATATATATATATATATATATATATATATATATATATATATATATATATATATATGTATGTATTTCTTGCAACATGAAGATGGCCATAACCTGCATGTCAAGCATGCCTCTGAGGTTCGATATTAAGGGCATTTATTTATCTAGATAAAGATAGATGCACAATGAAGGTACATTCCAGATCCAAAGATGGTGAAATAAACTGGTACTGAATTAAAATGACAGTTATCAACAAAAAATATGGGGGTTAATCATGGATGATGAAGGGCATACATGCATGCACATGGATGCCAAAGTAATGGTTACGACAATGTTCAGGCAGCTGACAAAGTTTTACTACATGCTATTCTTTATATTTTAATATCTCTTCTTTCCTCTGGGGGAATAATGATTTGCTATATTGTATAAAGTTGCAAAGAACTGATTTTATTATTTTATTTTGGCATGCAGGGGTACATCAGAACTCACCATGAACTCTGCTCTTCATTATCCCTTTACTATCAAAATAACAGTCATCAGCTACATAAGCAGTAACTTCTTCACTGATATCTGAAACCAAGAGGTATATGGCTCGTCTTGTCAGGAATGTATGGTGTGTTGTGTAGAATGAGTACGGGCCTGCAAAGTCCCACATTGTCAGTGGTGAGCTTTTGACTGTATCTTGTGTTAATTTATCAGCATTTTCTTGCAACAATTTTAACATGGCCAAGGTGTTTGTTTTAGGCTGGGTGAACTTCATCTCAACTAAACCTAAGGGAGATTCTTCTTGCCGACTAGCAGTAGATAAAAGATCTTGACCACAGTCTTGCTGAGGAGTATGGCGGTATAGTACTTCTGTATCCTTGTCTTTAACAGCAACATCACCCCCTTCATGGCTCTGAAGAGTTTTCTCTCCTTGAGGATGGATTATGACCTGTTCCTTGTCTGTAACACTTGTACTGCTATCAGCTGTATCTCCTTGTGAAAGGATCACAACCTGTTCCTCATCAGAGACTCTGTACCTAGTTGATTGTTGCTCATTCAGGACTCTGGCAAGGCGATGCAGTTGATAATCCTGTTCTAAATCTGAAAACACAAGAAACAGCAAATACAATTGAATTCTGCTTTTGCATTAGCCAATCAAGTTGGCAATAAAATTGAAAAAGTAAATTAGGCACACACTTTACCATCTCATCCACACGCAGACTCTCTACAACTACTTTTTGAGCAGGTGTTACATAGACTTTGACAAACATCCATCGTCAGTTAAGATTTGTCTTGGATTTAGCCAAGGTGAAGTCTGGTAGGCAAATGGAATACAATTATTCTTGTAGAAAAAGTCACAATGATAAAAGAATCATTCAAAAAGTGCGGCAAAAGTCATGAGAACAATGGCAAGAAAGTAGATTTCCATGTTGGTTTTCATGCAAATTCAGGATATATGTGCACCAATGCTGCTTAGGCAGTACGGATGGGATTTTTGATAATTTATATGCTTTCCAAATGGAAAATATTCACGCCCAGACCGGAGCTCAAATCCAGGACCTCACTAACTCAAGATAGGCAATCTTCTATCTGCGACATCTTAACCGATGCGCCAGGGCCATTCCTGTGACATATCCTCAGGTCTTCATTATCCGTGATCATGGACGTACAACGCAATAAGACTGAAAGTCAAGCTCTTTTCGACTATAACAGGGCTATATTGCATGATCCAAATTGTGTCCCAACTATATCAGGGGAAAACTCGAGGCAGGACAGGGACTCCAACGTAGGACCTCGTTAGAGCTAGATAGGTGCTCTACCATACGAGCTGATGGAACCGACCTGTTCTGTGAGATGGTTATGAATAAATGTTGACACATATTGAAATGTATTTCAAATATTATATATATATATATATATATATATATATATATATATATATATATATATATATATATTGTTATAGAAATGAAATTAAATGAAGCAAAACATTAAGCTTGTAAAGTCTGAAATATCCTGTTCAGTCAGAGTGATAGCCTGAAAATAGGAAGTTCTCACAGAGTTGTGTGTAGTCACCAATTTTCATAACTTTACCATGAACGCTGCCCAATAAACATTCTTGGAAGCAAAAGTAAATGTGTGTACAGTGTAAAGTATATACGTAGATAGTGTAGTACGTACTGTATTCATCTGATGGTAGATAGCGAATTATTTACTGTACTTATCTGATGGTAGATAGTGTTGCACTTACTGTATTTATCTGATGGGATATAGTGTATTATTTACTGTACTTATTTGATGATAAGTTCGTTGCAATTTTTTAATAATATTTTTGAAAATATGTACCTTAGTATCTTAGTCTGATTATATACTTTCTGACAATTTTTTTAGTCTGGCCAGCTAGTTTTATGAGAGAAATACGGTTAATATATGCATTCCCTCAGCCAAGTCCACTACTGTAGCATGAATAGTGCTGCAGAAATTACCCATGTCTGTAAATAGTGAAATAAAGAACATAGTGATATACTCTTGTGGAAAGGTTGTTGCATCTACAGAGATACATTAAGTCACCAAGTTTCATGACTTTAACATAGTGCCAACGACTAAAATGACCTTGAACAGTTGAAACGCGAATTAGAGGTTCCGGTGATCTAAGTCTTGAAAATCAGCACTTGTCATTTCCTGGACATTAGGTTCAGCACAGATTGAAATTATATAAATCATATATAGCATCGACATATTTTATGCAACGAATAACTTAAAGTGGAAAAAATATGCTGACACTGTATATTTATAGAAGAAAGCAGAAGCTAGATATCCTACAAGGATAACTATTAGGCCATAGAAACTAGCAGATTTATTGATTAATATGTCCCTTGTTTCTTTTATTAATAGATAATATTACATTGATATTTTCCTCATTTTCAATAAATATTTGTAATGTTTACTCCTTTCTTTTTCTTGAGCATTAAGGTAACACTAAACTAGTTGAGCCAATATGCTGTTTTAAATCCTACTGTAGTCCGCAAGTAAATCCTTAATATTTTGTCTGTTTTTGTCCTGGTGAGTTGCTAATATGTAAAGAAAGTTACTTGCATTCAACAGAAAGCATCAATAATGACTAAATTGAAAATAAAATCTTATTATTTTTTCTCTGTTTTTCCCTAGAGATTTGCTCAGTGAAGAATGTTACTTGCATTCAAACAAATCAGCCATAAACCATTTTAGCAGATTTTATTCTATACATAAATATAACATTAGTGCCAAATCAAGTATTATAGTGTTGTTATCTGATGCTGTTCCAGTAAGATTTAAGTAATCTGCCACAGCGACCCACATTTAGCTGGATGGCATGATTACACACCATTGATCATAATGAAAATACAATCACGTTCAACTGTAATTACAGTGAAGAGCTTGGCAAAACAAGATAATATGATCTGTTAATCTTTATAAAGATAACTAAGGCAAGAAAATAGGGCATGATGACCTACTTATAGTAAGTTGTTTTGAGCACACACATCCAAAGCTGAACTTGAGTTAATAGCGATTAGTGTATCACAGAGAGTCCCGCTGTCGATAATTTGACCAGCATGGCCTTAAAAAGAAAAACTTTGTTGGAAAACCAAATTTTGGAGAAGATGGGCATTGACAGAAAATAAGTCTTCTGAATGATGTGGAATGCTGGAAATCCACCTTTTAAAGGTTTCATCAATATAAAGGTGCATGATAACTTTAACTGAACTGCATTATTTCCTTGTAAAGTTATAATGCGTAAACTAAAGTCAGGAGGACATGCAATAAGGGGACTTAACTCCTGTAAATGATGTTGTGGAAGGCTGAAAATCAAACTCACTTAAGGTCTCATCAGTTTGATACTACACTGTACTTTTCAAATTTGGTTGAAGTCCAACAAATTTTGATAAAGCTATCTTGCGGAAAACAAAGTCTTGAAGGAAAGCAATCAAGCGACCATAACTCTTTTAAATGTAACTAAACCCATAAAAGGCGTTAAATGGTTTTTGAGCTATGCCAGTTGCAAGGAACATCTCTTGTGAAGATATGAAGTTGACTAGCAATGGCCATTACTCAATCCAAACAAGCATTGATGATACAAAACCATAAATAGCACATCTAGAGCTATGAGACAATAAACACCAAATTGCATTAAAATATGCTGAATAGTTCCTGAGATATGCTGGCTACAAAGATATGCTGCAGTGGGGTGTAATATTGATGCAAAAGGAGCGATACCTATAACAGAGCTGGACCTGACAAGATAAAACCTTTAAAAGGCCCATCTGTATGTAACATATGCAATTGTTCCGCCAAATGAGACGAAATTTACGTCTATGGGTTGCGGAGCTATTCTGGTTACAAGAAGTGTAACTTGACATACTGATGGACATGACATGAAATATAGGTTTTTGTCACCTAAGTACCAAAGTATGAAACCATACGTTTTGAACAATAGCTCTCCATAACACAATATTCATGTTGATTTCTACTGATGTATTTTGGTTTGACCAATTTCTGCTATATGTTGATTGATTGGTTTATAAGACAAATTGCTCAACATTGATGGCATACTTCCTTTTCCATAGTCATTATTGGCTGTAAAACAAACAAACAAACAAACAATAACTAACTGCTTATTTCTTTTCCTTTTTAAATTTCATTCTGTAAAATCTGGAAATGGGGACCCCAAACTGACCAATTATATTCTAAAATAAGTCTAACTAAACCCTTGAAAACCAATTATTTTGTATTGTGCGGGCAAATCCTTAATAAGTTTAAATTATGATTTGCTTTTGGTGAATTAATGCTGCATTTGAAGGTTGGATCAACTAGTGCTTCACTTTAGATACTTACTACATATGCTACTTGAAAAAGAATTAAAGAATAGGTGACCTTTTACCTAAGTTTGATCTGGTACCTTTCAGCTCAAATTACAGACGGTCCATGGACTGGCAAACTAGAAAGTTTGATTTTGAATCGTATTTTTTCTTACCTCCTACACGGATGATTCTTACTCACTGAGTCTTTATAACTCCGATGCTAACGATTCTTAGGGTTTTTCCCTATTATTTAGTGCATTTTGCTATGAGGGAACAGATTGTCGAAACAAGTGGCTGAAAGGAGGTGATGTCTATATGCTCGAGAATTATTATTATTGTTGTTATTGTTGTTATTATTATTATTATTATTATTTGCACGTTTCACCCACTCACTTTTTATTGACTCTGCCACGTTGTGCTGTGACTAACGAATCTCTATCTGTGCAATTACAACCTGAAGACTTCATATGAGCAATTCATGTAATTCGACGGTGACGGTTTCCCATAACTTCTGGCTATTCCAAAATTGCAGACTGGAATTTTAAGAATATGGGTGACTGAGCAGCCGGCCGGTGTTGAGAATCCACCGAAAGCGGTTATAAGACCAATAATTAGTCCAAAACCAAAATACACCGAAATATACATATTTCTTTTTACCAAAATGCTCATGAAGACGAATGGATGGTGATCTGTATTTGTTTGAATTATAACAAAAAACAATATAAACTTGGATTGAAGTGATTGTGATACAAATTATTTACTTTTTGCCTATTTATATCACAATTCTTATGATAACGTCACTTGGTCGTAGTTGATTGGACAGGTGTGATATACTTTTCACTTTGAAAAAATAAAGAAGCCAAACTGGATATATATATATATATATATATATATATATATATATATATATATATATATATATATATATATATACATAGATAGGCAAAATAAAGACAAAACAAACCAAAATAAATACAATTATAGTACTAAGTCTAATATGTAACAAATAAATTGACAACTTATATTATTTCCATCTGCGTGTAATATAAAATCCATAGAAATTCATAATACTTATAATTTTAAATCCATTTATATAATAAATCCATGAATTCAAATATAGATCACATGCCGGTAAACAAAATAGTAGTTCAAAATGATTAAGTCCAGAATTATTTCCATACGTGAAAAGTATATGTTTCACTATTGTCAAATATTTGGAAACAAAAATTAATCAAATACTATGATTTTATTTTATCTGTCAAAACTATATTATTGAAAGTTAAAGTAAATATATGAAATAATGTCTACGAATACTTTGCTACTTTTATATTTTATTTGTATATTTTCACTTTCATTCCGCTTTGTATCATACCTGCCCAATAAAGTACGACTGAGTGACAAATTACATCAATTGTACGTAACATGTAATAATTCGTATCAAAGCACTTAAATCAAAGTTTATTTGGATTTGTATTATTATTTAAATACATACAAATCATAATACATTCGTCTTCAGGAATATTTTGGTAGTAATATGTGTATTTCGGTTTTTGAGCGTATTTCAGTGTTTCTAATTACCCCGCCTAAGTCTAAAGGCAACGGAGAACATGTAATAAAAAATGTAACACAAATTAGCAACTTGCGGCGCTTCAGGAGGCTAAAATGACTTTATAAAATAGTTAAAGCTGAATCTACCTCTGATAACATCTACGGCTTTAGTATCCAGTGCAAATGGTGAAAAGAAAATCGATCTCGGTGAACTATATGGTACATATTCTGATAAACACCTGGTAGAATTCGGTGAGTTCGGTCCTAACACACTGCAGTTTAAGAACAGCTACTTTCAAGAGATGTATGAGGCCTCTCGTTTGAAATTGTCTTCAATTTTTTATGAGGATGTGTTTGCTCTTGATGAGTCTTATGAGAGAAAGGTTGGCTTGGGAATAATCTCGCAAAATGCGAAAAAACACGTTCATGAAACCGAAATCTAAACATAATGCAAGTTTGATTTTGTAAATGCATCACTGATTTAATTATAAAATGTAGCTATTTAACAATATGTTTTTCCAATGTTTGGCATTTACGCTTTTTTTTCTTCAGCTTTTGTGTTTTGAGAATTAATTCTAGCATATAACAAAGTTGAAACTTATTATGGCTAATCCATTCTGATAGTTACAGACCATCTGTTTCAAAGTTCTCAAGCAAGCTTTTGTTTATAAGTCTAGATAATGATCATTACTGAACAGCAATCTAGTACATTAATAAATGGAATCATGAAAGCATGAAACATAACTGGCTTGCAGCTCTTTTGAAAGGCCTTTTCTCTGAAACAGCTAATTTAATCACACTATCTGCATACACTCATGAAGATTTCCTAACAAATATTATCTTTACATGTATGAAAAAATGCAAACATATACTGGAGGGCAATTGTAATAAAATTAAATAGCTAACTTGTGCAAAATCAGCTTTCTGTACACACAAGTTTGATTTCTAATAATTCTCACTGTACAAAAATAGGACGCTAAAATGTTAGTTTAGTGTAAACCTAGTAGACGCTTATAATTTCAAAGTTTCCTGATTAAATCGTGACCAATGAGTAATGAGCATGAATATAATTTTAACCCAAGTCAGTGAAAAGTGAAACACAGACTATAGCCACCAGTTTCTGCAAATCACATGCAGCTTGCATGAATACATTGCATACCAAGTTTTATGACTCTGGGTAACAGAATTATGATGCCAAACAACCATGTAGTCATAATCCAAAAGGTTAACCAGTAGTTAATTTATTCATAATTATAAAGTTAGCTACTTTGGTTCCTCCTCATGGGGTTGGTGGCATGATAAAAACTGACAACAAAATGGAACCAAAAAGTAATAATGATTGCGTTTAAATGAAGATGTACCATTAAAGATGCTATTCAAGCTTTTAAATTTGTTTGCAAGTTTTTACCTGCTCAAGCTCAAATAGGTTTCAGAGTTTAACTTGCCCCTTCAACATTTTACGTTCCCTACGTAAACATCCTAGAACAATATACAAATTATGATATTCATTTTATAATGGAGCTTCGTGTGGGCACCAAGTTATTTTAGTTAGTATGCAGAGCGCTTGATAGTGTCCCTGCATCCTTGATTCTCACTTTCTAGCCTGGTTTCTAAACTTTGGTCTGCAGCTTTCTACATTTCTGGCGAAATGAGGCCTGAACTTCCATTTTAAAATTTGCTTAGAAAGCTCTGGTATCTTTACTTTATAAATGTGAACAAAATGTAAATAGGATTAAGGTGCCTACCTTCACAGAGAGAACAAAATTTACAGCATGGAAGGAGTATTTTCAGACAATCTGAAGTAGCAAGAGAACCAGAAACCGTACATTAGATGCCTGCCAGGCGGTAAACAGTATTTTATTAGTTTTTCTATGTAAATTCCTCACACATTAGTCTCATATTTGACTTTTTCAATTAAAAATCAATAGGTATCTTAATTTGTCTTAAATATGAGTCATCCCCAAAATCTGGTAAAGGCAACAAACATATAACTAAAGTTATTTCTTAGAAACCATTTCTTTCAGTTTCAGTGACCTGGACCTCTTAACAATTGACTCCAAAATCGTTAGCTGCCTTTCTGCAATCAAATGCAAGCCATCCACAACATTTAGTCATGGCATGTGCCATGTGACTTCTTTTATTATGTGGGAAATATTTTACTTTTCTTGGAATCACACTCACATTCACCTTCAACCTTTTAAAGACATAATCAATAGATGTCCGTGTCTCAGATGCAAGTCATCAACGCAGTTTAGTCAAGGCATGTCGTACAAAACGTTAACAGTTTTTGTGGAAATCACTTTTTCTGCTGTTAATGTGGTCTTCGCCTTTGACCCCAAAATGAAAACTTGTCTTCCATGTCTCACATGCATGCCATCCACAGAGTTTTGTTAAAGTACTTGATGAAGAACTTGAGATATACAGAAATAGAGTTTTAATTCTACTGGTCATAGACATGAAGAGCTTATGGAATGGCCTGTTGTCCGTCCTCCGTGCGTCCGTTGGCACAAGTTTCTTATCACTACTTTCCTTAATTACTTTGAGGACTACCATCAAACAGTACACACATATTCATTCCATGGTCAAGTTGGTCCTAACTTAGAATGGTGTTGCTTGGACGTCCAATATGGCCACCACAGTGGCCATCTTTAAACATCCTATCGCAATGCCTCCTCCTGAATGGATGGTAATATGAACATGGGATTTTCACTAAAGGACTTCTTGTAATGTCTAGCTCATTATAAATGAAAATCGTACTGATCTGGTGTCTAGTGTGGCCGCCATGGTGGCTATCTTGCAAATCTTGTTATTGCAAATTTTGTGGAAAGTTCTCCTTATTTTAGGTATTGTGATGTTGCCTTTGATACGTGCCCTTTTCAGCCTAAAATTGATTGACGTAGATCTCTTCCTTGCCCCAAATGCAAGCTACTAACAAAGTATGGTAACATTAGATGGTCGAACACTTGAGGTGTTGTGCAGAAACGAAATAGAGATGGATGGACAGACAACAACATCACATGATACGTTTCCCCAATGGCATGTGTATAAAAGCAGTGATGTAGATACTATTCGATTGTGCATGGTCACATACCTTTCTCTCGCCGTGTCCATTTACCAGTTGATAAAGAAACATCACAGCTATTGACGTGTATATCTATGCCCTCTGTACTCTGTATCTCAGACATTTTTACCTCCTCTCCAAGAAGACGTTTGATAAGAGTTGTTTTGCCGACACCCAAGTGTCCGACAACCATGACTCTTATGTTGTACACAGTCTCCTTTCCATCTTTTAGAGCCTCTTCAAAAAGCTGGATGGATCTGTCGTCCATGTTCAAAATTTCTATTGGGACACCTGTGCGTGTAATTGGATGACTAGTTATATATATATATATATATATATATATATATATATATATATATATATATATATATATATATATATATGTATATATATACATATATATATACATATATATATATATATATATATATATATATATATATATATATATATATATATATATATAATATGACCTTCTTGAAATGTTAGACAGCTTAATCTGAATTTTCGAGCTTTTACATTGTTATTCGTGCTAACAGATATCTGCAACATGCATAAATCCTTTCTTAATAAAACTCGTCATTTACAGTTTGTAGGTGTTCAATTAGGTGCATAATCTAAAAAAGGACCAAACTGAATAAATCGCAAATTTTAAATCTCTAGTCTGGATAAAATTGAAATCTGCTTATATTGAGTATGAGATGATTACTAGTCCACTAAACCAAGGTTAGTACATTTCTTATTGGACTAGTAGTTTGCATAATTTCAGTAGTCTGCATAATTTCAGTAGTCTGCTAGTAGAGTTTTAGTTATCGACAGACAGTATTTTGTGGGAAGAAGACTAAGATTCATCAGGGCTACTAAATAATATATATAAAGAGAGAGATGTTGCAGAGATTAGAAACTTTTATATTTCTCTCTTGAAGTACGTGAAATAAGCCAATAATGTATTATAATTTCTTATATATATATATATATATATATATATATATATATATATATATATATATAGTTACAGTCACATGCACGCATCTCCCCACACTTCAAGCATATTATCGTAAAACTTTCTTATCTGGGAAATGAGCAACATACATAATTTTTCTCTCGTCAGATCTTTGGAACAAAAAAACATAAAATATTCCCTGTACATCAGTGAACGTGCAGCAGTAGAATTGCACAAATACTGATTAAACGAACTGAATTTTGTATGGTCCCTTTTTCTTTGACACATTTTTCAAATAGTTCCTCCAAAAAGGTTGAGAAGAAATACGGAACTAAGCATTTAATGGGGGTGGGGTGTTATAATTTTTTCCAATCATGTTTTGTTCTCAAGACATTTTTTTTCAACAAGTATAATGGATCGAGTTAGACTTTATTCTTTACAAATCAGAGCAAGATGATTTTTTTAAGTTACTAGAGGATTGAACAATGTTTGTGGGTTTTTTTTCAAAACAAGACTACCTTATGAAAATGAAATGGTCTGTCCCTAAGTTAAACCTTACTGCACATCTACACCAACTACGTACCTGCCCTACCCCTGTACAACGATTCATTAAGATCCTTTAAAGTTGTGGGTGATGAGTAGTGATAACAAGCTTTGTCACAGATGGATGGTCAGATATTCAGACTGATGCATGGAAGTAACTGCAATATCCTAGCTCATGGCTATAGTACGGAGATAGCAAGGTTGTCTTATTTCAATAGGCCTGTGTGCCTCATGGGCTAGAGCAATATACATTTTGTAGAATTAAATTATTATATACGTACCAGAATTAAAATGTGTCAATTAAAATTAAATTCGAACTATTTCTAAACTCTGTATTCCCAATTGATCAACAATTACATTTCAGAAGAAATTATTGGCCCTGGTCCTATTCCCAATAAACTATCAAAAGCTCTATTACACTCTCTCCACGTTTAAGACATCTGTATAATAATTCCTAAAATTAGGGAGATTTGGTCCGTTCTCACATTATAGCAATACTTCCTAAAATTAGGGAGATTTGGTCCGTTCTCACATTATATCTACATGTTATGGTGAGACATTTATGTTTATATCATTCTGTAAGTTAAGCAATTTTATTGTCATATTTTGTCAAATAAACATCTAAAACATCCAACTTGATAACAAGAAATTCACTTATTCAATTTCAGAAATTTACGAAATTAGCTAAGTGTAGACACAAACATAAATATATGAATGTAAGTAATGTATAATGGTTTCCTTCAAAACCTTTAGACCTAGAAATAATTGATTTATATTTTATGAACCTGATTATTTATCAAGATTTATATATTTAAATTTAGAATTATAAACATTACAGAACTTCACAGTTACGTAATATATATATTAATTTTGACATCGAACTCATCAACTATTCAATGCAAAATTTTCAACTTTCTTAAAGTACAGTACAGGTGATGCGTGTCTATCACATTTACAGGTGTCATTATGTTTAGCATTTGATTACACATACCTTTAAATAGTGGTTATTCGGTTTATTGCTTTTACTTGGCGATAAATATATATTGTAAAATCATTATAGAATTACTCCAATAAAATGCATGCGATAAAATCAGCGTTAAAGTACGTGGACATTCTAAGTCGTTGCCAGCCAAGAGTTGTGATCTGGTGTAAACCGGATTGAATCTCGCGCTATGATGTCACAACAAAAGCGTATCGGACATGATCCAGTTTTCGTAGCCAACCGCGATTTTAAAGTCTATATCGATTAATAATTTTCGTCTGGCAATTTTGTGCTGAGAACTAAAGTGTATAGCACTTAATGATGAGGAATTAATATACTTGGGCACAACAATATTAGCATTAAGCTTTAAAACAACACAAAATATTTTATTTATACTTTACTTAAGATCAATAATGACGGCTGAACATAACGACGTTGACGTACTCTTTAATCAGGAGAATGATCGCTCTGAATTATTTCTTCCATTTTGATTTCATTTTACATCTTTTAAACTTGTTAATCTTCATAATACAAATGTATAACTTCATAAATGTATACTGAAATCTTTGGGAAATTAAAGAAATGAAGTATGTACCGTTTTGTAGTGCCATGTAAAGGTTTACGTAAATAAAATAAGAAATATAGATTTACCTTGATTGAAATCATCCAGTTTGTATCGTGTGATTATATTACTTTGCAGGCTTGTGATATATAGAACTCTGTGCTGGTCCTCATAGAATATATCACGGGGTGTCAATGACTGAGGCAATTTGTGTATGGTCACTAGTTTACCTCTGTCGGTCAGCTGATGAATATGGGAAGTTTCCCCGTTACACACAAATATAAATCCCCTAGTGTCCACAGTTAAACCCCGCGGTCTCTGGAGATCACTATGTTGATATAGAAACTTCCGTGTATGGGGATTATGAATATTATATGCATACACACCAGTTACTTTCTGGGAATTAGAAGGAACAGGACCAGCGTCACACGAGATGTAAACCATATTGTTTTTTATGGCCATGTGACTGTCACGCCACCCTTCACATATCTGGTGAATTGGATCGACATGTCCATCTTTAAGGGACACAACACACCAACACATCACGCCCAGCTTTCTACCACTGACTACAAGTTTGTTCATTAGTTTCACTTTTGCCACTGCATCACATAACTCAAGCGCTGTCGATACGTCTAATGTCCTGACATGTGTTATGACTCCTGTGTCACCTGTAGATTTGAATGACATGATATCTATCTTACAGTCCACCAGAATTACGGCCACTTCCGTACTGCTAATAAGAGAGATACCCAGGGGATTTGACTCCAGTCTGTTAGATGTGGCCAGGAGCTTTCCATCATGGCTTCTGTAAAGCCAGATATTACTCCCCGTTAAGTCAAGGACGATCAAAGTGTCTTCAGACACCATAAGACCTCTATAGTCGGTGATATGGCCGGCTGTGGAAAAACACAATAGCATCAGCACAGGACAATACACAAAATACTGACATATATACTTATAGTAAACACTGAAAAGTAACATTTATACATATATATGTCATGAATGTCATTATATTCCTGACCTCGATTAATAGTCTACTCTAATAACTTTGACCACCACCACCATTATCGTAATAGCTTTCTATCACCACCAACACTATCAACATCATCTAATTTGTTAGTATATTTTATATTTTAGCAATTTATAATAATAATAATAATAATAATAATAATAATACAAATAATATAAGTATTAAAAGCATTATAATTTTAGTACAATTCTGGGTTTTGTTAACTAATCATTTTTATCCAAATCATTTTGCAGTATGACTCGTGTAATTCTTCGCAGAAAGATGCCATTACGTATCTTACACCTTAGGTAAGAAAACAAATATAACTATGTTATCAAGATTCATACTTATCGAAATGTAGACAATGGTATATTCTACCGACTGCGTTTAGTACATTTTTGGAACACCCGTCCATACGTATTGACTGATGTGTTAGTAAAAGCAACTTGATTGTTATAAATGACTTATCTATCACATACCTTTCTGTTCTAGACTCAGAGTCCCATGTGGGACCAGACTGCAAATAACTTCTTGTGACCTTGCTGTGGCCATCGTGTCGTTCTAATTGACTGTGAATCAAGACGTATTGACTCCAAATGAAGTGGGTCGTCATCTTACCGCAGTGAACATTTTAGTCTGCAAGAACAGAGAGCACACATCCAGCCAATATCCACGTACATGAACACTATTTATTTTTGTAAAAATATTGTAGAGGTATCAGCTTGTGTGCAAAAGGAAAATGTCTTAAATGTAACCAGTAAATATGTACTACTAAGCACTATAAATACGTCTTGACTGTGTGCTGGAACAAATAGAAACACTGTATTATTGCTTTGCAAAGAAAGTGGGAAAGAATATTTAACAAGCAATAAAAATGTAATAATATTATTAACCTTCCATATAATTAATTCAGTTCAGTACCATCTACTGAGAAAAGAAAATAGCGACTGAGAACTTGAGGAGAAGTACGCGAGCATATAAAGCGTGTCTATCACGTACTTGTTTAAGCTCACCTAGCTGAAGGCCAAGTAAGTTCCTGGTATGACCCTGCGTCTGTCGCCTGTCGTCCTTAGTGAATCGTCTAGCGTCAGTTTGTCAGTCAGTCTATAGGGTTTAATTATGGACAGGATGTTGTCTATCTTGGTGTATAAATTATAACATTGAGGGCTTGGATGAGTTTGATTATGAACATATGTGTGCAAATTAATCAGACATTCTTGCATGTGATCGGCTGAGCGTATGAACACTCTAGGGACTTTTTTCAGACTGGTGTTCGCCACCTTATTGTTGACTATGTAAACACGAAGTACTTCGTGGGCAGAGACATTCAATACCTGTAATTTGTTGCAGTTAGTTCTCAATTAATGCGCAATGGACTCAGTTTGTTTTGCTTAACATCTCTCTCTCTCTCTCTCTCTCTCTCTCTATATATATATATATATATATATATATATATATATATATATATATATATATATATATATATATATATATATATATCACACACACACACAAACACCTTTACTTCAACCAACTTGCAACATATCTAATTGCTGACGTTGACTCGTGTGTGTTTGTTTTCGTGCCATTACCAGCGTTGTTGACTTATACCCTTAATGACGGTGGTATTTTATAGAGTTACTACCGCCCTACACTCAACAAATGTACACACCAAAGTGCTTCTTAGAGTTACTACCATTCTACACTCAAGTCGCTATCAAAGCAATTGGCAGTGTGTAGATCTTTGTGTCAAGTTGAATTTCAGCCATGGTATGTGTTTGTGTCAATACTGGATAATAAATACTTTCGAAAG
The DNA here is from genome assembly GCA_029931535.1 of Margaritifera margaritifera. NCBI lineage: Eukaryota > Metazoa > Mollusca > Bivalvia > Unionida > Margaritiferidae > Margaritifera > Margaritifera margaritifera. The sequence goes on from JAQPZY010001028.1 coordinate 924,802, forward strand.
TAATGTCATTCCAATAGCATTATATACATTGGCTAGATACGAATTTCCCTAATTGTGGCACACGGCTAATATAAATGTGTATTTCTGCGGTTAGAGTAATACTTGCAAAATACACTTACTAGATGGGTAGCTACCATCATTGTAAACACGGGTAATATGACCGGGTATGTGTTGTAAGTCTGATAGTTGCAAAATACATTAACCAGATAGTAGCCCCGCCTCCCCCATTGTGTACACAGGTAATATGAATGTGCATTTAAGTAGTTTTATAATTATATAAAAAGACTGATACATGTACTTACAACTTTTGTATCAATGCCTCAAATTGTACGCTTTCTGAACTATTTGGTGTGCACTGCCCTTCCCAGCTAAAGTCCTGTTGTTATAAACAAATCGAACAATAACTCTAGAAAATTTCTGAAGCATAGAACAAAAAGCTAGGTTAAGAATAGCTTACCTTACCTGGCTGATTGTGTTGTTGTAAACTTTTACTTCAAGGTCTTTTCAAGGATCAATGAACTCTGTTGCGAAGAGTATATCACGTTCATGCGGTTTGTTGAAACAAATAAAGGCAGTTAAATAAATTAACAGGGAATAACGAACAAGGATCAAATTATGACACGAACGTTCCAAAGTTTGTATATATGTCTTTCCGTTTATTTGTTTGAATTCAGTAACCTAAGTACTTGCATCTATCTATTTATCTATCTTTACTGTCTTTGTATCTGGCAGATACTACAACTATGACCTGAAAGCCTCCTCTTTATCCTCTTCCTACTTCTCCTCCTCCTCCTGCTCCTACTCCTACTACTACTGCCACCATCACCACAACTACCACTACTACTACTACCGCTGTTGCTACCACTACAATCAAATCACCTCACAACATCCCATTAAACAGTACTGTCACAAACATTACTACTGTTAATCCTCCATTTGTAGCTGTTAATTCTAAATTAACTACATGTTATTTAACACCTCTCCTATAGCTGCTTCTACGAACACCTCATTGATACTCACACAAGCGCCACCGTTTATATTATTCCTTTTCGTTGTTGTTGTTTTTCTTTCGTACTGCCACCAACACAGCTGCTAGATTTTTTTTTTTTTTTTGGCTGATGTATTACAAAAACCCACACTATTTCTTAAATTCCACAAATGAAACCACTACAGTTACTGGTCCTGCTCTTATTTATTTCACCACCTTTGTAAATACCACCAGCATCATAACTACTATCAACAGTCATGGCTCTTGTTGCACACCATGGTCTGAGATATTGCTTAGTTCACTTGAAATTATGACGTTCATGACCGTCTTACTACTCAATAGTCATGCATCTTTCTCGCATGGTCTGGATAAACCATTTAGCGTGTATAGAATGTGCAATAGATGCTTACCGCTACGTGTTGTAGAAATAGAACTAGCTCATAATACTAGATCCAAAGTGTAAGCAGGAAACATGATATTCGGAGCAAATATAATAGTGTTATGACGTTTTAATTACGTCCGTTAGAAGGAACAGATCTTTGTCCTTTGTCTTACGCAAGGTCAACATAATTTACACAAGGTCAACATAATCACACAGTGCTTGATAAGTACGGGACTCATTTCCGTGGCATGGACTGACAGTAACCAATAAATTAATACCATTAAAATGGCCTTTCTAAAGCCCAAGCCTGAATCAAGTACACCTGATAACGCTGTGCAACAAATATCTAGTTAAGTATCAGAATATCACATTAGATCAAAATCAGCCTTGACAAAAACATGCAGTTGAAAATAAATGAGAACGTCTTGGTGGCTAATTGTCGTCAGGGATGGCAAACATATTCTGATCATTCTATAAAAATAGACTCACTGATTAAAGCTCTTGGTGCATTGTGTTACATATTTGTGCCGGTAAAATAGATCATCTTAATCTTGAGTATCTATTGTTATTCATACTAACAATGTTAGATAGAGTGCTATGTATCTTATATACCCCCTAAGCTCGAGGGTGGCTGGGTGGGTTCCATAGTAATTTGGCTAGGGATTAGGGATGTTAAACCAGGGTTCCGAAAGGTACCCAATCGTGCACCTCGGTGAAACTAATTTTACGGACCTATTTCTGTGCAATATAGATAACTAGATACCGATATACCTAACTATCTATTAATGGGTTATATTAGGAGCTGCTAGAGTAGCTGTCAACATGCCAATAGGGCCTTAAGTATCGATAACCCTATGCCTGTTGTATAACAAATTAAATATAGTATGGTAGTATAACTGGATGTGTACTGACTGTGAAAAGTGATGCTGGAGGTGCCAAGTCCAGGACTGATATGCTTTTATCAGACCGGTTTCCAGGGCAACCGCATATAGAGATTTAAACAATAATGCATGATGTTGCTAAGGGACGTACAATAACTCTAACCGGTCAACTATTTGTCAGACTGAATCAGGATACCTCTGCAATCAAGCACTGCACATCTAAATAGTGTTTGTGTGTTAGTAAAAAGCAACTAGATTGTTATATATGACTTATCTATCACATACCTTTCTGTTCTAGATTTAGTATCCCATATGGGACCATAATGTCGATAGCTTCTTGTGATCTGGCTGTGACCATCGAGTCGTTCTAATGGACTGTGGATAATGACTTATTGACTCTAAGTGAAGTGAGTTGTCAACCTAATACAATGACAATGTTAGGCCGCAAAGACAGATAGCACACTTCTAGCAAAATCCACATATATAACTACTATTTTGTTCTAAAAAGTATTGTAGAGATATCAGCTTATGTGTAAAAGAAAACTGTCTTGAATGTATCAAGTAAAAAGTAATAATGAAACTAACAGTTGTAAACCTTCAAGTGTTCCAATTCACTAGTAGTCCTACACGATAGTCACTAGACATTTATCACATTGCTACCAATGAAATGTGTCGTACATCAGAATTTCAGCTTAATTCATGAATTTGAAAACGATACCCAGTATAATTCAAGAAAAACACTTAGTTAAACACCTATACAATCAGTCTGATGGATGAGAGTTTGTATTTTTTATTTTCTTATTTATTTGTTGATTTATTTATTTATCGTAATTGTCTTAATAAGCAATTAGAAGCATATAGATCGGCATTTTCATTCTTTCTTATCGGGGTAAAACGATTTGAAACTGGTACAAACATACAAAACTACCATTCTATACTCTTTTACACAATTTTGTCTCCAAGATATTAAACCTTACAAAATGAATGGTATTTCAAAAACTGTATGCACCAGAGTGTTTCTTAGAGTCACTACCGTCCTACACTCATCAAATGTATAGACCAGAGAGTTTCTTCGAGCCACTACCGTCCTACACTCAACAAATGTATGCACCAGAGTGCTTCTTAGAGTCACTACCGTCCTACGCTCAACAGATGTATACACCAAAGTGCTTCCTAGAGTCACTGCGGTACTACACTCAAGTCGCTATCAAAACAATTGGTGGTATGCAGTTCTTTGGGTCAAGACCTATCTCAACCATGTTATGTATTTGTATCAATACTGGATAATATATACTTTCGAAAGTAATGTAATTCCAATAGCACTTCATACATTGACTAGATACGAATTCCTCTAATTGTGAAAACGGGTAATATAAATGTGCATTCTGTGGTTAGACTGATACTTGCAAAATACACTGACTAGATGGGTAGCTACCATAATTGCAAACACGGATAATATAACCGGGTATATGTGTAGTAAAACTGATTCTTGCAAAATACATTGACCAGATAGTAGTCCCGCCTCCCCCATTGTGAACACAGGTAATATGAATGTGCATTTCAAAAGTTTTATAATTATATAAAAAGACTGTTACATGTACTTACAAATTTGGTATCAATTCCTCAAAATGTAAGCTTCTGAATTATCTGGAGTGCCCTGTCCTTCCCAGGCAAAGTCCTGTTGTTATAAACAAATCGAACAATAACTGCAGATAATTTCTGAAGCATATAACAAAAAGCTAGGTTAAGAATAGCTTACCTTACCTGGCTGATTGTGTTGTTGCAAACTATTACTTTAAGAACTTTTCAAGGATCAATGAACTCTGTTGCGCAGAGTATACCTCGTTCATGTGGTTTGTTGAAACAAATGAAGGCAGTTAAATAAACTAACAGGGAATAACGAACAGGGGCCATATTATGACACAAAAATTCCAAAGTCTGCATATATGACTTTCCGTTTATTTGTTTGAACTCAGTAACCAAGTACTTGCATCTATCTACCTATCTCTCTTTTCTGTCTTTCTAGCTATCAGTCAGGCAGATACTACAACTATGATTTGAAATCCTCCTCTTTTTCCTCTTCCTACTGCTCCTTCTACTACTACTACCACTACTGTCACCACTACAACCACCGCCATCACCACTACTAGTAATACTACCGCTGTTGCTACCAATACAACCAAATCATCTGTCAGCATCCCATAAAACAGTACTATTACAACCATACGTTAATGTTGCATTTGTAGCTGTTACTTCTAAATTAACTACATATTACTTTTAATACCTCTCCTACCGCTCCTTCTACTAACACGTCATTGACGTTCACACAAGCGCCACCGTTTATGTTGATCTTTATCGTTGTTATTGTCATTCTTTATTGTTGATGTAGTACAAAAACCTACACAATTTATAAATATCCACTAATGCAACCCCTATAGTTGCTGCTCCTGTTTTTCTTTATTTCACCACCTTTTTAAATACCTCTAGCATTGTAACTACTGTCAAGAAATATTGCTTAGTCCACTTGAAATTACTGCGCTCAGGGCCGTCTTGCTACAAAATAGTACAAAACCAAAGTGTGTGATGTACTTAAAGGAAATATATTTACCAAAATACATACCCAGTGGATCAGCTTTAATAAAAAAAATAAGTGAAGTTTCTTTAATCCAAGGAACACGTGTCTCCTCTAATGGCTGATGTTGACCCCGGCGCGTTTCTTAACGGGTGTCATAACAGCGTTGTCGACTTAGACATTTACTGGCTGTAGCAGTGACAGCGGCGAGTCAGATGACGATGATGGTGGTGATGATTTACACGACAGCGATTACAATAATATATGCTACTCCACTATTTCTACATTTTTGTATATATGGAGCACAAAGTCTACTCTATGCTAATATTTTGAAATCTGCATGAAAGCATGGGCAATTCAAAAAGACCTGTCCGTTAGATAGTTTATTTGCGAGAAGACATTACTACGTACTAAGTACGAGGGCTTTATACGTTCACAAAATAGGTATTGATCATCATGCATCTTTCTCGCATGGTCTGGATAAACCATTTAGTGAGCATATAGAATGTGCAATAGATGCCTATCACTACGTATCGTAGAACTAGAACTAGCTCATCCTACTAGATCCAAAGTGCAAGCAGGAAACATGATATTTAGAACAATTGTATCAGTGTTATGACTATTTAATTGCGTCCTTTAGAAAGAATGGATCTTTGTTTTACTCAAGGTCAACAAACGTTACACAAGGTCAACATAATCACAGACAATGCTCGATAAGTACGGAACCCATTTCCATGACATGGGCTGACATTAACTTTTCTAAAGAAAACAAAAAACATTATGCTAAAAATGACTAATACAACCTATTTAATACAGAGATGAAGAAATAAAACTGCTCCTCACCTTAAAATTACCGATAAATCAACACCCTTAAAATGGCCTCTCTTAAGTCCAGGCTGAATCAAATACACCTGATTACGCTGTGCAACAAATATCTAGTTAAGTATCAAAATGGCACAATTGATCAAAATCAACCTTGGCAAAAACATGCAATTGAAAAGAAATGAGAACGTCTTGGTGGCAATTGCCGTCAGGCATGGCAAAGATATTCTGCTCATTCTGTAATAAATTATGTAGGCTAGTATTATCGGAGATATTATTGTCTTTAAGCAAGAGTACACTCTCCGGGGCAGCATTGTCTTAGATATGATTGTCCCCAAGTAAGAGTATCACTATCTCAGCCTCGACATGGAAATCAAACCGCATCCACTTTTGATCCGTCCTACCACCACCACCATGGTAAAGACGAAGAGTGACTTAGAGTAAACAGCCACGCGAGGACCCGTTCTAGAGTGCAAATATTCCTCTTGTCTCCAACAGACAGGGCGACAAGTTCTCAACGTGTTGAGTGTCATATTGAGCTACAGGATTTGTTTTGTTTTGTTTTGTCTATAAAAAAGAGAAGAAACAATGCTATGGATACTTACAGCAAGACGTGTTACTCTTCACAGCTTAGAAACAAGCTCCTCTTGAATTTATTAAAAAAATCCGGATAATATTTTGTCCTTTTTTTGAGAAATAGCTTTAAGTGATGTTAGTGTTAAACTCATCTGTTCTTCTTGCTCTAAGGAGGTAGATAGAATTGTCCCGTCAGTCGTGTGTCCCATATACGGTCCATTAGTTGGTCCTACAGGGTTTTGATCTCATTTTCGTAACATCACCACAACTCTTCATAAATACCCTTACACATTGCGCAATTAGTGTTGTTATTTTCTTTGCTTTTGAGATTATACTAAAAGTGGGCGTCACTCGTGCTCTCCGTTATTAAATTTTATTTTTCTTAAATCGGACAATGATTGCTGCTCGAGCACTGTAGGAATGTAACCAGAACAAAATACCCAAGAACAAGAAGAAATATTATTTCTGTTATTTGAACTCGATACATAGTCATGTCAAACTCTGTTGTGTTTCCTTTTAATAAAATGTTTATGCTTTACTAATTGTAGCTATTACGATAAAACGTATAATTTACCATCGTACAACTTTTGTCAAGTATCTCTGATTCATTTGCAATTGTTGTCAAGCACATCGAGGGCCAATGTAGGATATATAATTGTTATTCTGGGGAAGATACCGGTTAAAAACGTGGATGCTTCTGACCAGCTCTTCAGTGTTACATTGCACAGTGCATGGGAAACAACTAAAATTAGTAAATGTTGTATGGGTACTGACACAGGATCACATTGTGTTTTTTACAGTAGACACTCTGAATAAAATGTAAATTAAATTATATTAAAAAGTAAGTACAATTCATATTGATTCAAGATATTATTACACTAATTGAACTAATCAGCTGTTATTGCATGCTACTGAGTTCCCCTGAATGAAACTAAACTTTAAAAAATCCAGAGAACTGTTCCAATACATCATTATGCATTCTTTCCTATTTGGTATTTAGTAGTGTACAAGGACACATTTTGCTTTTCAGGTTATCCAACCAGCTGTGAATTATGAACTTTTCTCAGAATGATATTAAATCGGCTCAAGGATCATAGACTTTGATAACCTGTATGACAGATTGTCAATCTGAGAGAGAGGCAATCCAGAAAATGATGTATAAGGTATGCATATTTTTTATATTATTTTCCCAAAGGCTAGTTAACAGGATACAGTATGTATAAGTAATTCTGAAATCACTGCATTTGCCAGACATGTCCAACATATCAAAGGTTTTGACCAACATATATTCTGAGAAACTGGATATCGGTCATAGGATATCTCAAATATCATTATACTACATTGTAATTAGCATGTTTATCCATTTAACTGTCAGAGTAACAAAGTAAAGTTTAAAAGCCACTTGGCCTAGTTTACAGATTTTTTTTTTTAGTCAGACAATCAATAAAGGTGTCGCCGAGTAAGCTTAATTCAGAGGTGACTAGGTCTTGTTTACACATTGTTTTCTTGTCATATAAACAATAGAGGTGTCGCTGTCTACGCTTGTTTGGTCATTGTCTTTTCCCAATTGTTTAAACACTTTATGGCCACAAAGCACAACACAAGGAGGCGTGAAAGCTTGTATCCTGTATCCTGGACTTATCAAAAACCCTACAATTTCACGATTGCCCCAGGGACTGGATGATACTGGCATCGTTACATGAATCCATTACACCACGTGTTTTTGAACTGCATTGTATCATGGTGTGTCAGCCCATTATACCTTTAGAACAAAATATGTGAAGCCTATACCTGATTTACGAAGAAAAAGATACTAGCAACTAGTAACTTTTATCATCATCCTCCAAGACTTATTTGGGGACCTCATCAAATTTAGCTTCACCATCCAACTTTACCAGAAATGCCTTTGGGTAACATAGCCTGAAAGTTTTGTTTTACTTTGATTAATTTGTGCAAAGTAATGACACCTTTGCAGTGATAAATGAATGGTTCCCTCATAGAACCTTAGCATACAGGCTACTTACCAAGAATTTTTCAGCAATGTAGCATTATGTTCTGGAGAAATGAAATTTGTCTAAAGATAACACTTGTGAACAGATTTTATCCTGAGGGGAGGATTAGTGATCTCCTACTACTACACCTTTAAGTTGAAGACCTCCCCACCACCAGAGTCTAACCTGTTTAGATGAGATTAAGGACAAATTTTATGAAGACCTGGAGTCTTTTATTGCAGATGTATCGAAGGCAGACAAGCTAATCATTCTTGGTGACTTCGATGCTAGAGTTGGTACAAATCACCAAACATGGCCAGGTGTCATCCTAATCACCAACACATTCTTCTGCCTGCCAAACCACAACAAGATGTCCTTGATGCACCCACGCTCCAAACACTGGCATCTTATTGACTACGTCATCGTCAGAACAAGAGACAGGCAGGATGTCCAAGTGATGAAGGCCATGAGAAGTGCAGAATGCTAGACTGACCACAGGCTCATAGTCTCCAAGCTCAGTATCCGGATTCAGCCTAGCAGAAGAACACAAGGCAAAGTTTAATGTCACCAAATTGACACGGGAGAATGTGAAACAGGCATTTGTCGAAGAACTATGCTGCCAACTGGATACAACGATATAAACATCGAGAATGTCGAGGAAAACAGGGCATCCTTCAGAGACTGTGTACTCAGCTGCATCCAAAACCCTCGGTCTCGCCACACGCAAACATCACGGTTGGCTTGATGAGAACTATGCTGCAATACAGAGACTTCTGAATTAGAAACATTGGTTACTGTTTAGAAGACATCACTTCATCATCTAAGAAAGCAGCCTTCAACAACATCAAGAGGACTGACCAATCCAAACTAAGGTAGTTGCAATACTCATGGCTGAGCAATAAGGCGGATGCGATTCAGTTCTACGTAGAATGGAATGATATGAAAAACATCTAAGATTGCTTTGAACACAATCTAGGGGCCACAGTCATCAGGAATATCTCTAATGCTTAGTGCTGACAGCGCCATCCTGCTCACTGACAAAGAAAAGATACTTCAAAGATGGGCAGAACACTTCAATCAGCGATGAGGCAATTGATCGTCTGCCTCAAGTGGAAATCAACATATCACTTGCTGATCCTCCAACGCTGACAAAAACTATGAAAGCAATTGATCTGCTGTCAAATGGCAAAGCATCAGTGGTAGATGCTATACCATCAGAAGTCTACAAAGCAAGAGGCTCACACATATCACAGAAACTGACTGAACTCTTCCAGTCAATGTGTACTCAGGGAACTATACCCAAGGAGTACAAGGATGCACCCATCGTCCACTTGTACAAACGGAAAGGCAACACACGATCCTGTGACAACCATCGGGATATCTCCGTGCTGTCAATAGCCATCAAAATCCTTGCCAGAATTCTGCTGAATCGTCTTGTGCATCTGTGCATCACGTTGGTCAAGTGCTCCTGCTTGAAAGACAGTGTGACTTAAGGAAAGGACGACGGACCACATACATGGTCTTTGCAGCTCGTCAACTCGAGGAGAAATGCCAGGAACAGAACTCCAATCTGTACACGACATTGATCGACCTGACAAATGCCTTTGACACAGTGGAGGCCTTTGAAAGAGCATGGCAAAATTTGGTTGCCCAGAGAAATTAATCGTGATGGTTCGGCAATTCCATGATGTTATGCTCGCTTGTGTTGTGGACAACGGCAAGTCAGCTGAACCATTCCCAATCACCATCGGAGTCAAGCAAGGCTGTGTGTTGGCTCCAACCCTGTTCAGTATGAAGTTCTCTGCCATGCTTACTGATGCTTTCCATGACTATGACAATGGGACTGACATGAGCTACCGGACTGATGGCAATCTCTTCAATCTGAGGAGACTACAGGCGAAGACGAAGTTACAGGAAGCGACTGTTCGTGATCTCCTATATGCTGATAACTGTTCCCTGAATGCCAAATCTGAGTCTGCCATGCGTGATTCGCTGTTGTGCGCAATAGAATATGATAGCAAAGTAGGGACATTACATTTCTTTTTTTCGTTATATAGGATGCATTTCTTAATTAATATCATTGAGTCCCAGACCGAATTGTTTTTTAAGGACAAGTAAAAGTATCATTTATGTAAGATATATTCACCGAATTTCATATCAAACTAGTTTTAGATTATCAGTGAACATGTTCCACCAGAAATGAATGAAATACATTTTTAATGTCTTCATGTTCTAAAAATCGTGTTTTGTAGTAAACAAAATCAAAACAGTATGAATCTCCAGCAAACCGTAATCAATAATCAGTAAACAGTATGAATCTCCAGAAAACCGTAATCAATAATCAGTAAACAGTATGAATATCCAGAAAACCATAATCAATAATCAGTAAACAGCATGCACCTTAAGAAAACCGTAATCAGTAATCAGTAAATAGTATGAATCTCCAGAAAACCATAATAAAAAGCAGTAAACAGTATGAATCTCCAGAAAACCGTAATCAATAATCAGTAAGCAGTATGAATCTCCAGAAAACCGTAATCAATAATCTAATCAATAAACAGTATGAATCTCCAGAAAACCGTAATCAATAATCAGTAAACAGCATGAACTTCCAGCAAAACCGTAATCAATAATCAGTAAACAGTATGAATCTCCAGAAAACCGTAATCAATAATCAGTAAACAGTATGAATCTCCAGAAAATCATAATCAATAATCAGTAAACAGCATGAACCTCCAGAAAACCGTAATCAATAATCAGTAAACAGCATGCACCTTAAGAAAACCGTAATCAGTAAATAGTACGAATCTCCAGAAAACCATAATAAAAAGCAGTAAACAGTATGAATCTCCAGAAAACCGTAATCAATAATCAGTAAACAGTATTAATCTCCAGAAAACCGTAATCAATAATCAGTAAACAGTATGAATCTCCAGAAAACCGTAATCAATAATCAGTAAACAGCATGAACTTCCAGCAAACCGTAATCAATAATCAGTAAACAGTATGAATCTCCAGAAAACCGTAATCAATAATCAGTAAACATTATGAATCTCCAGCAAACCATAATCAATAATCAGTAAACAGCATGAACCTCCAGAAAACCGTAATCAATAATCAGTAAATAGTATGAATCTCCAGAAAACCATAATAAATAATCAGTAATGGGTATGAATCTCCAGAAAACCGTAATCAATAATCAGTAAATAGTATGAATCTCCAGAAAACCGTAATCAATAATCAGTAAACAGTATGAATCTCCAGCAAACCGTAATCAATAATCAGTAAATAGTATGAATCTCCAGAAAATCGTAATAAATAATCAGTAAACAGTATGAATCTCCAGCAAACCGTAATCAATAATCAGTAAATAATATGAATCTCCAGCAAACCGTAATCAATAATCAGTAAATAGTATGAATCTCCAGAAAACCGTAATCAATAATCAGTAAACAGTACGAATCTCCAGAAAACCGTAATCAATAATCAGTAAACAGTATGAATCTCCAGCAAACCGTAATCAATAATCAGTAAATAGTATGAATCTCCAGAAAACCGTAATCAATTATCGGGTTAAAAACATGTTTGTGAAAATAATGCATCGCTTTCCGGAATGTCTTTCTTAACTCCCAACTAATATAAATAAACTAAATATTTTCCAAAAATAATAATCTAAAACACTGCCTGTATATGAGTCTTGTATTTTCATCACTGAGATGGTTAAACCAAAGGCATAAATTAAAACATACTTCACAAATGGATAGTAATTGCTTAATGACATTGTCAGTCGTTAAATGGGTCTCTTTTGGAAAGGCACCGTTTCTTGTTGTTGTTGTTATTGTTGTTGTTGGTGGTGGTAAATTCTTATACCCGATTTAAACATTTCTAAAATATTTTCAGATTCATATGATACCTGTCTTGCACACGGGGATGAAAAGAAAAACCCAGACCAAAACATTTTAGAAAATATATTTTAATCAAAAAAGGTTATCGGCAACGAAGAATAAAATCGCAAGATACATGAAAACTTGATTTAAACAAAATATACAAAATGATAAAATTTCATCTTTGTTTCAGTCTAGTTTGGACATTCAATGTTCATGCACAAGCAATGATATCACTGCTCATTCCCCTGCGATGTCTGCTTATTTTGGACATACAACTCTGGGCGAAGCTTTTAAGACCCTTGTTTCCTGATAACCCCTGCTTCACTGAGGTTCCTGAAGAAGAGGAGAAAAAACAACACTATGTAGATTTATTATTATTATTATTATTAATATTATTATTTTTATTGAGTGTTTATGGTGTATAAACGGTGGGCGGGGTAGGTGTGGGTGGGTGCATATTACGAGTATGTTATAAGCATAGGTTACAGTGAGTTTGTGTGTACGAGTATGTTATAAGTATGGGTTACAGTGAGTTTGTGTGTACGAGTATGTTATAAGCATAGGTTACAGTGAGTTTGTGTGTACGAGTATGTTATAAGCATGGGTTACAGTGAGTTTGTGTGTCTTTACTTTACGCATAAAACGCATTTCACATACAAAACTTAATAACTGGGTGTTCTTATTCATTTCACTTTTCCATCATTTCAGTGTGCAAAACTATGCATACATATTTTATTGAAACCTAATATAGTCTACACATACCTAAATCAACAAAATGGACCCTTCACCTTTTTGTTACATCGCCATCAATTCGTAAATGAATAGTATGCATGAGCTTTACTAATTTTGAACCAGATATGTGCAGACTGGTTTCATGTTATCACACATGTAATGCCTCGTCATAGGGGGTAATACAAAGCATACGTGAATACACACTAAGAAATTTATAAAATGACCTTTCACCTCGCTATCGTGCCATAACGATGCTGTACATGTTCTCACCTTTGGTATTCAGTGCAGCAGTTGCGGTTTTCTTGTTTTCATTATCAACAATTGTGCTGCATTGACTCAGCAGTTTGCATGGAAGAGAGAGTCTGCTGTCGAATTGTGGAAACACACTGCAGTCCTGTTGAAAGTCAATGAAGAAAGGGTATCTTAATTCGTGATATAAAGTTGCCATTCAGTTATGTTTTTGAAGAACAGATTTACTTTCTACTTTTCCTTTATGTCTTTTGAGTATGATAATAAAAGCTCTTGCGTGGCTTCGTAAGATATCTGCCATACGAGGGTCTGATAAAATGCATCGTTGGTCTCTGTTACCTATAGAAGGCGCTTCGGTCAAACATTGTAGAATACAAATTTCAAAGACATTTCTCCCTATTTCTTAATTAATCTAGACATTTCCTCCATCATCCAAGTCTAAATTTCAAAGACATTTCTCCCTATTTTTAAATTAATCTAGACATTTCCTGCAATCATCCAAGTCAGAATTATATCACATGCTTCAAAGGAATAATGAAACATAACTTTGTAACCAAACACCGCTGCTGGAGGAGTGGCTCAATAGCCAGTGAAACTGCAGATGTTTACGAAAAACAAGAAGTCATCTTATGATCACAATGAAGTATTACGTCATCTAAAATAATCGGCTAATCAAATCACTTTTCCAAATTGTGACAAAGCTTCGTTCTGGCGTCACAAGAAAAACTCAGTTTTGTCCAGTCCTTCCTTTGGTCGAGATCTTACGGAACCACGCGAAATGTCTAGTTAAACGAGACTAGGCTGTATGTTAAAATTATGGATTGGCGTGATGCCGTTTTACTTACCATTGGTACAATGAGATTGTACTGCGTGGCGTTCAGACTACAGATTTCAGCAGCAACTACATTTGCATCTACTTCCGGAAGGCTAAAATATATTGAGGGGATGATAAGAGAAAAGTAACTGACACAATACTTTGAAGGAAAAAAAAAGTCTGATTCGTCGAAACAAATTTCGAAATAAAGAGCGAGTCCTTATAAAAAAAAAAAACGAAGCGGGAAAATAATTTCTTGTAAAAAAACAAAAAAACAACGTTCATTGTGACCAAAATATTACAGTACCTTCTGAGCAGATAGTGAAAATTAAGTGAAAGAGAAAGAAATATTCTGAACAAATTCTATAAACAAAATATTTTTGTTCTGCAAATGTTAATTTTAACACTAAAAATAATGTCGCATAAGAGATATAGCATTAGAAAGGATTCTACAAAGACATCGCCCTACAGGGTATACCATAACATTATGAAAATATCAAAAAGTTTCCCACCGCGTATACATTTCTTCGAATACCAGTGGATAAGCTTGGTCATGTATAGACCATATAAATCACGTATTCCGTCTGTATCGGTTCGTATTCAGCGTACGTCCACCATATTAGACCTTGCCAAATTGATTTGTCTCCCTTTAATTATTTACGATGGCAACCAAATGCTTCGGAGATTTTACAGCACTTAGTTTATTGTTTTTGTCGCTATTATTTCAGCCAAATGTAAAGGATTTTCGGTGGGATAAATGTTTTATATTGTTTGTCAGTGACCGTATACAAAATATATGGGATAAGTTCGAAATTCGTATTTGACTTGGCGTAAGTGCCTCATCCAAGTCAAATTACACACTGACCCCATAAATCTCGTATACAGTCAGTAACAAACTGTATCACTAATAATATTTCCGACTTATTATGTTCATACAATCCTCGAGGAGTTAAGGACTGCTTTGAACTTGAAAAGTTTCAACACTAGAATTTAACTCGTCTATTTGCACTGTTCTTATTTTGGTCGAATTCAACTTCCGTGCGATTCCCGGTATTTGGGCCTTTACTGGCGTCGGGTTTTGTTATTTATGACTTTACAAAAAAATCCCAGATTTTGATTTTAAAAAGGTAACGTTGATAAATTAATTGATAAGTAATCATTGATAACTGATGATGAAGCTTTGCAGATTCCCACAATTTAGTGGACACGAGTAGAATTTCTTGGAATAGTGCAGATTCCCACAATTTAGAGGGCACGAGTAGAATTTCTTGGAATAGTGCAGATTCCCACAATTTAGAGGGCACGAGTAGAATTTCTTGGAAAAATGCCTCGTGCACATATCTTATTTGCCCATTGTACTCTCAAAACTTTCTGAGCACGAAATTCAAGACCAAGCTTTATTAGCAACCTGTGGAGGTGATACGTGGAGTATACAGAATTGTAAAATTACAAAGAGGTAGAGGAATTACAATTAAGACGAGACTGAAAATTCTAAGATTATAACATGATTCTTTTTAAAGTTACGGCACGGCAGAACTTCCGTTTTCACACTTGAGTAGAGTTTAAGACTCAAATGGGTTCCAAAATACAATTTTGGTATGTCATTTAGACCAGACAATAGAAATTTATGAAAAAGAACAAGAATTATTATGGAAAACTTTTGTTGTCTTACACAAGAGGACAACAGATCTTCGTCAGATGAAACAGACTCTCCTTTATTTTCTCAGAAACCCTGTCTTTGATGTCCTGGAGCAGTCTACAGTCCTCCTGTAATACAATGGAAACGTGCTTGTTATCAATCAGGGTTTTATTAAAAGGCAACATAAATCAGACAGGCTATAGTTGTTCCCGACAATCAATTTATTTCCCTGATCATAAAAGAACTGTAGAACTGTAAGAAATCCTTCGTTAATAATTGCACAATATGAATTTTTTTTTAATCAAAACATTATACATACAACAAGTACGGAAAAGGAGGAATCGAAAAAGAGAAGACAAAATAAAAACGATGCAAAATTTTAAAAAAAAAAAAAACAAATAAAAACATTACATTATAAGTCATGAGAAAGAATTCTTCAGTGCTGAATATAATACAGATACTTTTTTTTTCGAAATATTTTGAGAGTTTATAATGACATCATTAATACAGCGTATTATTATTATTATTATTATTATTATTATTATTTTGCTATTATTATGTAGCCTTGTCAAAGAGTATTGTTAAAAGAACGAATGAGTTCTAATTTCTTCTCCAGAATTCCATATACCTTTATAATCTGTTGCCTCATTTGTCCTTCCTTTGTCAAATTGTCCCTATAATTAGACTTGCATTTATCATATTCGGAGACTCTCTCTTTCAGTGCTACATGGAGACTTAGCACGGACTCTCGTCTTTTAACGAAGTCCTTGGGGTTAAACCGCAGAGCTTTTTGTGCTGTCTCTAGCATTAATTCATATTTGTCCACTTTTGCCTTCGCCCTCCAGCAAGCCTAGGGAAAGAAAAGATGTTCGTTTTTTTTTTTCTGTTAGGCAAATCACTACTTTTAAATAAAATTCAAAGCACTATGCTTATATAATTGACATAAGTGTGTTAAATTTATTTCAAGATAAACCCTTTAATTATTTCCGAAGAACATTACTTATGCATATAATACGGTAAGTTCGTCGCAATAAGGTACTATACTCGAAGTGTTCATGAAGAATAAAGACCGGGCTTTCACCTTAGCTGAATAAGATATCACCTCAAAATACCCGGATGTAGAAACTGTCCTATCGTATTAAAAATGGAATAGATTAGGGTCAAGTTTAAGATTTAGATAATGGAAAGAAAAGAAGTTACAGGGATAAAAACAGGCTTAAATCTTGGGGTTGGTATAATTAATATCTAAATGGCATGGGTTTAATAAGATAATTGCAGGCAATTTACTGAATCAATGACGTCCATGTCAATAAACGCAATGGTCTAACACGTTAGAAACCTTTCGTTGTTTGACATTTACCGGCGATAAATAAACCTTTAAGTCACTTGGCAATTAAAAACACTCGAGGAAAGATCTATCGCGATATAACTTGGATTAAAGCGTTAGAAATGAATTTCAGTTTGTATCGACAGAAGAAGCATCTACAATTGTAAAAAAAAACAAAAAAAAAACGAAAAAAACAACGTTATTGTTAAAGTCTTTCCGATGAATATGTCTGAGATTCTACCTTCTGTTTCTTATGCAGTATTTTCATAGTTTTGCCGTAATTCGTTAAAAGCGATTTCAGGCAAGCAATGTCCGCTGTCCATTTTCTTAAATGGGCCCTGGGGAACCTGTTATAAAAGAGACGACATTAGACATGGAACATAATTTTTTTAAAATTTAACTTAGAGAAACATATATACATAAAGATTCCTTCGTCTTGAAATTGTTCATTTGTTTCAAAAGATCAATTGTACAATAGAGACTTAGAAATATATGAATTTCAACCTTGGAATATTTTGTTTTCATTAGTGGTATTAAGTGTCCCTTCACATGTCTTACAGAAAAAGGGGATTTAAAAATGCTAGTGGTATTAATTGGCCCGTCACATGCCTTACAAAAAAGGGGGATCAGAAAATGCTAAACAAAAAAAATTATATATTGAAACATAAGTCATTTATAAATGTGGGTAATATAAAAAAACCTGCCTATTGTAAACCTAATCAAAATGATAACTATGGTTATTGAAGCTTTCAAGATTTGTATTCACTCCAGTATGACAGACTTGTCGAAATTCCGTTATGTTGGACTTTTAATTTGTCAGATGCCATGCTGTCAAAGTGTGAAACAATCTTGAAAAAAAAAGAAACAATCAAGGAATTCAGGAATCTGAACCAGATCATGTACTTACAAAATTTCCCCTAATATTTCTGGACAAGAGTCCTGACGGGGGACTTCATATGACAGTACTGCCTGCTTTAGGCTGTCAAATAAAGTCCTAATTCCCGGCAAAGCTGAAAAAAAGGGTAAAAAGGTATGGTATTAACCTGTATATAACACGAATAAGACAGCCATCAGCATAAATCCAGATCTGCCGTCTTAACCTGTATATAACACGAATAAGACAGCCATCAGCATAAATCCAGATCTGCCTCTTAACCTGTATAGAATGTGAATCTAGCAGTCGTCAGCGTAAACCCAAATCTGACGTATTAACCTATGTATAACGAGAACCGGACAGCTATCGGTGTAAACCCAGATATGCCGTTTCATAATTACCGGTAAAGTGGTGTCTGCATTGTTCCTTTCAAAACAGAAATAAAATGTTATGCGAAGAGCAGCTGGCTCTGTATTATCCAACCTTTTGAGCCAGAAATTCAAGCTCAAGTTCAAAACCCCAAAATAAGAGATGATATTTAGCGTACACCTACATCATGGAAATTGGCAGTCTAATAGAGCGACTCTAAGAGGCATCTCAAGGTTCTGTGCTTTTAGCTTTATTCCAAATAAGTTATACACTGGCAAGATTTTGGGACTTTGAGTTTGAGCTGGAGTTACTTGATTTAAACGTTTTAAGAATACTAATTCTGATTTGCTACCAATTTATGGGACGGCAGATCTGGGTCTAGCGTGTTCACAGTGGGGCACATGTTATAAACAGGGAAATATTGTAATCATTTAATTCTGAATAAGAGATAATGGAATATGCTATCACATATTTTATAAACATATACCCATGTCAAACATTTCAAATAAGAAAGATTCATTAAATTATTTGATTAGATCGTGATAAATTAAAATAGAAAAAAGAACAAAATTTCAGTAATAATTAGGTCAGAAATTGTCTTGTGTTAAGAATTACTGGCCGCTCGAATAGGATAAGTATGTAGAAAGCGAAAATAGCACCCCGTCAATTATTTTGGCTTGGGAAAAGTTTCATACAAAATCTAACTTCTCATTTTAGGGATTTTAAGTAAAATTAAGTAAGATATTGCAATCATGACTTGGACGCTGCTACCAGAGTTTTTTTTTATCTCTCTCTCTCTCTCTCTCTCTTTCTCTCTCTCGCTCTCTCTCTCTCTCTCTCTCTCTCTCTCTCTCTCTCTCTCTCTCTCTCTCTCTCTCTCTCTCTCTCTCTCTCTCTGTACATACCCTGATACTTTTGATCCTTCTCAAGCGAGTTCTTTATGTCTTGGATCTGTGATGGTTTGACTATGCCATCCTTAGACAACTTCACCAGATCTCCAGCCAATCGAGTAAACAACTCAACCTTGTCAAATCTGAAATTTAAACAAAACAAAATTGTAACTATTATACCATCTCGTATGCAGGAGTACTGACGAAGAAGTGAAATTCTTTTAGCATTATTTACATTTCAGATCATAACCTTTTCCCAAACGAGATACAGTTCAATCTCGTTAATTCGACTTCGAGAGGGTATTGAAGATCACTAAAAATTACCACGTGTATCTGACCGCTGAATTGATCCAATCGCAACGGATTATGTCGGATTTTCAACACTACACTGTATACCATTACCCACCGTTAAATTGTAATTCTGATCACCTGGGCTCTTTCGTACTCTTTGAAAAAAAGATAACAACTTTGGAAACAAAGACAAAGAATAAATGAATAAGAAACACAAATGAACAACTTAAGTCCTCAGGTGCTTTCTTGCTTGCTCGCTCCTAGGTCTGTAATAACTGGGAGCTATTAAGATCTATTATTACGTTGTAACATTACTGAATTTAAATGAATACACATAGGAGGGTTGGGATTGGATTTCGTAAATGATAACTTGAAGTATGTCTGCCTACTGTACAAATTTAACTTTTACCAACACCCTGCATTTTAAGGGTTTTATTTTGGCACTTTTATCTTGTACTTTATATAATATTTACAGAATTTTAACATCTTTGCCTTTTTTCTTTATCTTGTGGTACTACATATTTACATATATTTTGAAGGGTTTATCTTCCTAAAGTTATGTTGCAATTTTGTATCTATTCCTTTCTAGAACTTAACTTTTAATTGGCTTTAGATAACCGTTATTGTGCTGATGTGTCATATATACCCTATACACAGATACATACCTTTACCAACGCTATGTCGTCATTTCCACACACTCTTCCTATTACAATACGTTAGTATATCTCTGACATATTTCTTTCTCAATATTTTCAGTAGATTTTGAAACAAACTTCATAAAACTTACACAATTCTCTCCCGGCAGCCTCGTGCAATATTCGGTACCAGAATTGTCTCCATTTGTGAAGTATGTTCAATAAAATCGGCAATAATTATCAGAGCTAAAAAGATACGTCTGTTCGCTATGAATGACACATAGAAAATGACAACGGTAACCTGGGACGTCGCCTTTAGCAACGCCATGACGTTGGATGTTTATGACGTTAATCATGCCCATCGTAACGTTATGGTTTTTATTCTTAATGATGATGTTAAGAGTTACTGTTTTTTCTATCTCTCAAACTTAACTCAGTTATCCGTGGTTTTCGTTCGTAATGATTATGATATAAAGAAGAAGAAATAAAACAAGAAATTCACAGAGAATAGATATGAATAGTACTTCAACCAGGAAGAAGTACAACAACAATGATAACTTCAGCAATATCAAAAAACAAAACCAGGAAAAACTACAACCACCACCACCATCGATACTAATATTATTTGTACTCCAACTACCGATAATATTATGATCACAGCAGCAACAGTACCACCACTACCACAATAATAATAATAATAATAATAATAATAATAATAATAATAATAATTTTGAGAATATCGAAGATTAGTTTTATTTCCAAGTAATCGCAAAGCGAAGTAGGGACTATTCTTTTATGGGCGTTAATCACTGCACAAAACGCATTTAAAACTAGAGTGTTTGTAAAGCATCTCTCTCCCTCTCCCTCTCCCTCTCCCTCTCCCTCTCCCTCTCCCTCTCTCTCTCTCTCTCTCTCTCTCATTGTAGTTAGATAGATCCAGCTATCATATTTGCTTTGGCAATGTACGCCATACACTCGGTATCGCTTGTAGCTCAGTTTCATCATCGCTGTCAAATGTATGGGCATGCAATTTCATGTGTGCATTCACATATATCATGTCACTTACGTTAACACCCAAAAATGTAAATTGTACTTGCAATAACCAACTTTTTCTTGTTTTAATGGAGACTGGCGAGATAATATTCAACAGAATTTCAGGTTGGTTCATTCTTACCACAGACCTTCAAATTTGTATCCAATTATAAGCGTAAGAGAAGAAATCGCAAAAAAAAAAATGGCAAATACAGCATTTCACTCCTCTTTGCTACTTTTCTAAGTTACCAATTTTATTGTTTTACCAGAATGTTTAAAATTTTTGTCGGATTTGGATGGGCAACAACATCTAATTCTTTACTTTAAATTGTAAAAGGACGTTAAAATCAATATGTCAATACATGCTTTAAATTAGATGCTAATAAATTCATTATTTCAATGTTATGCTAGCGATGAAATGCGAAAAATAAGCCCTGAAACGAAATTTTTAAAAAATATCCTGGAAAAAATGGGCACGCAAAATATTTACTCGGATAACTTAAGTGTGGGTAGTAGTAGTTGGTGGTGTTATTATTGCAATGATGCTTACGATGACGGCGATGATGATGGTAATTATGACGATGATGAAATATTAATGAGGTAAGTGATGATGACGAAAACACTGTAATCTTGAGGGTTTGTACAGACCAACGACTGTTGCTTTATTGATAGTGCCGTTGGTCCAGTCTCTACCATAAAATTGCAGAAGGAGACAGGTATAGCCACCGTCGACTATCAAACTAGGTACTTCGTAGTATCCAATCACACATAGGGATCGTTCACATATGACGTCACGCAGTAAGGATGGGGGGGGGGGGGAGGGGCCAAAATTTTGTGACGAGGGGGGAGGGGGGTTGAAGAAATGTGACATCACACAATAAATATGAGTGTGGAATGCTTCTTTCAAAAATAATGTCAGAACAAAAAAGATTTTGTGACCTGCATCCTCAGTCCATTTTTATCCGCAATAAATAACAACTCTCTCGTGGACGACTTATATTAATATTGTTATCTCAGCTGAAATATTGGGTAATTGTTATAACCTTTAACTGGTTTAAATTGTTGTTTTTTTAATTATGTAATTCTTTTTTTAATATAATGTAATACACACTTTACAAACAAAATGTAGACTAAATAAACTGCTGACCTACTGGTGGTTAAACTTCGATTTTAGAAAAGTAAAACAATAGGCTATAAACAAGTAATCACCATCCTGACAAAAGTCCGATGAGACCAAAGACACACGAGTTTAGCAAGTTGAAAGACGGTATTCGGTCCGCAGTGAACGTTTAATCTTTTAATATTTTTATATGAAAAAACAACAAATGTAATTAGTTGAGTAGCGCAAAGGTTGGGCCCTGTGTCGCGCTGGAACGCATCACATTAAAGGGAATAAATATATCAAATGTTAGCTTTTTTTTCTTTCTTTTTATTGAAAACGTTTTGTTGACACCACTGAAGTGCTAGATTATAAACAGTCCTACTAGTACAAAGAGTCTTTGAAGCTTGATGACATTAAAAAAAGCAGTCTAAAAGAGACAGGATGAGGGGAAAGAAGAACTTTGAGGACTGAGCCAGCGTGAGGCACTAGTAACATTTACGCTATTGAAACCGTGCAACGTAAGGTGTCCAGTGTTACATTAGTTTTAATTTTCATGACTTTTCGGCAGCCCATAGCAATGGATAAAAATAAATTATATCAGTCTTTATTTAACGTTTATGTGTTAGCATATCCTACAAAAATCAAAAAGATGTGCCAAGATGAACTTATCATAAAGTGGAATAGTATCAAGAATGACACAGATTTGGCTGAAAAAGTTGACCATATGTTGCAAGAGCTCAAGGCGATCTCCGTTACGAAAAAAGGATCACTTCTTAACTTTTGGACAAAACAAATGCTATCAGTTTCAAAAAAAGTTTCTACTCAGGATAATTTACAGTCCAATGAGCAACCGACTGATGTCATAATTACTTCTGAAACATTGCCTTCTACAAGCCATTTGGCTACTCAGAAAAATGCTACTGTTCAATTACATTTTAAGTCCCAAATTGATGTCATAAATTCTGACCTTGTTGGTTTGTATAATCGACAGAAACAAGGACTACCTTCAAATGAGCAGAACTTAGAGTTAAAAGATAAACAAAAAAGAAAAACTGAGTTGGAAAAGAAACTAACGAGGAAGATTGAAGATCAAAGAAGATCCCAGAAAGCGAGGGATTTGAAAAAAACAGAACTGAATGCTTTATTGGAAGATAATCCTGAACTGCGCACAAAACTGAATATCAGGGCCAGATGTGGTCAACCAAAAATCGAAGAGGAACAACCATTGCTTTTGCAAACTATACTGGATATCGTGATGCATGGTTCAGCTTCTCATGAAAAAAGACAGTTCGAAGTCTACAGAAGTATCAAAACCTTAGATCAATTAACAGAGCATTTAAAAAAGATGGTTTCAATATAAATCGAAGTGCACTATACATTCGTCTACTTCCTAAGCGTAGTTCGTCATCAGAAGGTAAGCGTCATGTAACCACTGTCCCAGTAAAGTTAATTAGAGCGCAAAATGATTATCACACTAAACATATTGATGGCCAGTTTTGCACAGTTACAAAAAGACATTTGGAAGAATTGTCTTCCATGCTTGGACCGGATGAGGTTTGTTTTATCAGCCAGGACGATAAATGTCGCGTCCAAATTGGTCTGTTCGCTGCCAATAAGCAGAGTCCACTGCTAATGTATAAAGTAAGCCTTCCTGACCATGACTGGGTAGTTGCTGCCCGGCACAAGTTTATACCCTCTGTGTATGCCGGCATTGAGATCCATCGTCTTGGAAACAGAGACGCTGTTGGCTTTTCTGGCCCAACGTTTATAGCCATCCGATCTGGAAAACACTCCGCATCAACAGCACTCAGCCATGGATTTGACTTTGAAAAGTTGCTGTGTCTGAGTTCGATACCATAGCCAGGACTGGTATTGATAAATTGGTCAAGCCGATTCTCGTGTTTACTGTTGATGGTGGGCCGGATGAAAAACCCCGGTATAAAAAAGTCATTAAGGTTGCCATCCACCATTTCTTGAAACATGATCTTGACTCTGTCTTCGTTGCAACAAATGCTCCGGGACGAAGTGCTTTTAACAGAGTGGAGAGAAAGATGGCACCACTGAGCAGGGAATTGAGTGGATTAATATTACCTCATGACAAGTATGGCAGCCACTTAGACGAATGAGGTAAGACAATTGACATTGGGCTAGAGAAGAAAAACTTTGAATTTGCCTGAAAAACGTTGGCCGAAATATGGTCACAGTTGACTGCAAACAATTACCCAACCATTGCTGAGTATATGGATCCAATAAATTCAGAGCTTACGGAACAGGATATATTGTGTAGAGATCAAAACTGGTGTGACACTCATGTCCGCTCAAGCCAATACTTGCTTCAGATTGTGAAGTGTGACGACAACATGTGCTGTTCGAAAGCACGAAGCTCATACTTCAGCGTGATAAAAGACAGATTTCTTCCTCCTCCTCCTTTACCCCTTGTTCAATCATGTGAAGGGCTTAAAGTTCCAGAACGAGGAACAGATGGAGCCTTGCACAAATTTCCATCCTTATTTGCAACTCAAAGTCTCAAAACGGAAGACATTCTACCTTGGTCAGAAAACACATTTCGGTCAATTCCGTACGATTTGTATTGCCCTTCACTTCAATCTGCGCTTAATGAGAGAATTTGCAAGATATGCCACGTGTACTTCAGCTCTCTGGTCATGTTGCGCAGTCACTCAGTCCTTCACAAACAAATAGCAGTTCCATCGAAGCGCATCAGACCAATGAGAGTCGCTGCTAGAAGGCAACGCGAAATGATGGTCATACTACCAAATGCGGAGAATGGAGAAAGTGTGGACTGGATTGACGAGGAGTAGCTTGATTTGGAGCGAATATCTCTTCCAATAAACGATATTAATCTAGAAGCAAATGGATTTCTTGTTCGTTCAATGGAGGAGCATCTTATTTTGCCTTGGGATAATGATAACTATAAAGAGAAGTAATTCATTTACAAATACTTCAGATTTTAAACCCTTAGAATTTTTGTGGATTCGTTGAAACTTTAATGTTAGTAAGAATTGAAGTGATTGATATGATTAATTTACATTTCATTTTGTTTTTTGGTTAAAATTAACAAAAAGAATTTAAATAATTTTATAAACTTTTAACTAGCCAAGCAGTCCTTGTAAAAGCCTGATTAATAAAACACTATTTTTACATAAAAGATTGTTGTATTGTCTGTATAGTTAACTGATTTATATTACATTTACTTTTCAGTATTACAAATAATTGTGGAAAAAAAAAGGGGGGGGGGTAAGAGATTTGTGACGTCACATAGGGGGGTCTGGGTTTGTATGACGAAATGTTGACGCGGGGGGAGGGGGGGGGTAAAAAAATGGCAATAATTGTGTGACTTCATATGTGGACGACCCCATACCACGAAACTAAAGGACCAGGACAAGCCAGATAGGTTTGTAAGTGGTCTCATAATATCTCGATCGCGACTCTCTTCCCTTACATAAGATGAAACCTTACATCTCACCCCATGTCAAGTATTAAACCTGGCACTTCTGCTTCTCAGTCAGACCTACCACTAGATTAAAGATCCGTACCAATATGGTTGGTTAATAAGTGGCCTTATATACCCTTGACCGCTACACTAAAATGCTGATAATGAACATCTTGAATCTACCTTGTATCTTCAAATCGTCAATAAACCTTCAGCTTGTAAAGATCTTTCAGCATTAGCTGCACCTTTTTACTTTCGTGTGTAGGCGGCTTAAATATCGTCATCGTCATTAACATCCGCGGACAATTAAGTGGCGATATCATACAAATTTCGCTATGAATTTCACGTTAAATGGGCAAAAATATGTCATAATCTATCAACAGGTAAAATTAAACGCCTGATCTCTTTAAACTCGTATCATTAGCTCGTTCTGGTACACTATCATAGTGCACAGTGTCTAACCTACACCTGATATCATTAAACTTGTACCATGAGCTCGTGCTGGTGCATTATAATAATGTTCATTGTCTAACTTACACCTGATATCTTTAAACTTCTATCATGAGCTAGTCCTGATACACTATAATAGTGCGCATTGTCTAACTTATAATGGGCCGTACATACGTTCCTAAATTCTTTAAAAAATGTCATACAAAACAATACAAGACTTTATTACACTGAGGTTGTAAAGTTTACAACATATGAGGTATACAAGAAAATGAACATGAATACAGCTTGTGATCTCATAACATAATGCATAACAGGGATTACAAAATTCAGAAAACAATCTAAGAACCTGAAAATAGTTTTGAAGAGTCGTAAGCTAATTGTAATGTAATAATGAGGTACACAGTTTTGTCTTTCATCATGAAAATAAGAACACGATAAAAGATAATAAAATTCGTCACCTATTTCTTGCGACTGACAGAGTGTACAATATATGTCGTTATATGGAACAATAGCCCATCGACCAGTTTCAACAGGAAACCTATGATTTACAGTTCTAAACTTAATCAGATCTTGGATATATATTTTTGATAATGAAATATATACCTTGTCTAACTCAAAACTAGTTTTAAAATAACTTGCAATTAAGACTTTTAGATGATGTCGCACAACATCAAAGTATATTTCTTTTTAGTCATGTAGATATCCGTGCATGTTCATATTAAAGTATGACGACACATCAGGCATATGATGTTTCATCGAATCTGTCGAAATGATCCATATATTCGTATGGGTAGATGTCCTTTTTCAGATATATAGGTTTCATACTCTGAAGCCATTTTCAGTGTCTCAGCGAACTTGTTATTGTTTAAAGATCATGTTCAGTGTATATACAACCTATTTTATATGAGCTCCTTGAGCTGTAAATATTTTATTTTATATGATATGGTGTCTTTCATCGAATGATAGAGCCGATAAAATATATTTTACACAACACTTTACACCCGGCTGAATCGGGAGTTTACGTTAAATTCCGGCACGCCGAACATGTGTGTAACGTCATTGGTTCCAAAAGACAAACAAAAGATTGTCAGACAATCGCTTAAAATGACCATCGGTTTGTTGCATGGACATGTTTTTCATGTTAAGTTAAAGATCGGTATATTTGAAACATGTGTTTAGTAGAAGAAATTTAAAAACTAATAAATAACAACAGGAGTAAAAGGGAAGGACAAAATGAGTGTCCAGACTTGAAAGCATATACAAGTGTTGCCTTCTGTTTACAACTGATGTCCTGAAAGTAAGTTGAGATTAGGAGACATTATTAGCGGTTGAGATAAGTGTAAATGAAGAGTGGCACTAAAGAAGTCACAATAAGTACGGTAACTCTACTAGTCTATGCATAAACTAAGCTGCGTTTTCCTCAGCAGTATTTTGGAGCTTTTATGTCCACCTATTATTACGTTGTAACTTTACTGAATTTAAATTAATGCAGAGAGGGGTGTGATTGAAGTTTCTACAGCTGGCTTAACAACTTTACCAACACCATGTGTTTGAAGGATTCTATGACTCGGACATTTATCTTTTATTTTAAATACCTTTTAAAGAATTTAAACATCTTGATCTATTTGCTCTTTATCCTGATTACGCACTAACATTGCCTACATGTGTACATTTATTTGGAAGAGGTTATCTTCCTAAATCTATGATGCAATTCTTTATCTTTGCCTTTTTCGAACATAAGTTTTAATCATCACTATATAGCCAGTAGTGTGCTGACGTGTCACATACATGGATACATACCTTTGCCATCGTTATGTCGTCACTTCCACTCATCGCTCCTATCTGATTATTTTAGTTTATATACGACAATTGTTCATTCTGAATATTTTCAGTAGGAATTGAAGAAAAAAATTCATAAAACTTACACAATTCTCTCCCGGCAACCTGGTGCAATATTCGGTACCAGAATTGTATCCATTTGTGAAGTATGTTCAATAATATTTGCAATAATTATCAGAGCTAAAAAAAAATACATTTGTTCGCTGTGAATGACACATATTAAATGTGTCGGGGTAACCAGGGACGTCGCGTTTAGCAACATCATGACGTTGGATGTTTATGACGTTAATCATGCTCATCGTAACGTAATGTTTAGATTTACTGTTCTTTCTATCACACGTACTTAGGAAGACATTTCACACAATTTAGAGTTACTGTATTTTCTATTACTGACAGTTATCCGTACTTTGTATTCATAATGATGATGATATGATTGGTTTGGTGTTTGTTTCGTGGGGTTTAGCTTTTTCAGTTTTTCAGCACATGATAAATGGGTGCTAGTATATTTGGTGGATTAAGAACCTGGGGAAACCTCGGGAAGAACCACCGATCCACGGGAAGCTACTGGCAAGCTTTCGTACACACCCACGTTGGTCGAGCTGAGACTCGAACGCACGCAGACAGAGGTGAGATATCAGTGACCTGTAAAGGCGAGCGATGTAGACCACTCGGCAACCCGGAGCAACGAAAGTTTCGGTTGACTAAATCCAGTCACGCTCAAGTAGAGTCACATGATCAAAACAATCGAAAGTTTCAAATGAGCGAACGACTAACGACTCGGGGGATAGAGATATTACTAGTTACCGGTCAATGATACTGTCTTGCCAATTTAGTCCGCAGCTAATAGTAATAAGTAGTCTGGTTCTCAGCTTCGTGTGTTCCCCTGCTACGCACACCGTTTGAAAATAAATTTTACCAGAGTAGACAATACAAACTTCTGAAAATACAATTCATAAATTATAAAATATGAAAAAGTCAAAAACAATTATCTGCTATTTTTCTTTTCCAATTTACCTCTGAAGTCCAGGAAGTGAAAAAGATCAAGCGGAGCTAATAGTCTTTTGAGAGATGCACATCTGAAGTAAGGTCAAGCTGTGTACTCTATAACATAAATTACAGCCATCAATCGTACACCAAACTAAAAGGAATTTTTTTTTTTTTTTTTTTTTTTTTTTTTTTTTTTTAAAATAATTAAGATATACCAGGTATATTTAAAATTACCAGGATGACCAGTCAAGAAAATGTTGGAAATTCTTTTTCTTTAAAAATCAAAGTACGGCAAAAAAAATCAAAGTTCGGCCTGAATTGGCAAAGTACGAAGACATATATATCGGGTTAATTCCAATAGGTTTGCATTATCTTAAAATGGTTGATAATTGAATGTTGAATTAGAGGTAATTCAGTATTTGAAAGAAAGTATAGAAATGTTGTATCTGTCAATGCGAGGTTTAACATTCAAAATTAAATTTTTAATGGATATGAATTCAATTTATGTACAAGTAGTTCAGCTATGCGAAGATGTAAATTGTATGATGATAAAGTAAGTCATATGTAAATATTATGTAAATTTGTACTCAAAGAAATACTTCTAATACTGTTCTGGGAAATATACAAATTTATTTATTTTGTTAACATGTATAAAATAATTGGTGTTAGATAACCATTTCCCACTTGAAAAGAAGTGATCTCGTGTGTAGGTCAGGTTATGGTTCTGGCGCCAAGTTGAGGTTGCGGAAGATTGGCATGAGCTTTGATAGTGTGACCCGGCGAGTAGGCCCAATAGGTCGGAGCCGAAAGGATCAAGGGCAAATGATTTAGATACAAAGTGTGACCCTTGGAGAAGGTCCGGTCGGTAATCCGAGGCTTCTCGGTCACAAACCACTGGCCTGCGTTGAGATAGAATAATCCTAAGGAATAAGTCCATGCAAGGTGCTGGAGCATAGGTATCAGGACGAAAGGTCGAAGCTTAGATCATTTAGCCCTTATTAACATATTGGAATTGCGGTCACTGCCGACATTAGGACACCAACATTAGGAGAGGACATCTGACATTAGGAGAATGTAATTCTAATGCGTCCTCCTAACGCATGCGGAATAACATGTGAAAATATTTAAGTATTATAATTTTGGAGATTTTTTAGATTTGATTGTAATAAGTTTTGGTCATACAGTGAGGCCCAAAATCTTGGAACGATATGATAACAAGTATAAAAAGTGTGTAAATTGTTTTTAGTCTATGTTGTAAGACCTGCATTAGAAGGACCTGAAGTAAATGCGTACAACATGTCGCTGGAAAGACTAGTCAAGGATATCCCTAACAGCAAAATGTAAGCAGTTATTATTTTTCTAACATGTATGCTAATTGATTCATAAATGAGAGAATACACAAATATTCAATGAAGTCCTCTCTGCGTTGGTGTCTAAACAAGTCATAAGATAAGACTTCATAATGTTGGTGTGTAAACAAATTAACCACTCAGACCTCTAAGTGTCGATATTTAAATAAGTCATATGATATTATCACCCAACGTTGAGAATACTCAGATCATTGGCAACCTTTTGACGCTGTTGCGTCAGGAAGTTATATTTGATACATAGCCAGTATTGTGCTGACGTGCCGTCAAACCCTACATACATACATATTACATATATACCACCTTGCATGTATGTAGTATTTGTGAGTGTCAAATACCTTTAATAAAAGGTGAAGTTACATGTATGACATCACAGGTTCATTTTTTTAATATTGCTAATTCTGTTTAAAATGTGGTAAATGTTTCAGAGCCCTTATGACTCTACAAAATCGACTGAAATAATCTAAATACAATTAGGGTCGGTGCTTAAATGCGGACCAGTCTGCTGACGTCAGATTTTTGCTGACCAATAAAACCTGCAGACCAAATGCTAAAACGCTGACTTGCTAACCGTTGTAAATGTCGATTATATTCATTAATTTGCCTATTTTAATCATAAAAACAGACGGTTTGGACTATTTTCTTGTCGTTTGTTAAGAGAGGTTGTAAAAGTATTGACAAAATAACCAAATTGCAAGACCGTTTCGGAAAAGCCGTTCGTTATTGCCCAATCTGCGATACAAAGGATGTCAGTATGGGAACCAAATAATTTATTTTATACAGTTGACAGAACAAAGTTAAACTACATGTAAATAAGCACATAACAACTTTCACTGCAGCGGAAAAAAACCGGATCAATTTTAACCTGGTATAAGTCGGTTTATTAAATAAAACGAGCCTAAATAATATGTATTGTGGAAGAATATACTTTCAGCTTAAAATAAATGTTATCAAATTCCTGAGGTGCAAATCCATCATGTAAAGACCAATGTCTGGTTTTGATATATGACTCGTGAGTAATTTTGGAATTTAATGTGGTTGAGATAATTAAATTCTGCGTACACTGTATATTCTCTCTCATGAAACAAGCTCAAAGTATTCATTTTACTATAAAAAGGCCGTCTTTAAGCTTCTTCATAATAATGACTTAAAATAAAGTGTTTATCCAGTTTTCTACCAGGCAATAGAGATTAATACATAACTTTTTACAAAACTCCTGGAAAATTTATTAGCTGACGAATTGATTTCGCATTGCAATTTAACACTACAGGTAAATGTTACCGAAGAAATTAATTTATTTTCACCTTTATAATGAGGCATATTGTTTAGCTGCTATATATCCGTACGTCCGTCCCGAATAAATTTTAGCTCAATAACACAAAAGATATTAAGCTTAGAACCATGACATTCTACATAATTTATCATGGTCATAAATATGTGGCTTTGTCAGATTTTCAGGCCATTACAGCAATGTTTAGATTTGCACGAAAAAAACATGTAGAAAATTTGTGTGTTTCACCATTGGGGACATTTAATTGATCATATAAAATCTAGAGTTTTTTTTAAAAAACGGGAACTGATAAATGTTACAGTACAATTGACCCGGCTTTGGAAAAATAGTCGGTCAGAATAAACGAGTCAAAATGTACAGTACATGGTAGAGAATTATAACATTGTAATTTTTTGGCATACGCCTGGCACAAACTAATGTTATAGGCAATGAAGACTGACAGAATACATATGTTCATTCGACAATATTTCAAAATATATCAATGGTTTTTAGAAATTGATCAATGAAATATATGTTGACCTTATGAAGAAAAAAATAATACAACTGTATGTCCGTGAGAATTGTAAAGTTTAGGACAGAAATTTTTTTTAAAACTCCCTCTTCTTGAGCTTCCTATATAGAATGATTTAGATCTAAATCATAATTGTAAATCTTCTGCTTTAAGATACTCTCTCTCTCTCTCTGTCTCTCTGTCTCTCTCTCTCTCTCTCAGACAACCACCTAAATTATGCAAACAAGCAAACAAAAAAACAAACAAAAAATACAATAGACTGCCTGTGACAATTGTAAAATTTAGGATTGCTAAAAATTTCTCACCCCTCCGCCGACCCCTCCTCTCTTGAGCTTCATATATAATTTATAAAAGACTAAAACCTATGCACATATCTAACATAGGACTTAGTCTTGGCATCAGAAACTCATAGAAAGTGTAACCTAATGTTAATTTCCCATATACACCTAATGTTAATTTCCCATATACACCAAGAGTGTGAGTGTATATGGGGTATTGTGTGTATACAAACACTCCTGACCTTTAGCGTGTAATAGTGTGTTTGTGTGTATGTAAGTATAATATGTGTATTAGTCCTCCTACCCTCTTGTGCGTGATGGTGTGTGTTTTCATCCCACTTCTTTTTACATCCTAAAATTTTCATTGGATGGTAGGTGTGGGATTTTGGTCGCTACAAATGACGTGTTGGATAGTAAACGAGGAGTGTTGGATGGTATAATGTTGGGTGTTCAATGGTAGATGACTAAGTATTGGTCACTACACAAGGCATGTTGAATAGTATGTGCGGGGCATTGGTCACTACACATGACAAGTTGGATAGTAGATAACGGGGTGTTAGATAGTATGTGAGCGGGTATTTGTCACTACACACGGAATGTTGGATATTAGGTAACTGGGTGATGGATAGTAGAAAACTAAATGTTGGCTAGTAGATAACCATGATGGATGGTAGATGGATAGAATGTCTCCAGACTGCCATCACTTCCATGTACTTTTATGTCAATATATTTATCAAGCAAACATAACGTGACATTTCAGTAAAACGCAGAAAAACTCACATTTCCGGCCGAAATAGATTTATACACCGTCACAAGCAGACCGACTCATCTTGTGAAGAAAACCTATGAATAATTTTTTTATACAATAATTGTTTTCCCGATACATTTCAAAATGACTGGTAATTTCTTTGCCCTGTTTTAAAATAGATTCTAAAGTGGCCCACTAGTTGTGAGTGAAATAGAAAAAATATATATAAACACAAAAATGGATCTCTATCAATATTATTCCAATGGTCGCGGGCTCGATATCCGCTCTGGTAAGCCCGAATAGTCTACCTCGGTGTACCCTTGGGAAAGCAACTAGCTACCATTTCCTCGGCATGATATAACCAATACTGCGTTAAAAGTGCCGTCGAAAACCAACAAAAACTAAAATAGGTCTGACCTATCCTTAACTGGCCAAAAATATAGCATCTACGATGTACTGATGTATCTATATATCATGCCGTACACAACAATGCAGGTGCAAATATTGACGAAACCGGAAGCAACACCAAACATCCGGACTCGGAGTAAATACATTGCAGTGGAGAATGTTGATTGTTTCAATTTGGCGACATTAAGTTTTTTGGGAACCTTTTTGCCTTGTGGTCGTCTGCTAGGCTGAATCCGGATACTGAGATTGGAGACTATGAGCTTGTGGTCAGTCCAGCATTCTGCACTTCTCATGGCCTTCGTCACTCGGACATCCTTCGTGTCTCTTCTCCTGACAATAAAATGCCAGTGCATAGAGCGTGAGTGCATCCAAAACATCTTGTTGGTGTATGGTAAACGCAATACTGTATTGGTGATTAGGAGGTCATGTTCAGCGCATTTTCTCAGAAGGAGGAGTCCGTTGTTGTTGCATTTGCCAAAGCCATTTTGCCAATGACACCTGGCCATGTCTGGCGACCTGTGCCAACTCTAGCATTGAAGTCACCAAGGATGATCAGTTTGTCTGCCTTTGGTACTTCGGCAATAAAAGACTCCAGGCCTTCATAACGTTTGCCCTTGATCTCATCTGGGTTGGTCATGGTGGGTGCATAGGCGCTTATGATAGTTGCATGTCTTTTTCCAGACAGTGGGAGTCTCATTTGCATTAGCCAGTTATACACGCCCTTTGGAAGATTTGTGATTTGATAGCAAACCCAACAGCTTCACGTCGATCTTTTTTACTACGGCCACTCCAGAAGAAGGTGTAGCCGGCTTCTACTTTGGTAAGCTGACCTTCCTCAGCTAGGCGAGTTTCACTCAGGGCTGCTATCTGGACGTTGAATCTGTCTAGTTCTCTGCCAGCTAGAGCTGTTCTTCTGTTTGGTCTATCTGCTGATGTACTGTCCTTTAGTGTGCGTACATTCCAGGCACCGATGGTGAGTTGCGTCACATTTGTCTTCTTGTTAGGTTTTCGACCGCTAAGGTGCGATCCCCGTCAGCCGCGGTGTGCTATCCAGGGTTAAGGTGAAGCAGGCTATGTTTAAGGCACCTTTTCCAGCCCCTTCCTCATGCTACGGAGGTGAGCAGTGTGATCCTAAAAAGGCTACTCAATCACCCAGGGGGCCCCTCAGTTCCACTACTGCTTCGGTCCAGTGAAAAGCGACCCTATGCCCTGAGCCGCTTGTGTGCAGGTCTGCAGCTACAGCTCCCAGTGTATCCACGCCTGCTACTTTGCCGCTCGCCCATCGCCACAGGACTTGAAAGTATCTGGTGGTGGGAGGGGAATAGTGTCATGACTTGCACCTAAGTTGGATTGAAGTGAGGAAACGTTGCGCAGCCCTCACTCTCTCGTCCAGGCCTGACTGAATCCAGTGGCACGACAATGTTGAGACGTCTGGAGACACTTCCGGATGTAGTGGATGGCCATCAGTTCCTACTGCACATGAGCTGATGCCCTGCGCTGTCCACACAGTTCTCGCCATCTGCCTTCACAGCCGGGGGATGAGCATAGCTGCTTGGCCGCCTGATCAACCAGAATGGACTCTCCAGAGGGAGCTAGGTTTATCCGTCCACTCTGGATCAACAGTCACATGTAGTACCTTCTACTGTTACTTACAATAACAGACGATGCCTCACCTGTGATGTAGACAGACTTAAAATCAAAGTGCAGCTTCCAGCCGCTAGGTTCGTCAGAGGTGATCATGCAGATATGGGCTGTGTAACTGGGATGTCAGAGAACCTAGAATCACCTCTTTGCAAAGTAGACGCCGTGAAAACAGACTTGTATTCTTCTGCAAGATGGTTGGAGAATTGGTACCGGCTATACAATACCTTGATTTCTAAACCTTTAAAACAAAAACGTGTTATTAGGCACAACTATTTCAGAGATTTTAAGTAGAAATGTTGTAGAAAAGTAAGCAGGAGGCTATAAGAGAGCATTTTACACAGAAAAAGGCTAATGCTTATCAATTTCAGAACTCACTCCCAACCGCCATTGCACTGTATCAAATTGCCATGTACCGTAACTACACAGAAACAGAAACACAGGAACAATTAAGGCGAATCGATTTTCTAGTCACAGCGTCAAAACGCAACCCAGACCATTTGATCCCGAGGCCAGTATCGTTTTGAGTTGTCACTAAAGACTTTTGGTGCTAGGTCTGTTGGTTTAGGCTTTAAAATTCCTATATTTTTGCTGTTCCCTCGGTAAATTAGGTAAAGTACGATCAGACGTTGTTAAAGATTCTTGCACAATTCAACTTGTGGAGGAAGTAGCATTTTGAAAGAAGCAACAACACCACTTGGGGAGTTTATTTAAGGCTGGTATTATTGAAGATTGTTGTGGTAAATGATAAGAATCTAAATGAAGTATTATGGGACAAAGTATTGGTAGCAACAAAATAGGTTCTCACACCCCCACCCCCACGTAAACGAGGAGATAACTATGAGAATGAACTTAAGTATTCTCTATATATCAACAATGTTTAAATAAAGTAATTTTGAAAATGGACAGAAAAATGTTTAATCTTCAGTAATTTTGAAAATGGACAGAAAATGTTCAATCTTCAGAGATACTACGCAACTCTTATGCAGGATCCGTGAGGCCTATTCCAATCTGGAAGATGATTTATTCTGATTTCCATTTAGCTGCTCTTCGCGAACATCCGCACACCTAAGTGTAAGAGGAATTTATCCCGGAGCTAGCGTTATCTCTTGCCTTATCCAGGCAACTACGACTGGATTAGAAACCTGTGAATATAACCGCAGAACATACCAGATCTACTGTAGCCCATGCCATATGCATCCAGTCACAACTCCAAAAATTAACCCGTGAACTCAATCACAGAACGACACTATGCATTGTCCACTAGAGTTAGCCTTATTCAGGCAACCCTCTAGTATTTTATAGCAAGCCACCTCTGGCTTAGCTTCCCTCATTACGTTTCTTTCTCAGCAGCCAGCATTGAAATAAATAAAATACCCAAATTACCCGCTTATTTGCAGTTTCTCAAATTCTATTGGCTGATGAGGGACCAACTGTGCAAACTGATTGTAGAGAATTCGTGTACTTTGATTGACTAACAGTAAATAACAGTTTCGGAGAATAAGATAAAGATGTACCAAACTGAGTTTTGAAACTGAACTCTAAACGATATGTATCGCACCATAATCACTACATGATAATAGGGTTATATTCCGTTGATCTCATTTTCGTCCATTGTTAACGCCTGATTTGTTTTCCCACCGCTCAATCTACCGTAACGACATGGCAAAACAGCAACTTCTGTATTCACAACCTGGAAGAACAATCCTTTTTCTCGAAGGGATTTCCGAATTAGAAAATCATGGTTCAAACAAAGACATGGTGTGTAATCCTTGTTGGCCTGTATATAAGTTAAGTACATCTTATCACCTATCCATTCATCGATCCCTCAATATAGCCCTCCCTCCATCCTTTCATCCATCCATTCCTCCCATACTTTGACATATAATTACATTGCAATGTCAATTGTACAGCATACTTTGAACAAAAATAATTCTTTAAACATACTTCAACGTGTTTTACCTGGAATGTATTTTTATGGATTAGCTGTAGATAGCTAGATAGGCAGATAGATGGATCGATGGATGGGTCATTATGAACATTTTAGCATTCATGTTGGATTTTTTGTATATTACAGGCACGCAAAAATTAAACATGAATGCTAAAATTCTGCAAAAGAGCCAGCTAATAATGACAAGGTTTATCCGGGGATTTAACTTAAATTTATAAATGGAAGGATCAAATTAACTCCACTCTTGAATAGAAACAGGATCCTGAACTCACTGTACTCGTATTAAACTTACGATCTAAAAGTACAACGTTATGTTTGGGGCAGAGTTTGATGTTTTAAGTAGCATGGTAGCCAACAAACTAAAATAAGTAAGTAAAGGGAAGTACCTAGAAAGTTTTCTTTTAATCCACTCTATGTCTTCAACATAACTGTTTGAATAAAAACCATCTGTTGGTGTGAAAAGGAATGACTTGCTCATCGAGTCCTCAAAACCTACGAGCCCAATGAAGAACATATCTGATTTATGACGGAAGACATTTTTTTTAAAGAATATAACACATATACAAGTTTCATACGTGTTCTTGCTTGTGCTCGTCCCTAACGAACATAAAAATGAAGACAAACTGTTCTTTGCTCACCCGTTATATGTCCGTCACCATATGTGCGGAGAGAGTCTACTTCACTGTATTACATAAATGCCATTTTTTTGTTTCTGGGAACAAAGCCGACATTAAAATGTCAACTGCCATTTATTTGCTATTATTTCTTATTATTTTAGTAACGGGGTCTGAAAGCAAAGGACTAATGACACCTTTTATTTTTCCTTACATTGATAATTTTAAATTGCAAATGTTATTTTAACTGATTTTGCAGACACTATCATAACCTTATATGAATTCACAATCTTGAACTCTGACAAACATGATCAAAATATGAAATAATAATATGAATCATACCCATACAAGGTATGAAAGTACTGAAAGCAGCATTGAACCCAGTTACAAATGCAATATTTGTTAACATCATTATTCATTTGTTTCTGTTTCATAAATTACTTTAGTGCGCAACTTCAAAGTATCATCTACAATAGAGAAAACTGGACACTACATCTTGGTCTCCAGCAGACTATAACACGGAGACAAACAAATTATTGCAGTAGTTCTCAAAGAAATATTTATTGAAGAAAGGGATTATATTGTACAGTCAAGAATTTTACTCTACTTTTAATGCATGTAAAAGGTATCTTTTTTAAAGAGAGAATGGAATTTGTTTTTCGATATATGTGATGTTACTATAAGAAGCAGCACAAGACTACATGCTGTATTGTAATTTTTCTATCTGAAACCGTTATCTATCCATTTCTTGTTTATAATTCTACTGTTTCCTGAAGTTGATTAGTACGGATATAATTTGTGTGTGTGTGTGTGTGTGAGAGAGAGAGAGAGAGAGAGAGAGAGAGAGAGAGAGAGAACTGGAGGCGACGGAGCCTTTTTGAGGGTATCCTACTCATCTTTGCCAGAGTTCAGTTGCTGGATTTTGAATGTCAGTTACATATTTACTTTTATTTTTTAACTTAAAATATACATGTATGTTGCATATGTGCATGTGGATCGTCAGAATCGGCGAGATGTCGTCCATAGATGCTCAATTTTTTCAAATAAAATTATACATGAATAGATTGTTTCAATGAACTCTGATAAAAAATTATCATTATTCTTGTGTAATCACCTCTTTAAAAATGTTCTGATGTCCCTGGACTCGTTGTGTTTCTGCGTGTGCATGCGTTTGTGTGTATCTGTGCGTGTGCCCGTTCGGGCGTGTACTCGCAGGCATGAATTATATAAGTTCTTTTTATGAATGGACTCCATATTGATGCACATGTAAAACATTTTTGATATGTTTCACACCTGAAATTTGTTTGATTTCCCCGTCTAATGGTTTAATCTAACACTATTAAAAAGTCGTGAACGTCATTTCAAGGATGACTCATATGTTCACATGCTTACAGCAAGACAAATCTTACCTTATCAGTCAGAAATTTAATGCCATTTTACTTTGTTTATTTGAAATGCAATGATTTGGAATATAAACTACATGCTACAAAGACCATCCTTAATTTCCAAGTCATTTAATATAAAACTAAAAATCTCAGGGAAATAAATGCATAAATATGGCGCAAATATCTCGAGAAAAAAAATCTAGCACCGTTTCATGATTATATTGACCACTGAATATACAGGAGCTTAAGGGATAATAGCCTGTATTTAAACAAAAAAAAAATGCTTTAGAGCTATTTCTTCCTCTCTCTCACTTTCTCCCCCCTCTCTATCTCTCGTAAATTCGTATAAAATTATCACATTTTATGATCAATCATGATCATAAAGAATACCTTTATGGAAAAATTAGTAACATAAAGTAAGATTGTCTCCCGATGATACACGTACAAAACAGGGTGGGGCACTGATGTTCTGAACATTTTTAATTCTTCATTATATACTATTCGACTATTATTGATATAGAAAATATTTGCACAGCATTTATGTAAAGAAAATTATTAAGAATACATACATTCTCATTTCTTTGCAATTATGGCAAGATTAAATGAAAATGAAAATAGGTGTCAGAGATACTAATCCGAATTTAATATAAGTATACACATCATCCAAGCAATGCTGCAAAACTAAAATAAAGTTTTATAAGTCCTGTGATTGACTATTATGCATACTGTGTAAAAATGCACAATTTAAGACATTTTTTCTTCAGCAATAAACATGATAGGGGCTTTTTAGCCAAAGATGTATAATCCACGGAAACAGGTGCCATAACGGGGGATAAAGCCATTGACTTTTCAAGTGTTGCTTTCCCTTATTAAAAGCTGTCTAGGATAAAAATGAAATCCATATTTAAGGAAAAGAGAGAGAGAGAGAGAGAGAGAGAGAGAGAGAGAGAGAGAGAGAGAGAGAGAGACCTATTTCATCTATATAAATTTCATCTGGATCTGATTAGGGGCCAAATTAGGCCCTTATCCTACCTTCTCCTTTCATAATTCTAGGTATATCATCATATATACAGGGTGCAAAAACCAAGTTGGTTATGAGCTAAACATACAGCACAGTTACATTCCTTTGTGGTAATGTTGTGGCACTAACAGAGATACATACAATTTTATAGTTTGATGATTCTATCGTGAACAGAACGTGAGAATTAAACTTAAACCACGAAATTGAACCAAAGTCAGTGAAGCGTGTAATATAGGTCGCAGTGACCTACGTTTGTAATGAAGGTGTACTCATCAAGATGCATCTTCTCGTCAAGTTTCATCATTCCGGGTATAACAGTGTTTATACAGTGAACACAAACCTGATCTAAACGCAAAAGCTTAGCCAAGAATGTACAATTAATGTACATGTATGCACACAAAGTTAGCCCCATCAACCCATCCACTGGGGTTAGGTGCTATGAAACCAACTCCAAATTGTTGCCCAGGACCTACGAAAGAAGAAAGGTTAACATTCAATAAGGGTGTCCATGTGCATATGCTTTTATCTGTGCGGACACCGATTCAGGGTATAATACGAAAACTTTTCTCAACTTTGTAGATGTGAGCTAAGAAAAAAGAAAAGCAGTAAATGTTCAGACAAAAATCCTTCACATATAAAAAATGTGTAATGTATACTCCTGCATTACTGGATATGCTAAACAGGAGGCTTGCTTTTCATCTACTGCTACCTGATGTCTGACTAGATAGTTTAGCATTTTGAATGTAGAGGGCATGAGCCTAAAAAGCACGAGCCTTGTAATTATAAATTCACACAGAAACTAAATCTGTAATTTCATTTACACTTGAGTTAGGCTTGAGAATGGATTGGTTTGTTTGGTGATTACCTTTGATAGTTAGATTAGCACAGGAGATCAAACGCGGAGCTTGATTTAAAAAAAACAACAACAGCCATATTGGTTTACGTCTTATGTATGTCTGCTGCAGATGTAAATATCTCATTAATCGAGATGGTTGAGTGGTTTAAATGAGAAGCATGGCAATTCGCTATAATAACAGTGAACTTCAATCATGCATGGGACCCATATTGTTTGTTTCAGCCGAATTGTCAGAGGAAATATTCAAAACAGCTCCTGACTATCGGGAATGGACACTATTAAAGAGGAGTTGGGAGTAGTGTCGGTTCACAGTCGTACATGGTCAAAAGACCGCACACGACTTTTATTCAAAATCATCATCAGTGTCGTTTCAGAGTAAAGACTATCAATTGTACAAGAAATTAACCTGAATACTTTAATCAAAATCTTACAAGCATACTTTCAGCAATCTGTTATTGTCTGATGAAAATTTACAAAACAAAAAGGTTGTCCAGCGTCACGATTCTCTTGTGTAGGTTCGCATACGGGGCGGAGTGACGTCACAGTCTCAAACTAGAGCTGCAGGAGAATCTTTGGAATCGTATGGCACCATCGCGTGTCGTACGAGAGGGTGATATAATGTTCAACAAAGAGAGATTTTGACAATTTCACAATTCAATATGTAGGAAAATTAGAAGTTATATAATAACATTATCTTTTGACCTCCCCAAAATACCAACCAAATCAGCACCCAAAAGATAATCTTCCCAGAATACCAACTAAATGTGGCACCGAAAAAATACCAAACTTGAAAATAGTTCAGTCCTACATTACACCAAGGTATGGGAGTAACCCCGAACCTCCCTAAATACCAACTAAAATCGGCATCCAAAAGATACCAAACTTAAAAATAGTTCAGTCCTACATTAAACCAAGGTATGGGAGTAACCCCAAACCTCCCCAAAATACCTACCTAAAATCGGCACCCAAAAGATACCAAACTTGAAAATAATTCAAGCTCACATTATACCAAAGTATGGACGTACCCGACAAGCACCACCCTCCATCCCAAAAAAGCAATATTCGGCACCCAAAAATTACTAAATTTGAAATTAGTTCAATCCTAAATTAGTTTCTTATGTAGCTTCACATACGAGGCGGAG
This sequence comes from Margaritifera margaritifera, assembly GCA_029931535.1. Taxonomy (NCBI): domain Eukaryota; kingdom Metazoa; phylum Mollusca; class Bivalvia; order Unionida; family Margaritiferidae; genus Margaritifera; species Margaritifera margaritifera. Next base: position 966,795 of record JAQPZY010001028.1, read on the forward strand.
TGACGTCACAACCTTAGACTAGGGGATCAGGAGAAATTTGGAATACCATCATGTGCGTACGTGCGGGTGATATAATGTTTAAGCAAAGATAGCTTTTGGCAATTTAACCATTCAGCATGATGTAAAATTAAACGTTATATAATAACATTATCTTCTGAACTCCCCAAAATACTAACTAAAATCGGCACCCAAGAGATACTAAACTTAAAAATGGTTCATTCCTTCATTATACCAAAGAATGGGAGTACCCCCCCCCCCTCACACAGACACAAAAATACCAACTAAAATCGGCACCTAAGAGATACAAAACTTGAAAAATAGTTCAAGTTTACATTACACCAGAGTATGGGAGTATCCCCAACCTCTCCAAAATACCGACTAAAATCGGCACACAAAAGATACCAAATTTGAAAATAGTTCAAGCCTAAATTACACCTAAGTATGGAAGTACCCCAAACCCTCCCCCAAAATACCAACTAAATTCGACACCCAAAAGATACCAAACTTGAACATAGTTCAAGCTTACATTACACCAAAGTATGGAAGTATCCCCAACCTCCTCCAAGGGGTAAAAAATTCAGTAGCAGCAGTGATAAATTTTCTTTCTGCACTATTGAATAAATAACACCCTGGAAGTATATGCAGAGGATAAATAAACAAACTAAGAGCTCAATATTACATGTATTTTAATATTCTTTCAATGACTGACACATTTGAATAACACAACTATCAAGATATTAAATGTATTTTAATATTCTTTCAATGATTGACACATCCGAATAACACAACTATCAAGATATTAAATGCATTTTAATATTCTTTCAATGATTGACACATCTGAAAAACACAACTATCAAGAGGTCATTCATACAAAAATATTTTTGATGGACTAGTATCATCGGTACAAAACTGAAAGGCTTTTAGACCAGTATGTTTTTTGTTTTTTTTTTCTACTATTCAAAATCTTTCTTGCAGTCTTTGAGACTGAAAAAAATCACTTAAATTTCATTATATTTTTAGTTATGGACCACATCTAATGGCAGATGGGAATAATTTGTACACATTTTGAAGGCCTTTAAACCTGGATGTTTTCAGTCAAATTTAACCAGGATGTTATCCATCAAACGTGGTTATATTCTTTTAAACAGTTTTTGGGAAGGCTTTTAAAGTTCTATTTTTAGCAATCAGTCATATTTGATGGTGGATCAATATTTACTTGCATACAATTGAAAGGCAGTTATAAAAAAAAAATATATGGCCATTATTGTATTGCTGAATTTATTAGTTAGGAGGGAGGCTGACGACTCAATAACAACAACTAGTACAAGAAAACGTGCAGTTACCCTTAGCAAAGGAGTGTTCACTACTGTAAGTTGGTAGATGGCTTGGCCACATGTTGGGCTGTCACAACTGGACCCAAGGAATAAATGCCTTCACTCTGGTGAGCCAAAGATTCAAAGTAAAAGGAAGAAAAGATAGCGTGAGACTACCAGAAGGTGCTCATCACATTATTCAAAGAGGAGTGATTAAAGTTGACCCAATATAGCCCAAATCTCAAGGGCTTTAATTCTCATGAAGGAAAAGTCCCTGGCAGAGAAAGACTAAGCTCTCTTGACAGTGAGAACATTTCAAATGGAAATAGTGGCTGCCAAAATATCAGAATAACCATCTAGAGGGAGAATGAGACAAGATCCACCCTTTCTTCTCCTCTTGAAGGAAGCCAAATGGAACTTTAAGGCCTTAACTAGGCAAAGAAGCCTATCTTTATCGTCCCCTGCACATAAATGACTCTGACAGAAAATCTCAACAGGAATTGGAACTATTGAAGGTTGCTAATTCTAGCCAGAAAATTATTTTGTAAAATAACATAAAGTGAATCATACTTACCACTGAGCAGTACATAACCCTTTTTAAATTACAGCACATGCATCTCACTCCATCTCCCTGCTGATGCTAAAGACAGCAGGAAGACTGTCTTAAGTACAAGGGTCTCGAAGGAAGCTTTACTTGACAGTTGTAAGGGGGTTTAGATAACGCCCAAAGAACTCATGAAAGGTTCCATTTTGGCATAAGTGAGCAAGATACCAGTCTCTGGAACCCAAAATGCCTGACGAGATCAGAAAGATGAGGATCCGACCTAATGGCAGAACCCTTAGAGAACTTGATAGTGTTAGAAAGGACTGCCCTATAACCCTTAATGGCAGATACAGAGCAGTATCTTTCTTTGGAAAGGAAGTCAAGAAAAGCTGCAACTGCATTTACAGGGGGACATCTAGGATCAATGGGTTTCATACTGCACCAATTGCAAAAAAAATCTCCACTTGGCATTATAAACTGTGGAAGTGGATTGCCTCTTAACCTGGGTGATGCAGTTGGTAACCTTGCTTGAAAACTGGTCTTGGCAGATAGATCGCTTGAGATGAGCCAATCATGCAGGTGGAGAATCTGAGTGCTGTCGTGTTGGAGAGACCTCCTATATTGTGACAGAAGCTCCCTCCTATGTGGTAATCTCCTAGGCTCATCTACCAACTGGTCAAGTAGATCCCTGAACTATGACCGTAGGAGCCATAGGGGCCTGCCAGGATGAGCTGAGACGTGGAAATCCTGACTTGGTAGGGAACCTCCAGAATTATTTTGATCAGTGGGAAGGCATAAGCATACAGATGATCCAACTTACAACTGAAAGCATGCATCGCCCAGGCCCTCTGATCTGGCATGAGATATACACAAAGTGGGAACTTGTTGTTCGGTCTCATAGCAAACAAGTCAACTAACTGTTTCCTCCACAGCTGAAAGACTGCTTCTGCTATGGATTGGTGCAGAGATCATTCCATGAGGGCCACATGGCCCTGTCTTGACAGGATGTCCGCCAGGATATTCCTTTTGCCCAGAATGTGGTGGCCTCTGAGAGTAGTTTCATCTGAAACTGCACATCAGAGGAGGTTCCAGACTTCTATGAAAGAGAAGGAACAGGTATGCCTCATTGACACCTGAGGTATGCTACTACTGACGCGTTGTTAGAGGCAACTGTAACACAGTGTAACACAGTGGAGCTTTATCATAAGAAGTCCTTTGGTGGAAAGCTCATGTCAATTTGACTTTCAAACTAGAAGGAGTAGCAATAACAAGATTTTAAAAATGGCCACCATGGCGGTCATATATGAAGTTTGATCAGCATCATTTTAATTTAGAACCAGCTTGATATCATAAGGAGTCTTCTGGTCGAAACCCCATGTCAATATGACTTTCAGCTAAGTAGAAGGAATAACACGATTTTCAAGATGGCTGCTGTGGTGGCCATATTGGATGTCAGATCAGCATAATTTGTATCACGACCAACTAGTCATCATACAGTGTCGTCTGGTGAAACCTCCATGCTATGACTTTCTGTTCTGGTGGAGTATTGATAACAATATTTACAAGATGGTTGCCATGGGAGCCGTATTGGACACTGGAGATCAGCGTATTTTAATCTACAACCAACTTGATATCATACGATGTCTTTTAGTGAAAACCCGATGTTGATATGAGCATCCATTCAAGTGGAGTAGAACTAACAAGATTTACAAGATGGATGCTGTTTTGACCATATTGGATATCCAAGCAGCACCATTTTCATTTAAGCCCAACTAGCCATCATAAGATGTCTTCTGGTGAAAACCTCATGTCAATACGATTTTCCGTTTAGATGGACAAGTGATAACAATATTTTAAAGATGGCTGTCAATCTAGCCATACTGGACATCAGAACAGTACCATTTTCATTTACAGCCAACTAGACATCATTAAAAGTCTTTTAGTGAAAACCCCATGCAAATCTGACTTTCCATTTGGGAGGAATAACGAGTAGGCAGCCATATTGACTGTCCAAGCAGAACCATTTTAATTTAGGACCTACTGTACATCATAAGAAGTTCTTTGGTAAACACCCCATGTTGATATGACCTTCAATCTAGAAGGAGAAGCAAATAATAAGATTTGTAAAATGCCCACCATGGCAGCCATATGGGAGGTCAGATTGGAACCATTCTTCTGGTATAAACCCTATGTCGATAAGACTTTCCGTTGAGAAGTAGCCATGACAAAATTTTCAAGATGGCTGCTGTGGTTGTCCATGTTGGATGTCAGAGCAGCATTAGTTTTATTTAGGACCAAGTAGTATTCATAAGAAGTCTTATGGCGGAAACCTAATGCTGATATGACTTTCCGTTTAGGAGTAGTGATAACAAGATATTCAAGATGGCTGCCAATGTCAGATTGGCACCATTTTCATTAAGAACCAACTAGATATCAAATTTTTTTTTTACTAAAAATCCCTGTTGACATGACCAACCATTCAGGAGGTGTAGCATTAAAAATCATTCAAGATGGCCACTGTGTCGGCCATAATGGATATCTGAGCAGTACCAGTTTCCTTCAAGTCGAGATAGACATCATAAGAGGTCTTCTGACGAAAACTCTATGTCAAAATGGCTTTCCTTTTAGGAGAAATAGCGATAACAAGATTTTTAAGATGGCTACAGTGGCGGCCATAAAGGATTTTTTCATTTATGACCAACTAGACATCATAAAAAGTCTTCTGATGAAAGCCCCATGTCGATAATTATTTTTCATTCAGGAGGAGTAGCGATAACAAACTTTTAAAGATGAATGCCATGGCAGCCAAACTGGATGTTAGATAGCATCATTTTTTATTTAGGAGTAACAAGACATCATAAGAAGTCTTTTAGTGAAAATCCTACGTCAATATGACTTTCCATTCAGGAGGAGTAGCAATAGTAAGACTTTTAAGATGTTTGCCGTCGTGGTAATAATGGATGTTATAGCAGCACCATTTTGATTTAGGACTAACTAGACCATGGGATGAATGTGTGCATAGTTTCATGGCAATCATCCTAATACTTTAGGAGTAGCAATAACAAACTTGTGCTAAAGGACAGCCGTATGTTGGATATCGGACAACAAATAACAGGGCATCCCATCAGCTCTTCTGGTCAATTAATAGTAAAGCTTAAAAACAAAATAACCAGGAATAAAAAGGGTAGATAATATTTACCCTGACACCTATACTAAGAAAGGAATAATTAACATAAGCACTGCTTCACTGAGCTAGTTGCAAACTCCCTTCAGAATTAGGAAGAGAAACACAAATAAACCCACTCAAATATTGCAAGAACTGGGGAGAAAATTACTCAGTAAATACAAAAAAGACAATGATTGTCCAAAAAGATGTTTAACAACGACAGCTAAGGTAAATTTTGGAGCGCCCTGAACATGTGAACTCACATTATGCTCCAAGAAAAAAAGAGGAAGATATTCCGAATGTTTGTTATGAGTAAAAAATCAGACTGGCATCACATTTTTTTCAGTTCTGGGCCTCCAATTACTAGCTGGAAGAGGGAATATTTACCTTGAACTGGGGACATTGTGTCCCCCAAAAAAGGAAGTAATGCAATAGTAGCTGGTATTGCATTACTGCTATTAAAATATTCTTTACATTTACAGGTGTATCCACTAAATTAGGAAGCCCTCTTGCAAATATGGCATTTTGCTTTGATACACTGGTTTTAACACTTCATTTTAATAAACAAACGTCAGACATAGTAGAATATTGTGGTTGGCAAAAGAAGTTATATTTTTTCTCTCACCATCTTACCCAAAACAGGACAAATTTGATAAAATTCAGATTGCCAGAGGGCAAATTCACTGTAAAACTAAAACTTGCTCTTGGGATATTTGAGCTTGGCTCCCCAGAAGGACAACATAATATTACAACTACAGTTAAAAAAATAAGGTAAAATAAAATATGCGATATTTTCTTGAAACTGCATTATTTTTACTTTACAAATTTACATAATGAGAGTGGTTTATAATGATTTATTTACACACCTGGGTGATTTGAGACAACTTATTTTAATCTATGTAATTATTTGACAAGAAGTACATAAGTATTGGTCTCTATGTAATTATTTGCTAAGCAGAGAGTAAATATTGGCCCCCATGTTAACAACAGATGATAAACATCACTCATGACGGGTAGATGTTTTGATACACTGATCGCATTTAGAAAAACCTATTTGGCTAATCATTAGAGACAAGTACCTTTTCTTTCCAAACACCTCTGTAACAGAAATATAACGAATTACATCATTAAAATTATCACATTGTAACCTTGAAATTAACAAATGTATCAAAACCATCTCTGACAAGTTGACCTTTGAGAGTCAGCAAGCTTTGGAGATTTTACTGGACCAGAAAGTCAACGAGGCAGTTTTATTGGACAGCATAATGATTACAGAGGAACACTCACAAACTGCCTATGTCCATGTTAGGACTTGAAAGTTGGCAAATTCAGGATGTGCAGTATACTTACAAATATTATGATTAAAATGTAATTAATAAATTGAAATATAAATATTTATTCACCATTTGACAAAATTAGCTTAAAATAGTTAATATTCATGTTATCATATCTGTGCAAAATAATGAGACTGACCTTGACAATGACAACAATATGGCAGTGATAGACTGACAGTGCAGGGGTCCATCTAGAATTTAGTAAATTTCAGCACTGTTCCCCCATAAAGCTGTGAAAAGTGGAAAAAATCTGGCAAAAGTGAAGCCAATCTAGTCACAGTTGCAGCCTCTCAATAGGGCATACAAAGTAACTTAAAATAAAAGCAAAACAAGAGTGTTATAATATATCCCTTTTTCAAAATGAGGTTAATATATAAAAATGAAAATCCACATTCTCTTTCTTTAGCTCATGTTTTAAAGTTTTTCTTCCTTTTCTTTCCTTTTACACTTGCCATTAAAAGAACTGAAAACAGGCTGTATTCCTACCATACAGTGGATCACTCATATGTCCATCTGTACGTTTTGGAACATGCAATGAATATCTGAACTTTGATGTCACAGGAAGGTACAACTGAAAAAAAGAATTTCCAACAACACAACCAGTACAAACTTGTTCTTTGAAAGTATAAGAAGGAATTGTGAGTCGACATACAGCTGAACATCATGTATGATGTGCCGGCATTGCTATCATTAGTGTATACATCAATCATTCACATTCATTAACATAACAAAATGGCACATATTAAGATCTGCTGACATATAACATAATGTTAGACTGACAATATAAGACATTAACCCTAATATTTATGATGAGTGTGTCAGAGTCTTACTGCCATAACAATTAGTGCTGTGGAGCTTTGACTGACAGCATCGACAGGAAAACTGGGGGTCAAATTTTCAAGAATATCTCACATAGCTGGCAGCCCATATTAACACTGTTGCATAGCTTAGAGTCTAATTGCTTTATTTGTACTATATTTGCTCTGATACTTTTTTTCCTTATTGGGTAAATCCAGGCACATTCCAGTGATTAGACACATTAATTTTAAGGAACTTACTGGAGGTTCTGCATTCCTCAATTAGCATTGCTCACCAACCAATGGTGGTCCACAATAGCACACTACAGGTTCAAATGGGTAATTTCTACATTTCTGGGAATATAGTGGACATGATTCATAAAAATGTGCACTCAATCCTTATTTTTTGCATGATTATGCTGCACACATTGAAAAATTGGAGCAAAAATTTAAATGTTAGCAGAATTTTTACAATTATGCATCCTTAATGCAACCCTGACTGTGCATCATCAAATAAAAAATCAACTGATCAATGAAACTGCAGGCATTTATGTAACAGAAGCATTTGATACATATAAATACTAAATGAAGGTGCTGATATTTGTACTTTGTACAGGATTCACAGAGCATAAAACTCGCATAGCAGAAAGCATTACAAATTAAACATGACTCCCTCTCTCTCTCTCCATTTTCTCCTTCTATCTCCTTCTCTCTCTCTCTCTGGATTTTTTTTAACCTGCTTTCAGGCAAGTACCTTGTCAACTGGTGCTTGCCTAAGCTGAATTTCAGCTTGTGCTAGGTGTCAGGCAAATGGATTTGTCCAGTTCTGTGATCTTTTATACACATATTTGCATTCTGACCATAGAAGCTTTGATTTTTGTACTTTGCTCTACTGTTCCTCTACTGTTTTTACACTTTAGATCTTTTCAATGTCCTTGAAAATGCATACCAGTAATGACTTATGTACTCTGTGACCCAAATAAGTTGTCTGGACATTATACAGAAGTAACTGAACCATTTTTATGAATCTCAGCAATTTGTCACTTACTAATATCTTTGGTTCAACAACAGGTACTCTTGATCTAACTTACAGTTTTGTTATTAACCAATTTCATGGTCATTGAGGTTGTAGCCAGCTTGGACTAGGGATCATATTAATTGCTTAATTTCCTCTTTCATTTGTTCAAAACAGCACACAAACATTAACTAGTATGGAAGTACATGTACTTGGGTTTTAATATTTTTGGTGGTCATATTTATGTGAAATAATGTAATCCAAGATGCTGATATATGTCCAGAAACTATATTTTCCATGATCACACAAAACATTTTCATGTTAACTTTCTGGTAGACTTAAATAATGTATGATACTAATAAACAGTTCTGAGAGACACATACATTCCTTAAATTTCCTCCACTTGGTGGAAACAAAATGTCCAGCTAATACTGGTTTGATACTTTCTTTCAATCTCGTGCATAATTTATGTCTGTTTGACTCTGAATGTATCCAACGTAATGACTTGAGTACTCTGGGACCTACATAAGTTTTCTGGACACTATACAGAAATAACTGAACAATTTGTATGAATCTAGACAACTCGTCACTTGCTGATTATTTTTGGCTGAAGAACAGGTACTCCCAATATTTGTGTCTGTCACTGACATTGAAGTCAAGTAGGACTACAGATCAAATGAACTGCTTCATTTGCGACTGTATTTTTTCAAAACAGTACACAAACATGAACTAGTGTGTAACTCATTATATCTAAATATTTTGTTGGTCATAATTATGTGAAATATTTTAATTTGAGCTGCTGATACATGTCCAGAAATTATATTTTCCATGTTTATGTCAACTTGATGGTATACTTAAATAATGTATGATACTAATAAACAGTTCTGACAGACACATTTAATGTTGATGTCATAGTCCTCACATTTCCTCCACCTGGTAGACACATTTAATAATGTCATACTCCTCACATTTCCTCCACTTGGTGGAAACAAAATGTCCATCTAATACTGGGTTCAGTTTTCACTGAAAATTCCAATATTACCGGTGATTCTGTGGGTTGCTTGTCCAGAGTGAGACAACAGGTATGAGTAATGAAGCATAAGGCATCATGGGACCTTGCATCCACCATCAGCAGTAAACACATAATGTGCATAATCTGTGAAAATAAACATTATCTTGAGGTCTTTTATTGTGCAATTAAGATAATATCTAAACTTCTGAAAAATTTAACTGCAAACTAGATAGTTTACTATTAAGTTATCTGCTAAAAGTCACATAAATAATCAATTTATTCCCAATCTAATCTAAATTATGTATAATTTTAACAAGATGCCTGCTTTCTGTTGAACCCAGCATCTTTTGAGCTAGAGAGTAAAAGCTTTATAACTCAGCTTAATCTAACAAATTTTAGCATTGACCTTAACCTAGGGTGTGTATGGACTTGGATACAGATGAATATGGACCAAGATACCAAAGTCATCACAATGTTGAGCTTCAACCAAGGTGGGCTTGACAACAAGCATCCAGCAAGGTGGTTTTGAAAACAAGCTTCCACCAAGGTGAACTTGACAACAAGCTTCCACCAAAGTGGACTTGACAACAAGCTTCCACTAAGCTGGCCTTGACACGTTTCTACCAAAGTGGGCTTGACAACAAGCATCCACCAAAGTGGGCTTGACAATAAGTTTCCCCCAAGTTGGGTTTGGCAAGTTTCTACCAAATGGGCTTGACAATAAGCTTTCACCAAGGTGGGCTTGACAACAAACATCCACACAGGTGAACTTCACAACAATTATTAACCAAGGTTGACCCACAAAAACAAAAGCCCTAATCCAAGGTTGAACCACAAAAACAAAAGCCCTAATCCAAGCAGAATATTTTGAATTCACTCACAGATGTCACAATAACATCTAGCAAAATGTTCGCTTCCCAGAGATCAGTAAAAGTAATGTCGACAATAAGAACATATACATCACTTGAAAAGCTTTGGTAGCCAAGATGTTGCCTTTACAAGAACTTTATATTTACCACTGTGCCCAACAAGGAAACAAAAATGAAAACTTATATATATCACATAAGAATAACTGATGCAGCTGCTTTGATACAGGTACACATGGTATTTTTAATTACGACGAATACTTTATGACGCAGTTGAAAAATGTGAAAACAAACTAGTCATCTATCTTTATTATTGTTGTATAAACACTTTAAATGAAAACTTTTTCATAAGAATAATTGCTTCAGATGCTTTGATACAGGTACAATTGGCATTTATAATTAACACAATTCACCTTGTAACCATGAATGAGTGCTTTATCATGCAGTTATATAAATGTGAAAACAAACTAGTCTTCCATCATTGTTATCACTATGTACTCCCCTAAATATGTGATGTAACTATTATGTTCACATGATATGATGGCATTGTGTTTACATAACAGGAAGAGTCTATTTAAAAGAAATAGGGATGCTCTCCTACTTGACATTATCATAAATTTCAAACTAAATATCATACTGTTAAATACACCCAATAAATGTATAGAAAGCATAAACTTAAAACTTAAGAAACAAAACACAAAATATACCCATTTCCAAACAGCAAACCAAGAAGACTAATCAGGTACCATAATGTGTCCCTGAACATGGCACTTAACTCTATTTGCCTTGGTATAACATACTCTTCAGGTATTGCTGTGTCATAAAATACCACAACCAACCCACCAACTAACTAACCAACCAAAAATGTTACAAAATGTATGCAAATTGGAAAGACTGCTATAATGGCATGAACATTTATTTAGGTCATCTACATACATATAAAGATGCGTACCAAATTTCAGTTTGTCTATCTCTGATGTTTTTTGCCTAATTGTGCTAACAATGCTTTTGTCCATGAAAATATAAAAGTCAAAAAGTTAGAAAATGTGTTAACTTTAAAAGCAAATAAATTGTTGTATAGGCCTAACAAATCAAATCAGGTCATCTACATATAAATACAAATAGGCTTAAGAGCTGGTTCTCAATCATTATCAAACTCATCGAAATGTTATAATGATATAAGCATTAATATGCATGGATCTTGCTTTTTACTGAACCCATCCAAGATCTTGATGATGTAAGCATATATTCCAAGTCCAATAAAACCTGGATCAGAAGATTGACTTCCAGAGTGGTAACAATCTCAGCCAATCAGATGCAAGATCACCTCATTAGTATGCATGGATTGCACTCATTATCAAACCTTCCAAGATTTTATGACATAAACCCATATTTCAAAGTTTGATTGAAATCAAATCGGAAAGATAGACTCCAGATTAGAAACGTGATGGTTGACAGACAGATGATGCCCAATCTGCACACCACAAGTTAAATTGCTATTATGGCCAGATGCGCTAACAAGTGCTGTCATATCCATCTACATATGAATACAGATATGCTAGCAAAATTGTATTCATCAATGTTCCGTGGTTTTTGAACAATTTTGTTAACAAGCTTGTCGGGATGGATAAAAGTATGGACGGACATGAGCAAATCATGATGCCCCTGCTACAAGGGCCATTAAAGCTGCGCCAATCTACCCCCTCCTTTGTGTCAAAACAAATGCCATCATAGAATGTACACATGGTACTTATTTACTTTGCACCTCTTGCTCCTGATTCATGATTTCTTTAGAAGCTAACAGGCTTCATAGATGGTGATCACTCGTCTCTTTTGCTTGTCTAATTCTTGGCTGTATACCTGTGTACCATCAACATCATCAATGTCATGAAGCACAGCACTAATCTTGTTCCAGTAATCTTCAAAATCTTGTTGGCTAATCTGTCCTTTAGCGGATTGAGCACTGATAAGATTCCTATATATACGGATTCGCTCCACACTAGCTCCAAGAGATCCGTCCCTTGGATGATCTAATGGATCAATACCCCAGCCTAATACTGGAGCTTTAACTTTGCTGACATTTCTGATCAGAGTGTACAACAAGGAAATGTCAAACTGGTCCACCGCTGCTACATTCTGACCCAGGGGATTTGAGAAGACCATCATCATTTGATCCTGGTTAAGAAGAGCTGGTTTGCTTTGTCTCCTACTGGTCAAGTCAGTTTTCTTGTACAGGATTGCCTGGTAGATGTCTGTGTGGGGTTTAGGAACATGGTTGCAGAGGATGTTCCTCATGGCATTTCCACAAACAGTTGCAAGAGCAATGCATAGGCGAACATAGTTCATGTGCTCAGGCACTATGGCTGTATCTGAGTCCTGTCCCTAAAGAAAGAAGAAAGCTAAAATTAGTACGACAACCTTGTCACAAGTGTCTTAACATACATATCAAGGAATGATACTAATTTACATGAACAACATACTAATGTAAACAGTGCCAAATATACTATTTTGTTGTGTTTTACTAGGATAGGAGAACAGAAAATACACAGAGTCCCTAGCTCACAGACTGAAATGTGTGAAAATCAGGTTGGAACTCCACATTTTTAAACAGTGTATATCAATAGAATTGGTACTCTGCGTGGAACTCTCTGTGTTTAAATCCAAAGAAAAAGCCTGTTGGAAAAAATCAAGATATCACTTTGACAGGAAAAAGATATGGAATGGCTTTTTCCAAAAGATAATCTGATCAATAGATTCACCCAGTGGTAACAATATAAGGCATTTTAGAATGTCTCCTCTCTCTTTCTTGGGTACATTTCCAATACAACAGACTAAACTTCATCTTTTGCTATAGCAAGAATCAGTTTTGCTTATGGTACAAAAGAAACAGGAAATGTGGTGAATTTTTGTAGTGCCCTTTTAATTAAATATTTTCTACCGTATATAAAGCCACATTAAAAATGGAATGATGGTATTACAGCAACTGACAACTGAATGAACATCATGACAGCAAATACAGAGACAATTGATTATGAGAAAGAAACATTAAGTAATATATTTATATTTACACACATACAAACAGTGGAACCCAGTTGGTCCAACCCCAGGTGACCTGATCATGCATGATAGCTGAATCTGACATTTTAGGTCCCAGCAGATTATTTCCTATGTTACAGTATGCATGTGTAACTGTACACATTTTCAAGTTTTGTTTCATTAAAATAAAACAATGAGGTGATAAATGCAGGTTGCCTATTTAATTATCTTCAAATTAAATAAATGGATAAAATTAAAGACAGTATATGCTTTTAATACAAAAAGAAATGCTACAATGTGGACTTTTTCTATTTTTTAGATTAATGCAAATCAATGTCACAAATCTGGGTTGGACAACATTGTTCATACATTTAGAAATGGATACATTAAAGAAAGTACATGTACTTCAGTCTTTAAGAAAATTTGCAGAGAAATGTCAATCTTCTTCTCTCATTTCACAGCCAAGGTCAAATGATAAACTCTAGGATATAGCTGGGGTTTCACATTTCTGGTTCATTTCATTAAAAAAGTACATTATTTAAGCAAAAACAAGCATAATTTTCATTGGTATCGTGAATGAATATAGTAAGTGAATGGAAATATATACCTATATTTCATAAAAATATTGGTATTTTAACAATCATCAAAATTAAAAAAGACAGAAATTGTAATTTTTATGACCGGTCCCACCAAATTTCTGCTTTATTATAAATAGTTGCTTTACTCCAAATTATCTTTAAACATAGTGAATTAACTATCTTGAAGCAGATCATATGATAAATTATCAAGTTCATATTGTCTAACTGCAAGAATATGTTTGAGGTCAATATACATTAAGTAGATCATATGGTAAATTCTCAAGTTCAGATTGCCTAACTACAAGAATTTATTTTAGGTCAATACACTTGAAATAGGTCACATGGTCAATTCTAGAGTCTGGATTGCCTAACTACAGGAATACAGGTTATGACAATTCACTTGGAGCTGATCACATGATAAATTTTGAAGTTTCACATTTATTTAAGGACATTACATATTTCAGCTAGACTCTGGGATCTATTCCTGACAACAGTTATTACAACTGTTCCACCCACATGCCAACATCACATGATGTCATATTACATTACATGATGTATTAAATCTATTATTACCTTCTCCAATGGATCTCATGGGGTAATGTGACCTAAACTATGGCTTGGGCACTTATATACATGACAAGAAAACAGCACTGTAGAACAGTATGTCTGGACAAGGAAATACTAGAATTACTATAGTATTTCTCTTCTTTCAGTAATGTTGAAACAACTCACCTCATCTGTAAGCCACATCTGAAACGGTGGTGAAAAACCAACCATGTCATCTTCAGAGATACCTTGAGATGGTGGACACTGTATACGCATCTCGCATTTTAAATTCTGGCTGAGGTAAGAGGTAATCTTGGACAGATTCAGAGTAATGAACTTTCTAACTCTGGCACACAACTTTGCATCAGGAGTCCTGACTTCGTCAATCACCATCCTCGTTATTCTTGCAAAAACAATATGGTTCCTACAGTGCAAGATCAGTCGGTGGAAAAGGCCATGGTCAAAAATACAGCAGCCACAGAAAATGAGATTTTCTGATGTATCCTTCTTCTTGGCAACTGGCCAGTGAGCTACACATGCAGCAAGAAGCCTATGGAAAATGGGAGGTGGCAGAAACTTTCCTGTAAAGACCCAGCACAGAACTGGTGTGCTCACCATCCGGGGATCTTGTTCAGGGGAGATAACTTCTCTGGGAGATTGTTGACGAAGCATACAAGGGGTAAGGAAGTAGTTCTCCACCTAATAGATATATATATATATATATATATATATATATATATATATATATATATATATATATATACACACACACACACACACACACACACATACATACATACATACATATACACAATACACACACATATAAAGTAAATACAGAGAATAAGAGAGAGAGTGAAGCTGCTACAGCCTCCACATGCATACCAAGCAAAAAAAAATTAAAACAAAAGACATTAAAGCTCCTTGGAACTAACTGCATTTTCAAAATATTTGATCAGGTACTTTTGCAAACACAGCAGAACACTAACTTACAATTCTCGACCGAGTTGCAAGACATTAATGGATTAATGGTGCCTTACTGAATGTTTCAAATGGTTTAGTGATCAAGACTGATTCAAGTTGTGTTCAGTTATATGGCTCTGTTTCATTGAGTGTTCTCAGAGAGATCAGGTACTATTATTTCAAACATGCACAAACATTAGGGTTGAAACTATTCATCAATGTATCAACAGTTTTGCCATTTCAATACAAACATGAATACTTAAGAATCGATTCAAAACTATACAAATTACTTTTAACCTTCAAGAGCCATACAAAATTCTTAGTTATATTCGACTTTAGTTTTTATGTTTATCATTATGTATCATATAATAGTTTTTGTATTGTGATGCATATTGATATAGGGAATAGCCACATTGTTCTACGCCATAACAAACACCCATAACTTGCATTGATAGCATAGTTTATATTAATCGAACACGCCATCATAAACATGGCCTGGGCTTACAGCAGGAGCAATATGTACTGCAAACCTTTGACTGCGATTAAAATTAAATTGTTTTATGTAATTTTATTGCATTTAAGAATTTCTTTATGTGTTTTTAGTCAATTTGTTTGCAAATAAACTGCTTATCAACAGCTATAACACAAATTAGGTATATTATACACCTTAGGATACCTATGAATAATTTGTAAATTAAGGGTAAAAAGAAAAAGAAAAAAAAATATATATATATATATATATGTAAATATATATATATATATATATAATAGTCAACACTATATCAAGTCAAAATAATTATGCATATAATTTATTCGAAAACTTAGTGTGCAGAAACCATTTCTTATTAAACTTACCATGACCACGACCTCTGATCTGTAGACTCCAAAATCTACTGGTTTCTTTATTATCTTAAGCATAAGCCATCCAAAAGCTTGGTCAATTAACTTACTCGTGAGCAACATGTATTCTGCAAAACCATTTTCATTTGTGCCACAATTACCCTGACCTTTGATCTTTTCACAGCAAAATCAACAGGTCCATTCCACACATTAAGTGCAAGCCCTCCAGAATCTTTGGTCAAGGTATACGGTCAAGAGGCATGGTTAATGTACAAAAGAATATTTGTTCTTCTTTGACCTTGATTCCTGACCTTTGACCCAAAATTAATGGGCCTCTTTTTCACCTAATGTGTAAGTCATCCACAACTATGGGGAAGGTACATGGTCGAGAACTGAAACCATTTTTCTTCTTTTAATCAAAGTAACCATGACCATGACCTTCTGACCCTAGAATCAATTGGTTTCTTTCTTACCCCAAATGCAATCTGGTTTGGCTTGGTTTGGTGCTTCATGGCACAGCATCACAAGTAGGTTATTTAGTGCCAAGGCAATTGGAGTAAAGTGCCTTGCCCAAAGACACACCATGGTAGCTAACACAGGTTGGTCCAATGGTAGGATTTTAATCCTACACCCTTTTGTTCGCAAGTCTGGCTTGCTAACACTGAGCAACCACGGCTCCACTACAACAAATACAAGCCATCCACAAAGATTGGTCCATGATGCACAAAAAACTAATGTCATTGTGCAGAAACCATTTTTTTTTTCAGTTACAGCGACCTTGACATTTGACCTTTTGACCCCAAAATCAATATGCTTTTTGCTTACTCCAAGTGTATACCATCCGTAAAGTTTGTTCTAGAAGTGATAAAGAACCAGCGTTACTGTGCAGAAACCTTCTTCTTTCATTCCGTCACAATGTCCTTGACCTCTGACCTTTTGATCCCCAATATTTATATACTTTTCTCTTACCCAAAGAGCTAGCCATCCATAAAATTTTGGTAGCTGTAGACAGTGGAGATTTATATTTATTTGCATTAACAGACTTGGTAACAGATGGACAGACAGACAACATAATAACTTAATATGGCAGTCATATAAAAAACAAACTTAAGGTAAAAAGGGTGGCTAATAAAAAAAACTTTGTTTCAATTCTGAAGAATTTATGAATATATATCACAGGGGTCCCAACCTTTTTGTGCCTATGGGCACATTTGTGAGTTTATGGGAGATGCTGGCACCAACCAATTAACTTGACCCATTTTTTAAAAATTATTATTATTATTCATTATAACCTCTTCCGCAGGCACCAAAAAACCTTGGTGGGTGCTATGGTGCCCATGGGTACCGCGTTGGAGACCACTGATATATCAGTTTTAAAGTTAGTGTAATGGAGATCTTACATCACATGTTTGACAAACAAGAGTGTTAAGACTAGGGGTAAATGTAACAAAAGAAAAGACTCAAACAAGCTTTCAAGATTTAAAATACAAATATTTAATTTCCTAAAATATTAAAATATTTCAACAAACAATCAAAGTGAAAGAATTAAAAATAACTTACAGTATCAAATATCCTTAAAAGTCCTAAATTGTTCTAAAGTTCACTGATCCAGAAGTTAATCCAAATTATTCCGAATGAAGAGTATTCCGAATGAAACCTCCAATGTGCTGGAGTGCCAACAAGAATCAGTTATATCCAAATATTATTAATTCCAAATAATCCTTGTGAATATGGAATATCACACAAGTTCTAGAAATGTTTCCGATAATTCCAACAGAGCTGAATAATACTTAAATTTGAAGTATCAGTACTAAATCCAGAATGTACTGTATATCTCTGAAGCAGAATACCACACAAAATGAACCAATCTCGTTTATGACCTCTCAAGCTGACGAACTATGCTAGACTAACAAACGCTGTGATTACATCTATTTTATAGTTTCTGTACTGCGTCATTGAAATACAAATATAACCCATTTCTTAATTCCATCTTAAATCAACATATTGGTATTTACGAACTTGTTCTACTTCTAGTCAACAGAAAATGAATCTAGGTCAGAACATTGAATGCAGGTCAAAATAACAATACATGTAGCATGCGTTAGTCACGCGATATGACTAATGCCTCACTGACAATAATATTGATTTTTCCCAGGACCAATATACTGGGTCACATTGAAATTACCGTAATGTGCACTCTGCAAAATGACACCCAATAAACTATTATACAGAGGTCATAAACTAATAAAACTATACCATTATTTAAAAGAAATGATACATAATTCGATAACAAGAGTCAATTGAAAGGACTTGTACTATACTGGCTGAATAGAATTTCCAGGAATCTAAGATAAGATTTCTTTGTTTTAACTTCTGAGAGCTGATAACATCTCTGATATTCTTGAGGAATAACATCATTGTCAAAATGGCCACTGTGGTGACCATATTGGATGTAATCAACAGCATTTTTATTAGGACCATCTAGAGATCATGAGTAGTCTTCTGGTGAAAACTCCATTCTGATATGGCAATCCATTCTTCAGAAGTAATGATAAAAAGATTTTCAAGATGGCCATCATGGCAACTATACAGAACATAAGATTGGCACCATTTGCACTTAAGACCAACTAGATATAATATGAAGTCTTTTAGTAAACAAAACCCATGTCAAAAAAGCAATCCATTCATAAGTAGTGATAACAAGATTTAAAGATGGCCATCATAGTGGTGATACTGGATGCTAGATTGGCATTGTTTCCATTTAGGATGAACCAGATATCATAGGTCTTCTGGTGAAAACCCCATGTAGATATGACTTTCTGTTTAGGAGATTCAGCAATAACGAGATTGTCAAGACTGATGCAATGGTCGCCATATTTGATATCGGATGAGCCCCGTCGTCACTTAGGACCAACTACACATTATAAGAAGTTTTTGGCAAAAACCTCATGTTGATATGACCATCAATCTAAGAGGAATAGTGATAGCAAAAGTTTCAAGATTGCTACCATGGCGGCAATATTGGTGGTCAGATTGGCACCATTTTCATTTAAAACCAACTAGACCTTGTGATAATATGTGTATAACCTTTCATAGCAATCCTCCAGGTAGTTTAGGAGGAGTATTGATAACTTGTGCTAATGGACGGACGGACAATGGATGGACAACAAGTCATTCCATAAGCTATTATGGGCTTTCAAAATTAAGAGCTGAAACAAGAGGCCAAAATGAGCCTGATTGCTCACATGGATGGCATCTGTCAAATAGCCAAATGCAACAGCAGTTGTCAAGAAATCTGAATCAGAAGAATGCTTTATGTAGCAATTTCTTACAATGCTGCTGATTGCTGTTACCAAGAGAGCTGTTCAAGGTTTCTCTAGATACTGTATCTTCATCTATATTTGATGACACATCAGCAGCATGTGTCCAATATTGAACGGCCCCTAAGCTATGCTGTTTTCTGTCAAAGTTGGTCTAATTTTCTGCAGCGATTTTTAAAATACTGTTGTGAATGCTTTTTGCAGTTTTAGTAATGACATCAATCTCTGATGGCTGATCAGCATCTTTTATATAAATTTGAAAGACTTTCAAACTACGATGATGCAGTTATTGTGTTATTTTTATGGCAAATCATTTTGATTTGTACAAACCTGAAAGCTCTGTATTACAGAACACTTGGTCAAATTCTGTTGAGCCGATTTTGTGAAGTTGTTTTTGAGAAGTCGTCATTTGAAGTTTTTTTCTAACTTTTAGTAATGATGGTCATATTTGATGGCAAATTGACATCGTTTGAAGACATCTGAAAGAACTAAATACTAGGATGCTTTCTGTCTAATTTTGGTCGCATTTTGTTGACTGGTTTTTGAAACGTTGTTTGTTCTTCTTTTTAGTGATGATGGATCAGCATGCAATGAACAAATCGGAAAGGCCTTGATGCTAGAATGTTCCCTGTAATTCCATCTGCAAATTGGTCAAGCAGTCTTTGAAAAGTTGTAAATAAGAATTGTGAACAGACGATGCATAACGGACAATTAACGAAACATGACTTAAGAACCCCATACAATAAGCTGAATTGACCTTAATCATTTGTGAACAGCAATATCTCAATAGCCAATTAATTATTTTAAAACTGTCAGTGTTTTATTGCAGGACAATTGTCTTCATTAGTGGACAGTGTCACAGTTATGTTTTCTAAATCTTTTGACACATTTGATAATTACACCAGAAAATTTTAATGTATCTGAATATTTGTTTAACCATCCAATGGTACTTAAAGGGGTGAAGAGAAACTTTGGCATCTCATACCAAAAATTATGTGGCATGGTTCATTAGATAAAAAAGCCGCTACCAAAGTATATTTCTTTCATCTAAATTCTTTTCCAAATAACAAGTCTGGTTCTTTGGAATTTCCTGTGCCCTATGTTAAAGTTGTTAGGATCTAAGACTGTATATGAAACTATAACTCGTATACACTGAATAAATGCAGCTGCAAGGCAAGTACATTCAACTATTGTCAGTTCCATATGTATTAATTTATGATTTGTTATTCTGACACATTACAGATAGTATGATCTTATATTATGGTGACTGGCCAGGGAAATAGGACAACGCATGGATATGGGCATGGGATGCTAAATTTCAAGGACAATCCAATTCTTTTGCAATTTTAGGAAACCTACCGCAACCTCTGATCATGATGGGTTAGCTAAGAAATAAATTATTTTCTTTCTTGTTTTTTTTTTTTTTTTTTTTTGGTGCTTTAATTTACCCCATTCAATTAAATACAGAACTAACTGACTGTCATGTTTACCTGACTGGCTATTCCAGTACCTTTTATTATGCTAATTATGTAATGATATAGTATGTTTTCTGCTTTCTATAGACTTATGATATATGAAAATGATATAGCATATGTTAATTAGATTTCTGCTTCCAGCATATTTATGATACAATGACGATATACTGATGATATACCATGTTAATTAGCTTTCTGCTTCCAGTAGATTTATGATATATAAATGATATACCATGGTAATTAGCATTCTGTTTCCAGTAGATTTATGATACATCAATGATATACCACATTAATTAGCTTTCTGTTTCCAGTAGATTTATGATACATCAATGATATACCATATGTTAATTATATTTCTGCTTCCAGTAGATTTATGATATACATCATTGATATACCATATGTTAATTATATTTCTGCTTCCAGTAGATTTATGATACATCAATGATATGCCATGTTAATTATATTTCTGCTTCCAGTAGATTTATGATACATCAATGATATACCACATGTTAATTATATTTCTGCTTCCAGTAGATTTATGATACATCAATGATATGCCATGTTAATTAGCTTTCTGCTTCCAGTAGATTTATGATACATCAATGATATGCCATGTTAATTAGCTTTCTGCTTCCAGTACATTTATGATATATCAATGATATGCCATGTTAATTAGTTTTCAAAGTTAAAAACTATGATACTCCTTCTGTTAATCATAAGTTATGCTTTGTTTACATATAAATAAGTGTGCTATTGAAGCTCTTGTGTCCATTTTTTCGTCCCAGATTATGTTATTGTAGTTTGTAATACCACATATGGTGTATTGTCCATACCAAACTTATTATGATTATATATATATATATATATATATATATATACTATTGCTCAAGTCTTAGTATTTTATGTAGATAATTTGTCAATTCTGAATGTGTATAAGTCTTACCATATGATATGTTTTAATGTTTGTATCCATGGCTTGCAATTTAATTTCCAAGAGTCTTTTAATATTGTGAGTATAAAAACTTATGTTAATGTTACTTGACTGCCATTTAATAATAATAATAGTAATTGTTGTCACACCAACTTCATTATAATTGATTCCTTAGGTTCAGATGTTATTTATCTTGTTTTTACTTGGATTTCAATATGCATTATTCAATTATAATTAAACAAGTGTTAAGTACATTTTCATTTAAAACTAAGCAATAATGTTTAGTTGTTAATTTGGTAACATTGC
The DNA here is from genome assembly GCA_029931535.1 of Margaritifera margaritifera. Lineage (NCBI taxonomy): Eukaryota > Metazoa > Mollusca > Bivalvia > Unionida > Margaritiferidae > Margaritifera > Margaritifera margaritifera. Next base: position 988,837 of record JAQPZY010001028.1, read on the forward strand.
TAGAATTTTATGGATGATTAGTTTGTTACACACAGGTTAATGTTATTGCATCAAGTTTTTGTGAATACATTAAATTCAGTATATTTGCCAAATAATATATTTGTAATACATGACCCACTCACTACCATCCTACATAAAATAGTCTGCACGAGTATGGTTGAGCTATATATTAATACATAATACAGCACTTGTCAACCAATAGAAAGAATTTCAGCTGTCATGTGCAGTGTCTTTGTTTAACAATTCTTAGTTTGGAACAGTGAGAGCAACAGCACATTATATATTTCTATTGACCGCCACCATCCCTGCCTCTACGCCTACAGCTGTTTGGTATAAATTTCAACAAATTCAATGTTAGATCAAAATGCTTTTTTCATATTTGAAATGTTTAAGACCATGTGAGTACATAAAAAAAACATATAAACACAGAATATACATCCAAAACTTTATTGACTTTAAGTGTTCAATCTTAACATTTCACTATCGTGCCTATATTTGGTGGAACTTGGACAATCCAAGCCAAATAAACAGAAAATCTCTTTTCTCAATCAAAAATGTAAAAAATTCAAAGCATGACTGATTTTGCAAGAAAATAGTAAGCCTAATATAAATGAATACTGAATAATATGCAATGTTGTCATGATTTGTACACATTCTAGGTTTGATTTTGTTGCCATGGCAACCAACCATTTCATCCCCTGTATGCTGAAATAAAGTATACCCAATATCCATCCAATATCCACAACAAATTTCCCACTATAAGGAAAATTATTATTGCATAAGAAGTAAACTCAAAATTGATGCCAAATTATTGAATTAATGGATAAATACTGTGCAAAACAAAACACTTGTTGTGCCTATATTTGGTGGAACTTGGACAATCCAAGCCAAATAATTACAAAATCTCTTTTCTCAATCAAAAATGTAAAAAATTTAAAGCATGACTGATTTGGCAAGAAAATAATAAGCTTAATATAAATGAATAATGAAAAATATGTAATTTTGTCATGATTTGTACACATTCTAGGTTTGATTTAGCTGCCATGGCAACCAACCATTTCATCCCCTGTATGCTAAAATAAAGTATGCCCAATACCCATCCAATGTCCACAACAAATTTCCCACTATAAAGGAAATTATTATTGCACAAGAAGTAACTCAAAAGTGATGCCAAATTATTGAATTAATGGATACATTCGGTGGAAAATAAAGCACCTGTTGTGCCTGTATTTGGTGAAACTTAGACAATCCAAGCTAAATAATTAGAAATTCTCACTTTTCTCAATCAAAAATGTAAAAAATTCAAAGCATGACTGATTTTGCAAGAAAATAGTAAGCCTAATATAAATGAATACTGAATAATATGCAATGTTGTCATGATTTGTACACATTCTAGGTTTGATTTTGTTGCCATGGCAACCAACCATTTCATCCCCTGTATGCTGAAATAAAGTATACCCAATATCCATCCAATATCCACAACAAATTTCCCACTATAAGGAAAATTATTATTGCATAAGAAGTAAACTCAAAATTGATGCCAAATTATTGAATTAATGGATAAATACTGTGCAAAACAAAACACTTGTTGTGCCTATATTTTGTGTAACTTGGACAATCCAAGCCAAATAATTACAAAATCTCTTTTCTCAATCAAAAATGTAAAAAATTTAAAGCATGACTGATTTGGCAAGAAAATAATAAGCTTAATATAAATGAATAATGAAAAATATGTAATTTTGTCATGATTTGTACACATTCTAGGTTTGATTTAGCTGCCATGGCAACCAACCATTTCATCCCCTGTATGCTAAAATAAAGTATGCCCAATACCCATCCAATGTCCACAACAAATTTCCCACTATAAAGGAAATTATTATTGCACAAGAAGTAACTCAAAAGTGATGCCAAATTATTGAATTAATGGATACATTCGGTGGAAAATAAAGCACCTGTTGTGCCTGTATTTGGTGAAACTTAGACAATCCAAGCTAAATAATTAGAAATTCTCACTTTTCTCAATCAAAAATGTAAAAAATTCAAAGCATGACTGATTTTGCAAGAAAATAGTAAGCCTAATATAAATGAATACTGAATAATATGCAATGTTGTCATGATTTGTACACATTCTAGGTTTGATTTTGTTGCCATGGCAACCAACCATTTCATCCCCTGTATGCTGAAATAAAGTATACCCAATATCCATCCAATATCCACAACAAATTTCCCACTATAAGGAAAATTATTATTGCATAAGAAGTAAACTCAAAATTGATGCCAAATTATTGAATTAATGGATAAATACTGTGCAAAACAAAACACTTGTTGTGCCTATATTTTGTGTAACTTGGACAATCCAAGCCAAATAATTACAAAATCTCTTTTCTCAATCAAAAATGTAAAAAATTTAAAGCATGACTGATTTGGCAAGAAAATAATAAGCTTAATATAAATGAATAATGAAAAATATGTAATTTTGTCATGATTTGTACACATTCTAGGTTTGATTTAGCTGCCATGGCAACCAACCATTTCATCCCCTGTATGCTAAAATAAAGTATGCCCAATACCCATCCAATGTCCACAACAAATTTCCCACTATAAAGGAAATTATTATTGCACAAGAAGTAACTCAAAAGTGATGCCAAATTATTGAATTAATGGATACATTCGGTGGAAAATAAAGCACCTGTTGTGCCTGTATTTGGTGAAACTTAGACAATCCAAGCTAAATAATTAGAAATTCTCACTTTTCTCAATCAAAAATGTAAAAAATTCAAAGCATGACTGATTTTGCAAGAAAATAGTAAGCCTAATATAAATGAATACTGAATAATATGCAATGTTGTCATGATTTGTACACATTCTAGGTTTGATTTTGTTGCCATGGCAACCAACCATTTCATCCCCTGTATGCTGAAATAAAGTATACCCAATATCCATCCAATATCCACAACAAATTTCCCACTATAAGGAAAATTATTATTGCATAAGAAGTAAACTCAAAATTGATGCCAAATTATTGAATTAATGGATAAATACTGTGCAAAACAAAACACTTGTTGTGCCTATATTTTGTGTAACTTGGACAATCCAAGCCAAATAATTACAAAATCTCTTTTCTCAATCAAAAATGTAAAAAATTTAAAGCATGACTGATTTGGCAAGAAAATAATAAGCTTAATATAAATGAATAATGAAAAATATGTAATTTTGTCATGATTTGTACACATTCTAGGTTTGATTTAGCTGCCATGGCAACCAACCATTTCATCCCCTGTATGCTAAAATAAAGTATGCCCAATACCCATCCAATGTCCACAACAAATTTCCCACTATAAAGGAAATTATTATTGCACAAGAAGTAACTCAAAAGTGATGCCAAATTATTGAATTAATGGATACATTCGGTGGAAAATAAAGCACCTGTTGTGCCTGTATTTGGTGAAACTTAGACAATCCAAGCTAAATAATTAGAAATTCTCACTTTTCTCAATCAAAAATGTAAAAAATTCAAAGCATGACTGATTTTGCAAGAAAATAGTAAGCCTAATATAAATGAATACTGAATAATATGCAATGTTGTCATGATTTGTACACATTCTAGGTTTGATTTTGTTGCCATGGCAACCAACCATTTCATCCCCTGTATGCTGAAATAAAGTATACCCAATATCCATCCAATATCCACAACAAATTCCCACTATAAGGAAAATTATTATTGCACAAGAAGTAAACTCAAAATTGATGCCAAATTATTGAATTAATGGATAAATACTGTGCAAAACAAAACACTTGTTGTGCCTATATTTGGTGGAACTTGGACAATCCAAGCCAAATAAACAGAAAATCTCTTTTCTCAATCAAAAATGTAAAAAAAATTCAAAGCATGACTGATTTAGCAAGAAAATAGTAAACCTAATATAAATGAACACTGAAAAATATGCAATTTTGTCATGATTTGTACACATTCTAGGTTTGATTTGGTTGCCATGGCAACCAACCATTTCATCCCCTGTATGCTGAAATAAAGTACACCCAATATCCATCCAGTGTCCACAACAAATTTCCCACTATATGGAAATTATTATTGTACAAGAAGTAAACTCAAAATTGATGCCAAATTATTGAATTAATGGATAAATCCTGTGCAAATCAGGCAGTCCAGCCTCCAGACTGATGCACAGTAAAGGGTTAAGGGTTTTTTAAATGTTGGTAATTGTGGCTATATTTGATAGCAGATCAGCAACAGCTGTACAAACTTGAAAGCCCTTTATGCCAGAATGCTTTCTGTCAAATGTGGTCAAGTTTTGTTGAGTGATTTTTGAGAAGAAATTGTTACGTTTTTACATTTTTAGTAGTAACAATCATATTTTATCAAAATGGGCATCTTCTTTATAAATCTGAAACCCCTTTAGTGCAAGAAGCTTTATATCAAGTGTGGTCACATTTTGTTCAACAGTTTTCAAGAAATAGTTTAATATTGTTTTAGTAATGGCTGCCGCATTTTATGGCAGATCAGCATCAGTTGTACAAACCTGAAAATGTAGTCAAATTCTGTTTAGAAGAAATCTTAGAAAGATTTTTCTATTTTACCAATAGTGGTCATATTTAATGGTACTTTGACATCATTTGTAAAATCTAAAAGAGCTTCATGCCAGAATGTTTTGTTAAATTTGGTCAAAATCGATTCAGTGGTTTCTGAGAAGAGGTTGTTTAAGTTCGTTTTTTTTATTTTTTAATACAGAGCAAGGTTCATTCTATGCTGTGCCCTTGCATCAATGAACCTTTCTTCATCTTTGGTGCAAGAAATTTCCTTCCAAGGTGCCCAAAGGATACATAGAAAAATCCCAAGAAAAAAAATAAAACATCGTTACGGTTGATTTTAGACTGAACTGAGTGCATGCCAAGCTTACTGAATAGAGTGCGTTCATTGCCAAACAAGCATAAGTTGATCAGTTTCATTGCTGGCAGAAATGATTAGCTTCAGCCCGAATGGATAGCTCATGGAAGATGATCATTGAAAGAAAATAGCAAGAAGAAAAGACAAATTTTTAGTAAAAACACGGCTGTATATATTTCCAAAGTAGTGTACAACAGTTTTCAAGAAATAGTACTGGGTGTAAAAAATGTAGACTCAAAGGTCCAAAATAACTTCTTTATTGAGGCAAATGGTTACTCAAGCATCACAAGGTTAAATCCCAGTATGGAAGGCTAACGATGGTGATGGGGGGGGGGGGCCTGATAATGATCATAAGTGCTTGAGTCATGGATTTATTAATTTCCACAATCAATATTCGTTTTTCCAGCAGTATATGCCTTGCATCAGCTGTTGTTCAGCCAGACTATAGATCAGTCACCTGAACAGTGGAGATGGTTATTTTAGTGAACAAAAAAACTGTAGAAAACGGTGCTGTTGTCTTACTCAGCAAGGACTGATTCAAATCACATGTTGTTGGAAAAAAGAATATTTAGTGCAGAAATTAATAAATCCACAACACAAGTGCTACATGTTACAATTTCTTGAAAAAACAAGATGCAGGTAAGTGTTTTTTGTGACCTTTTTTTTCTCTAAATGACCTCACTTTTCAACCTGGTAGGGGCCTTTGGGCCCCACTTTTTTCATTTCTAGAATTAACACTGACTGAAGATTTTCTATTTTTAGTAATACTGGAGTATCTGAAGGTAGACTGACATCCTTTCTAGAAACTTTAAAGATCAAATTTGATCAAATTCTGCTCAGCAGTTTTTGAGAACAGGTCATTTGAAGTGTTTTTTTTTAACCATTACTATTTTTAGAAATAGCAGCCATATTTGATTGCAGATTACCAATTTTCAGCTAAATTTTAAAAAAGATCTTTTAGGCTATTTAATCATGCTGTGTTCTTATTCAAATCTGTCATCTTATATTTAAGGTTGTGACAACAGGTAAAATTTGCAACTAAATCAAAAGGAGAAGAAAACTGGAACATTCATGTCAACTGACCTTCTCCCCAATCTCACTAAATGACCTTGGCTTGGCAATGATGTTTAACTGTTCCATTATCAGCAAGATGTGATCTTTGTGGGCATGTAGTTTTGGATACTTCTCCTTTGTCCAGACGGCATCTGTGAAAGAAAAGAAACTGATTTTAGATCCATTGAAGAAGTTTAGTTATTATATGCCTTTGAAAACATATTCATTTAAAGCATCAGATACAAATTTATTCTCATGGATTTGGAAGTGCAATTGTTGCATTCAATTTCATTGTAAATAGAATTTATATTCAACATACCATTAAAACCAACAAAAATGAAACAAAAGTCATCAAAGTCAATTCATTCATGTTCATATTCCTACATTTGCTACGATACTGACAAGAATGATATAATTACTTTTCCATTGCTGGGTCATCTTGCGTTAGTTCCTTGCAGACTGAGCAGATACACCAATGGATCCAGGACAATAGTGCATGAGTATAAACATTGTCCCTTCCTTCTCTGAGTGGTCAGAACAAGTGACATCCCCCTTTGACCAGCTCAATACACTTCAGGTACCATGTCAATGCCCTAATGGGGTCCTGCAGATACCCATGGCATGAAGGGTTCATAGAAGACAGGGGTTCAAGACAAAGGGCTACTTTTCCATGAGTGGAAGCCTGAAAGCATGAGAGATACTGAACAGATAGTTCAGATTGACCAATAAGGCATGACATTCACTGATGCTGCCTGCTGTAGGCTATAGTTCCTTGAAAGCATGTCTGATATGAAAGGTGAATTAGTGGGGTGCCTTGTTCAACCACATCAGAACTCATGGTAGGTTCCATTTCAGACAAAGGATCAAGGCCTTCAATCAAAACATGTCGAAATTAGCTAGAAAGTTAGAGATGTTTTTGTTTTGGTATATGTCCTCCTTTTCATGATGGTAAATGGTATAAATCATCTAACAGTAGCCATTAATTGTGATCGGCACTAGCTTCTTGAAAAGCCATAAGGCAAAATTAACTATTTGTGGTACAGGGATTTAAAGGGAGAAATGTGATTCTGTTCACACCACTCGAAGAAAACTCTGGTGTTTTTTTTAAGTTGTGGTCCTTCATGCCCAAGCCATTCTTTCCACCACTTGCTTGGAGAAATTTATTCTTTCAGATGGCTTGTCTGATAGGAGCCAGGCATAAAGGTTTATCATTTACGGGTTGTTTCAGCAGGCAAGAAGGCTGGATTTTTTCTGGGAATCTATGCCACCAGATTTAGGAGATCAGTCCTTCACAACTTTTCCCACTTGAGAGAAGCAATCAGGCTCAGAATGTATTTCTGCCTGACCATAGGAATTAGAGGAGTTGGGGAAAAAATATATGTACCAAGACCATTCCACTTAAGTGAAATGGTATCAACTGCCCAGGCTTTTGGATCTGTTGAGATCAAAGTTGCGAGCTTGTTAGCCACAGTGAGCACAGATTTGACTGAACACTAAGGGTAAATAGACCATTCTGTGGTAATTGGTTGATTCGGTCTGAACAACGGGATGTGGAATGTGGCAAACTTGAATGTGGAATTGTTGATGATGACACCGCTTGAAAAAATCCTAAACAAGAAGGCACAGACCTAGGGAATTGGTTCCCCCTTGCTTTCTAAGATAAGTGACAAGTCAAGTTGTTGGAAAGATTGGTTCTGGTTTTGTGTGGATTAACACTATTTTTCAGAACATGATAGACTATGCATGTTTGCCAGTATATTTGGTGGATGAAGAACCCAGAAAGACCCAGGAAAGAACCACCTATCCACAGGAAGCTACAGGCAAGCTTTCTCACATACCCATGTTGGTTGAGTCGAGACCTGAACTCACATGGACAGAGGTGAGATGTGTAAGTGATCTGTACATGCGAGCGCCTTAGATCACTCAGTCACCCGAAGCCCCTTGTTGGAAAGAATCAAGATGCCCTTTTCATATTATATCTCCTGCCATGTTTAAAAGGCATTCACTATAGCTTTCATCTTGAGGTTGATGTGCATGGATCACTCCTAAAGGGAACACATCATGATCACTTGCTTGAAAGGAGGGCAGGAAATGGGCACTCAAGCCAGTTATGCTGGCATCTGTGCAGAATGTGATTTCCTGCTGTTGTTTTCCAGAGGGATCATAGCCATAACTCAAGATAGGTCCTCCCATTTGATGATATGGGCCCAGATGTCATCCAGAACTTTGATCATATGCTCTACTGGGCTAAGTTATGGCTGCCACAGAAATGGAAGGATCATCTGTAGCGGCCTCATGAACAAGCAGCCCATAACAAGATCCACATTTGCACTGAGAAGACCCAAGAGATGAAATATTCCTAGGTTTAAATGTGTCTCTCCCACTGGATGGAGAGCACCACCAATATAATCTTTAAGGCATGTTCCTTGAGGAGAAAACCTTAATTAAAAAAGGCATGAACTCCATGCCCCCATGAATGAAGTGCTTGGATTGAATGGGATTGGATTTATCCTTGTTGACAACAAATCAGAGGCAAAACAAGAGCTAAATGTATTGGTACAAATGATTGTTCATTGTGTGATTTTGAAGGATGCTTTCATTGAAATTAAATGTTAAGAATATGGGTTCTGAAGTGAGATATGACTCTGTCCATGATTCTTGTTTAGACGCTGGGACTGAGATTCAGAGTGAAAGGGAGAGCCCTGAACTGGCTCAGAGTGTCCCTGACAACGAACCTCATGCACTTTTGGGAAGACCTGTGAATGGAAATATAAAGTTACATATATTAGAGATCTAGGCTGAGTGCAAAATATCCTTCCTGAATAGCATAGAAAACCAATCTCAGGGGTCTACATTCTGAAACTGGGTGTGAGAAGAGTGTTTATTTCCTGCTGCATGATGTCTGCTTTTTATGGGTCTCTGGCAACATGTAGAAAAGGGAACCTTTGATAACAGAAGGGGGTTTGAGGAATGTATAATTGAGGTCCTCTGAAGTGATTTCCAAGACCCATGGTTGTCAGGCAGTCTCTCACATTTTTATGGTGAAGCCTCTCCTTCCACCAGATGTCATAAAAGGGCAGCATGAACATGGTATGATTATCTGTAGGAAGGGAGACAAACTGGACTAAATCCTGCCCTTTTCTCCCAATGTGTTGTCATCACATGCTGTGAGAACTGGTCTCTTATTGAGGAGTAAGGTTTGGAAGAGGTTTCCATATCTGACATACCTTAGAGAGGTCCTCCTCACTTTTCTAGTCCCTCTTGGGATACAAGGGTAGGGCTCTGGGTCGTTCAGCATGTGCAAAGTTTGCCTCTTTCGCAGCCCTTTCCTGACCTCCTCTATGTGGCACTCACAAAGGAGGTTGGATGATAGGGGGTACAATCTAAGGATGGACTTGTGGTGGTCTTTTGGCAGCATGGACTTGGATACGAATGCATCTCTCTCCATTAGCTATAGGTTAATGGCAACAGTTATGGCACTGAAGAGTGAGTACTGAACTGCCTGCTGACCATACAAGCCGTGTGCTGACTACTTGGCATATCTAAGAGCAGGATTTCAACAGTTGTGAAAGTCATTGATGCACTAACTCCCTTAACACTTGCTACTGGTCCTTGTGCCATATATAACTACTGAATAATTTCCATGACATGAGAGTCCTTGGGTACTGGAGTCAGGAAGCTCCCCTGCAGAAATAGAGCTGGATTACCCATGAGCTAATAGGGACATCCTGGGATATTTGTCCAATGTCTCAGTCCCCAACACCAAGACAAACCTGGATGGTATTATAATGGGACAGCCTTGAACAAGTCAGGACAAAACAAACCAGGAAAAGTCCTAGTAATTCCTGTAAGTCCTGGGATGTTCTGGTAAGTCTTGTGATATTTCAGTATGTCCTGGGATATTCTTGTATATCCTGGTAAGTTTATGGGATGTCCCGATTCCCAGAATTAAATCTGAGCCTGCTTAACAGTCAAGATAACCTGGTCTACATTTGTATATGTAGGTGATACCCCTTCATTTCCATGGCTACTGATTGTACATGAGTTATCTGTGCCATGCCTGGAGATATTTATAGGATTGCCTAACAGTGAGTTCCTGGACATCTTGGACATAATCCACACTATTAGAGCCTACTTTTCCTATTTCCAAGAAATTTGCTCCTGATTGTCGTATTTCCAAGAAACTTGCTCCTGATTGTCGTATTTCCAAGAAACTTGCTTCATAATCCTCAATAATTAAACATTTCAGCCCATCTGCATGGATTGTAACTCTAGTTAATGACTGCTCTTCTGCAACTTTTAATTGGCTCCAATCATAGAATGTTCCGAGACTGGTAAAAAAAATTGTCATTAAAGAGGTTATTATGCAAAAGAAGAGTCATTGAAACTGGTTTTGCGATTGAATGCTTTCAGACTGATTTTCAACCTTTGTTTTGAAGCCTCTGACTGGGGCCCTTCCTCTTTAAATGTTAGATGCAACTCATATTCTCACATTAAAAAGCACTGAAATATAATCCTTTGTAGATGCATTTAATTTGTTTCAGATACATTAGCAGTGCTGAAGGAAAAGTTGGCATCATTTACAGGTCAAAAAAGAGAGAACTAGCAACAATTGTAAGCTTTGGCTGGTAAGCCTTAATTGGTCAGACCAGCAGTGGTTTATGGCATGTGACCATTCCTCCTCTGAATCATTTCTGCCATAGCAATATTTAGCGATGGCTTGCAAAATATCAATTGATTGCTGCATTTTGTGCCAATGTGTAATGTTAATTCTTCTTATTGCTTCATGCCCCATTGACATGGGTCTATACAGATTTCTCTACAGAGGATAAAGGTGCTCACTGGGGTGATGATTGGTTCTGCACCAAATGGAACATAGGTATTCTTTGGGCCTCTAACTTGCAATTAAATGAAAAAATAAATTTTCACAGTAGGGATAACAGTCCAGCAATGGTACCATTTATGAAAAATTCAGTGCAAATTGTTTTCAGAAAACACCTGAGTCACCTGTATAGTCCATCAATAAAAGTACCTCTTAAAACAGAACCATAATGCAATACATAAGATATTCTGGTTTTCAGCAGTGTATATTTTACATTACTAGCCATATTTCAGGGCTAATAATAACCAGGCCAATCTCATCTCTACATTACACGAGAACAAGTTTTCCATTCTCTTTCCTTTATTTGCCTTGCATAACTTCCACCACAGTTATGAGGTTATTATGTCTTACCCCTCCCTTATTTGTCTTTTCCACAGACACCCTTGGCTGTAGTTCCAGGGCAGCATCCCTTGACCATATAGGTCGGATCATAAGAAATAATGCATTGACTACATCCTCAATGAAAACATTCTCATTACCTACTCAATTTTGTGACAGACTAGGTTTACTCTGGTCCCTTTATCCTCACTAAACCTGCACTGATATAACCCTTATCTGACAAGCTCACTAGCTTATTCATCTGTTGAAAATTACCTATCTGTGATTTGGCTTTTACACCTAGAGTCAGGTATCCCTGACTCAATAGACAGCTTTTTTTATTTGCATTATTATAAAGTGGGCCCAACAATTACTTGGTGATAGTGCTAGACCCAAGCTACCCTTCACACCTGACATATTCTTAAAAATACCTGTTTAGTTAGATCTGCAATCACAGCATGGTTTAGTATTTTGTGTTCCATGCCTTGTTGTGTTCTCAACATTTTACTTCGCAAGTTTGACCCAATGACCCCATCCCTGCAAGCTTGCAGTACCAATAATCATTATGGTCACTGTAATATTATTTTTGAAACTATAGAAGTGCTTCTAAAAGTACAATGTTTTAAGACCATACAATATAGGGAAAGGGAACAGGTTATACCTTTTGTCTCATATGGCATGGTTTCCATTATGTCTTTGGGTAGTCAAGCCCTTTTCTTGACAAACAAAATAACCCCTTTCAGTTTTCATAAGTATAGGTAAAATATGGTAAAATATATTGAGGATGTAACAAACTGATAGCTGAATATACAAAAGTCATAAATGCATGGAACATGACCCAGTTTTGCTTTGATTAAGTTACTTTCCATGATATACACCCACATACCAGTTGTTATGTGTAGGATAAATTAGATCCAAGGTATATAGGAAGTAATGAAGATATAGCTGAAAAGAAAAAGGACACTCAGTCATGCAATTTGGCTCAAATTTATCTCATATTGGTATGATTGAGTTAACACTGATGAGATGCATCCATATACTCATTTTCATGGATCTATGTCAAATAGAAGAAATGATATTGCAGGTGTAACAAACAGATTGCTGAAAATACAAAAATCACTCAACCATGCAAATAAGGTGACAATGATATAATTCTGGTATGGCTTGGTTGCTTTCATCAAGATGTATCCACGTACCAATTGTCATTAGTGCAGATGAAATAGGGTCCAACATATTCAAGGTGTAATGAACAACAGAAAATACATTAGTCACTCCAGCATGAAAATGGGGTCACATTATCCTAGTCTTGTTGACTTACTTTGGCAAAGATGAATCTGCATACCAATTTGCATCATGTTGGTGAAATATGGTTTAAGATATTGAGGGTAAAACAAGCAAAGAGCTGAAAAAAACAAGTCACTCAAGAATGCAAATTAGGTCGCAATCATCACCTTTTGGTACGGCTGAGTTACTTCATTGAGATGTACCCACGTACCACATTTCCAGAGTGTAGGTGAAATAGGGTCCAAGATATTTAGAGTATAATGAACAAAAGCAGACAATGCAAAAGTCATTCAAGAGTGAAATTAGGTCACATGAGTAAAATGCTAAATTCCCTCCCAACTTTGTTGGCAAGGAGATAAAATGGAGACACATTTGAAAACAAGCAACAAAAGGTCAGAAATGTACAAATCAACAAGTTCTAAAGTTAGGATTCCATTCTCCTTGAAGTCAGATAATTTCTGCATGACAGCACTGTTGGTGGGGCTGTTTGACTGAGTGCCATTGTCAGTTGTATTGGTGAAATATGGTTCAAGATATTGAGGGCATAACAAGTAAAATAGCTGAAAATACAAAGTCTGTCAAGAATGTGAATTAGGTCGCAAAGATCATATTTTAGTATGATTGAGTTACTTTTGATGTATTTACATGCCAATTTTCCTGAGTGCAGGTGAAATATGGTCCCAACTATTGATGTGTTGAACAAAAGAATGAAAAATAAACAATGAACTGGCAAAATGCTATATCACATCCCAACTTTTTTGGTGAAGGATAAAAAAGGAGACACACATTCTGACAACAGGCAAAAAAAAAGGAAATGTACAAACCGACAAGTTCCAAAGTAAGGATTCCTTTCTCCTTGAAGTCAGACCATTTCTGTGCGACATCACTGTCAGCAGGGCTTTTGGATTGAGAGTCATTGTTAGCAGGGCTTTTTAGTGGGTTAGGCTGTGCATTGATGAGGGACTTCAGGGCATCAATCAACCACTCTGGTTCCAACACAATATTGTCTCTCAAGGTTTCATCGCTGAAAAGAAAGTAGCAGTATTGCACAGGATTTGGTATTAAGTAATGACTCTTTTCTGTTGTATTATCAAAGATTCATACTTAAGTCACCTGAGATGGTCTTATTTTTGGCCTATGTTTCTGTTTTGCATTCTCAACAGCAACCCAAACAAAATCACTACACACACACACATATATATATATATAAATGACATACATACTTGAATATAATCTTCAGAACTGTCAACCCAACTCTATTAATTTTAGGGAAATTAAATAAACATGTAACATTTTCGTGTTTTTGACAAATCACAATAAAATAATCAATAGTGCACATGCTTTTACAACCTTATTATTCGAGTAAAGAGAATGTCAGTTGATGGCACTTTCAAACACTTAATTCCACCAAGTACTCAATTGCATGTCATATAAACAGAAGAGTACCATGAATGGCACATTATATGTCTGCCTCATGTTTAACAGTCCTCTATGTACTTAACTGAAATATGTGTGCAGAAACCAGTTCACTTCTTTGTCACTAATCTTGACCTTTGACCTTTTGACCCAAAACTGACAGACTTGTCCCTTATCCCACATAGTTTGGTCTCGGTGTATGATGTAGAAAAAAATATTATTGTGTGGAAACCAATTTTATTTTTAAACCACAGTAACCTTTATCTTTGACATTCTGATGCCAAAATATATAGGCTTCTTCCTTGCAATGTCTGGTAAGTGAAGATGATGGAGAACTGTTGTTGTTGTGTAGAAACTATGTTTTTTATTTCTCCTTTTTCTTGACCTTTGATCTTTTGACCCCAAAATCGACAGGGTTCTTTTTCACCCCAAGTGCAGTCATCCACAAAGTTTGATAACTGTAAATGTTGAGAATTCAAGTTATTGTGCAAAAACCATTTTCTTCAGTCAAAGACCATTGACACACTGACCCCAAAATCAATAGGAACCTTTCTTATCCCAAGTGAAAGCCATCCAGAAAGTTTGGTAACTGTAGATGGTGCAAAACTCTAGCTTTTGTACAGAAACAATTTCTGTTCTTTTAGTCACAATTACCTTAACTGTTTAACGTTTATCCCTGAACTCGATAGGGTTGTTCCTTACCTCAAGTGCAAAGCAATCCACCAAATTTGGCAACTGTAGATGGTGGACAACCTGAGTTATAGTGTGGAGTCAAAATTGGTAACAGACAGACAGACAGTCATCATAGCATAATATTCTTTGCCTTATGGAGTGCATATAAAAAAGGATTGCTTCATCATTTGTTTATTTAGCTACAGAAGTACCTAACTTTGAGCATTCCTGCTTTAATATATGTAAATGTATTTCAAGTATATGTGCCTTCTCTTGCCCACTAGTATTGGTGTCGCACTAAAATGCTCCATGAATTTATCTTTTCATTAGACAAATGCTGCTTGTCAATTGAGCCAATGCTTGGGACATAAATTCTAAACCTTCAATGTGTCAATAAAATAAAACATACTTTAACCCCAATCTAAGTCTCATGTAAAGAAATTACAAATGACAACATCAGTTTTCATTAATAAAAAGGCCTTTGTAAGATCTGGAAACCCAAATTGTTATCAAGAACTACACTCATTTTAGAACTACTCTAGCTTCATGTATTCTCTGCTTAACATTACAGAATGAGCACACTTTAAGAATTTGCACACTTGTTCGTGCAATGTGCATTTCTGTGGGCCTTGCTTTCAAAATGCAGTCCTAATAGATCTAACAAGAGGCCAAAGTGGGTCTGATATAACATACCTGGGTAGATTTCATCTAACAACTTCTGAATGCAAATTCACACATGTATTCAAACTGTACAGGGCAAAAGAAAAGCTTGGAGCACATTATTGCTATGTTCTCTATTAATGTTAGTGCTATTATTTTCTAGAACATACATATATAGTATCACTTTCTTGGTATAAAAAGGACAAGTCATTTATACAACCGGCACTGTACCCTGGATCTCTCACTGCCTTATTTATAACTTAGAAACTGCTCATAGCCTGGTCCTTAAAGTACACTCACCTACCTGGCTTTATAAGGGAAGTTAATCTGTGTAGTCAGCATGGATTTCTGGATCTGTCCTTACCTACCCTGGGAGTCATAACTAGGACACCATTGAGATCTGCACCCATGGGAGCTGCAGTTACTCAGGTGTCAATGCATGGGACTTCTGTCTAGGGTTGGGGTTCGATTCCCAAAAGCAACCTAACAAATTTCTCATGATTTTTTTTTATAAATTTATGAGTTTCCTTGCTCTTAGTAACTAAATCTGGAACTGTTTCAGGAGGAAGGTGAATTGTTTTTTTTTATTAAAAGCTAGAAATACAAAATATAAATTTAAATAATCTGTGAGTAATGACACTGAATATATGAAATGCCTTAAAATAAAGCACAATGCATGTGAACATGTTTCAAAACAAAGGTAATCTAGAAATGATGTGTCCCTGGTCCCTGTTTATGTAAAGACTCCGAATGGAAGTACCTTATAGTTCATCACTCTCAATTTTATACTACTTAAGCTAGCATCCCATGTATGTGCTACATATGCTACAGTTTATTTTCATGGTAGCATAAAACAAGAGATCCAAGTGGACCTGATATTGCTTGTGTTGTAACTGACATGTAAGCTTGTGAAAGCAAATTCATACATGCAGTGAAACTGCGGAAAGGAAAGAAAACGTTGGAGCACTAAGTTGACACTTTATCTATTAGACCTAAAAAAAAATATGTATCATTCCTGTTTCATGTTGAAAAAATTTGCTTGGTCAGTCAGAATAAGATTTCTTTCTAGTCATTTTCCCCAAGGAGCCATAGTGGTTATCATGCCAGACTCATAACCGAATGGGTGCAGGTTCGAATCCTACCATCGGCTTGGGTCAGCTATCATGCTGTGTACATGGACATGACACTTTACTCCAATTGCCTCAGCACTAAATAAACTATTCATTTTGCTGTGCCAAAAAATACAAAACCAAACCAATCATTTCCCCACTTCATTTACTGAAAGTGAACCATGGTTGAATGGCCTAATTTTATTCTTTTGAGAAAAGACCTTGTCACTATTACTCAAAATCATGATGTTATATGAAAGTAAGATATGCACTCTCTATATAATTACTTAAATAATTTACGGTTGCCTGCTATATCTTGCTATTAATTTGAACTGACTACAATTAGCAAACAGCATGCAAAGGTAGTTGTTGAACCATGCCTTTCTAGTCTATGTCCATTAGGCGCTACAAAATATCGGAAGAAAGGGTAAGCATCTTAATGAATGTGATATTAATAACAGTTATCTACAACATTCTATCTGGTCACAACATTCAGAAAGTCTGGAATTCATTTGTTTGTTGTTGGTCTTTAACTTTTTTGCATCGTTGGAACATTTTGAAGGCCAGCATCCATAAAATTGGAGGGTCTGGATATTGGGATTAATGACAGTAATTAAATCTGAAAATGTTTAAGGAGAAAAGAATATTGGGTTATTGTTCGGTTTTTAAAAGCTAAAAATACAAAACATAAATTTAAAATAATTTGTTATCAATAGAATTTAATATATGAGATGCCATAAAATTATGCATACACAAGTGATAACTCAAAAAATAAAACCCTATAACAAAAAGTAATTCAGGAATATAAGATATTTTAGATGCTTTGGTTCTTTTTTATTAAGCAATGAAAGTATTAGTGTGCATTAAGGCACACTACTGGAAATTCAGTGTGAAAATCGTATTTAAGAGACTGCACACACTCCATTGTTTTCCAAGATAAATTATCCATAATTTATTTTAATCTAATAAGAGTGTTAGTTGTTATATTTTGTTATATTTGTTATATCTTATATTTTTCTTCAGCTTTAAATTAAAGATTATTTAATTTAATCCCTATGCTGTTTCATTTTTCTAATTTATTGCTGTTTTATGGAAATTTATGAATCATGGAATCACTCTTTATTTTTTGTTTTAATATTTTCTGCATGGGGAAGAGTTCTGCATAACTCCAAACCTGTGATTCAAAATAGTCCCTATCAAAGGTTACTTCTCTTGCTTTGACAGGAAATCTGGCAAGTACTGTATGCTTTTTATCAATTTTGGTTAAATTAAATTCAATGACTTTGTAATGGTGACCATATCTAATGGCTTATCAGCATTAATTATTTTTATAAATTTAAAAGGTATTCATCCCAGGATGCTTTATGGTGAATATGATCAAATTCTGTTTAGCAGTCTTTCAGAAGTTCTTCTATTTTTTTAGCAACAGTGGCCATATTTGATGGTGGATCGGCATCTTTTGTAAAAGTTTTAATGGTCTTCATGCCAAGATCCCTTCTATCAAGTTGGCAAAATTGTATTATATTCAGCAATTTTGATAAGGCATCATGTAAAGGTGTTTTTCTTCTTTTAGTAGTGGTGGCCATATTTGAAGGTGGATTAGCATAACTTGTAAAACTTTGAAAGGTCATAATGCCCGTGTGTTTTCTGTCAAGTTTGATCAAATCTAGTCAATTAAACATTATGTTCGAAAAAAAAAGCTCACAGAGATCAATCTAATTTCATGAGGTGAAATCCTCATGAGGGAACTCTGATTTTTTGAGACGTCAAAGTACGATGAGCGTATAATCCACTTCAGCCATGAAGGTAGTATCCTGCTTCACAGTCTTCACCAGGAGAAAGTCATTTGTGTGTGCCATGACTTGCCTCTGTGCGCTTCAAGTAGTGCTTGAGGATGTGGACAGAGTCTTGCATGGCCGCTGCTCTCAGCATGTGTATCAACGAAAGCAAGCATATGACGACTCTCTGATTGCCCACTGAAGGCAACCTATTTTTGAACACAAAGCCTGGTTGCATCATGAGGACCACTGAACCATCCAATCTGAACTAAAGATAGTTCAGGTCAATGGAAAGGGTATGTAACTTGCTCACCCGGCATGCTGAATCTAAGGCTATCAGGAAACAAGTTTTGTATGATAGTAGCTTCAGCGAGGTTCATGCTAAAGGCTCTAATTTATCTGAATTGAGACATGTTAAAACCCAGGACAGATTCTATTTTGGAAACAGAGTGAGAGATTTTAGTCGATCCAAATCAAAATTGGCTAGTAGGTCTGATAGATCTTTATCATAACCGATATCTCTTCTGCCATGAAACCTGAATGTGTCTGATATCATGGTGCGGTAGCCTTTGATGGTAATTGTGGCCAACTTTTTCTCCTCGTAGAGCAAGAGAAAAAAGTTGGCCAGTTGAGGGATTGAAACACTCAAAGAGACGATGTTATTGACTTGGCACCAGTCTCTGAAAACACGCCACTTTCCCACATAAGCCCTCAGAGCGGAGGGCCTTCTTGCTCTCGAGATTCTCTCCACAACTGAATTTTTTCTTTCGCAAGGCTGTCCTGACAAGAGCCCGGTGTGAATAAGAAGACAGTCCAGGCAGGGGTGGAATACATGTGACCGCAGTTGTTTGAGAAGATTCAGCTTGGCTGTAATCTTCCAGGGCAGATCTATCACTAGATCGAGTAGATCATTGACCCAGGACCTGTTTCATCTGAGGGGGGGCTATCAGATTCATCTTCCATGTCTGATTCCTCAACTTCTGTATTATTTTCGGTACCAAGAAAGTGGGTGGGTATGGAAAGGCCAATAACCCTTCCCAACTGATTGACAGTGTGTCCACGGCCCAAGCTTCTGGGTCCGGAACTGGAGAGACAAAGGTGGGCAATTTGTGATTCCACCTTGTCACAAAAAAGATTGATCATCGGACACCCCCAATTTGTTTAAATCTAGTGAAAGACTGATTATTGGGGGAGGATCATTCCATATGAATGACTTGACCCTAACTGGTGAGAGTGTTGGCCAGGACACTGAGTCTGCTGGAATGTGTCCGATTTGTACGCTGATATGAAGTTTGTAGCACCAATGAAAAAACTGCCAAACTAGAATGCACAGGTCAGGTGATTTGGTGCCCCCCTGTTTGAGGAGGTATGTTACCACTACAAAGTTGTCTGACATAATCAGGACTGTTTTCCCTGAGAGTCAGTCCTTCCAAAACTGAAAGGCATTGATGAAAGCCTTCATTTTGAGATGGTTGATGTGGATAGGCAGTTCCCCTGGTTCCCACATGCCGCTGATAATATCGAAGCCCGGCAACAGGTGGCATCTGTGCATACTGTCACTTCCGATTGGGGCTTCGCCAGAGGAATTCTTGTCCTGAGCCAACCCTGGATGTGCCACTGAAACAGGAATGATCATACCTTGTTCGTGATTCTGATCTTTTGATTGAGTGGACTAGAACATAGGCACCATTGAGACAGCATGGTAATATGTAAGGGGCATATAATAAGATGGCCCCACAGGATCAAGTCCTCTGCCGCATTGAATAACCCGAGGAGTTGCAAGAACCCTCTTGCTGAAATCCAAGTCCTGTTAGAAACAGACTCGACCAGTTCAATGATCCATACTACACGAACATATGGGAGTCGTACCAGATTGAGATTAGTGATAAATTCCATACCCAGATGAGCAAACACTGGGATGGATGAAGGTCAGACAATTCCCAGTTCTTGAGAAAACCAAGATGATTCAAAAGGGATAAGAGATCGTTTCTGCTCTTGAAAAGAATAGAACCTACCATATGTTTCTGGAGGATGTCGTCCAAATATGCCACTGTCACTGTAGATGAAGTCAACCAGAACAGGGTGATGACACAATCTATGATTTTGGTAAAGACCCAGGGGCTGATGTTTAGACCAAACGGAATAACTTGAAACTGGTAAACCTTGTCGCAGTGAGCAAAACAAAGAAATTTTTGAGATGCCAGGAGGATAGGGACATGAAAATATGCATTGGCCAGATTGAGACTGATGGCATAATCATCCCTTCTGATGGTGAGTTGTATTGATCTCCATCTCTATCTTGAACTTGGGCAGAAGAATGTATTGATTAAAGCAACGCAGGTCGAAGAACGACCTGAACTTGTTGTTATCCTTTTGTATGAGGAAAAGCCTTGTTGTAGAATATTATCCTTCCCCCAATCTGAAGGGAACTGGAAGAATGAAGAGGGGTTTATATAAAAGAAAACTGAAGCCCCTCTGGAATGATTTGGATCAGCCATTCGCATTTAGGAAATAAGTTGATCGAACGAGATTGGAATTGCAGGAGTCTGGTGCCCACCAGTAGGCTGTCTGTTGGTGGTGGGGTTGGTATGTCAGCATTGAGAGTTAGGAGGCTTGGAGGAGGAGAAACTTGGTTTCTTCCCCCTGTAAGGTTGCCTTCTAAACTGGTTAGGTTGTTGCCTCTGGGCATTAGGCTGGGATCTGAACTGAATCTGTGACATAAAAGATCCCTTTTCCTCTACTGTGGCAGGGGCAGATTGGTCTTACAAAACTGTGCGGGATGGGTGGCAAGTTCGAGGGGCAGTTCCTGAGCTGCCTGCCTCTAAACTTCTTCAATTTTGCCCCCAACAAGTAATGATGAGACAGACAGCATCATCCTTAATGTCTGGGCCTAATTTGATTTAAGCAACATGGAACGCAAGCATGCATCATGTCGCATCAGGTCAAGATTCACAAAGGCAGTCAGTGCATTCGCCATAGAGTGGTGAGCTGCCCTGTTAATGATCTGAGCAATTCAGACCTTTGCCTCCCAGGCAAGTTCATTGTCTGATTTCTCGGCCAGTCAGAAAATCGCCAATGAGGCTGAGTCTAACATCGAAGATGTGGCAACAACATTTTGAACCAGCATGAAACATATTCGTGTCCACTTCATAAAAATGTGGGCAGACATGTGAACTGCCACTTAATTCTTATCCAGAGCCGAGAGTTCAATATGGAAGGCATCAGAGTGTGCTATGTACCAGCACAATGAAAATGTCACAGATACTTGGCGTTCGGAAAAGAAAGCCTTAGCATTCCCAGGATCACAGACTCTTCCAGACAGATGGTTATTAATCTCTCTGACCTTCACTGACTGGGGAAGCAGCTGGAAGGACAGAGTCTCTTCCTCATCGTCAATATCTACTGAAGCCCTGACCTTATAGTCATGCATGGTGGTAGTGGGTGGAGGGCATTCTGAAGCTGACAACACTCAGTATATCTCTTTGACAGCAGCCTTAAAGTTGAATTCAGTCTGCTCCATGGCTGGATCTTAGTAAGGCTGTTGTTCAGGAGTATCTTCACACTCACTGTGTATTGTATCTGATTCCATATCTGGATAAACCATTCCCAGTGGCACAGATGATGCAATGCCTTCATCTCTATATAAGTCACAGTAACTTCCCTGCGTGTAAGCCGTGAACATATGGTAAGCCGGCTCCACTGGACAAAATTGTCATTCTGGTATGGACGGCTGGTTCTCCGGGGGCATGGTCAGTCAGCACCTGTACTGGGCATGCCATAGGCATGGCTGTACGGATGGATCTATCACTAAGATCCCCCTAGTTGTAGAGAGATGAAGCCATAGGCATGGCTAGATGGACGGATCTATCAGTAGGATCCCTGAACTGAGATGACTGGACTGGCTGGATGGCTCCAGATGGTGAAACTATAGTATAGAATGGATTCAATGGATCCGTAAAAACAAAAACATATGCCCGGAATTACAGGCCTGAAATCCATGCTTAGACATGCTAGGGTACTTATTGGGCTGTCTAAAATTGAGGGGACACTCCCTGAATGTGTCAGAATAACCTATGGAAGTAAGAGAGGGATACAAAGGCAAAATCTGCTCAGAATTTATTAATTGCATTGTAGTCTCCTGAACTAGTTGACATATCTGTAATTCGAAGGCTGGTGTAGATAGTTGTGACTTCAAAACCTCATCATTTTGCTCTCCCATTTCCACAGAAGTGATAGCAGCTTATGGGTGGTGGTTGGGGGACTCCAGCAAAATCACCCAGAAGACGCCCAAGAAATTCTGTCTTCAAATGAATACTTAATATGTCCATGTTGTCCTTGCGAGATTTTCCCGTCTTTTATTTGCCTTTGGTCGACTTCTGCATGACAGCGACCCATAGATACTTGGACCATACGGCGCATACACTGCAAGGTAAGGATGAACTACATTTTGTACATGCCAGCTGACATGACTCATCCATGTCTTCCCTGGCCTTGAACTTTTTGCATTTATCGAACTTTATTGACATGTTTCACTGAAACAACACAATAATGCATACATTAACAACGCAGCACGTTAACAAGTCGCTAAAACAACACCAGTTACTAACTGAGTGAGTGAACAATTGACAGTGCAAGCTAAAACGTGAATCACAACATGCATCAACAACAGCATGAATTACCAAGTGGTCTAAATAGACAAAGTCCAAGAATGTGACAAATTCAATAAAATATTGGAACAAATTCAAAAATAATATATATCACCTGTAGAGGATTGATTAATACACAATATAAATCCAAATTTCTGGACAGATGGTTAAAATTCACAATGATATTGGCATGGATTTATGGGAGGTTTTCGTATGATGCTGACTGCACGACAGTGAAGCTTAAAAACTAGTGATGCCTGGTGGCTGCATTGGGAGGTAATAGACAAGAATTATTCCTCTTTGTCTATATAATATAGATAGAAAATATAAATTTTCATCTTTTTAGTAAGGATGGATTCGTGAGGTAGCAGGCTTATACTCCTAACATTAATGTGATCGGGGAATATATTGAAAGGAGTAATTGAAAGATCTTACTACCAGGATGTTTTCAATTAAATAAATGTGATGAAATTTTGTTTAACGGTTTTTCGGAAAAGTCGTTTGTAGGGTTTTTAAATTTGTCGGAATGATTGGCATATTTGATAGTGGATTGGCATCAATTACAAAAATCTGAAAACCTTTTAAGCCAGAATGATCTGTGCCAAATTTGGTCAAAATTGATTTAGTAGTTTTTTGAAAAGTTGAAAATAGCAATTGTTGGTGTAGTCATAATGGATGATGCACACTTGATGCAGGGCATTGTCATAAGTTCACTTGGCCTTATGGCCAGGTGAGCTCAAAAAAAGTACTGAATACTGAAAATTTTAAGTATAAAAGGGCACATGTATGCAGCATGCTTGATGTGTGTGCTAAATTTGATTGGAATACCTTGAACAGTTTGAAAAGTTATTCTCCATAAATAAAATGTTTTGGACAGACTGAATAAAGACAGACAGCCATAGCAACAGCTATATCCCCTGCCCCCACTGTAATGTATTACATACTAGTGGGATATGAAACTGTGAATGCCTCAATAAAAAGCTGTTTTACTTTTAAATTTCAAATTATTGAATTTTCCTACACCTTCACCACTCAATTGTTTTAGCACACCCCAATAACTAGCGAACTCACAGGTAGGTGTGGATCCCATTTTGTCTTATAGAAAATGCCCAAAATAGGCCCCTATTTGCTTGACATTTAAAAATGGCCATCAAAATTCATAAATGAAAGCTTGATGTATTTCTCATTTTAAAGTTGAAAACAGTAGTTAATGCACTCTAATTTGGTATCAATATCATGAAAATCACAAATTTTAACAAAAAATTATATTTTTAATATTGTCTTTAACAAAATTATTTTCTTAATAAATAACACAATATACAATGAAATATTGATCAATGGAAATGTTGAGAAATGCCTACTGGTATAACACTAAATAATAAATATCAACTGAAGAAGTCTTGTCAAGTGAAATTTATATTTTCATTCTATTGTTTATTTCGGTTTCATTGTAATCATTATAAATGTGACACATGTCAACTGTCTGCCACAGCGATGCCCACGAGCCCTTCTGTGAGAAACTAATTAAGTGCTTACTCAGCAGCTAAACTACTTTAATTATGACAACTGTTGAAAACATAATGGTACTTTGGCATAATGACCCAAGCTAATTAACAGATTAATTTGTCTCTGGCTGATTACAATAAATGAAAGGTCCCCACATCAAAGTAGCGTGTGTAGGAATTGCCTAATTTATTGTTAAATCAACACACTGTAGACAACTAACTCTTAAGTTATTGCTTCTTGATAAATGTTTTGCTAGAAAGATTTTGTTGCTTTTGTCGTATCTGTGGATTGTTCTGCAAAATTTGCAGTGATATATTTAAAAATAAAATACACACATTTTTGTCTTCCCTCTTTCTTTTCAGTTGATCTTTTTGTTGTTGTTCATCGAGATGAAGTGTTTTGGAACTGTGCAACTGCCATGTGCCAGCTTGTTTTATTAGTACATATGATATAGGGTTATAAACAGCCATGTGCTATCGATGAAGTGACATTTTTAAAATCCTTATCTTGAGGAATTAACCAGTGCAAACATCGATGGGTTAAGTTCCAGCAGCTGATGAGTGTAATTTTAGCCACGAAGCTTTAATTTGTTGGCGTTTGCTTGCAATGAATACATGTGTTCTAACCTTAAAAGGGAAGCAACACAGTAATACCCACGAACCCTTCCGTGAGAACATAAGTAAGTGTTTACTCTGCAGCTAAGCTAGCTTCATTGTGACAGCTGTTGAGAACCTAATGGTCCTTTGGCATGATAATCCAAGGTAATTAACAGATTAATTTGTCTCTGGCTGATTACAATACATAAAAGGTGCACATATCAAAGTAACATGTGTGTAATGTCAGCCTAATTTCTTGTTAAATAACACACCATAGACAACTCTGAAGTTGCTGCTTGTTTTTTTATTTTAAAAAAATTGAAATATTTTGTTACTTTTGCCTTATCTGTGGATTGTTCAGCAAAATTTGCAGTGATTTTTAAAAAATGCAATGCACACATTTTTGTCTTCTCTCTTTCTTTTCAGTCTATTTTTTTACTGTTGATCTAGACAAGGTGTTCTGAAACTTTTCCGCCATGTTCTACTGATGAAATAACAATTAAAATCCTCATCTTGAGGAATTAACCAGTACAAACATACTAATGAGTTGAGTTCCAATAGCTTTTGAGTGTAATTCTAACCATGGAGCTTTAATTCACTGGTGTTAACTTGCAATGAATACATGTGTTTTAACTTTAAAATGGAAGCAACTTACTGATACACAAATTTTTAGTACTGCATATTAATTTGATCTAAATTAAAAGTCTGTGATCAATTATTGACTTTAATGATCTACTTCATATATTATACCCATAAATGTTAAAGTCTATTTGATGAATATTTTTGAAGGACAACAGAGATTATAATTCTCATGCATCAACAATGTTAATCACAATTTCAGCCTTCCTCACTATCTCATGCCCTTCCTATGCTGCACTCAATGTGGCAGACTCAGGAGTTATTGAGAGAGATTTGTAGTTTGGTACCATTGCCATTATAGTGTCCAGGATAGTTTCTAATGCCAAAAAATTAAATCCTGAAAAATCATCTCATTTCTAGCAACACTAAGACTTCATCATCTTATAAAATACTTTGTAACAATAATAAATCATTCTCTTGTGCATTGTTAGTAAGTTATTTAAGTTTCAGAAAAGTGTACCACCATTTTAACCAATAAGGTTAAATAAAAATAATTATCACTTGTCTCAATGAATTTACATCCCGTTTGGAAATAATAATTACCACACAAAAGTCTTTGAGGATTTAGTCGCTAGTTTTCTACACATATTCATGCATTATTACCTAATATAACTGGATAAGAAGTAAAAATCATTTCATTTGTGCCACTATATTACAATTAAACTTCTCAATTTGCGATGTGAAGGTTGATTTTCTCAAAATGTAGACTGGCCAACAAGAATGCTATATTATGGAAATTTCATTACACCTGGACTACATTAGATAAATATGACTTAACATATAATTTCAAGAGAATTAGGTGAGAGGATATTGACACCTTATAATCAACCAACATACAGGTCCGTCCCTCAGGTCAGTTATTGTGAATATCTATGCCACCTTCATTAACACTATTGCCATCTTGTCAGTATAAAGTATGTCAAAATGTGGAATGTCTGTTGTGTGTCCTAAGGATTATGAAACTGTTCCTTACATTTTGTACCTATATGTCTTATTTCAAAGGTGGAGTTGAAAATATAACGTATCATTCAAGATCTTCTCTTACTGTGAATCATGGTACATCATACCATTTAGTGATTTATTTTAGCGACTGTAAAGTCAAGCGATTCTGGTTTAAAAGTTTTGCAAATAAAGTCATAGCGATATGTTTATTGTAGCAGGGGAAAGAGCAGTATTGTTCCCAGAGAAAACAGAACTTTTAGTGTATGCTGAATTACTCTCAAGTCTGCCATACTCAGAGGCAATATGTGACTTATTTATTATTCTGTGTATTGTAGAAACACTCAGGGAAAACAAATTATGTATAATGTCATTTGATTGACACACATGTCAGGTTTATTTTTATTTTAAAAGAAATGTAGTACACTTCTGCTCAATTTATTTGAGCTGCTGGATGTATGAACAAAATGGGGAAACTTTCCTCACTTTTACACTTCAATGTTTCAGTAATAAAACAATACAGAACATATTTTTTTCAGATGATATACATTTTGAGCGAATTTATATTCACTATCACAATCAAAGATTGCTAAATCGCTGAAGCTTTTGCACTGCTAGAATAGCACTATATATTGTATAATGTGATTAGACCAGGCTAGATCAAAATAAAGATAAAAATATCCAAACTACTTGAACTCGAAATTTGGACTTCCACAGTATAGTTCATACTCTTTAAAATACCAATTATAGCCTGATTATAAACATTCTTATGTTCAATTAAATAGATAAGTATGCTGAGCTAGAAAATACAACACAATAGTAAACATTGTGCATATTTGTCTTTAACAAACCTAAATATATATACTTCAAATTATCACCTTCCCATTCACATAAAATGATCATGAACACAATTAGCTCTTCAATTTCAAGTGAAATGTGTTAGAAAAATCCCTAGTACACATTATAAAATGCTGACTTATTGCAAATATGTGCATTCTGCATGCCATTGCAATGCCCCTTCTCCTCCTTGCAGGTTTGAGGATGTAGATTAGACATGATGCACCATCCAGTGAATTTATATTCATGATCCCAATCCAAGATTGCTAAATTGCTAAAGTTTTTGCACTGCTAAAATAACACTATACATTGTATAATGCGATTAGACCAATATAAAGATAAAAATGTCCAAACTACTTGAACTCAACATTTGCATTTCCCACAGTATAGTTCATGCTCTTTAAAATATCAAGGATATCTTAATATTGCTAATTTTAAATACTCTTATGCTCAATTAAACAGATAATTATGCTGCCCTCGAAAATACAATACAATACTAAACATTGTGCATATTTGTCTTTGACAAACTTAATTATATATATATATATGAAATTATCACCTTCCCATTCACATAAAATGATCATTAACACAAATAGCTCTTTTCAATTTAAAGTGAAATGTGTTTTAAAAATCCCTTGTACAATATGAAATGCTGAATTATTGCAAATATGTGAATTTTGCATGCCACTGATTAGGCCCGATGCACCAACCAGCATGTCATACAGTAAGAGGTTACTAATGGAGGCAACCTTGTTGCCTTGGACTTCATCCTGTGATGATGTGATGCTTCAGCTGAGAAGGTCTTGGACTTTTTAACAGAGTGTGTTTTATACCCAAATTTGACATTGTATTTTTAGGATTTGACCATGCTTGCCTTCATCTTTATTTCTATATGTCTTTTTTAGACCTAAACTTCCTCAGCACTATAGAATCAGGATGGGGCTTATGTGAGATTAAACTGTATACCATCTCAATGGCATAATTTTACATTTTTGTGCTGGTATAAAACTACAATATACCACTGAAAACAATGACACAATGCACCATCTACAATACAAGACTGTTACTCCCTTCAGCATTCTAGTCTCACCTGAAGTAGATGATTGTGCCTGTTTCATGCAGAAATCTAAGAAACACATCAAGTTCTTCACTGTTTTCTAGTGGGACAGCTCCTTCCTTGTTTATATTTTCCACATCTATGCGAGAAATCACCTGCAATTAAAAGTTGACAAAGCCTTTCAGCGATTCATCCCATGCAGCATGTGCAAATTGCCTGCTGCGAAAACCCAAGTACCTCGAGTTCTCTAGCTGCGCATATTCATCACAGCTAGGGTACTTATAGAGCGAATTCTCTATGTACAATCACATTACGACGAGTCTTGTCAGGAAGCTTACCACTTTACGGGAGCATCTTCAGCTGTAGAGCTGCTTTTGTGTTTTGTGTATGGTTTGGTGATGTGGAGTCGCAGAACTCTGTGGGGTTCTTTGTGACATGTACGCTGCTGTCTGGTGACGTTGGCGTAGAAGAGAGTACTGGTGTTCTCGATGTGAGGGACCAAGGTTTCGCGACCAGCGGGTCTGTGTTGAATGAGGAGGATCTCGAGGGACCCTTCAACAGACTGGGAGGGGCAGGCCATGCGTGGTGGCTCCTTGATTATTGACTAAAGCGGGCGGAACTGGAATACATCTTGGTCGTCAACTCTATGCCACGATATATATATATATATATATATATATATATATATATATATATATATATATATATATATATATATATATATATATATATATATATGTGTGTGTGTGTTCCATGTTGTAATTGGTATATTTTGATATCGCTGAATGAGTGATAAATTCATATTTCAATATCGCTAAATGAGTGATAAATTCATGCATTCATATTACCATATCACTAAATGAGTGATATATTGATAGATTCGAAATACATGCATCCTACTTGTGGATAAATGATTAATGATACATTATTTGTAGTTGTATATAAATCACATGCTTTGGTCACCCTTGGTGCTAAATAAGACCTTGTTTGTATTAGGGTGTCAATCATATACTTTCATTCATTGATTGGCGATAGAACAGTGTTCATATTTGTTTATAAGTTCTATTTGTTGATCTTTATTTGATTTTCTCGTTAAAGTTACTTGTTGTTGATTGGTTCCACGTTGAGAACTATATCATTTCCCTTATATCTTTTTGTTTCAATGGTGTCAGATTCATTCATCGTTAAGTTGCATTTATAAATAAACATCTCATTAATGCAATGGCTTTCGGTGTCTTCGCTAATCCAATCCCAACCCGGCTTCATCCTGTTACAGTCAGTTGGTTTAGAATACAGGTCAGTTTCTATATTCCCCTCTGGGAGGGTAGATTGAGTATCCAAAAATCTGTTGCACCTGTTTGATGACTCTAATGTAAATTTAATCATAGGTTACAAGTTATTAGCAAAATCAAGAAATATTTTGAAATTGTCACCCATTTCGATCCATTCTGATTCTATGCTGGCAATGAACTGCACCAAGTGAGAGGTCTATATGGTGCCTAATTGAGAAGCTTATATATATATATATATATATATACATATATATATATATATATATATGCTTTAATCTGTGTAGACGCAGATACCAGGGATAGTAGAAAAGCTTACCTCTACTTCGCAGTGGTCAACTAAAGAAAAAAACTTGGTAGATAATGGACAAAAATAAAATAAAACTGTACATCAAAGTTTTGGGGAGCCTACAACTGCTCTTGCTGCTTAAAAACATAAATACAACTATGAATCATGTACTGCTGATTACTGGAGAACACTGTCTGCTGATACAATAAATTCTATAATAGTCAAAAAAGAACCTACATGCTGGACATACATTTTTTCTGCGAGATAGTAATGTTCTGACAGATGAAGGTATTTCGAAGCATAAAATCTTATATAATCAGTATTTTAGGTCTGACATATGAAGGTATTTCAATGCATATGGTCTTATATAATCTGTATTTTTAGGTCTGACAGATGAAGGTATTTCAAAGCATAAAGTCTTATATAATCTGTATTTTAGGTCTGACAGATGAAGGTATTTCAATGCATAAAGTCTTATATAATCTGTATTTTAGGTCTGACAGATGAAGGTGTTTCAATGCATATGGTCTTATATCATCTGTATTTTAGGTCTGACAGATGAAGGTATTTCAATGCATAAAGTCTTATATAATCTGTATTTTAGGTCTGACAGATGAAGGTATTTCAATCCATATGGTCTTATATAATCTGTATTTTTAGGTCTGACAGATGAAGGTATTTCGAAGCATAAAATCTTATATAATCAGTATTTTATGTCTGACATATGAAGGTATTTCAATCCATATGGTCTTATATAATCTGTATTTTTAGGTCTGACAGATGAAGGTATTTCAATGCATAAAGTCTTATATAATCTGTATTTTAGGTCTGACAGATGAAGGTATTTCAATCCATATGGTCTTATATAATCTGTATTTTTAGGTCTGACAGATGAAGGTATTTCAAAGCATAAAGTCTTATATAATCTGTATTTTAGGTCTGACAGATGAAGGTATTTCAATGCATATGGTCTTATATAATCGGTATTTTTAGGTCTGACAGATGAAGGTATTTCAAAGCAAAGGGTCTTATATAATCTGTATTTTAGGTCTGACAGATGAAGGTGTTTCAATGCATAAAGTCTTATATAATCTGTGTTTTAGATCTGACAGATGAAGGTATTTCAATGCATAAAGTCTTATATAATCTGTATTTTAGGTTTGACAGATGAAGGTTTTTCAATACATAAGGTCTTATATAATCTGTATTTTAGGTCTGACAGATGAAGGTGTTTCAATGCATATGGTCTTATATCATCTGTATTTTAGGTCTGACAGATGAAGGTGTTTCAATGCATATGGTCTTATATAATCTGTATTTTAGGTTTGACAGATGAAGGTATTTCAATGCATAAGGTCTTATATAATCTGTATTTTAGGTGCACAGGTACAAAACAGATCAGTATCAGACACTGTTATAAAGCTAATGGAGCTATTCATTCTACAAGGTCTACTGTAGGACGCATAATTGCAGGATGCACACTAATTTCTCAAAACTCATGCACAAAACTGAACCGAATGTGTGAAAATCAGCCATCATATTTTTAAGCTCTGCAATCATTACATCCTTACTATATTCAGAAATTCTCCCCTCTCTCGTCCAATGGAGGGAGAATCCCCCCCCCCCCCATTTTCAATTTTAATATTTATCCTCTATCTAGATAACTGAAATGTTTGTAGGGAAACTACTTGTCATCTTTAAGTCACAGTGACCTTGACCTTTTGACCACAGAATCAACAGGTGTCTTGATGACATTTGAGCTTTTCCCTCTTTAATACATGTAAATCACTGAATCATGAAACATAAGTCACTATGACATAATCATATCTAAGATTACAAGGAAGATTTGTGAAGAAAAATAACCATCATCAGGTTAAAAAATCCACAAAAAGCGGTGCATATAAAGCTAATTTCAAAGACCAAGCTCAACAAATATTAACCTGGCATAACTTTTATTCAAATCCTGCAAAATACATTTTAGAAGAAAATGATTTAAATGCATTTAATTGTTAGACATGAGCCTCACAAAACAAAGAAGGGAATCTATTGCAATTACTGGTTACCAGCAGTGATAATATTTCTTCAAATCCCAATCCAAAAATTTCAAATGTGTCACAGATGTTGTAAACTGTGTGTGTAAACATGTACCTTCACTCCATCATCCTTCATCCTCATCAGCTTCTGTTCCAGGGGGAGCCACCGTGCAGGTATCTCCTCCCCCCAGTATGGCTGCTGTGATGCCACCTCTACAATTTTCCTCCTCAAATCCTCCAATTTGCTGTCTATAACAGTGTTGTCAATGGCAAAGTCCTCATCGACCAAGTGAAACCGGGTAGGTTTGTCTTTTAGGTAAGAACGGATTTCTCTGAAGTATCTCTCACAGATCTCATGATGGCTGCCCTAAAACAGGGAGTAGATTGACATAAAATGAATAATGGTAAAACATGCCTATTTCATCCCTGACAGCAATATTTATAGAATTTACCTGTCTATTCACCAGAATTTTTGTGTTTTCAATCACTGACAACATTTTATTCAAATAATTTTCGTTTTGCCTGTAAGGTAGGAAAAAAGGCTCATGCAAACCATCTATTTTTTTTAAATGTTTGTTTTATTAGTTTCATTTAACTGTCTGGTTTTCTATTCACTCATTATGTACATCTAAATTTAGATGTGATTACATTTCAAAACATAAGTTTTAAATTTTTTATACAGCAAAACTTTCCAAGACTGATTTCTCTGTAGATCTGCCTCCATGCAGACTAGTTATTATCTTTTCGTTATAAGAAGGCCATTTTAATAATAATCAAACCTTTGTACCTATACAAAAATATAGAATGGCCCAAATGCTGGCTTTTGTTCTTCAAAAATGCCCTTTTTCTTTAGGGGAATGCACTGGCTTTACTTTAACTTTTAATATCTGATTTGAAGCTTTTTTTTCTCTGTTTGTCTGGACTAATTGTTTGTAATCAATCATTTCGTATAACATGTACATCTTAATTTAGATGTATGCTCAATAAAGTTAGACATGATAAAATTTGATGTTCAAAGTGCAAACAATAATTAAGCTAACCCTTACTTTCAATGATACAAGAGACCCATGTTGGCCTAATATTGCTAACCTGGCTTACTTAGATTAACAAGTGACCATTGCACTAAGCTGACTCATGTAGTATTATAAGAACACAGCCCCAAACTTTGTATTATCATGTTGATTTCACCTATTTTACAACAATGTGATAAAAATTCTTTCCAAAGATAATGATTTAATAATATGCATACAGGCCTCAAGAAAACCACTCGTCCTCTCATTCTGACTGTGTAAAAATTGGCTGTGCCAACGAAAACTTTACTACTTCCTTACCACTGGGCCGAGGAGATGCATATTCATACCTTGAGAATATCTGTGTGCGCTTTCTACCTATAACAAGCTCTGAAACTCAACGTCACTTAACGTCTAGTGTATGTTAATTATTAATTACTTTTGCCTATCAGTCTGTCCAGAACATGTGGCAAAGGAAGATGACTTTGCTTTTTTCACAGGCACCCGACACAAACTTAATACTAAACTGGGTTCAAATCAAGGCAATGTTTATGTTCAGGGTCATAGTGTTTTTTTATTAGTAAGAGCGTCAGTAGTGTTGTGATAAGTGTGTAAAGTGATGACACGATGAGTATCTGTTACAACTCACTCGTCCCTGAGACCTGACATAGCTCTCACTCAGACTTGACCCATCTAAGATCTTGATGATCTATTTGCCAAGTTTTATCAAAATTGCCTCTAGAGAGGTAACAAGCTTAGCCAATCTGATGCAAGATCATGTCATTAATATGTGTAGAACTTGCTGATTATAGAATCTATCTAAGACCATGATGATCAAATTTTGATCTCTTGAGTGGTAACAAGTTGAGCCAATAACATACAAGATTACCTCATAAATAGTTAGATCTTGCTAATAATCATTAAATATATAGGGCTATTTAACAAGTTTGATTAAATCAGATTACAAATAGTCTAGAGTCGCTCGACAAGCTCAGCAAATAAAATGTAAGATCACGTTGTTAATATCCATGATCATACTCATTCAAAATCTTGATAATATATGTCTATTTACCAAGTTTGATCACATTCCAAATGAATACTGTCTCTAAAGTGCTAAAAAAAACTCAGCTAATCAGATGCAAGGTCAAAGTTGGATCAGAAATACAGTCTCCAGAGTGGAAACAAGCTCAGTCAATCAGATGCAAGATAAATGCATTAATATGCATGCATCTCCTTCATTATCAAACTTGTCTGAGGTCTTGATGATATATGCTCATATTCCAAGTTTGATCAAAATCAGATCAGAAATATGGCCTCCATAACAGTCACAAGCAACTACTGATGGACTGATGAATGACAAAATGCAGAGCCATACCGTAAGCTAACTTGGCCTTATGGCCAGATGAGCTAACAAGTAAAAGCTATACAGACAAGTCAAGCTTCATTCTTTTTCTAATATCATTTTATTGCATTAATATTCAAATAACAGTATAATGATTCATTTGGACATTTAAATTTTTTTAATAATTCTATTTGAAATGTCTATGAGAAAAAATTATCAATAAATTACTGTAATATAGAAATGCATTCCTAAGTTACTGTCCAATTTATAACTTCTAATTTGCATGCCCACTAAGGAATAAATGTCATCTATGAGGAAGACAAAAAAGTTATTTGAATCATCCCATTCAATATAGTCCATTGAATTTCATCTGATCGGCATGGTATGCAGAGTTAGATTCTTTAACACCTAAACATCATTTTTATATAATGTTAAACCCTGAAGCACCAGATTCATACAAGGTGTAAAAGTTACTGAGCAGTGAGTACGATTACTGTCTTGGCAAATGGCTATTATTAGTTTATTGATTATGGCATGCTTACTCATACCCTGTATAGCCATTCAGCTTGTATTTTTTGGTTGTGTGTTAACATTTATCGTGATGTAATGTAGTGAAAATTAATTTGTAAAAATGCCGCTAAGCCCCACCTGGCATTAAACTGGGTATGAACTATGAAGAGCCCATGCTCATGAAATTTATTTGTCATGAAAATGTGTCAATAAAATGAACTTATGTAGGTTATATATAATAATTATTTCTGTGTTGTATTTGATCTTTTCTGTTATATGCATGCTGTAGATTGCTTTTGTAGATTTCAGAGTAGCAGAAGGCTTCAATAGAGATTAGATATGTACTAAATGAGTTACTATCTTAAAATAAAGAATTATCATCATTATGATTATTAAGTGGGGGTATATTAGGAGTTACCAGAACAAGACTGTGAAGATGCCATGATGGCTACCATACTGGCCACATTAAACAGCTGAGTGTCATCATATTCATTTAAGAGAAAAACTGGATCTCATGATGAATGTTCCTGCAAAGTTTCATAACAATTATCCCAAATGAGTAGGATTATAAATAAACAGATTTTCAAGATGGCATATTGAATGGTTGCAAGGCAAAATCTTAATTTTTGATCAACAAGACCTCAAAATGAAAGTTCCTCCTAAAGGTTTAGGCATAGCAATAGCAAACATTGTTATGGATGCTGGCTTCTAAGAAAACTGACCAACAAAAGCCATATCATACAAGCTCTTCTTGTGTTCTACCAGTAGACCTAAAAATGACATCTGAATATTTTAGTACCACACTTACCTGGAACTTCTTCCCTGGCCACAGTCTCAATGTGCTCTGTTCTTTGAGAGAATCTTCAGCAGGGACAGCATGGGCACCTGCAGAAGGAATTGTTTACACTGCCATATTTAGGTTTTATAACTCGAACAGATCTCAACTCTGAGCACAGATTTTATTAATAGGAAAGGGAGAAATATAGTGATCCTGCCTGCATTAATCTACGGGTAGAGAATCATTAAATTTGATCCATGATAACTTTCTGGAATACAAGAAGCTAGTCATGGCCTCCATGAAGAGCTTGCCACCAAGCTTTTGGTAAACTGGTGTTGTACACATCAAGATGTATCCACATACCAAGTGACCTGACTCTGAGGTCAACTGTACTTAAGAAACTGACCACATCACTGAAATGTACAAAACTTTGACACTGACATTAATTGGTGTAAATCGACGTAAAGGCATGCACATGGATGCCAGGATGATCACTGTGCACATGGATGCTAGCATGCTATGTTGAGCTTCCGCCAAGGCAGGCTCGACAATAACATGATGATCATTCT
Source organism: Margaritifera margaritifera (assembly GCA_029931535.1). Taxonomy (NCBI): domain Eukaryota; kingdom Metazoa; phylum Mollusca; class Bivalvia; order Unionida; family Margaritiferidae; genus Margaritifera; species Margaritifera margaritifera. The sequence goes on from JAQPZY010001028.1 coordinate 1,024,952, forward strand.
ACGGATTATTGTCTCTTAAACAATACTGATTATGTATCAGCAATTTTACAAATCAAAATTTAATCTTTCCATTTGTTTTAACTGTCTTAAACCCAAAATTGTTCATTTCTTTGATGGTGAGTGGTCCTTCTGACACAGCATGGAATCCTCTCTTTAACTCGTTAAGTTTCAGAGTCAATCACTATTTTGATGAAATAACAAGCACTTTTAATTATTTAAATTATTTTTCCAAAATATTTACTACTGTTGAAATGAATATTTCAATAAGAATACCGTTGGCTGAATATTTGAATTGGAAATTGGTATTCAAATATTCATTGCATCATTTATTAATGCGCCTCAAGTGTAAATCATAGTTGTAGACAGCCCAGTGATATGTAGTTTCATTTAGCGACCATACTATTAGACCAACAAGTTGTTCTCTGCCTCTTTTCTATTTATATGACAATACTGTGGCTATTACCAGTAATGTCAGATCAATAAAAAAAGAGGCAGAGACCAACTTATTGGTGTACCATACTATGTACATATACACTAACTATAGCCCCGCAAAGCTTGCAAACTGCCAGCAGCCATATACTAACCACAAAAAGCTGTATGGAAAGAAATATTGGACAGAAATACGGCACCATACAAACTCTGTCAATCCCAATTGTTCTACATTGGTATGACATCAGTCTGATATGATAAATCAACTGAAGTATAAATACTCAGTTCAGGAGCAATAGTAATAGCAAGATTTTCAATACGGCTGCCTTGGTGGACATATTGGATGTCAGACTGACACCATTTTCATTTAGGACTAACTATACATCACAGAAAGTCATTTAGTGAAAACCACATTTTGATATGACCATTCAGAATGAGTAGCAATGACAATATCTTCAAGATGTCCGAGCAGCACTATTTTCACTTAGGACCAACTAGACCGTGTGATGAATGTGTGTGTTAAGTTTCATGGCAATCCTCCAAGTGGTTTAGGAGCAGTAGCGATATCAAACTTGTGCTAACGAACGGACAGATGGACGAGAGACAACAGGTAACAAGTCATCCCATAAGCTCGTGTGGTCTATGGCTAGAAGAGCTAATAAGGGGTAAGTCAATTCTAGATCAAAGTTGAATCGAGGACTATATGATCATTTTTTTGTCTGTCACATCTAAATCTTATGGATAAGAGTGTACTTTATTTTTTGACCTGTTTATATTTGTATCACTGCACAAGCTATATGCAGTATACAATTTGGATATTGCATACTAGCATTACCTTAGCTGTCTCAACCACTGTTCTTCGGATGCTGGTATGGGTTTAAGCCTCATTTGCAATTTACACGGTTTACACTGAAATTTTCAGTGCCAACCAAACGTCTTACGCTCTCTCTTAAGGCGAGGACATTTTTGCTCTTTGAAAGTTACATTAGTATTCACAATCGCCATTTGACTTCAAACTTATTTTTCTTTCAGGAATGTGAGAAAAATAATCTTTCATTATCCACTGGTGTTGGATAGGAAATATCCACCCTTGGCATCAGAATTTGGAATCTGATGCTAAAATATGACCCTCAGGTGGAATTTTCCTATCTATACACTGATGCATATGAAAAATTCTATTAATCCTGCCCATCCAAAATGTGTGTACATTAGGCATCAAACTATTCATCGATATTGACAATTTGACAACATATACTATATTCTACAAATTAACACAAGGTGACTAAATCATACGGTTCAAAATCTGCTCTCCATCCCACCCACTCGCCAATTCAGTGTTAATTTGTTTTAATTTTTTATCCTGTCAGCATGTTCAGCCACTGATTAAATTAACATATACCAAAATAAAGGAGACTTTGCAAACTTGTTCCCCATGTATGATTTAAATACTTTACTGATCATTTATTAGCCACTTTTATGGGAAGTTTCTCTGTTGCTTAGTATCCTGTCTATTTAGATCAAATTTGAAGGCCCTTCAGGTGTGTCATGCAGTGAAATATGCTGCATTCAATTCTGATTGATGGTTAGTTTTTGTTCCAGTCCGGAGAAAACAATAACCAACGAGCAGAACTGAATGTAGCTTATTCACTGCATGACACACCGGAAGTGTAGGAATCCAAACTCGATCCAAGTAGATGTAAAGCAACAGAGACACTTTGCATAAAAGTGGCTATTAAATGATAAGTAAAGTACAAAACATTATATGCGAACAAGTTTGGAATGTCTCCTTTATACTGAAAAAAAAATAGAATGGAATCGTCAAGAGGGCAAATTTCGAACCACACGAGTTAGTTACCTTGTGTTAATTTGTGTCAATAATTTTCCTTTTTGACTGACAGAAACAAATATCTGTGGTTGCGGCAGTTGTTTTGCATCTGCAGGAATTACAGTGTGAGGGATTCAGTTCTTAGTCATCTCTGCTCCCAAACCCAGACTTGTTCTAGATACGATTTTCCGTACACGAGAAAATTGCACTATTTCAGTCTTTGTTTTTAAGATAACATCGTAATGCCTTCCACACTGAAGTGAAGACACAAAACTGGTAATAATATGTTAAGAAAGCATTCATGCAAAACAAAGGGCATGGTGACCAAGATGAGTCCTGAATCAGATCAAAATTGAGCATCCTGAATTGTCTGAAGAGGTTGAATTAGAATCACCAACGACTAGCAGGTAGTCTGTTTGTAAGTATTTTTATTGTCTTGTCAAGGATGAGAATGGCAAATGAACAGATGATAAGTCTAGGTCTGTCTGTAATCTGCATACTGAAAATATGACCAATGTCAACACATATGAAACGATACCATCCTACCATTGCAAATCCTTCTAAAGATGACAAGGCCATCATGGTATCTCTATCGATATTGTATCGTATCGTAGGTTGTGTATTACAATATGTATTGATACCCGGCACAGGTGTATTGTTTCACCCCTAGTGTACATGCTTGAGTAATGTTGCATATCTCCTCCAACACCATTATAGATTTGGACTTCAAACTTTTGGTAGTATGCAAAATATGCACATTTATTTTAGAATAAGAATCCCCCTTGACCAGGCTGCAGAGCTGGTAGGGTGGGGGAATGGATAATGGGTGAGGGGATAGGGACAACTAAGAAAAGTGTAATATTTCATCCATCTGTATTTTGTAAATGTTTACAGGGCTAAAAAAGTTATTTTATTTTCTCCTGTGCCTAACTAGTCCATACTAGAATAATTGAATGACCTTTGCTAATGGAACTGGACTCAGACTAGGTCCGAATAATAGGGATAAGTTACATGAGGGAGAAGTTTGAATCACAGGGAGACTTGGTTTAGGTTTGTAAATATTTTTCTATACCTACACTGGTGTGTGCATGTGTGTGTGTTTTTTAACTTGATTGCCAGATGGATAAATGAATATAAAATGAATGTACAATGCACAATGCTTGATTTAACTATTATGTCAATATGTTTTGCCTGCATCACTCAAAATATTGAGGAAAATTTAATTGAATCTTAAATTATGGGCATAAAAAAAGAAATAAATAAATAAAGATGCATGCATCTCAGTTGACAGGTATAGTGCAGATATTGGATATATCCAGTGAACGCAACAGAACAATATAAGACTGTATTTATCCATCACGTTTTTATTTTAGAGATATCTCTTCAACAGAGGAACATAGCAAACATTTTAATTAATTCATTCTAAGTTTGCAACAGAAGGACACAAATTCACAATTACAAACAATGCATGTATTTTGTTTTTACTTTTTTGTAGTGCCAAGTTATTACAATAAGCCTAAGACATTGACAAATTATGGTGTTAATAATAAATATGAAACCTTTCTCCATATTTAAGAACATTTTAAACATGTAATCAACATGTTTATACAATTATCACTGATGGAATTTAAAAGCAAAATCAAAATGTATACTACATGTACATGTAATTTCATTTCAAGGAGCACCATGGCTTATTTTGGTTCTGTAATACCTAATCAACATGTTTGAGACATCTTGACAGTGTAAAGTAAAAGTCATTACATTACTGTTATTTATGAACAATTTCCTAAATCCTCATTATAATTAAAAAATGACCGAAGTTGTAATTTACCTGATTGTAATATCCAATACGCCGACACCAAGACAGTATTCTTTGATGATCCAAGCCAGTAAATTTCCTTTTCATATACCAACATTCAAACTTCAGTTGTTAACATTTCACAAGCAATCTATTTCATCAAATAACTTTACAATCCCTATTCAGTTAATTAGTCCTACTGTAAAACAATTATCTTGGCAACTAAAGCCACATGTTATTTATACCAATCACACAGGTCTCTGAACAGGTAGTGGAATTAGTTACATCATCTGCACAGCAAATACATGCAGAATTTGCTTCCTTGATTGTTCCAAGTGTCAGCCGAAATGAGATCAACTTTATGTTTGCCTAAGGCAAGAAAACACGGCAAAGTCAGGCACTTGAAAATGAAGTTTCACTCCACTTCACCTAGTATTGTGTGCCCTGATGGAAGAATGCAATTGAGCCCAAGAACTGTGCTACTCTACAGTGTAATTCTCTCCTACTGCAAATACGGTCAAAACCTGTCTTATAGTTCACCTTATTACATGATCACCTGCCTTAAACAGACACTCTTTTATTGGCTAAATAAACATAATTGTTGTAGAAGTTACACCTGTGTTAAGCGATCACCTGCCTTACACAACCATGTTTAAGCAGTCCCTTACACAGAATTATTGTAGAAATTAAACCTGCATTAAGTGATCACCTGCCTTAAACAGCCACATTTCAATGGACCCTTAAAGAGAATTACTGTAGAAATTATAAACAGAATTAATGAAGAAATTACAACTGTATTTTTTAAGTGATCATGTGCCTTAAACAACCACATTGTATCAGAACCTTAAACAGAATTATTGTAGAAATTATACCTGTATTAAGTGATCACATATCTTAAACAACCACAGAACAGAACAGAATTATTTTAGAAATCACACCTTTATTATGTGATTACCTGCCTTAAACAGTCACTTGTTAGTAGTTTCCTCAACAGAATCATTGTAGAAATTAACCAATATTAACCAGCTACCTGTTTTAAGATGCCATTTGCTTCAAGTTTGATTGAAATGAATGACAACATTGATCTAATCATAGGACAGTATGTGATTAGAGGAAATGTGCATCTCTCCCAGTGCATTTCTCATACTGCAAAATAATTATTCATAGAATTCATGCCTCTCCATTTACCTACCTATCATCGCTTGTGACTGGCGTCACCTCTACTATCCGTTTTGTTTTCTGAGGTTGAAAAAACTTCTTCACAGTCCCAAGGAAGTTTAAGGATCTCAGCTGTTCATTGGTGGCAATGGCAGCAGGTGTTGTTGTGGGCATGGTCTGTGTCTCTAACTCTATTCCTTTTGCTGGAGATTCGCTTCTAATCCAAGAAGAAATTAAACAACATCGTTGAAACTCCCTTGAAAAAATATATGCAACAGCCAAAACTTAGTACGACTATGCCTGTTGTAATGCACTCCATTTTGAAACTCTCTGATAAATCAAAAAGTTTATGAATTTCATGCTGGGTTTTACTATACACATTATGCTATATACTGCACCTAAAAATAAAGGCATCACAATCCCAATATGATAGCTTTATCATATACTGATTTTTAATACACCAAATGGTTAAGTGCAGCAGGGAGCAGACACCTACCTTTCAACATTTCTCCAGTGTGCTAGCAATTTTTTTTTGAATCATTCTTCTACAAAAATCAGGCACTTTTGTGATGTAAGCTGTAATGAAACATCAAAATTTCACGTCCTGCTTGTGTATGGGGCCTTTTCATGTTTAAAAACTCTATTTTGTAGGGTATTTAATATATAATTTTATGTACCTAGCACATGAAGTAGTTGACTGGTTCCCCTACTCAGCAAAAGGAATTACCGGTCTCAGTGAGAAAATATCAGTCATTGTTTAGTCAGATATGGCGACCATAACTGTATGTAAAATAATGAATAAATTTGAACATTAATATTTTTAATTGCAATTTCAACCATGACAATTTGTAGATTAAATGTCAATACATAAAACCTTCTGATCCCATAATGCAATTGCTATAATTAAACTGTATTTTGGGGGGGGGGATAAAGCTAATTTTAATTATGTAGTACATACCTGGTATCATTGCATTGCATTACATGTTTTCCTGGTGCTAGTCCCCAATCCAAGGGCATTATTCCCTTTTCCAATTAGTAATTGGAGGTGTAGAATACAAAATAACATGACCCTAGTCCGATACCTAAGTCTACTTCCGACAATCGGAATCTCATCCTTCTCTGACTTGGACTGAAGTACATCAGAGCAGGGAGGGAGGAGGGAATTGTGCAATAATAGCTGGTAAGTATTACATAATTAAAATTAGTTGTAACCCCCCCCCCAAAAAAAAAAAACCATTCTGATAGCAAAAATATATTAAATACAATACCTGCTATTATTGCATTTCTGAATTTGCCAGTCTGGTGGGAAGCTGATGGCCTAAGGTAAGCTGTCAAGTGAACTTGCCATTGTTGTCAGTAGATGTTCTACTGCTGACTGGAGGGTGCCTTGACAACTTGTGGGGCTGATATAATTGGACTCGAAAGCATAAATACCCTCACTCTGGTGCACCACTGATCCAGGGTGAAATGATGAGAAAGTGGAGTTGGATGCCAAAAGATGGTTTTCATGGCATCATCTAAATAAGAATTATTCAAAAAGACACCAAATGCAGCAAGAGTCCAGACCTAATGGGCTTTGATTTTCATGAAAGAGACACCTCTCAGTGAGAGTGATAAGCTCTTTTTAATAGTCCAAATAGTCCACCTTGAGATGGTGGGTGCTGAAATATCAGAAGTACATTTTCGAAGGATAAAAAGATGGTTTCAACAGTTATTTTTTATTTTGATTCAGATAAACAGAACCATAAATCTCTAACTGGTCAAGGGAGTCTATTTTGATCATCCCCAGCAAATATATGACTGACACTGGGAATTTCAATAAGAAGACGAGCTACCAAAGGTAGATGATTCTTGGCCATAAACCCATGTTGGCAAAGAAGAGGGACTGAATCATTTTTATCATTAAAATGTAAACAACTCTTTACTTCTGATAAAGCATGAATTTCACTCCTTCTTCTCACCGATGTACAGGAGAAGATGAAGACTGTTTAAAGGGTCATGTTCACAGAAAGAAGCTTCACTCAAAGGTTCATATAGGGGTTAGACAAGGACCAAAGAACACAAGAGGCCCTCACCCTTTGAAAAACCTGAGGAATTATTCTGAAAGGTGTAAGGCATAGACTTACAGTCCATCCCACTTCAGACTGAAGACGTCCTCCACCCATGCCCTCTGGTCCAGCATTGTAAAGACACAAAGTGGGAGCCTGTTGTTCAGCTTTGTTGAGAACATAGCTACCACTGGCCTTCCCAATAGATGAAAAGTGTCTATGCTCATCCCTGTCTGCACAACCTTTCTGCCAGAATATTCTTTTTGACTGAGATTAATCTTCTTGAAAACTGTCTAATCGGAGGAGGTACCAGACTTCCAAGCAGAGAAAAGGGGCATGAGTGTCCCTTTAAAGCCTGATGTATGTTATGACTGACATGTTGGTTGTAGCAACCATCATGTAGAAATGTATGTGGTTAATGCAGTTGATGCACCATTTAAGTGTTAGAAAAACAGCCTGCATTTCTAGATTGTTCATGTGAAAGGAAAAGTGTTCGCCAAAACCACAGGCCCTGCAGGACTACTCCATAGGACTCTAGGTGAGCCCACCAGTCTGAATCTGAGGCATCAGTGTAACAGAAGGAGTTACATTCTGGAGCATGAATTGAAACTCTGGTAAAAAATCTGTCCTTGTTTTTCACCAACTCAGATGCATATGAAGCCTTCCAGGTGAACTAAGTCCACCTGCCACATTCAGAGTCCCTAGGACAGCAAGGAAGAGATGAGCAGACAGTGATGTTTTTCTTGTCAATTCTTGGTAATAGAGCAAGTATTTGTGAGATTCTGTTGGGGGGAAAAATGGACTATTTCTTGATGAGTGAGAAAATTCATCCCCATGTAAATGAAATTCTGAGAAAGGATCAGACCTGACCCTTGATTGAATATTATGCCTCGATGAGTCACCATCTACCAACAGAGACACAGATCTCCAGAACAGCACATCTGAGAACATTGTGCATCAACCTGTCATTGATGTACTGGAGGATGAGAACCCGTAAGGACTTTAAATGAGCCACTACTTTACCGATCAGCCTGATGAGGGCCTCTGGAAGCGAAAATAAGCTGAGAGGAAAAGCTCAAAATTGGAAGATCTCCTGGTCCAGACAAAACTGCAGGAGTTTCCTGTGGGCTGGGAAGATGGGGATGTGAAGACAAACATCCTAAAGATAAAGACCACCCAGACATTTAGCCTCATGTTATTCCTGATCGAGTTTGTTGTTTTTACTTGAACTGCTCTTCCTGAAAAAATATGTCCAAAGGTAAAAAACCAACGACGAGTCCAAACTTTTCCCATCTCTTTGAAAACCAAGAAGACAAAATCCCAGACTATGTATGTTCTTCATGCTCTCTACTGGGCCTTCCTGAGAATGGTGTACACTTCTCCCCATAGAAATACCAATTGATACTGGTGGAAACAAATGAGGGTCACAATGAAAGCACAGCAAGTAACCCTCTATTATTGAGAAAAAGACCCATGCATCTAACAAGAGGTCTGACCATGCCTCTGAAATAAGGCTTAATCTGGCACCCTACCAGGATGTTGGGAAGAGGGCGACTTGATAGGAGAGTGTGTGACTCCCTAGGTACAATTGTGTCCCACCCTAGAGAAGGGTGACAGATTCATAGACTTCCTCCCCTGGCCCCTCTGACCACCTTGTTGCAAGAAAGATGCAAGGCTATGCCAATTGGTGTCCACACCCTGCAGTTCCAAAACCTCCAGAGCACTTGACAAAAAATGGCTTGTTCGTCATTCTGTCTTTGCTCTAAAAAGTGAAGTAAGGATTATTTCATCATATCCCCATCATGGGAGAAAGTGGACTTCCTTACCAGGGATTCCTGGGGAGAAAATAATTGTACAACACAAAAAGGGACTGAGCGTTGAACTGCCAAAAGAATACTTAAAGGATGAAGTCTTGAGTTGCACATGAGACAATGTGCAGAAATGCAAGTCCCACAAACCAAGAAGGATAATATTCCAGTTGTCGGAAGTGAGCTAAGGTATCAGACTGGAATATAATTGTCCTCGAGTCTCAGTCCAGTTGGAGAAGGATGATATTCCAATTGTCAGAAGTAGACTAAGGTATCATGACTAAGGATCATGTTATTGTTTATTCTAGGACCTCAAAATTACTAACTGGAGGAGGAAAAATGTCCTTGGACTGGGGACTAGTGACCAGGAAAAGATAAATAACACAATGCAATAAGAACAGTTAATGCTTACTGCAGTTACAACAGCGGATGACGTCTTAAAGATTTATGTTTTAGCTGGATAGTCTAAGGCTCCCATCTGAAAATATTTTTTGTTTTTTGGGGGTCCAATATTTACAAAGGCATTATACAGTTAGTAACAAAACCATATGCAGAATCTGCAAAACAGTCGTGATATATTCAGGTAACAGGAATATCCCTGCTACACACTATAAGGCCAACACAAACAACAAAGACATTACACGCAAAGAAATACTGGGAAGACAAATGGTATGTATCATGACACATATTGTATCATCACTTCTGTATCCTAATATGTGTAGAATCACTTGCTAACTGCATGAAACATATCACGGTATGCATTGTATCACCAACCCAAGTATTGTAATGTGTATCATATTGTGATCATGCAGGTGATGCACAGCTATAATGCACAGAATTGTATAACATGAGTTGGTATGGTAGTTTTCGAATAATGTCAATAACATTAAGGGAACATTGGGTATATAATTATCACACTGTACTTGAAATGTCAAATAAATATAAATAATACATAAATAATTATCTTTTTCTTGGGGACAAAGTCCCCCTTATTAGGGAGTTCTTTTAGCTTAGCCAATTCAACAAGAATCCCTTTTTTTTTCAAAACAACTATACAATATAAAGGAACATAACAGTGAAAAACCTAAAAACTGAACCCTCTGTAAACACGCAAAAATCAAGAATCTAAATTTTTTTGACATTGGTTTTCCCCCGAATTTTTTCCTTCTTTAGTAACATAACTGATTTTTCCAGTAAAACCAAAGGCCAACGCCTACCTCCTTATCTGAAAACCAAACCAAATTTTTCGGTCCGAAACACTTCAAACTTGGATATTGGTATTTTTAGCTGCTAAAATTCCCATGAAAAATATGAAAGCACACACCCTGACACGTTCGGGTTCAGATTAAGGCTGACAATAAGGCAAAACCAAAGCCTTTAATAGTAAAGATTATATCTGTCTACTTAATAATGTGTGTTTGATGTTATTCCTTTGCATAGATGATCAACAGAACTTTTTATATGCACAAACCTTGTCTGTAACAACCAAATTTGCAGACTCACTTTTGATACTTTATTAACAGACACTACAAAACAGTATTCTGAAGGAATGTACATTGGACAGCTATACAACATGTTACAAAAGCATACGTTCGTAACCTGTATTGCACTCGTACACAAGCACAGACACATTCATCTCATCATAATTACATCTCTAACTTATATAAGTGCTTTCTGTAATTCACAAACACACACAAAATTGTCTCTAGCTCATCTCAAATCCCGAGAAAAACATTAATGCTAATTTTCTTAAAATTGAAGGCTGGTATCGATGATGGATGTACTTTGTATAACAGACTTATGTACAAAAATGTTCATGTTTGTGATACACTCATTAAACCAAAAAAGAAAGCCAAATAATAGTAATATGGTCCAAAGGAATTTTTGTTTTTTTAGGGGTTTCGAAATATATACAATAAATAAATTAAATATTCTTTAGCTTGCATCCATAGAAGATCTTTGAAAACGCCTAGGAAATCAATAAACATATACAGAAGCTTGGTTTAACTTCATGAAAAGTCAACCAATATTCAGACCAGCCAACCCTAAACGAGACCTTCTCAGTAAGGCAGTCGAGTATTTTGTCTGTAAAGTTAGACCAGTTTTTAGTAAGTTGTAACAAAATAATCATGTGCTGCTAGCGACAAGTATGAAAAACATGCATTAAAAAATTTCAGAAGCGTGATTCTATAACGGAAGCAGCGGCAGTAAGCCATCATGTTCCACTAATAAGTTTGTAAAGTACATCTTAGACCTTAAATACCTCCATAACATTTTACACAAACTGGCAGTTCCAAACCCTATGGACATCAAATGGCTACTTGCCTCATATCTCACACTTAACATTATCTTGGCTTTTTTTTATTTTTAATTTGATTTCACGTGGTTGAAGTCAATCATCTCCACCTGCCATGGGACATATACAGAGAAACTATGATGTCCAATAAACATTATTGTTGTCCTTCCTAGCTTTTTCTCAAAAAATACTGAATAATACTTATATTTTTTTCTACGATTAAAACTTTATAAGAAGGTTATAGTCCCTTTCATCTTGAAAATGTAATAGCATGTTTGATGCCCAATTTTAGAAAATTAAATAAAGTCAATCAGCTTGATCATACAGAGGTTTTGCCATGAAAAAGTATGTAAAGTTTAAAGCATCTGAGGTACTCCTGTAAAGTTAGTCTGGTTCTCTTAGCAAACTTCACTGAATCTATAATATGACATTCCAGAAATCAGAATCAAAACAAAGTCAAGCCAGTATCAGGATAGTTACAGCAACAAACATATTTCTGCAATCTTGCCTTTATTCCATAATGTATGTATACATTAAGGGTCATTTCCATAAGACTTACAGTCAAAATCATAATGGTTGGCAGTCCTCTATACTTTCACCGATTTTGCAATTTTACCATGTACGAGTTTCACAGGAAATACAAGCAGCAACAATCATCTTTGATCGACTGATTATAAGTCTGTGGTGATGCTACTGGATGTTTTTTCTCTAAAACTGATTTCCACAGCAAAGCAGTCATACTCGCTAAGGACATATCCCCACTGACTATTCAAATCCAACATGGTGTCAATCAAATGAAGATAGTCAC